>JAGFMF010011747.1:16583492-16596745 GCA_019455555.1 Galemys pyrenaicus | reverse complement strand
TTCCTTCCTTCCTTCCTTCCTTCCTTCCTTCCTTCCTTCCTTCCTTCCTTCCTTCCTTCCTTCCTTCCTTCCTTCCTTCCTTCTTTCCTTTTCTTCCTTCCTTCCTTCTTCGCTCAATCCCTCTCCCCTTCATCCTTTTCTTGTTTTTTTAAAACATTTTACAAATTATTTGCACTTATAGAAACGTTGCAAGAGCAATGTGAAAATTCCTGTGTGTTGTTTTATCCTGGTTCCCTAAGTTACCATTTCCTATAACTATGGATTTGTGGATAATGGAGGCGTGGACAGACGGATGGGCGGACGGATGGACGGGTATTTATACACACACATTATGTGTCTTCCTGAGTCAGCTGTGAATTGTGGTATAAGCTCCTTTTCCCATAAATTGTTCAATGTGCCTTTTCTAGAAATAAAGACATCCTCTAACAGCACCAGAGTACGATTAGCAAAGCCAGAGGCGACACTAATCGAGTACTGTGGTCTAATCCACCTCACTCACATCTCACCGGTGACCCCAATGCTGTCTAAAGCAAACCCAGTTGGATGACGTCTGACCCGGAATCCAGCCTAGGGCCCACCTTCCCTCCGGGGTCCCTCCGACCAGACCCAGATCCCCGGGACAAACTGTCTCTGTCGTTCACGAGCTGCTGTGTGTGAGAAACACAGGCCGTTCTTCCCTGGCACTAGACGCAGGTGGCACCTTCGGGTCAGGAGTGCCACGGACGCCATGCACATCCTCCTCTGCAGACAGACTACAGGTGAGCATGTCGTCCAACACTACCTGGCTCACCTGGCGTCACCTGGCCGAGGCGGCACCTGCCATGTTCTTCCACTGCAAATTTCCTCTCCTCCTTTTTAATCAAGAAGCATCTCCTTGCAGGACACACGGAGGACAGTAGCCCCTCTCACCAGCGCAGTTGGTGCCTGCCGGGCCCCCTAGGTGGTACTCCGCTGTGACCACTGCCAAAGCAGCGGCTAAGTCCCCTGCATCGACCAGCTGCACTGCATGGTGAGAGGACACACGTGCATGCTCCCTCGCTTCACTCATCATCTCGTTCACATCAGGACTGGCCTCTGGAGTCATGTTCTTCCAATGGACTGTGCTACACACGTGTGTGCACAGATGCACGCAGGCGTGTGCATACACACATACCCCTGCATGCACACAAGTGCATGCACTCAAAGAACACTGATGTGAGGCCTGTAGCCTGGAGAGCAGGGACTGCAACCTCCGGGTGAGCGGGAGCTCTGAGCCCCGGAGGAGACCCACCGTGAGGAGGACGGGGCGGGCAGGGCGGCGGAGGCCCTGCTAAAAGCCTCTGTGATCAGGTCCGCTGTCTCTCCTGCCCTCAGCAGAGAGGCTTAAATATCTCCTTCTTGGACAAACAGATCAATACAAGCTTTTTAACATCTTCAATGAGAGCTCATTAATGCTCTCTGGGTGTCCCCCCGCAGCCTGCCGACCTGAGAGGGCCAGGGAAACTGAACTGCAGACAGATAATTATCCCAGAGATAGCACTTCAGATCAGCTCCTGGCAGAATGTGAATTGTTTTCCTAATTATTCAGGACAGCAGCTAGTAAGAGTGCAAACTAATTGAAAATACATTATGATTTATTTGCGTTCGTGAGGCCCAGCCCGTGTGTTGGGTTAAACGCTCGCGGCTGCGGATGCTGGGTTTCTCCTCTTTCCAGTACGCTGCCCCAGCCCCCAAGTCTGGACCTGCCTGGTCTGTCCTCGGGGCCTCTGGGGCCTGAGGATGCAAAGGATGAGAGAGAACATATTTTAAGAAACATAAGAGCGTTGATGGAGATGAAGGTGTTTTTCCAAGACGTGTGGGCACCTGATATTTCAGAACTAGCAGGAAGAATTACTGGCACTTGGAAGTTACCTGACTCACAAAAATCATTCTACCAAATGACTTTTGTCCTTTTGGCCACAGCTGGCTCTGAGGGTGCTGGTCACTGCTGACTATTCTGTGAGGACACCATTGAGGACCCGGTCTATGCCCATGTACGAAATCTCTGTGGGAGAATTATTCCTTTTGAATGTGTACTAGACAAGAGTCTTCACTTTTTTTGGACCATGAGTGTCATCAACCTCTTGTCCTTTTTGCTCTGTCTACCAGGAAGCTCAAGACAAATATTGAATTTCTACTTGGTTAAGAAGGAACTAATCAGTGCATTTTGAGGTGATGGTCATTGTCCAACGCTGCTGCCCAGTGTATGAGGCCAGTGTTTGCACACAGACCAGAGACTGAGGCAACTGCAGCAGGAGCCTAGCGAGTCCAGGGTGCAGGCTGCCTCACAGCCTCACTTGTGGTGCCGGCGAACACGGCCTGGAGCCAGGATGACACCTTCCCGTGAAGAACTAGATCAGAAGTAGCTCAGAAACTGTCACTAACACCCTCTCCACAGGAGCATGGAAGCAACTGCAGATGACGCCTCAGGGGATGAGGTGGCTTGTGTTCTAACAAGCAGAAGAAAGTGCTGGCACTGGACATTGACATGAAAATTAGAATATCATGTCACTTTTATGAGTCACGAAGTATTACTGTTCTTTTGATCACTTGGACCTCCCTGGTGGCCTAAGGGTTAAGTCTCAGGTTATCACCATGAATGTCTGAGATGGATCCCCGGCCAGGGAGCTGACCCACAGGGCACAACAGACCTCTCCTACCTCCCCGCTGCTCCCCTCAGTAGTGGATTTCAGTGGATCCACCTGTTCTGCTCCCCACTCTGTCTCTGGTGAATCCTCTCACCCCCACATGTCTGGTCGGCGCCCCAATTCTTCTATGCATAAAAACATCTTTAAAAAATTAATTAATTAATTAACCCTTAGAAGATGCAGAAACATCTCCTAGCCTGTGGTCCGTGTAGGAACAGGCTGGGTGGGGTCGGGGGCCAGAGCTCGCCAATCCTGGTTTAGGGAGACCGGGGCGCTGCGGGGAACACGGTGCCCGGGGGGTGGCTACAAAAGCTGGTTAGAATGTGACTGTTGAGTCGGCCAGAACTATAGTGGAATCAAATATTCTCTCCTTCAATCACGTGCGCTTGCAAACACCCCCGATGAGAAGACGAGGCCGGCTCTGCGGGCGCTCACGGCCACCTGCCTGGCGTGCCAGCACCCTGCTCTGCCAGCCACCACCGGCCCCATCTAGACAGCGGCCCCTCCGCCCCGTCAGAGGTCACCCTGACAGAATTAACCCTCGATTTGTTCATTATAAATCCGATTGATTCTTGTCTAGTTGGATTATTTCTTCTCGGCGATGGCCTTCTGTCCCAACCAGAGCTTCAGCGGACAGTCCAAACGGAAACGGGGAGGTCGATGGGCAGACAAAGGAAGACAGCTCCCCCAGCTCTTCACGGTCACACGGCCAGGGAGAACGTGCCCGCTGTCTCACCTCCACGGCCAGCACCGTGCCCACCGCTGCCACCTGCCCTCCGTCCTGCAGCCGCCGTCAGTCACTGCCTCTCAGCGCTGAGGCCCTCGCCTCCACCTTCACCCCAGGGAGTATCGCTGCAACCTCTCCCAGCCCGCAGAGTCCCACGCGACCTCTGCCGCCACGTCCCAGCCATCGCCCTCCACCTTCGTGCTTCAGATTCAGAGGGAAGTGGGACGTGGCGGGTCTTCCTCACGCCGATGAAACTCTTCCTGCTTTTCCTCTCCTGATAGCGAGTCTGAAACACACATCCGGTTGACTGCTTCCACTCTCATTTGTCACCCCGAGGAAATCATCAGGATGTGAATAATTCTAGAAAACGGTGTCTCCCAACTCGTTATTTATAATAATGCATTTTTACCAATATAAACAGAAAATAACTTTAAAATGATCAGACAAATTATGAAGGATGCAGGGGAGGGACTAGATCCCGCTCGTAACAACGTTCCTCAGGAGTTTTCAATATTGAAAGAGACACATGATAGCGGAATAATGGCAATATTAATTAAATAATTACTCAAAAGATTAAAATACACACAACACAGAGATGGTGCCTCCAGTGAGGAAAGATGCAGAGAAAGCAAGGCTGGAAAGCACAGGCCTGTGAGGTGAGCAGGCTCTCGTCGCTGGTGCCTGGTGAGCTTTGAAGTTTTGTGTTTATCCTCATCTGCATTTTCCAATTTTTCTCTGATGAGGAAGCATAATGCTTATAATTTGGGAAAGTATTTTAAGAAAAGCATAAGTGATCATCTCCCATAACCCAGAGTGTGCACACTCACATACACACGACAAGAAAGAGAGAAGGGTGGGAAGGAGGGAAGGAAGGAAGAAGGGAAGGAGAGGGGAGGAGGGAGGGAAGGAGGGAAGGAGGGGGGAAGGAGGGAGGGAAGGAGGGATTCACCCCACCCAGCCTCCCGCTGCCCTGGACTGCCTCTTGCAGGCTGGAAGCAGCTTTCACACCTGATGCACGTCCTTTGCCCGCATACATTCCTAGGGCCACTCAGGTGAGATCTGGCCTCCTGCAGACTGGACACTTGAAAAGATCCTCCTTACTGTCCTCGCTCCCTCCTCTATTTCTCCCTTCTTCCTTTTCTTCCTTTTCTTCTTCCTTTGTTTCCTCCCTCCCTCCTTTCTTCTCCCTTCCTTCTTCCATCCTCCACCCCTCCCTGTGTCCCTCCCTCCCTCTCTCTCCTCCATTGCACACGCACTTATTGAGCATCTAGTATAAAGAAGCACCAGGAGCTGTAAACATCGCCCTCCCTAGAGCAGGAGACTCCGTGCTGCAGTCTCGTGGCAGAAGCAACCAGCACGAGCAAGTCAGTGGCTGCTGCTGCCATCGCTTGGCTCTGCTGCCTCCCCCAGCTCTGGGCGCTGCTCAGGCCCCAGCTGGAAGGCGCCTGCTGACGAGGCCTGGCTGCTCCCCTGACACCCAGCGGCTGGGGTTCCAAGGGTCCAAGGGGGCGCCCAAGGGAGCACCTGATCCCGTCTGCTGGGCCGCTCTGGGAGGGTGCAGGGCCAGGCAGGAGCACCTGCTCTCTGGCAGCTGGGCCACTTCCCTGCCGGCCAGGCCAGGGGCGGCGCCCCAAGCCCATTAACAAGGTCTGAGCAGCAGCCTCTGGGGCCAGCCCGTGAAGACTCTGCAGCCTGGAGGGGCCCTCCCAGCCTGCGCGGCGGCCCGCCTCTGCCCCGCTCGGAGCCGCCTCGTGGCCCCGGACAGACGCGCTTAAGCAGAGCAGCCGCCCAGCCCAGGGCGCGGCCGCGACCGCGGGAGCCATCAGGAGTCACTGACACTTTATTGTTACCCCGAGGACCTGAGGGACGTCACAAAACAACCGAAGCGGGGAAAACTGGAAAATATTTCAGGCAAAAGATCATCGAGCTGAGGTCCAGTTCTTTTCCAAAGAAGGCACAGGTCGGCTCAGCAGTCGGGGCCCGAGTTCCCCCAGTTGGAGAAGGCTGAGCGACGCGGGTGGCTGTGTCCGTAAAACGAAGCTGGTCATTCCCTCTGGAGAAATCCTGCTGTCTGAAATCGGACACAGGAAATGCAAAGAAACTGACCTAACTACACCAAGACACCTAGAAATCGGCTGCAGATCTGAGGGGCGGGGTAGGGGGCAGTGGAGGGGCGCGTGGCGGAGGCCTCTGGTGCTCAGGGGAGCCTGTACCCCTGAGTGCTACAGTGAACCAATGTCACCTCAGGAAGCATGAAAAAGAGAGGACACAGCATTCCCGAGACTTCCCGGAACAGTGCCCCAAGCCAGTCTGTATGAGCAGCTGTTTCCAGCAAGAAGCTACTGCACCCCCTCAGAGCTGCAGAGAAGGCGAGCGGTCAGCCAGGCTTGTCCACGCAGTGGCCTCCTGGAGGGGCTGACCCTGCACAGGGGCGGGATGTGGCTGGAGGAGATGGCTGGCTGCAGGACCTGATGGGAGACTGGGTGGCCGCGGCCCTAGCCCTGCACGGACCGGGCATGGGCGCAGTAGGGGGCGTGCTCTCAGACATGGCCCGGAGGCCCTTCAACCTCTCCAGGGAAAGAACGTCTGGAACGTTCCATCTCACGTTAGTGACCCCATGGGGTGTGAAGGAGCAGACCTGTACCCCTAAACCATAGTGTACCCCTAAACCATGTAGTGTAATATATATTTACAGATATATATACATATATATCTGAGTAGATGGGGTGGAACAGAGACACAGCGGAATAATACTAAGCTCTGAAAAATGAAAGCTGAAGCCCTATGGGCCCTTCTTAAGCCACATCTGGAGCATCCACGCCACCCTGGGACTGCAGCGTGAAGCGCAGACCCTGTCCTGGCTGAGCGTGCAGGAAGAGAGGCCGAAGCTGGCGCTTGGGAGAAACTGCGTATTCAGGACCCCTGGCCGGGAGTAGATGGAGTTGGGGAGCAGGGAGAGGAGCTGCATCACTCTGGGAGCCCTGCAGAACCACGGCGCCTCCGGCTCCAGCTGCAGCTCAGCCCCTGCGGGACCAGGTAGCCCATCCGGCCATCGGCCAGGAGAGCAGGTGGCAAAGCCAGGCGGCTCCCCTGCCTCGGCAAAGCCAACGCCTGACCAACTCCTGGAACGTCTCGGTTCCACGGTCACTGGGTCGATCTCGGGTCGTGAAGACCTTGGTCTCATCCCCCAGGTTCTAACGAAAACCATCCCTCCCTCTCCAGTGGGCATCTCGCCTCAACAAGACTTGCAGCCCGTTGAGAAATGTCTCCTTTGGAGGGTGTGAGGGGGAAATCATCATGCATGGGGTGCAGAGGATGTAGGCAGAGCCACCCCCAGGAAGAAATCTCCCCAGTGACCCAAATGCCTCCCAGGTAAACCCCCCAAACCCACCTCATTACCCTCAATCTCCAGAGATCCAAAAAGGAGCTTTCCCTTTCTTGCCCCAAAGGAGAAGAGACTTCAGAACCCCTGGGTCCGAGTCCCCTGTTGGTCTGAGGAACCCCCAACTTCTCCCCAGAGGACAATCGACAGCTCGCTCCCAAGGACTTTGTGGACCCAAGAGAATGGGACCCCGGAGGATCCCATCTACGGCTCAGGTTGGAGGAAGGGGGTCAGCATGGACTTTATTAAATCCAGGTTAATTGCTCACCGGCCTGCAAGGGCAGACCCAGGGACAACTTGGGGTCTCTCCAGGAGATCAACAATCATCAGCCTGCAAGGGCAGACCCAGGGACAACTTGGGGTCTCTCCAGGAGATGAACAAATAAAGCAATGAAGGATTAGGTAGGCTGATAGACAGATGAAGGTAGGCAGGCAGGCAGGTAGCACCCACCTGGCTGCCCTGTACCCCGTGATCGTCTGTCTGCTCACCGAGGCGGCTCCCCAAGCAGCTCTTCGCAGCAGTCCGACGGCTGAGCTGCCTGGGAACCCTCAGGTCCAACCGTCACAGTGCACAGCCTGCAGCCTCTCAGTATGAAAATAAGGCAGTCAGCACCTGACTGGGGGAGAATTTTTAATCTCGACAATTTGTGTCTAATTTTGGGGGTGACCAGGTTGTCAGCTCCAGCAACCCGATCCTTCTTTGAGGTCGAGGCAGGCAGCAGCTGCCACAACCTTGACATTACTTTTTTTATTATTATTATTTTTCTGGAGGAAGAGCCAGGGGGGAAGAAGGAGGTTGGGAGGGAGGGAGGGAGGGAGAGAAAAAAAAAACGTGATGCTATTTTTGTCACATTTTCAAATCCTGTTTTAGTGTAAGAATTTAATTATACATATTTTCATCATTTCTTATATTCTGACATATTAATTAAGGATGCTCTAATTCAGTTCCTGTAGCACCGTTAGCTTACCCTGTAACAACATTTTACCGTTTTTGTACAAATAAAGAACGAAAAGGTAAAGGTAGCAACAGTCTTGGTTGCTGATACATGCACACGCCCTCCCTACGCCGCCCTCCTCCCCGGCACCACAAAGCTGGCCCACTGCTGCTGTGTCAAAGACAAAGGGGTGCAGCCCCGGGCCCCTCTCAGCAGGGTTGGTGCCGCTCACGAGTCAGACCTGGGGTGCTGCCCGGGGGTGAGGCAGCCAGTCCATTCTGGGGCGGGACGGGACGAGCACAGAAGGGAGGTGTCCTCTGGGCATCGGACCATCAGACCACCCAGGTGAGGGGAAGCACGAGCCTCCTGGAACTGCCCTAAGTCTTTTCACCTCCTTTCTTCTAAGTCTAAAAGCGATTCAGCATCGGCGTGATCACCCCTACTCCACTCGGGCGGAAACAGCCTTGTGAGAACGGGGAACTGTGCTCAACCCCGGAGCAGCCCTGACACCTGAGCGGCCAGGACCCAAAGGTTGTGTCCACCGTGACTCTGTGTTTCAACGCCTGGAGACGAAACTCTCTGGAGTCCACATTTGGCCTGTGTCATGATGGGTGCTGAAGGAGGGACGGAGAGGAGAGCAGGTGCGCTGGCTCCCAAGGGGTCCAGAGGGACCAAGCCCTTCCAGAATGAAGGCACTGCGACCTGGTCCCGAAGGTACCAGGAGGGAGGAGGAGACATACACCAAGAGCTGACATGCAAGTAGCATTTCTCAGGCCACGGTGGCTGGCCTAAGTACAATGAAGGTAGTCCAGGCAGGGATATGGAAAGAAAGCAGCTTGAATGAAGGTAGTCCAGTAAGAAACATGGAAGGAAAGCATCTTGAATAAAGGTAGCCCAGGTAGAGACCAAGAAATCATAGCAGCTTGAATGAAGATAGTCCAGGTGAAGACCTGGAAGGAAACAAGCTTGAATGAAGGTAGTCCGGACAGGCATGGAAGGCACAATAATTGTATGAGGTGGAAGGGATGCCTTTGGTCACTGGATGAGAGCTGACATGCATATGGGAAGAGGAAGGAAGGAATGTGCGGTCTAAAGAAAGGGGGGATGAGCAGGCAGGGCCCTGTGGGATTCTGAAAGTTGTCGGTTCAAGGGTGATGAGGAAATCCCAGGGAGCTTCGTCCAGGCTGGTGTGATGCAGTCAGAGTGCGTCAAAAAGATCACCTGATGCCCTTCCAGACCACATCTGTCCTGGTCGCTACAACTTGGTGTGCGTCTGCATATATGTGAGTGTTATCAGCACCTGTGCTTAACGTGGTTTATTCAGATACACATGGTGGGAAGTTGCAGAAAAAAGCAGACACTTGTGTATCATCTAGAAATTCAAGGTCTATGACATCCCTCTTACGATCATGTCCTTGGCCTCAGCCCCGCCCTCCAAGCTCACCAGCCCAAGGAAGTGAACCGATCCAGAGGCTGCCTCCCCCCGCCCACCCCAGGCCCGCGAGCCAGCTACGGGGTTTCCATGAGGCCACTACAGAATGAGAATCCCCCACCTCTGGGAGAGTGTGCTTGACCCAGCCACGCCCCGCCCAGGGACGGCCCCATGGGGCTTCCAGGGAAAGGAGTTTGTAGAAGGCACAGACGGCAGCAATGAGGACCCGCGACCCTCGGGCTCTGCTGTCCAGGCCCAAGACATGCGCCATGCTGGGCCAAGGGGCACCGACCCTGGTTCAAACCACCAAGCCCGCCCCAGCCTCTCCCCTCTGCTCCCGCGTCCTCCACTCCCACGCGCTCCCAGACAAGCTCTCGGTGGACCCAATAACCCCATGTGCCTGTGGCTTCTGGAGTCCAGCAGGAGCCCCGGGTTAGAAGCCAAGAAGCTGGATGCGAAGGTTTGATCCGACGGCACAAGACCAGGTGAACCGAGAGATGACACAGGCAGGGCCGGCAGGCACCACGCAGGCGCCTGGCCGGGGCCAGGCCCCTTGGGGATGGGTGGGTCCCCC
Organism: Galemys pyrenaicus; assembly: GCA_019455555.1. NCBI lineage: Eukaryota > Metazoa > Chordata > Mammalia > Eulipotyphla > Talpidae > Galemys > Galemys pyrenaicus. The sequence continues at coordinate 16,587,029 of JAGFMF010011747.1, read as the reverse complement.
CGTCAGGCCCTGGGGTGTCTGGCTGCTGGGGGAGGGGCGGGCACCCTGCAGCACAGTCCCTGACTTGGGGGAGAGCCAGCCCGGGCGCCTCGGGGAGAGACGCGCGGCCTCAGCCCTGAGTGGCAAGGCCGTGAGACCGCTTCTTCCGAGGAAATCTGCAGTCAGCTCGGCTCCCCCAGACTTCCCTAATAGGCTGACTCCAAGCCAAAATGAGCTTTAAGCCGCTGATAGCGTGGAACCACTCGGGGAAGGCGGCTGTGTGCTGGGGCCGGAACGCGGAGCGGGATTAGGAGCGCGCTGAGTTCTGCCCCGCGCGGGGCTACTATTAAGAGGGGCGGATTAATATCAAGTTTCGGGGATCTGGCTGCTGGCTGATACTGCTTAATTATCCAGATAAGTGATCGGAATCCAAGCATAAGCGAAAGCATAAATCTGAGCGCTAGCTTCTCCTCTCTCTCTCTCTCTCTCTCTCTCTCTCTCTCTCTCTCTCTCTCTCTCTCTCTCTCTCTCCCTCTCTCTCTCTCATTTATTTATTTGCCTTACTGAGATGCATTTTTTTTCTGAGTGTTTAATAAACTTGAAGCACAAACGCCACCTTGGCCACACCGCGGTGCCCCTTAAGTTTCTTCGGGGAGCGGGATGGGTGGGCGCAGAGGGGGCCCCGGCTGTGCTCCCATGCAGGGCGCTGCTCATTCCAGATCCAGAAGGTTCCTGGCTCTCTCTGAAGAGCCACAACCACCCCACCCCCACCGTTCCCCTTACAGACTGAGTGAGCACCTGCTGTTGGGGGCCCAGCCTGGGGGTGGCCAGGATGACTCCCGAGCCCCTAGCCTTCTGTCTGGGCGGGTGGTTTTCTCCAGGGAAGACTTTGTCGCCCCCTGTTCCCTTGCTCTGTCTTCCTGACCTGCACGGCTGTGCCCCCTGCATCTTGTCTGTCATCCTGAGTAGTGCCGTTTGGGCCACAGGGCACCAACCCGAGGTTCCAAAGCTACAACCCAGTGGGGGCTGCCGAGTCCCTTCCCAGCCTGTCAGCACCAGGGGGCCCTTCTAGGCCCTTCATTAGCTCTCGCTGTTCATCAGGCACCCACAGGACACTGCTGCACCTCCCTGTGCTCAGAAGTCACCCCTGCACCCCCAAGCTCTGTCCCAGGACCCTGCTCTTCCAGACAGCCCTCCCGCCACCGATGAAGGGAACCAGCGGCACCAGGACCCAGCAAAGCCAGGGGCTCCTCCCGCAAGCCTTGACACCAACAGGGAGCCCCCCTGCTTGCTCCTCCTCTCGGAAAGGTGGGCTCTTACTCACCTGCAGCCTCCCGAGGTTCTCAGCCTTCTCGGTATCCCAAGAGCATGCATGGAGCAGTGTGTTTTCAGCCCTTTGCAACTGCGTATAAATTCAGAAAGTTCCTCCACTGGGTAACAGAAAAGGGTAAATTAAGGTTTCATCCCTTGAAGAGTCTGCTCTTGGAAACTGATTCTACTTCTCCCAGGTGGACTTAAAATAATAGTCGTGGTCACGGGGTATCTGATTTGGAAAACACAGACTTATTGATAAATATTTTTAATTATAAGATACAACCATCATACAGCAAAGGGTGCCAAGTGAAAGCGTGAGCAGCGCCACCCCACCTCCACCCACACTCACCTATGGGACCGGAGAGGCCCCTTTCTCTGTGAAAAAGGCCGCGTCACATCGTCACAGACGCAGCTACGGCCACAGCCTCCTCTGCTCTTCTTACAGTCAAGCAAACGCCATATATAACGCCATATTAAATACACTACTTACGCTTCCACTATTAATGGTACATTTTCCCTTTTGTCCATAACCATACTGTATACGATTTTGCTGAATATTGAACTTCACATTGTTTGTATCGTTCAATGCAACCCATCCAGCAAATTGCCACCTCCCTCCCATTTTTCCTAAACACAGTAATTTTGAAATTTTTATCATGTTGCTACATGTATGACTACCTCCATTCATTGTAAGTGTTGTATGTAATTTGAGGGTATGAATCTAGTATAATTTTAATGTGATCTCCTGTTGGCCGATGCCTACGTGGTTTCTATTTTCTGCTGTGGCACAGCGGAAATTCTAGTACCTGGCTCCCCGTCTGCGGTGCATTTCCTGGGGGGATGATGCCAGGAATGAAATTGCTGGGTCATGGAACACGAGTGGCTTCATTCTAACGAGGCATTGCCATTTATTTTCCGAGTGTTTGCCCCAAAGTAGACCCTCGCTGGCCGTGTCAGAGACTCCCACCTACGCATATTTTCCTGAAGTCTCAGTACTACCAGCTCACTTTAGGGAGGCCACCGCCCCAAGCAATTCTGTCTCCTGGATTTAGAGCCTGTCTCCCCGCTGCTCCCCTCAGCAGTGGCTTTCAGTAGATCCACCTGTCTATGGTGAATCCTCTCACCCCCACACCTCAGGTCTGCACCCCAGCTCTTGTGTGCATAAATAAATAAAAATCTTAAAAAAAAAAAAAAGAAAAGAAAAAGCAGAATTCCCATGGGGGCAGTTCCCACTGGGACCAGCGAGAAGTCTGCAGCTGGGAATGGTCGGGACCGGGCACCATCTAGGGCTGCTCTAGAGCAGCATGCGTGGGAGAGATGGACCAGTGGTCGCATGTGAACCGAAAATGAGCAGAATGAGACCTGCTAGGCTGGTGTTGGTGGTCCATTTACCTGATTCAGGATCTCCAAAATCCTAGCCTTTCCACCTCTACAGAACATTTTTAAAATGTCAAACTATTTCACTTTTTTTCAGTACCAAGTCCTTGAAATCTTGTGCATTTTATAAGCACTGCACGTTGCAATTTGGGTGTTAAATTTTCATCAGAAATACCTTATCTGTACTTTAGATTTCATAACATTTACATAACCAAGTTGTTTCAAATGTAGTTAGAGTTTTCCATTAAGTGAGTCAAGTATGTTTTTTTAATTAAAATTAAAGTTAAAATTAATTACAACCAAATAAAATTAAAAACTCATTTTCTCCATGCCAGTAGCTACGTCTCAAATTTCCAGCAGCCTCCTGTGCATAGCGGCTGCCATATTACTAAGCACAGAGCTAGAAGATGCTGTTAAATGCAGGTTGAAATGCACATATTTTAGAGACTCTTTAGTTGAGGAAACTAGAAAATACAATATTTTTAATTTCTCCCTGCACTTTTGATCTATGATTACAGACTGAGGGATCATCTTCTTTCTTATGTTTCACACATCACATCCATTCATCCACCCACGCACCCACCCTCCCACCTACCACCCACCTACCACTCACCTACCCACCCATCCACCCACCCATCCATCCACCCACCTACCCACCACCCACCCACCCATCCACACACCCATCTGTACACCCACCCACACACCCACCACCCACCTACCCACCCACCACCCACCTACCACTCACCCACCAATCCATCCATCCACTCACCCATCCATCCACCCACCTACCCACCTACCCATCCACCCACCCAGCTGTCCACCCACCCACCCACCTACCACTCACCCACCAATCCATCCATCCACTCA
>JAGFMF010011747.1:16540504-16583339 GCA_019455555.1 Galemys pyrenaicus | reverse complement strand
CCACCCACCCATCCATCCATCCATCCATCCACTCACCCATCCATCCACTCACCCATCCATCCACCCACCCACCCATCTGTCCATGCTTCCTGAGTACCTGCCTACTATGTACTAAACACAACAAGTGCTAGATGCCTGACAAAGATGAATAGGATATAATCTCTGAAATTTAATAGGTGCAGCTAGCTACAAAAATGAGCTTTTGCAATCTATGCTTATATTTTTAGAAGGTACCAACATCTAGAGTGAGAAGAAGCATGCGGGAGAGACAGATCCTGGTAGCAGGGAATACTTTTGGACAGTACACTTTTTCAGGAGAGGGAACAGCAAGTGTGAATCCAGGCTGAAACAGCAGGCTATGTCTCAGGAGTTGGGAGTGTGGAGTGTGGGTGTGTGGAGAAGGGTAGATGTAAAACCAGCAGTGTGAGCTGGATCCAGGAGCTGGTGACTGCAGCAAGGTGTCCAAGTTTCCTTTCTTGTGGGAAGAAGACAGAAAGTCCACATCAGGCCGTACTTGGGAGAAGACCCTCCAGCAGGGCAGCCAGGGAAGCAAAAGGCCTACACACACAGCTGTCCCTTGTCTCCACGTGGGTGCGATACACACGTATTTCTGATCACACTTTGACTAATGCAGTTCACAGTTAACTCCCAATTTCATGCATAAGACACTTGCCATAGGTTGTCCCTTTGTAAAGTCATTTAAAAAGTGGTCAGGGCCTCCCTAGTGGCCTAAGGATTATGTCTCAGGCTATCACCACTGGGGGCCTGAGTTCGATCCCTGGCCAGGGAGCTGACCCACAAGGTGTAGCAGACCTCTCCAGTCTCACCCCTGATCCTCTCAGCAGTGTACTTCAGTAGATCTGCCTGTTCTGCTCCCCACTCTGTCTCTGGTGAGTCCTCCCACCCCCCACACACACACCTCTGGCCTGCACCCCAGTGCTTGTATGCATAAATAAATAAATAAATCCCTAAAAAAATGAGTTGATTTAATCTTATTATTGAGAACCACCATGCTCAGTGATGAATGAACAAGCAGTAAATTACTCAAGAGATGTGAGCCATGGGCTAAATCTAGAAAGTGCCTGGTGCTTCTTTTTTATACTGCCAGAGGTGTTTGTTTTCTACCAGTTCTGCCATTTTCCCATTATCATCGCTGCTGCTCATCACATCACAAAGCTGCTCATATTACCTGGGTGTCACAGCTAATATTTAGAAGGCATTTCTAGCACCTCTCAGAGGCTCCTCAGGAAGAGTCCACTCATTCATCTACTCGTTTTGGAGCCCAGCCCTTCCTTGCTCATGTCCCCCCTTCAACACGTTTCCTGGGTCACTTCCCAGGAAATACTTGGTCCCGATCCACATCTCTAAGACAGTTTTGAAAGGGACCACATTCTGGCAGGTCGCCCACCCAAGCCTTGCGCACCACCGGTGGGGCCCACGCCCAGGAGGCCTGGCTTGGGGGTAGCTGTCATCGGCGCTGGGACCCGCCTGCTCTTGTGTGGATTCTGAGCCTTTACGTCTGAGAACCCGACAAGCGTGTACCCAGAAAGCGTCTTAATGAGCACTCGTTTTGTTTAAGGAGGTGGAAGGTGCATTTAGCTATATCACTCTGCCTTTCCCAAAGCCCACAGAAGGAATTCATGATATTAGCCCAACATTTCATGTGGGAGTGACCTGATGCCATGTGCAGAAACACATTAGACAGAGATATGTCTGATGGAGAGGGCTGTCATGATGTAAAGGTCAAGAGTGCCTCAACTGCATTTACATTCATAAAAGCAGTAGCTGCCCATCGTAACTCTCTTTAGAATGAAGAAGCACAAGCCTGAACTTAAGTCCTGCAGGGTCCATGCAGTTACTCGGAATGAGATGGAAGTTTAGGTTCGCATCGTAACTAAGTTGCTTAGCGAACATGATTCCTGTCTTAACTCCCATAGATAGAATCATTCCATCAAATCATTGGCTACTAGGACGTCTGTGTCCAGTAAAAACTGTGAGTACTTCAGGATGGCCCGTCCTCCTACTTCCTGCAGACACGAGCAATGTCCCTGTGTTCCATCAAGTCACTGGAATTTGGGGCCTATCGGTTACTGCAGCAGAGCCTGCCTTCTCAATGCTATTGTAGACAGGAATTGATTCTTCGAAGGCTGCCCAGTTAGGAGGTGGAAGAACCTGAGTTCAAACCATGGATTGTTTGCCTCTAACACTGTCTCCAATTCCACTCTGAAATCTGCAAGAACTACTCTTGTCTGGCACAACTTACAATATGAGTCCGTGTCTGTTTCTTAGAAATGGTGAGGGTTGAGTTGGTCCCTTGTGATCTGGTACAAACTCATGTCCCTTCATCCACTTAATCCTTCAGTCTTTCTGGAGGGAACTGCAAGGGCAGAGCTTTCTGGTAATTTTTGGGAATTGGTGGACAAATCACACATCTCAGAGGGTTCAGTCATCCCTACTGGGATCTATTCTGAAGTAGAACGGTCAAGGGGAATTCCAGTCCTTCCCCTTCTTAGAATTCCATGTTTCTGCCTTGACATTTGAAGAGTTTGTTCTCAGAAAGTTGGAGCTGTATTTTTAAGGACTGCCGCATTCCTCTGGAAAACTAAACCCTTTTCTTCCACCCTCTCAGATTGATATTGTAATTTACAGTGATTTTCATAACCAAAAGAATGAGATATCTAGGACAATGGAACTCTCCAGAAACAAACATGTCTCCATACACATATTTAATATGTAGACTGGAATAAAATGAATCAAAATTGCAGGAAAATATGAGAATATTTGAAGACACTCAACATTTATTTCCCTTGACTTGACTATATTTCATATCCAGATCCTGTTTTTGACTGTAACCTCCTCCTGTGAGCATTTTTGTTTTTGTTGTATGTATTTATTTTTTTTTAATTAACTGGTTAGTTTTTTCCTTACACTGTGTCGTGTTGGTGTTCTCCCACTACCCTATCACCCAAGAACCATCACCATATTCCCTTTGAACATTTGATCTCTTTTTTTATTTTCTTTTTTTTGTCTCTAATCAGCCAATCTCTAAAGCTATTTTTAATTAAAAAACTAACTTCAAAGAGGGTGTCTTCAGTATCACACCCTATAGATTCCCCAAACTTACTCAAGATCAATTGTTCACTATGTTCGTAAGCCAGTGAAATAAAATGGTCGGTGTGAAATTAAATTGAATCCAAATTGGGCCAGCTAGGATCTTAGAAGCAGAGCGACTCCAGCAGTCTCAGCATCCCAGACTCCATCTGCCAACCCATTCCTTGCTTTTCTAGACAAACCCAGACAAAGCCTGGAGACCACAGAGTCCTGCAGGTAGATACTCCACTCCTCCATCTTTTGATTTGCATATCAAGATTCCAGAAAATGACAAGTTGGATGAGGAGCCACTTTATAAGCGAAGAATAAAAAAAGTTTCATCAATTGTCCTCTGAGCCTCGACAGGGTAGGTACGTCTTCAAATTTATCTTCCTTGCTTTAAATGTCTAATGTGAGTGTTCCACCTCTAAAATCAATTTCAGATGTCTCTGGGGAGCTGGAACAAATATCTCGCCTGCACTGTATGAAGTCTGAGCTGGAGAGAGGAAGCCTCGCCTTCACACACTATCAGGAAGATGAGAGTGACAGGGAAAAGAGAAAGAGAGAGAAACCTGACATGTTTTCGGAACATTAGCATCACTTAACTGTTAATATTATTTCGTATTCATTATTCACAGAACAGGACAACCCGACTTTGACCTCACTTTTGAAAAAATCATATTGATAGGTATGAGGACCGCATTGGAGTTAGCCTGAGGCAGGTTGGAATCACCTCCTGGAACAGAAAGATTGGGTTCCCAGCTCTCCTTCAGCTAAGCTATGTGTTAATCACCGAGGACTAGACACAGAAGCTCCGGAAAGCAGAAAAGTCCCAGATGGGTGGACCTGGGGAGGCTCCTCCTTTGCCGGCATTTGGCTGGCCCAGTGGGCATACCTACAGCAGGTGAGAGTGGCGGGGGCTGGCTCCTGGCGCCCACGTGTCTAAGGGCCAGAATAGAAGTATTTGCCGCTCTCTCCACGAGGGTCACTGGCACAAAGATAACACAGAGTTTGCTCTGAAACCAGCAAGACTTGGGCAAATGGAAGATGCAGATTTCCAGCTCAGGACATAGAGTCAAAGGGAAAAAAATCTTTTAAAAACTCAAATGCGTCATTGATGAGAGACTTTGGTCCAAGAAAATTAAAATAAAAAAAAGGAGAATTCTCTCATTGTCCTAAGACTACTCTGATGAGAAGTAGTGAGGAAAGCTGGAGCCACAGCTTGGGAGGCTGCATTTGAGAACTTCCCCTTTTATCACACAGCCACATCCATCTGCAGGTGCATCCCACAGCTATATGAGCTTTTCATCATCCATATTTCTTCCTTTTCTTTATTTTTCTTCCTTTTTAAAAAGTATTGACTCCAGAAACAAGTGGTAGTGAGTATGAATCATAAAAGGAATCCTCGTACCTATCGATGGCATATAAATTGGTGTCGTTCCTATGGAAAAAACTGTGGCATTTTCTCAAAATATTATTAGTAGATCTGCCACAGGATCCAGCAGTAGCCATGTTAAGGAAACAACCTAAGTGCCCAGTAAAGAGTGAGTGTATTAGGAAGATGTGGTCTATATACATAATGGAATACTATTCAGCTATAAAAAAGATGAACTCCTGCCATATGCGACAACATGGATGGAACTGGAAGCAATAATTCTGCATGAAATAAGTCAGAAGGAAAAAGGTGAATAAGTACTGCATGTTTTCACTCTTATGTGGACTCTATAGATACAAAACAAATGGTCAGAAAAAAACAAACCAATAACAGACCTACAAATCTGACTGTGGATTTGAGGCTATTAGTTGGGAAGGAGGGAAACCATGGTGCAGGGTACTGGACAGCATTGGAGGCCTGAGGGTGTGGGTGTCTTGTGGAGACAAACACCTGAGGATGTGCAACCTTAGGGCCCCGAATCACACAGTGAAAACCAATGTTGCCTGAATTACAAACAAACAAACTGTAAACCACCCAAGTTGCCCTAAAATAAACCAGAATCCCATCCAGTGACTGGGCTGGATCATGTTGAGATCATTGTTTACTCTTGAGTGGGAAAGAGGAGAAAATGTCCACAACAACAAAAAGACCACGAGATCTTGAGAGAACAATATAAAAATCACAGAGTGCTTCCTGGAGGAAGTGAGGACACCTGAAGTTGGGGAGATTCAAAGGTAGTTTGGCAAAGAAGAGGAAAGCATACCAGGCAGAGAACTGAGCCTGGAGGAGCCGATCAAGCCAGGGGCTCACGTCATCCATGGTGGCAGGAGATCAGCTCCCTGGAGCGGGAGGGCGGCTAAGGCTGGACCACAGGCAGCAAAAATCCCTTGACAGCACTACGGAAGGGACAGAAGCCTGGGCAATGGAGGAGAGAGCCTTCCAACCCCCTCATTTGCTGTTAGAACTGTCCCACTCAGGATAACAGATTATATGGCACCCCTTCCCAGCTCCAGGACCAAACCATTTACCTGCTCTGACCTCCAGTTTCTCTCTGTGAAATCTGCAGACTAATAGCAATAATACTCAACAGCAGGACCCTAAGGATGAAATGAGATAATTCATGCAGAACACACTTAATCCCTCATAGAATACAGAGCCGGAATAGTGACGTTAGTGCTGGGAATATTGCTTTTTGTTGTTGTTGTTCGGGTTTTTAATTTCCCAATGAGGTGGATTCATTTAGGGTTTTTAAACAGAATTGTCACCTGACCAGATCACACTTCATTGTTCCTGGTCACCATGGGTTGTGGGTGGTTTATCTGTCCAAAGCCGGTCAGAGACTCATCTAATTAACCACCTCCTCCTTTCACTCTTCTATGTGCTCACTCGTGCATTTAGAAAAATGGTTTTCTTCACAAATTTTCATTAACCTGCTGACCTTGAAAAAGACATTGACCTCTGGGCATCATTTTCCTCATCTGGCAAATCACCAAACCACCTACTCAGTGTCGTTGAGAGTAAATGAATCCATAACAGCAGCAACAAGATGCATCCATAGCAGCCAACCGTGTTTGCGCCTCCTGCTAACTTTGGAGAAGAAGGACCCACCTCTGCTACTTGCTATGGGTGAGTTAAAGGCGAGTGTGTCCCAAGGACTCACCAGCAAAACTGAAGGGGATGGCTGAAATCGTGGGTGGTTTCCAGGACTGCTTCGTATACAGTAGGCAGAGAATAAGTGCCTGTTCTTTTCATCAGTAAGCCTTTCATCCCACAGTAGCTTGAAAATTGTCTTTACATCACTCCTCAGGTTATTCAGCATCAAGTTTAGGGATTATTTTATTTATTACTGTTATCATTGTTTTTAAAGAAGAGTGTCCAAGAAGCCACCCTGCTCACCTCCTAGTCTTAAACATGGTGACATGTGCAGAGCAGGGAGGCATCACCAGCCTCAATTTGCATAGAGAGTTGGTTGCAGAGCTGGGTTAGCACCTGGCACACAGCCATGATGGTTCTTTTCCAGAAACCACTTGATTTTACCTAAGGGGGCACGGACAGGTCCCCTTCCCTAAGCCTCACGCTCTTGTAGTGAACCCGGCGTGAGGATGTGTTTGGTGCATCTGTGAACATCCGATTCCCCAGCACGAGGGACCAAGCAGCCACTGCACAGCCCTGGCTGAGCCTTGGACCCGCAAAACACAAGGCCCCTTCAGTGACTCGGAAATCCCGACTGCGTGCAGCGCTTCTGTTTGGGTTTGGTTATTTTTTACTGTCTTGATTCCAGGAGCCTCACTGGTTTCTAATACTGTAAATGCGCTCCCTCCTGGATTTCGCGCTCACTTGGTCAATACAAACAGAACAATTGCCTAAGCGGCGCGGAAACTTTGATGTTCTCCGTCATTGTTGGCACACAAAACCCCAGGATTGACCTACTTAAAGTGTGTCTTTCCTCTCTGCTCCCCAATAGGTCTCTGGCTGCATTTACAGACTCTGCAGAAAACCTGGATTTAGATAGTGCTTCTCTGGGGAGAAATTATTAGCTCTAATCCTTGTCTTGGAACAAAGCGAGCCGTCGATGGGATAATGGCGCGCGGGTCCCTCCGAGCACAGATCTGCCTTCCAGCCCCAGGTCCCAGCACAAGGCTACTTGTAAATCCCCACCGCTCACCTGGCCAGGGTCAGGAATTGAAATGCTAATTGCAGGACAGGTTGCCAAGCGCAATATTTGTATACAGCCTCAATTAATTACTGAAAGACTGAGAGTCATTTTCATGGTGTCATTTGTGGACTCGGCCCACGTTGACTTGGGGGTGAAAATCCAGCCCCTCCGAATCCCTCCAGGTTCAATGTCCACCGGCCCCACTCACTGTCACTGTCCTTTTCTTCCTCGGTCTTGGTCACGTTAGCCGGGCCCTCTCTTACCAGTGCATTTCCTGTAAGCAGTTCTCCACCCGGCCCCTCTGCCTAGAAGCCCACCTGCTCCTGCCACTGTCAGAACTGAGCCCAGACTTCTGCGTGGTCGAAGATTCCATCCCAGGCTGCCTGTACCAACCTGATGATCCTGAAGTAAATCTGCTTGAGCATCTCTTGCAAGTGTCAGAAATGATTTCTCTTTTCCCCTAGCAAGACTCCGGAAACAGGTTCAGCACAAACAAATTTGAACCCACTCGCCAGCCCTCAACTCCTGGCCGGGGGCTGAGTCTGCCCATGCACAGGAGCGGCTGATTTCTGGCTATGTTTGTGTGTGTGTCTGTGAGTGTGTGCTCTGTTGTTCTCATTTCCCCAAGTCTCCACCTGCAGTAACATCAGCTCTGTCCCGCATCACCTCCCCATCACTGTGCGATGTCTGTACAGCCTCCTCCCAGCCTCCCTGGTTCCCTCTTTCCTTTGAGGGTGTGTGGCTGAGCAGGAGCTGACTGGCTGACTGACCCCTTTTTGTCTGCCCTCACCCCCTTGTTCTAGGGGAGCTTCATTCCCGGCACGTGCCAGGCTCTTCATCAGCCTACAGTCCTCATTCATGGTCTGCCCTGCCCACGGTCTCCGTGCTTCCCTGGCCGTACCTGCCACATTCTCCGTGCTTCCCTGGCCATACTTGCCCATGGTCTCTGCACTTCCCTGGCCATAACTTGCTCATCCTTCGAGGGTCAGGAGGCATCTCTCCAGAAATGTCTTCCCCGACCCCCTTCCCTTACACGCAGACAATGACAACCACATCTCTGTGGACTTACGCACCACACACATTCCATAGACAGACTCATTTAGTTGGAGCTTGATAGTGGGGACCTCCCGGTGGGAGGGGGCCCAGCCCTGGGAGCGTCCAGGAGCAGTGGCCTCGCGGCAAATCTGTGGCCACAGGGGTTCCGGCACTGGGACAGTGGCCATGGGCAGTCCAGAGCTTCCTGCCAGCTGCCTACTCCCCCCCGCTGCCTTCCACAAGTAGGAGCCAAGCACCCAGGGGCCCCAGTGCCCTGGGAAACAAAGTCGCTGTTGGCGTGGACCTACCAGAGACTCCAGCGTCACCTGTTAGGTTTTCATCCTCTGGGGAATGAAAGATTCTTTTAAGCTTTTGAAGGCTGTAATGGCTTGTGTCGCAGCCACCAATCACAAGGTGTGTGTGTGCGTGTGGATTCTCTATATAATTTAGGAATTATAAGAATGCAATAGGCCAGAAATGAAATCGTTATAATCTTCTCACCTGGTTAGGTCTGTAAACTTTTTCACATATTTTATTCTTGTCTGTAGCAATACCTTCAGTCCCATCTTAACCCTGCTTATCCCTTTCAGAAACACCATGCACGTTCCGTGCCATTAAATAGCCTTCTAAAACAGGACTTTAAATGACTGTTAAGTATCCCATTGGATGGCTGTTCCATAAATGAGTTAACCACTCCGTGACTGGTGAGTGTTTAGTGTATTCCTAGAATTTCAGCAGCATAAATAATGGAGTGGGCTGGCCGACTGTGGGTCTGTAGCTACGGATGCTTATCTCTTTAAGAAAAGTCCATGAATTGAAATTGCTGTGTCAACAGGAAAGTCCATTTGTAGGGCATTTTGACATATATCACCAAATTGTCCTCAGGAAAAATTTTATCAATTCACAGTCCTGCCAACAGTATTTGCGAAGGCTTAACCAGGTCTCACCCAGAGACCTCTGCTGGGAGCTGATTTCCCACTGCAGCCTGGGTGAGGACGGCAGCTACTGTGAGGCTGAGAAGGAAGATGAGAGCCAGGGGAAGAGGCCTGACTCCCAAGCCGTCCTGAGTCTCCAAAGCGCCCGCTCCCTGTCCAATTAAAATATATATATATACACGTGGGCCTCCCTGGTGGATAAGGGGCTGAGCGCCGCCCTGTGAAGCATCTGCAGCCACCGCACCATGAGTTCGATCCCCAGACAGGGAGGGGACCCACATGGTGCAGCAGACTTCTCCTGTCTTCCCACTGCTCCCTCAGCAGTGTGTTTCAGTCCTTCTGCCTGTTCTGTTCCCCACTCTGTCTCTGGTGACTCCTCTCACCCCCGCACCTCTGGCTTGCACCCCAGTTCTTGTGTGCATAAATAAATAAATCTGTAAAAAAAATAGTAATTTCCCGGAAGCAGTCTGAGTGCCTGTCAACCGCAGAGCACCAAGGAACCCCTAAAATAAATGGAGCTCTGACCCAGGCCATCCACAGATGACCCTGCAGGACCCTGCACTGAACACAGCCAGCTGGTCATGGCAGGCAGTAGTCCAGGTGAGTCTGCTTCTTTGAGGTCTCTGGGGCAGAGATTCACAGGGACAGTGGGCCTGGGCCCAGCAGAGATGGGGGTGTCACTTAATGGAGGCCCCCCTAAGCCTCTGCATGATGACTGAGATCCGGGGGTGGACCCGGGGACATGGCCGGGTGACGTCGGGTGCCCACTGGCCCCTAACGCAGTCAGCTTGTGGAAGGCTGTGCTCTCTGTATTTCCTACAATCGAAAATAACTGAAAACCTTTTCAGACCATTTGTGTACTTATGTATTTCCTCTTAATATATTTGCCCAAAGAAAACCCCCTTGTCCTTGAGTATTCTTAACAGAAATAAGACAAACACAGAGGACCAAAAAAAAAAAAATCTTTCAAAAGCATAGAAGCTAACAGCGACGAGGCCACAGTTTCTAAGAGAGGCCCCGAATCTCCAGGAGGGTGACGGAGGGCGGAGGTGCGCCAGCGGTTTGGAGGGAGGTGGACAGCTCCCCACGCGGCATGGGTGCCTGGCGCGTCTTCATGTGACCCTCCCTTACCAGAGTCCACCGGAGCCTCCCTGGTGGCGCAGGGGGTTGAGCCTCAGTAAGAAGCTGTCTGCAGCCACAGCAACTTGGGTTCCATCCCCAGCCAGGGAGCTGACCCACATGGTGAGGCAGACTTCTCCTGTCTCCCCTCGGCAGTGGATTTCAGTGGATCTGCCGGTTCTGCTCCCCACTCTGTCTCTGGTGAGTCCTCTCGCTCCCCTCTGCACCTCTGGCCTGCACCCCAGCTCTTGTGTGCATAAATAAATAGAATGAAGCTTTTAAAAACATGCACAGGAATTGTATTATTAATAGTAATTATAATAATCATACGCTGGTATGATTAATTAGTATTGCTATGTGAGGAGCCTTAAACAGCATCGTGCTCTGCTAGCGGGTAAGGGGGGCAGCGGCCTTGCACAGCTGGTCCCCAGGCCCCTTTGGGTCCCACAGGAAACGCTGCCTGCGCTCAGAGAAGTTGGCGGAGGAGATGAATAGTAGGTACGGACTCCGAGGAGAAGGGAGCCGGGGCGGCAGCGCGGGCGGCAGTGAACACGAGAAGGGGTGTGGAGCCACGCAGGTGCGCAGCTGCCAGGACGTGAAGGCTCCCAGGTCCGCGACTCCGGCCTGCAACCCCTGAGGTGGGCGGGCGGGGCGAGGCGCCGCAGGTGCCAGGCAGCGGGTCCCGGGGCTCAGGCTCCGCGAAGCGCGCGTGCCAACGGGAAAGCGAATATATTTAGACTTTTCTTTTGATCTTGAAGAGAAGAAAACAGTAGCAAACCTTTCCTTGTCGACTCCTAAAACAGTTTTATGGTCATTGAACCGGAAAGAGTGGGGGGCGGGGCAGGGGGTTTCCGCCACCTGCTTCTGCGGCAGTGAGAGGCTGAGCTGCGGGGCCAGCTGGGAGCCCGCGCTATCACAGCCACGGTCCAGGCCCAGCGCGGGCCGGTCCGGAGGCCCCTTTCTGCGACGGGGCTCTGGGTCCTGGAGGGCTGGCGTGCCAGGGGCTCTCCGGTGACCGGAGGAAGCAGACCCAGACCCCGGCCTGGAGATGTGGTCTGGGGAAGGAAGGAGAGGCGCTGGTGGGGGAGCGGAGGGGCTGGGGGTGGTGGGGGGATGGTTGGAGTCTGGCGCCTGTTGGGTCGTTGCAACTCGGGGCATTGGGAGCAGGCGCCCTTGGGCGAGTCGCCTCCCTGGCTGATGGCCAGACCCCAGGGATGCAGCCAGCACAGCACGAAGGTCAGTGAGGAGGCCCGAGGCCATTTATGTGGACCAGGAAGACCGTGCGGCCCCCTGTGGGTGGTTCTGAGCCCAGAGAGCTTGGCGGAATTAGCAGCCCTACCCCCCCCCCCCCCCCCCCCCCCCCCCCCCCCCCCCCCCCCCCCCCCCCCCCCCCGNGCTTGGCGGAATTAGCAGCCCTACCCCTCCCCGCCCCCCCCCCCCCCAACACCACACTCCTGGCTGCCCAGAGCCAGGTGTCTGAAAACTGCAGTGCAGTGAAGACGAGAGGACAGACACCGGGCGAGGTCTTGAGCCCCTACTCAGTCAAGCAGCCCCTTTGATTCAGAGCAAGTGAAGAAGTGACAGAGACTAGAACAGGCCAGGACCAGGTTCTCTCTGGAACGCAGCCCGAGGCCACTGCCCAGGGTGACTCCCTCCCTGCCCAGCATGGGCCTGGGGTCTGGGTGTGGATCAGGGGCGGAGAAAAGCAAGAAAAGGAAAAGCTCTGACTTGTGCTAACAGTGTGTGGCCCCTTTGCCTGCGGCCCTGGGAGGTAGACATCTGAGGTCCCCTCGGGCCTTCCAGGTGCTCCCCTGCTGGTTTCATAGGGTTTGGGGCCCTCCCCATGGCTTCTGTGCCTTTTTGCAGCCAGTGGTGTTCAGCTGGCTTCTGAAGAAAGTTGTTCCACTGTGGAGATGAGCTGTGATGCCCCATCAAAGTCACGTTATCTGTACCCCAAGTCCTGCAACCACTCGCCTGGGCCTTACAGTGAAAAGCCAAGTGCACAGCTGTTGAGGCCCAGCTGGCCCTTCTCAGCTTCCGCAGGCTGCAAAGGTCAAACGCCCTACCCAGGAAGCACAAGCCACCACGTGAACCTCAGCTGCGCCCCGAAGCACCCAGTGAGGCACCCAGCTGTGCCCTCGCGTGTCTGTCACGCTCTGCGTCCCTGCCTGAGCCCAGGAAATGCGGAGAAAGAACAGGGCGAATGCACAGCGGCCCAGGTGACTTTCAACTGCCAACAACCTCGTGGGAGGAGGCTGGAGTTTGCAGGAGCAAGAATGGGGGTGTTTGCAAGCCCCAACATCAGACAGACACATCACACATTCTGTCTCCCCAGAATGGCAGCAGTGGGAGAGACTGAAACAGGGGTGTAGGGTGCTTGCTGCCAAGAGTGAGAGGCACTGGCTGGGTTCCTTAGCTGGGTCCCCCCCGGGGCTCGGCTGTGGGGCCATGTCCAGGGAGCAGGCATGGGGCCAGCAAGCTTATGGTCAGCCTCCATGCCTGCGGGAGACCCCTAGGTACCCCCCAGACTCCTGTGCTTTCAGCTTCTGGAACTGGATCTGCTTGAAAGCCCAAAACTGCTTGAGCAGATCTCGCAGGCGATGTCTGTGGGCATGTGCAGAGCTGGCGCATGCGCGAGGGGAGGGGTCGAGAGAGGCTAAAGCATGGGGTTTGGGCAGAGGAGCACCCCACGGAACAGGGGCCCCGACATTGTCGGAGTTGTTCCAGGAACTACAGCATCTGGGGAGGCCCCAGAACAGAGGCAGAAGAAAGGCAGTCTTAGCAAGGGCAGGGGCTAAGTGAGGTCCCAGAGCCTAGTTTTGAAGACCTCAGGTGTAAGGAGCTTGACCTTCCTCCCAAAGGTCACAGCACCTTCTGGAAAGCTTATGCAGGGGAACAGCAGGCTCATGCATTCTACTTCCCCGAGGCCTCCAAGTCTGAATTCCTTACTTCAGAATGTGGCTGCATTTGAAGACAATAATCCTCACAGAGGCAATTAAGGTAAAATGAGGCCAGAAGGGTGGCCTAACCCTGCAAGCTCCAGAGGAGCCTTGGCGCAAACCCCAGCTCCATACAACTGGTCTTGGGATTCCAAGCTCAGGCTAGAGACAGCAGCTCCTGTCGTTTAACGGGCCGTCTGTGGTGTTCGTTACTCACCGGCGGGGACTGCTGGGCCGGAGAAGACCAACGGAGGCCACGAACACATCCTTCCACGGGCAGTCGTGGTGAGGTCCCTCCCTGAGGATGTAGAGCTGGGGAGGATGCAGATCCAAAAGAAAGGTGGGCTGCAGGAACCTCCCTGGTGGTGCAGGGGTTAAGGCACCGCATTATGAAGCTTCCGTCAGCAGCGCAAGTTCGATCCCCAGCCAGGAAGGGGATCCACAGGGTGCAGCAGACCTCTCCTGCCTCGCCCGCTGCTCCCCTCAGCAGTGTGCTCCAATGGATCTGCCTGCTCTGCTCCCCACTCTGTCTCTGGTGAACCCTCTCACCCCCGCACCTCTGGCCTGTACCCCAGTTCCTGTGTGCATAAATAAATAAATCTTGAAAAAAGAAAAGCAGCTGCAGAATCCGCAAGGATCAGGGGCCCAGGACTGGGCGAGGGAAGAAGGCTCCGCGCCTCTCTCTAGGCTCTCTGGTGAGTAATGGACGTGGTTCCCGCCGCCAGGACAAGCCACACAGCTCACAGGACACCAGCACTGGACACCAGCCCATGGGAAGGCCGGTGCCTGTGGTGTCGCCTGGCAGACAGCCAGTCCGAGGGGGACATGGGTGAGCCCCTCGCTCACCCGCACCACTCCCCGCTGGGGTTCATGATGGCTTCCACCCTGGAGTTTGCTGGATGCATTTTCCTGTTCGATTCCCTTCCGCACAGCACTGGGAAATCCCTCGGAAATCCTCTTTTGTTCTGGGCATCTGGGCCATGTGCCCACGTAGGGGCAGGGGCCGGGCCCTGATGCTGAGTGGCGAGGCAGCAGTCATCTCAGGGAGTGGCCAGCTATCTCTAGCTCACTGAGGGCAGAAGGATGCCACCAAGCCAGCTACTAGACTGTGTTGAAAAGCGACTGTTGTCAATCAATAAATCCTGCCGGATGGTTTGATGTCATTAAAGATGTATTTGTTACCAAGCAGCTGGTACCCGAACAGCTGCTTTCGATAGAGACCCCCGCTGCTCTTTGGATCATGGGCTTGCTCGTATGTGCACGCACACGACAAACACTCAAATACTCATGGGCCAGGCTCTTCCCTGCCGCCCTGAACTGTCCCCAAGGTGAAGGTCAGGAAGGCCAGGGTCCAGCTCTCCAGAATGTGCCTGATCTTCTGGGGCCTTTCCAAGGGCAGGGATAACAAAACCATTCTCGAATATAATGGGCCAAGGTCTCTTGTGATGAATGCTCTGTATTCTTCAGCTCCTAATCCGTCCACGCCGTTACTCTGCAGACATCTCCTGCAGGTCTGCTGCTAAGAGGGTAGCAGAGATAAAGGCAACGAGCGCAGCTGACACGGATCGATTGGGGCTTGCCCGCTGCAGGTACGCCAGGTGCACTGCACTGATTATCCCTCCACCAGGCAGCGGAGCACACACTGCCATCATCCCCTTGCCCAGATGAGACCAGCAAGACACAGGGGCTCCCCACCCCCCATCACCCGTCTCTTTCATGTTCATGCTCTGCGTCTCTCTCCCTCCAAGACGGATGCTCTGTGATGCTCTGGCTGTGCCTGAACCCCTTGCCCATCAGTCCTGCCTGTCCTAGACAAGCAACAAAAAGATGGTGGTTTCACCTCCCCCTCCTGCACCCAGACTACATGGACTCAAGGCCAAGTCCCCAACAGCAGCCGATGCGAGCTTGGGCCAGCGGCGTAGCCTCCTGCATCCTCACAGCTTCATCCAGAACAGAACGATAGTGCTGTCCTTTGGGGGGTGTCCTGGAGATGAAATCGGTGCAGCCACAGTGAGTGCTCAACAAGCCTCAGCCCTTATCACTGCCACACCGAGTGCTTCACCAGTATTTGTTAAATGAGGAAAGAAATTAAGTGCTAGAGCAGAGAGCGCACCCGCTTATGATGAGAAAACAGAACATACAACCAGCCCGGACTGGGGGGCTCAGGCTTGTTTCCAAAGATCTACCTGACTTAGTTGAGGATGAACAAAATCTCGTGCAGTGACGCGGGAGAACTTGCTGCAGGCAGAGGAACCGCAGTGTACAGTAGGGAGCGCCCAGTGTGGGGTACCCTCAGGTCTGTGGGGGAGGAGCACAAAACGAGGCTGAGCAGGACGGTGCTATAGGCACAGAGGACAATCTGAACCTACCCCTTATTTTGGCAAAGCCTAGACAGCTGCAGTCTCTCCAGGCTCCCAGGAAAACGCCTGGTCTTTCTCCTTTTCCAAGCCTCGTCCCCAAGTGGCCTCCTCCAGGAAGATTTTCCTGATGCCTCACCTTGGAATTCTTGTTCCATCCCCCATCCAGAGCACCACAGCGGAGAGTCTGCTGCCTCTCCCCGAGTTCTCAGTGCCTCCTGGTCCATGCCTCCCTGGTGCCCAGGCCCAGCACGCAGCCGTGAATCCAGATGCCCAAGGAACACTGGCACAATCCAACAGCTGGTCCCCAAGATGGCAGCACATCCAAGGCCCCAAAGCCCAAAACCCTCTGGCAGAGACTTGCAGAGCCCCAGTGGAAAGGACAAAACGTGACGTCTTAGTCCAACGAAACTGAGTTCAAGTGCATGACACGTTTGTCACCTCTGCCCTCTAAGCCCCGTTTCCTCCCAGCCCCAATGAAAGCCTGCAGCAGGCGCAAGGGTTCCCCTGCCCACCCAACCTGGGTGTCCTGCTGGCTCCTGAGGGCTCTTGGGCTTATCTCTCCCCAGCCCCGGCCTCTGAAGCATCAAGCAGGCAACTTGAAATGGAACTTTGTAGAAGCATCCACACTAGGGAAACTGGGGAAAGATACAAATCAGGGCTTTGCTTCTCCTGGAATACACCTGCCAGCACCACCCCTAGCTCCGCGCCTCCGGCAGTGGCCTGATAACTGAGATTGAGATTGAACAATGATCGAAATGAAAATAATGATGAAAAAAATGAAAAAGTGATGAAAAAAGTGAAAATTGAGTGTTTTCTATTTCTGCTTTGCTTTAGAATTTAGAAAATTTTAATGCATACTTAGCATTAAACCCCACAAAGGTAGGGGTGCATTTGTCTAGTTCATCTTCCAGATTCCGGTCTCTGCCAGGCCGACCATGCACAGTTGGGCAAGCAGTGCACTGCACAAAGGAGCTGGCCTAGGAAATAAAAGGGGGCTAAGATCCATATGCCAAATCATGGCCCCAGGAGGTTGTGTCTGCTCAGAGCTCTGTCTAGTTCTACAAATTCTAGAAGCTCTGTGTGCTCCATGGCATGTGAATTGCTCCCTAAATATTTACCAGTTGAATGAATAGATACATTTGGGCTGTACAACAGCCTGTGAATTTGGGATTGTTGGCTCCATCTGACAGCTGAGGCATCTGGCTTACCCAAGATCATCCTCTAGTGCAATGATTAAGAGTTTGCATCCTGGAGCCAGATTACACCCCACTCCCTGCCTCATGACTGTGTGCATTAGCAAGGAACTGAACCTCTCTGCATCTCAGTTTTCCCATCCACAAAATGGGTGCAGGAACAGTACCAACTTCTTAGAGTTACTATGTTTGACCGTATGTCAAACACAGATGGCCATACCCGTAACAGGTTTCACATTCTCTGCAATATTCATGTGTAAGACCACACATCAAGCCAGGATTTTAAGTTGTTATATATAAAGCTAATGATATTTGAGTACTTACCATGGAAGACATGGTTCTGGGCATTTTATACACATGATTGGACACTCTAAAAATAGCTATATAAACTAAATATTATTTTTTCCAATTTACACATGAGAAGCCAGAAAGATAATTAAGTTGCTAAAGATTATGTAGCAAGTGATTATTTGCCAGCATTAAAGTCCAGGCATAATATTTTACTGTTTAAAACAAGGTGATCCTAGTTCCAGGTCAGTGAAAAATGAGCCATTCTGGGTGGTCACGTTGTTAAGTAGCTAAGTATGTAAATCTTTATGTACACAAATGACCTGATGTTGGACTATTTCTTATGCTAAAATGATGGTTTCTCTAGAAGAATTGGACCGCCATGCTTGAGCATACCTAAGGCACAGATACTGGTTAACATTGCCATCAATCAAAGGAACTAGAATCCTTCTAGAGAAGTAACTGATTTCAGGGCTGGGGCAAGAGATACAGGATGAGTCTAGAACTTTCTGTGATGCTAAGGAGGGAGTGCTCAAAAACTAAAATAATAAGATGTGTTCAAAAGACACAGGAGACAATTGAAGAGCTCCCGTGATCAAAGCTGGGATGACGGGAACAAGTCAGCAAAGTGACATTAACTTATAATCCAAATATAAAATCAAATCTGTAAAATAGCCTACTGCTATAACTTATGTTTTTAATAATTCCTGCCCTTGTCTTTGCCAGCACTAATTGATTTTAAAATCTAAAAGATCATTTTTGCTTTATTTAGTTCATTTGTTTTGCTTTCCCGCATGAAATCATGATTGTCTTTCTTTGACTGATTTCACTAATCATAATCTCCTCTGGGCCCATTCCTGTTGCTGCCAATGCCAGGATTTCATCATTTTTCATTGCCGAGTAGTACTCCATTGTGTGCAGAGACATGCACATTCTTTATTCACTCAGCTGTCCATGAGCACTAAGGGGTTCCCCGTGTATAGCTCTTGCATATAGTGCTGCAATGAACATGAAGAGTACAATACTTTGAATCAGCATTTTTTTACTCTTTGGAGAAATACTCAGAAGTGGGATAACTGGATCATATGGCATATCTATTTTTAATTGTTAAGGCCTCTCCATTCTGCTTTCCACATACTAATATGACTTAACGACTGGAAAGCAGATCACTAAAAAGAAGAGACACATGTCCCATGCAGAAGAATTCCAGATCATCCATTATGCCCTCCTTCCTCAAGTGGTGGTTCCCACTTTGTGAGTGTGGCTTCACATAGTGACGTCCATTCAAGGCAATGCAGAAGGGGAGGTAGCTTTACAGAAGAGGAAGATGATGAGCGTGACCTCAGCCAGGAGCTCAAGATCAGTCTCAGCAGCATCAGTCTCAAGCGTCAGTCTCAAGGACACACTCTTGAAGGATGTGATGATAACGACACTTGACCTCAGCATCTTCCTCCCCAACCCTTGATGGACATCTGATCTTGTGAAAAATAGCAGCCAGCCCAACTCGAGGAACATTCTACAAAATTCCTGACCAGTAAGTTGACCCTTGAACTATATGGTTCTGAATTGCACGGACTCACTGCATCATCTCAAAAACGGATGATGTAAACTCACAATACTAGAGAATGCAGTTCAGTAAGTAAACGTACACTTTCTGGTGATTTTCTCAATAGTGTTTCTCTTCTTCTCTCAGCTTTCTGGATATGACCACACGTGAGCTCGGGAAAACCTGGTATAAGACCAAGTGTGCGTGGACCTCAGCTGTGCCTGGGACCATCTTTGCTTTGCGTGCAAAGCTTCTGCGGAGCCCCTACCCAGTCGCCGGTTATGTGCAAAGTAGGAAAATAGAAGCAGAGATTCAGTTCCAGATAAGCGTGTCAGGCCATTCCCAGGGGCCTCACCTCCTGAGCACCTGCTAAATCCACACTGCCCCCCACGGCACTCAGAGCTTCCCCCAAACCCTTTGACCCAGGAGTCCCGAGATGCGTGGAGTCCACTACAGCTGTCAGGTCCAGTCTCGGGCCAGCCTGGCCGAAGCGAGTGAGAGATGCTCCTGCCCAACTTGTCAAGCAGGACACGGCACCCGGAGAAATGGGCCTGCTGGCCCAGCCCTGACCCCGGCGCGCCAGTCAAACCGGAGCCCCGAGGGCCGTGCAAAGGTTCACGTCAAGAATGGATTTTGTGTGCACGGTCTGCGCTCCCTGGTTTGACCAGGTTAGGACAAGAAAGGCCCACGACCCCCCCCGGAGGCATCCACGCTTCCGTGTCTGCAGCCCTGGAAGCCTTCAGCTCCTTAAAAACCCTTGGAAGCCAGAGAGGACTGGGGAACCAGGGAGGTGGGTGGCGCTCCCTCCTCAGCCTATGGACCCACAGTGCTCGGTCCATTTGTCTTTCTTTGTGCCGTGTGAACAGCCCAGCGGAGCCGGCTGTACGGCAACTCCCCTCAGCATCGGGCCCTCAGTCCCCTGTGACTAACTGGCCCCAGCTCTCGAACCTCGCTTACCTGTTGACACGGAGATGGGTGCGTGCCCTGCCGTGTCCACGGGACACCAGCAGAGTCGCCCGGCCGGGGCTCTCCTCACACCGGCCTCCCCTGGGTCCTGGAGTCTGCAGCCCAGCCCCCCGCTTCAGCTGGCCCTCAGGCAGGCCGCGTGCCCCCTCCACACTCCCCCTCTGTGATAAAAGAGGCATCCCTCCAAATTTTGAGAATAACGCAAAATGTGATGTCTTCCTTTCCATTTGCTTCTCGGCACCACGAACAGGACAAGTCTCCCTCATTCTGTTTCTTATTCCAGCGGGAGAGGGACCCCACAGACACGCATCTGCCTTTGCACCGAACAGTCGAGGTGAAGGGGCTTGTCCAAGGTCGGCGGGGTGGGCACCCCTCTCGGTCTCATTCTTCCTGCCTGGCTGCGCAGAGGCCAAACCTCCTTCCCGGAGTCCCCGGACGCCACCCCTCCAGCATGTATCCTGCGGCTGAGTGAGCAAGGCGTGAGCCAGTCCTGGGGGTTCTGGTCCAGCGGGGAGAAGGGCAGTGACCAGGCTTCGGTCCTGAAGGGGACGCGCAGTGACAGCCACGTAGGCGGGTGATGTCCCGGGAGATGGCAGCACGACCTGCTCAAGCCCGTCTGCTCAGCCCAGGCTGCTGGTGGCTCCCGGCCGCTGCTGTCGCCTCCTGTCCTCGCTCCCGAATGAGTGACTCAGCTCTTGCCTGTAGCCGCCTCCCTGCAGCCAATGTCCTCTGAAGCGACGCAGGGGGCCCACTTCTCTGTGGGCAAAGACGCTGCTTCATGACACCTCCCCCGCCCTTGCACACGTGGCGCTAGCCAGGCCTGTGCGACCCTGGGACCCAGCACGAGGCGTCAGGGCTACGTAAGGCCGGTGGCACGATCTGGAGCGTGGGGTTCGACCACTGCTCTGGTTTCATCAGGAAAAGTGTCGTAGCTGAGGGATCTCCTGCAGCCCCCAGCAAACGTCCGCTTCGAGCCCGTCTGAGCTATGAGCGATGAACATTCTGGGAGTGCTTCTGACGCCCCAGGCAGCTCGCTGCTTTACTCACAGCCCATTCAGTCCTCCAGTCCCCCGCAGCCTTCATCTGGTTTCTCTTACATCCATTTTAGAGAAGAAAAACCAAGATGCTAAGAGGTTAAGGAAGTTACCCAGGCTATGAGCTAAGAGAGGTCATTGAATTTTCTTCTTTCCTGAATCTGTATTAAAAACAATTGCATCTCTGATTGCCCATCAAGAATTTCATTTAAAAAAAAAAACATAAAATAATAATGAAATGTTTCATGTGAACAAACTAAAAGGAAGAAAATGACCAGAGTGAAGTCTCCCTAGAGCACATGGGTGACTACGGACCAGCAGACCCTGGAAACAGCCCCCGGGGAATAGCCTCAGCCCTGTAAACAGCCCCTGTGTGCCATCAGTCTCCATCACAGCCACCGGCTTCTGCAGACTACAACAGCCAGCTTGGGAAAGTCTTGCCCTGGATGTGGCTGCTCCAGTGGCTGCATGGTCCAGCGGCTGGGCGGAGAGGACAACTTGGTTCAGAGTTCGCCAGGGCCATTCACTTGCTGGCCGTGATGTCAGCTCGGGCCTTTCAGTCCCAGCGCCAGGACTGGGCAAAGGAAACCATTCTTTGCACTTGGATGTGAGGCAATGCCCCGCAGGCCAGTATTCCTGCTGGATAGCACTTCGAAGGATCTAGAATTCCCAGCCCCCGGTGACTGCTCCTATCCTGGCTAATTATGTTACTATGAACACTACGTCTTATAGGACTATTGAGTGAAAAAATGGAAATCCACAAATGCAGATGCCCGTGTGACTCACGCTGCGTGATTCGAATATGAGTGGTTATTTCCGGTGAAGCTCCAAACATATTCTGTTTCATAGTTTGGATGTCTACATTTGGTTTTATAAATGTTCCCTGTGTACATGCTTTACTCTTAAACATCAGAAGAGGGAAGAGCAATAATAAATATTGTCTAAGGCGCAGGAACATTTTAAAGGTCTAAATGAATCAGGAAAGAATAGGCTTAAGATGTACAAGCAAGATATTAATAGTTCTAATCCAGAAAGGGATCCTGCAATTGAAGACGAAGCCATCCCAACACATGGGCAGGCAAAGAGAGTAAATAGAAAAAACACACATGAGAAGAGCACAAACAGAAACACGTGAAAGTAACCAATAAACGTGTGAAAATCCCCGAGCCCCACTAACAAGTCAACAGCAGCACACTGGACAAGAACTAAGCTACTTTTTTCCTGCGACCAAATTGCCAGTTTCTGAGTGATGCTGGCTGGGACGGTCGAGGATGCATGGCTCAGCTCCTCACACCCAGGGCTTAGCATCTGAGCGCGCGTCCTGTTTCTGGCAAGCTCGCGCCTTCACGGACACTCACCATCTCAGCCCAGCACCCCAGCCCCGGCCCCGCAAGGAAGCAGGAACGAGGAAGGTGCCTGGGGCTGCTTGTTCTGCTTTATTTCAAATATTTGCTTCGTCAGTATGGGAGCAAGGCAGATGGCGAACAAAGGGGAAGTAAATTGATAGAGGTGGGACACCTGAGGCAGGTTTTCCAGGATCTTAAGCTTAAGGTAAGAGAAGCAGGGTTTGCTAGCAAGGAAGAGTCACGTGACTCAACGTCCAGGAGGTCCGAAGGAAGAGCCAAGGTCAGCTAGTGAGCCAAGTGCTGGAAGGGGAGTGCACAGCACTGCCGGCTGCCGGCTGGAGAGCAGCTTTCTCTGCATTTTCTGGAAGGGCAGCCGCCTAAACAAGCAAGTGGGTGTCAAACAGACTAAAAAGGCAAAAAAAGAAGCAGGGGAGGAGAAGAGAGACAGAAGCCCCTCGTCTGTCTGGCCCTCACTTAAGAAAATTCTGCCTGCCTTTGTTTTAAGAACACAGCACATCTCGAGCATTCAATGCCACACAGCACCTGCTCTCAGTCTCACACGCGTCTCTCTTCCCCCGTGTGCACCTGCTGACCCAGATCTGCAGCCACGGAGCATGTTCTGGGTTTCTCCTGGAGAATTCTGAGGAACTGCCATAAGGGTCTAGGCCAACGTCTCCGATGTTGGAGGACTGTGGCGTCATCTCGGCCAACAGTCCCACTGCCAGTGACTCGAGGACAAACTTCCTCCTCTGCTCACAGCTGGGCTGACTCCTTCCACGGAGCGGGAGCCAGCTGAGTGGTCTGCAGCAATGACCGCCATCAGCAGGGACTCTGGGCCACTGCGAACCAAGGCTGAGCTTTGCGAGGACCCAGAGAACTGCTGCTGCTGGTTCTGCCCAGCAGAGGCCCCGCCTCCAGCCCCGGGGATCCTGGTGTTTGCTGCCAGAGACACTCGAACACGTGGGCAGGTAAGAGTGCTGTCTTCTCACACGCCCATGTTCAATTTTCCACAAATATTTCTTTTTTCTTTTTAAAGATTTATTTATTTATGCACACAAGAGCTGGGGTACAGGTCAGAGGTGCAGGGGTGAGAGGAGTCTCCAGAGACAGAGCGGGGAGCAGAACAGGCGGATCCACTGAAACCCACTGCTGAGGGAGCAGCGGGAGATAGGAGAATTCTGCTGCGCCCTGTGGGTCCCCTCCCTGGCCAGGGGTCGAACTCGCGCTGCTGTGGCTGTGGCTGCTTCACAGTGCTGAGACTAACCCCTTGCACCACCAGGGAGGTCCCTGACAAGAACGTTTCTGTGGAAGGGACCAGCCACAAACCCTCGTGATGCCCCCTGGGGTGGCCAACTGTGATGTCATTTCCAGCTGAGGTGTCCACTCCACAAGCTCGGTCTCCGTGCCATCCAGGTATGTGCGGTGTGAAAGGCAAAGGCCGAAATAACGAACAGTCCTGGTTTTGCCTCTGGCCTCGGCTGAGGGCTCTCAGGCCCTGCCTCCCTCCTGGCACTCAGTAGCCACTCCCACTCCCTAGGGGTGCCCAGTGGGGTTCACGGGTGCAAGAGGCAGTGCCTGCACTGTCCCAGATGGAGCTGGGGAGCTCCTGGCAGCCAACCGGCAGAGGGCAGGTGCTGCTGCTGAGCATTCTGACGTGCTCAGCGGACCCCCAACTGCACTGGCCGGCCCGTGCCAGCAGGAGCACAGCCCCCCATCCTGGTCCCGGGGGAGGCGCTCCGGCCTGGCACAAGCCTGGAGGAGTGAGTGAGACCCGGCCCGGGCTCGCCCACCGCCGGCAGTGGAGGAGGCCTTGAGAAATGCAGCGCTCTCGGGCCCCGCTCCAGCCTGTTAGGGCTCTCGTAAGGGAGGACAGCATCGTGGGGAGGACTCAGAGGCGGCATGGAGTCCACCCAGCACTGGGGAGCAGCCAAGGCCTGCTAGGGACCCAGCCTGGCCTGTTATCTGCCCAGCCATCTGGCGCTCAGCGGGGAGGGAGGCTGGCCGCTGGGTGACTAACTGGGGGAGGGAGGCTGGCCGCTGGGTGACTAACTGCCGAGGGCAGGCGCTGCGCCCAGCTGCCAGGCCCCACCCGTGAGAACCTGCGTTTGCACCGAGGAGGAAGCCTTGGGCCCAGGGCGCAGCTGCTTATCACTTCCTTCCATCGTGGTCGTTGGCTGCTCACCTCCAAAGCAGGCGGCTCCTCTGGGTCTTGTTAGGGGAAAGACCCAGACACCAGTCTCAGAAACCAGTCTGGCAGGAAAAGGCAGCCTGTCACTCTGCGGGAGCTGGAGCCAGACAGTGGCAGGGCCGCCCGGGGCCCACAGAAAGCCCCCAGGGGCAGCAAGGCGGGCACAGCCACAGGGTCTGCTGCCGCACCCACCCTGCCACCCCCCCCCCCAGGGTCTCAGAGCAGAGGAGCCAGGCAGATGATGGGGCAGCAGCCGGCTCCTGACCCTGGGGGCTCTTTAGGGAGGAGACCCCTGAAGAAAGTCAAAGTCGTGGGACCCCAGGCCTTCCAGATCCTGCTGGAAGCGGGGCCTGAGCCAATGGGACCGGCAGTGACACGCCCCTCCTGGGTTCCCAGGCGGCTTGCGAGGGGGAAGCGCCAGGACAAGAGCCCTCCACCCGCGCTTCTTCCCCCAGGAAGGCCTGTCTGTCCGCAGGGCAGTGGGGCTGTCTGGCCCAGTCCGGGGAGCCCTGGAGAGTTAAGAGCGGCTCCAGGGGTGACTCTGCGGTGCTGCTCTCCACACAGGAGCGCCTCACACCTGGAGTCCAGCATCAGTGCCCCTGCAGGCCCCCTACAGCACACCGGGGGTAACCACCTCCTCCCCAAGACCCCCCCACCAAGAGCTTCTGGGATCCCTGCATCACCCCGCTGGTCCAACCTGGCTTCTGGCTGCTCCCCAGTTTCTGGGGAGCCCTCTCTCCCTCTGTGTTTGCACCCTCAGCTCAGCCTAATTTCCTGCAGGAAGAAGGTGCATGTGGTCTCACTCTGCACCCCCTTTTCTAGGGTCAGGCCTGGGGTGCGGTGCATGAACGGTCCTCTGTACCTGGAATCCACCCCAAACCTTACGGAAACTCTGAGCCTCCAAGCCCGACGTCTCCCTTCCCCCCCACCCCACCCCCCCCAGAGAAGCCTGAACTGGCTGCGTACTGCCTTGAGTGTGGGGAAGGACAGGGTCTCCCTACCCTGCTCCCCTGTCCTTCCGCACTTGGGGGTCATGTACTGGCGAGGAGGGGGCTGGAGACGTGATGTGCGTGGACTTTCGGGTTAATATAGGGGGCAAATCAGCCCCCTGGAGCCCGGGGCTGCTCTGCGCCCTCCCACCGCCCTCCTCAGGCCCCTGCGGTGCGGCTGCTCTGCTCTGGAAATTCGGAGCGTCGAAGAATGTGTGTTAAGGACACTGAAAACCCAGTTGCAAAAATGCGAAGCAACCCAGCGGCGGCGTGCTGTGAGAGAGGACGCTTGGCCTCGGCCTGCGCCCGGCCAGCGCGAGCAGGGCCTGCAGCGCTGAGTTTGGTCCAGATCAGCCGCTTGGGGACTTGGGATTCGCGGCCGCAGCAAAGGAGACGTGTGCTTCACCGCAGCACCGTCCTGAGTCCTTCTGGGCAGCCAATGGGCACAAGTCCCCCACTGAGTTCTTCCCCGGATGCCAAAGAACACACAGAGAAGTAAAGAACGGGGAATGCAACGTGGGCGCTGCAGCTGGCACCCACCCGTGGGCCGTGTGTCCGTGCAGCAGCCAGCCCTGAGCCGCTCACCTGCCTGTCACTACCCGTCCATGCAAAACGGAGCCTGTGTCATCCCCCCTCCTGTCACGCTCCTTTGGGCACAGGGCGCAGGCTCCTGCTTCTGCTCAGGTGCAAAGCTCTGCATTGCCAAGTGTGACCTGGTGAACGCCGAGCGGTTCCAAGCGCACGGTCCGTGGCATGAGGCTGCGATCGTGACAGGCTCCAGGACTGGCCTGAGACGAAAGGAGCCAATGCAAAGAGCACCGGAGCGGCGCCCAGCTCTCGCTCACCCCCAGGCTGAGAGCAGGACCCGGGGGCTCCGCGACAGCCATGCAGGCCCTAGGACAGCGCATGGCGGGCGGCCCGTCTCTGCCCCTGCTGTGGCGCCCCTGTGCCGCCCCTTCCCTCTCGCCGACCCCGCAGTGCCAGCGGCGCTCGTGAACCGCGGCCTGCAGAGAGCACGGAGGGGCAAGGTCCACGCCACGTGGCCTCCAGGGCTCCTCACTCACGGGCTGCGACCCTGCCCGGTCCTGGCGGCCGGCCCTGCCAAGCCAGATCTAGGGTTGGAGGGAAACGGCCCACCTTACTGCCTCTTGTCGGCTTCTCAGTGCCGGGAACGACGTCAGCGTTTAAAAGGCCCCACGAGCCCGTGGCACGGAGCCTGCACCAGGAAGTGGTCTGTGCCCCATGGACTAGCACTCAGCAGTGAGCAGGGACGGAACGGCCCCGTGTCCCCAAAACAGAGGGCCTCGAGGGCGTGCCGGCAGCAGCGCCAGGCAGGAGGACAGACACAACTGGACTCACACAGCGGGCAACTCGATGGCACGGATGCTAGAAGCTGAGTGGTCGTTGGTACCCAAGTGGGTACGGGGAGGGAGAAAGGTCCGAGGGACACAGCGATGCGGAGGGAGAGTTAGGATGTGCATTCATTAGTAAAAAGAAAAATAGCATAATTGGCTTCCAGGGTGAAAAAAAAGTGATAAATAAAATGAGCCAGGAGCCCTGGAGCTCTGTGCACCCCCGACTCCCGCTGCCCGAGGCTCTCCCTGTGCTCAGCCCCGTCGTGGCTTCTCAGCTGCTTGACGCGGCTGCCTCTGCTGTAGTCTCTGCTGGCCCCGCTTTCTGGAGTCAGCGAACGAATGAGTTTGTGTCCAGGCTTCTTCTCCATTATTCTCCTTTACCAGTTCAGTGCCACTGAGCAGGGCGGCATAGCAGCCACAGACATGCCAGCATGTGGTCTTCTGAGATGCCCCCCAAATCTAAAGAAAAGCCAGAGGGTCCCCAGGGCCCATACCTGGGTCAACCCCAAAGCCAGGTGCCCCCACTTTGAATGCAGAGGCCGCTGCAGTGCGCCGACGCTGAGGGCACAGTGAGGCCATGTCCGCCCCGCAGGCACGCCACGGGCGGCTGGCACCATCCCATTCGGCCGCAAACGCCTGGGCCACCCAGGGCTCCCACCGACCGCCTGGCGATTTTGAACCCTGTTTCCTAGGTGAGGAAACTGAGGCCCAGAGCAGTTATGGAAGACGGACCAGTTCCTAGCAACTCGGGAGCAGACGGATCTCAATTACTGATGAGTTGACAGACACGGGTTGGACACCCACTGTGTGCCCAGCCCGTGGGTCCCGTGGCCAGCAGCCCAGTGCCCACTCTGGTGCAGGCTGCCGGCTGCTGGGAGAGAGGGTGGTGAGCAGGGCTCTGGTGCCGTGCCCACCGAGGGGACAGCGGGGCGCGCCTGGCCGCCGCGGCTCCCTCTGGGGTCTCGGGCAGACGGGCTGAGCAGCAGCCAGGCCAGGGAGGGTGGGCCTGCAGCAGCAGCTCAGCGCTGACCCGCCTTTCAGTGGGGGTTTGGGCCAGCGCAGCTGGGCACTCCTGGCTGGACCTGTCTGCCTGCTCTCGGGTCGGTGTGGTGTTGGACATGGCCGGCTAAGCTGACTTCGGTAGGGGCGCCAGGGACCTCTCCACGTTCAGTCTCTACCTCCAAGCCTGGTTGTCTGCAGCGTCCCCGGGGGGCATAGTTCACGGCAGGCGCTGCTCAGTCTTCTCTTTGTGGTGTCATCTGTGCTGTTATTTAATCACCAAAGCGAGCCACACTGCCCAGCCTGAAGCCAGCGCGGGAGAGTGCCAGGGAGCTGGACTCTGCTAACAGGGCACCTCTGCCAGCCAATGAGGGAGACGTCAAGCTGAGGCAGATGGAGAGGAAGCGCCCAGGCAGAGGGCGAGCTCGTGGGGCAGGTGCAGCAGGGACCACACCCAGTGCACGCAGCCGAGCTCCGCACCACCCCTGCCGGCTCCCATTTCTCTCCGGATCCATCTGGAAGGCAGGTGCCAGTTTCCTGAAAGGAGGGCGTGATTCCGCCAGGTCTGAGCCAAGCAGCCCTTTTACAGACTCCGCCGACCCAGTGAACGGGGTGCCGAGCGTCTGCCCTGCTCCTCGACTTTTTGAAGCCAAGCCGTGCGGGGAGGACCCTGAAGCCACGTGGCCAGAGGACGCTCAGGCTGGCCGCCATGGGTTAGGGCTCTTACATACGACCAATAAAACCATCAGAGATAAGGCGGCGGGTGGCGCTTGGCCAGAGGCTGCTGGGGGAAAGGGAGCTGAGGTTTCTCTCCGACCTGGCAGATGTGAAGCTAAAACGCGTCTTTTTAGTTCAAGCAGCCATGTCATTCTGCGCCTGCCCTGCAAGCCTGGTTCTGATTATTAGCTGAAGTTCGCACACGTCAGTGGCGTTTCTGGTCTGGGGAACAAAGCCCCCTTTATTCAGAGAGGGGAAGTCGAGTCTGACGGCTGAGCGAGCCGGCTGGCTCTTGGGCATGGGGTCAAGGCCACATCAAAGGCATTCCTCCTCCCAGGCCAGGCCCACGGCTCCCGTTCCATGGCTCCTGCTCTGTGTGAGGTTGCCCAGTCATGGAAAACCACAGGCGCGTTCGTTCCCAGGCGCCTGGAGCGAGATCTGGGGTCTCGGGCTGCAGCTGGGGATGCAGGCGTGGCAGTGAGCTTTCCTCGGGGACAGGCTGGGCGCAGCGGCAGGGCTGGGCGGCGGAGCCGGGGCCTTGAGGGGCAGCACTGGCTCAGACCCTATGGGCGCCCAGCCTGGCCTCCTGGCTCCAGACTCTTCTCTTGCCTCTTGGAGCTTCTGCACCAGACGGCCCTGTGATGTGCCGGCGCAGAGCGGGTGAATGGACGTGTCCCTTGCTGGGGACAGGCTGCCCCCTCAGCTGCAGAGGCTGCTGCGTCCCTGGGGAGGCCACTTCCAATCCGGGCTGGGGGCCCAAGCTGAGCACATGTCCCGGGCACTTGGGGGGCACCTCCCCTAAGCCCCGCAGTGGCTGTGACGGGACTGCAAGCCAGGGGCTGAGAACAACTACGGCGATGTATTGTCTGCTGGTTCTGGCGGTCAGAGCGCTGGGATATGGGTGTCAGCGGTTGACAGAAGGGGCTTGAGGGGAGACCCTGTCCTTTTTTGGGTGTCCATTCTCGAGGCAATGGACTTTCTTGGCTGATGGTCCTTTCTCAGCCCCGGTGTCATTTCGCCGCTGCCATTGTCACGGCTTCCTGCAGGGCCTCCTGGCACCCTCCCCTGAGGAGCCCCGGGCCCACCGCGATCGCCCCCATCCCCCGGCTCTTCACGAAGCCACGTCTGCAAGTCCCTCACCTCTGCGGGGACCGCCACAGTCTGAGCAGCTGTCTTTGGGGCCCGGTCCCCCAGCCTCGTGCAGGCTCCTCCGGGGAGGCCACACGGTGTCCCCCGTGGGTCTCTCTGGAATCAGTCTGACCTACCCAGTCCTGGGCCAGGGACGTGGAGGGGCCAGCCTGGCCGCTGGCCTTCCTGGGCTCGCTGGGCCACAGCATCTTCCCAGGAGGGGGCGCCTGTGCCCGCAGGCGGGTCTGGCAGTGGGCAGCACCAGGGGACGGGAAGCAGAGCCCCGAGCCCCAGCAGCGACACAGCTGCCTCTTACTCGGCATAAGCGGAGGGAGGAAGAAGAGGGGCAGGAGGCAGGCAGAGGGGAGCTGCGGGTTCGGTGCAGCGGGCTCACAGGAGGGCACCCCCACTGACCGCAGCCGCCCTGCCCCTGACAGGGTGGCAGCCACAGCAAGGGCACACACGAGGCCCCTGGTGCTGGACTAGCACATAAACAGCAGCCTTTCTCGTTAGTGTACAGTGTAATGTAGAACACCACGTCCCCCGAAATAGTTGGGGTTTACCTGTACTCCAAATAATCTGGCGAATCATCCGAAATTCAAATTTAATCAGGCGCCTCTTTTTCTTTTCTCCATCCCCCTTTGCCCCCCTCCCCTCCCTCTCCCCTTCCCCCTCCCCTACCCCTCCCCCTCCCCCACCCCCTCCCCGTCCTCCTCCCCGTCCCCCTCCCCCACCCCCTCCCCGACCCTGAGCCTACCTACGACCTGCCCTCCCTCGTCTGTACATGGTGCCCGCTGGGCGGCTCTGTCCTTCCGCCCACTGGGACACTGTCCGTTCGTGGGCGTGCGGACGGCCATCCCACATCTGCCTTTGCCGAGTCCTGGTACCCCGTCCCGGGGCTGGAAACAGCGGCCTCCTTCCTGGTGGCGCCGCGCCATGGGGACCGGCCAGATTCTCCGGCTGCGTTTCAGGAGCTGCCTTCTCGGACCTGCGGGCCTCGGGCCTCGCGGAGCTGGAGTCCTGAAGGTGAAGGGCAGA
Organism: Galemys pyrenaicus; assembly: GCA_019455555.1. NCBI lineage: Eukaryota > Metazoa > Chordata > Mammalia > Eulipotyphla > Talpidae > Galemys > Galemys pyrenaicus. Next base: position 16,552,983 of record JAGFMF010011747.1, on the reverse strand, counting down.
CCGCCCCCCCGCACAGAGGCTGTGGGGGCGCTGCCGCCTCTGAACACCGCTGAGGTTCCCGAGTCATACACCCCGCGGTGCAGTCCTCAGAACTGTCACTCGGGGCCTCCCTGGTGGCGCGAGGGGTTAAGCAGCGCACTGTGAAGCATCCGCAGCCACCGCAGCACAAGTTCCATCCCGGCCAGGGCGGGACCCACAGGGCGCAGCAGACCTCTTCTGCCTGCCCGCTGCTCCCTCAGCGGTGGGTTTCGGTCCATCTGCCTGTTCTGCTGCCCGCTCTGTCTCTGGGGAGTCCTCTCACCCCCGCACCTCTGGCCTGCACCCCAGCTCTTGTGTGCATAAACAACAACAACGACGAAACTGTCACTTGAGGACAGTGGTTTGGCGTTGTGCGGGCACTTCTGGAGAGTCCCTGCCCTCACTTTGGCACAGCCTTCCCTGGCCAAGGGGGCACACCTGAGACCTTCCACAAGACCCTCTGAGCTCATCTGTTCCCAGAAGACTCGGGCCCCCTGGGCTGTGGTGCCCGTGCCCCGCATCCCTGCAGCCGCGGGCAGCAGACTCGGGCCTGCGGGGAGGGGGCTGCAGAGCCACGGCTGGACTTAGCCTCCAGACTCGGCCTCCAGACTCGGCCTCCAGACGTGGCCGTCACTGGCTTTGCCTCAGGGGTTGCTCCAGGTGAGTCCCGGCTGCTCCAGAGCAGTCCCCGGGGCTTCGTTCAGCTGGTTGTCCCTTCGGCACAAGGAGGCAAGTGGCCTGGGCCACACCTGGCAGGCAGCTCGGGCCTGGGCTGCAGCGGGCAGGGAGGGGAGGGCGTCCAGGCTGTGACTGACTAGTTGAGTGGCCTTGGGCAAGTTATTTTGTCCTGAGACTTGGGCTTTGCGTCTGTAAAACGGGGGTGCTCGCTGTGGTTGATCACCGACCCTGTCAGCCAGGGCAGGGGTCCTTAAGGGTTCTGGCAGCCAGCACGCCCTGCAGGCTGCTCAAGAGACATCTCAGCACGTCTTGAGAAGGAAGGAGCTTGGCTGGCCTGCATGGGGCGGGTTCCATGGATGTGGCAGGCGGGAAGGATACTCCCGGAGCCCTAGTGGCTTCTTCAGGCTTTTAATGATCTTTCTACACCAGGCGTAGCGAAGCCACCAGGTGCAGGGAGGGCAGGGTGGGGGGCCGTGAGGCCTCAGAAACAGGTGTGTAATCTCCCTAGGTTCTCTGGCGTTCTCTTGAGGTCCCTCCACTGCGCAGCCTCTGCCACCCTTATACCCCAGCCTCCAGGCTCAGGTGCACCCCCTTACGAGTGCAGGACACACCCCAGGCGTCTACTGGCAGGCACGCGTGCCCTGCACCCACGCTCCCACGTGCCTCCTGCATGCAAGGCTGCAGGCGACAGCACAGAGGCCAGGGGCACAAAAGCCTGAACACCTCCAGCACCCTACAGAAAGGAAAGGAGGAGAGAGGGGCAGAGAGAAACGAAAGGAAGGAAAAGAGGCATAAGAGCCTCCAATTGCAAAGAGCTCACCCACCTGGGGCAAGCACAAGGCAGCAGAAGGTTCTAGGTCACTCACATCTGAGGCATCACCCACATTCTCTGCCTTCGATGGAGATGGCTGGGCCTCCCCCGACCGCTCCTGGGCAGAGGCCAGGCCAGCTCTGGAAGAAGCCACCCCCACCCTTGACAGGGTCCCCTCTGCTTCTCTCGGGCCCCAGTGAGAAAGGAATCTCTGCTACAGCTTCCCAAGGTCAGAGTAATTGAAATTCTCTGTCTGTACCCCAATTTTCCAACTGAGGGCGCTTACAGTTGTCAAGACATAAAGATCCAAAATGGGCACTTTTCAAGATGACCATGAGTGCATAATTAGTTGATTAAAATTGTCAAGATGTTACTTTTGGTTAGTTAAGAGATGTATCAAAATCACTCTGTGCTTTAAGCGTAGACGCTGTGCACGCATGTGTGCGTGTGTTCTCCAGAGGTGACCTGCAGCTTCAGCAGGACGCGGGCCGAAGCGGCAGGTTTGCCCAGGGGCTGCTGCTGGCTGACCACTCTGGCGGGGCAGTGATCCCGGCTGCCTGGATGGCAGCGCTGGCCCAGGCCGCCGCCGCTCTCCAGCGCCCTAGCCTCCTCCCAAGCCCTGGGGCCCCACACCCTCCAGGAAGGAACCCCTTCTTCCGTGCCAGCAGCGGCATGGGCTATTCTCCCGTCCCAAGTGTAGCTGGGGGACACTGGTGCCTCTTGTCATTTACAGTGGCGCTGGGGTTTCCTCATCGGCGAATGGGGGTCAAGCTGCCAGACACACAGATTTGTCCTGAAAATCAGCAGAGTCCCATCAAAAACAAACAAAAAGTAAAGCAATCAATTATTACCCAGAAATAACAGCCAGATAACATGCATCTGCAAGGTGTGGGAGCAGCTGGGAGACCAGAGAGCAGGAGGAGCGAGGCTGGAGGAGCAGAGCTGAGCAGGGCTGGCCCCAAAGGCAGAGGGGTGAAGGGTCGCCCTCTAGATGTCTTGGAGTGCTGGAAAGGCAACTTTAGAAGTGGGGGAGGATGGACCGGACTGCAGGTGGACCCTGCTGCTCCAGCCACACTGGTAAGAGAAGACACTCCAGGCCTACGTCCCGCCACCTCCCCCCACCCTGCACAGGCCAGCTCAGCAGGAAGCCAGGCAAAGGCAGGTCAGAGACTGCCCAGGTCACAGAGCAGCGGGGGAGGGCCCAGAGCCTGGAGCAATGATAATCTCCACCACAATAAACTTATTGAAATGAAAAGAATGCTTGAGGGGGCACTGGTGGAGGGCACACAGGTGCTAGGGCAAGAGGGGGCCACCACATCTCGGTCTATGACAGGCGTCAGGGCCCGCCCCGGCGTCCAGTTGTCCAGTTTCATCCCTCCACCGCACGATGGACACCTCCGCCCCTTGGCCTACCTTCCTGCCCCGCCCCCACCGACCTCACAAGCATTTCTGGGACTCCGCTCCATGCCGAATCCTCCGCACCAGCCCATGGTCATGGCCACTTCCCGTCTCCCCATCTTCCCAGCCACCTTTCCTGTCCTTGAAGGAGTCAGGGCTGCTGCCAGCAGGACTGAAAAGTCAGCAGCTCGTGAGGGCACGGGAGAGAGACGGTCCATCTGGGCTCGGTCACACGGGGTTCTGGCTCCGTCTCTTTCCTCGCCAGCCCTGGGACCTAGTCAAGCGTCTGAGCGTCCGGCTCATCCACTGATGGGGCGTCGCATTCTGTCCAGGACGTACATTCTGTGGGACTAAATGCTCAGTCTCGGCAAACAGCATCTTACATATCTGTGACTCAACAGGCTAGAGAACCAGCCCCCCACAGGGATTTTCAGTGACTTGCACTTGCAATCGGGGTGACAAGCCTGGATGGAAACACCTGGAAGATGCTAGAGAATAAACCTTAAGCATCGTTGATATTGTCTGTGGCCCTGTAGATGGTCAAGGAATAAAAGACATCAGGATAAAACAACGATCTTCAACAACCCCTTTATTCTCCCTCCTGCCCCCCAAAAATGAAATGGACATGACCTGAAGGAAAACATGAACCAGGAGTATTTGTTTCCGCTTGGCCAACCACCCTGCCTCACTGGCCATGGGGGCTAAGAACTCGGAGGCAGAGAATGTGTCTTGATGAGCCAGAAGCGGAGGCTCCCAACTGGACCTGCCCCCTTGGGGAGGTTTGCAGACATCCAATTGCCAGGCCCGACGCCTTCCACCCGGACAGAGCGGCCCCTGGTCCCCGCGATAACAGGCTGTTCAGCAGCAACAGATGAGTCCTGTCGAAGAGCAAGGAACAGAAAGAGATAGCCCCGATGATTTTAGGGTTTGCACAGTAACCTGAAATCTGTCACCAGCATGCGGGAGAAACAAAGCAATGGAATGACAGCGAAGCAAACTGGCATCAGCTGTGTCGCACTGCCACCCCCCTGCATGGTGGCTAGTCTAGGTTGTTCTAGCAATAGCCCTGTGAGGTCCACAGTTTTGTTTTGTTTTTAAGATTTATTCTATGCATACAAGAGCTGGGGTGTAGGCCAGAGGCGTGGGGGTGAGAGGATTCACCAGAGACAGATTGGGGAGCAAAGCAGGCATATCCACTGAAGCACACTGCTGAGGGGAGCAGCAGGGGAAGCAGGAGAGGTCTGATAAGCCATGTGGGTCTGCTCCCTGGCCGGGATCGAACTCGTGCTGCAGTGGCTGCAGATGCTTCACAGTACGTTGCCTAACCCACTGTGCCACCAGGGAGGCACAGGCCCACAGTTTATTCCCATTTCCAGAAGAGAAAACAGAACTTTAAAGAGATGACATATTTTCCCCTATATTGTCCATTCTTTTCAGAACTTGGACTTAAGCTGAAAACTGCAAGGCAGGCACGTTTTATGCTGGTCCTGTGTTATATAAAACGTAAGTTGGGAGCCCCCTAAAATGTCCTTAATTCTTGGAACTTCTGGATTCTCCCTTGGAAAATGAGGTCTCTAAGGGCTTGGCCAACTCAGGCTTCCTTCAAAGTGCTCTGAGCACGAGGGAGACGGGAGCGGGCACAGGAGCAGCGGGCAATGCCACTGCCTGGGATGCAGCCCACAGAGGAGGCTGTGCAGGCTGGCGAGTTCCACTTCTTTCCCTTCCCCAAGTTACTGAAACCCCTGCATATGGTTGTCTTTATTTTAATGTGCATGAATAAAAGATATCCTTGTGAACTGATGTAGTCTGCGGGCTTTTGAGATCAAACAGTTTTCTACTCCAGGTGAAATGTGGAATGACAGATAATGTTGTCAATATGCTATATTTTTGTTAGGTTGAACAAACATGGCCACGACAATCATTTTCATCATAGATATGTGTGTGTTTTGTATGTGGGGCTCGGGGGGCAGGGAGGCTGGGTGTGTGTGTAAGGGTTGGCAAGTATTTAAAGACTAAGATTGAAAGGAAAAAAATCAATAAATGCAGAATTTTCCATAAAACCTGCAGTGAGAAATATCCCTTCCCTCTTCCTCATGTATATTAAAGAGAATGGAATTTGCTGACTTGCATCATGCGATTCAGAGTGATTCCTGGAGGCATCGAGGTGATTAAATAGCCACAGCTTTTGGAGCTACCTGGAAATAAATAGCCTCATTCTAGAATCCAGGCCTGGATGGAAGCAATGGAAGTTTCAGTGAGACTTGCAGACTATAGATAGACTCAAGCCTTGCTCGCTAGAGAAGCAACACAGATTTGTGGTTGCACTTTGTGTGTGGCTAACACACAAGATGAGAAATGCATTCACGTCCAACAACAACGTGGGGTTGGGGTGCACACTCTGGACTCAGACCGATGCTATACTTGGACTTGGCTTAGGATAACTAAGCTACCTCTTCCAAGCCTATGGGCTCTCACTGCGTAATGGGCAAGTATTGCCAGCAGAAAGGCGGCTTTAAACGAGAGTTGTCATTCATACTTTATTAATAAGTGGCAACATTACCAAAAGTGTCTTTCTTGGTGTTCCTGCTAGCACAGCTCCTGAATCCATTGGTCTGTGGGTCTTCACAACTCCAGCTTGGTAATTTTGCTGAGAGCAGAATGGAAATGCAGAAAGGATGACCACTGGGTTTCATGGAATTTGAGATCCAGCCTAGTGGATTCTTTTATGTGCCAATAAAAGAGGAAAATACGCTGACAATTCTAATGGTGAGATGCCATCACGGTACACATCCCATATCAGATGTTTATTTTTTTAAGATTGATTTATTTATGCATACAAGAGCTGGGGTGCAGGCCAGAGTCACGGGAGGTGAGAGGATTCACCAGGCAGAGTGGGGAGCAGAACAAGTAGATTGACTGAAACACACTGCTGAGGGAGCAGAGGTAGGAGAGGTCTGCTGTGCCATGTGGGTCCCCTCCCTGGCCGGCTGCAGGAATCGAACTCGTGCTGCAGTCTGCTTCATAGTGCGCTGCTTAACCCACTGCACCACCAGGGAAGCCCCCGTATCAGATGTTTAAATCTCTCTTAAATGTTGCCTCAGAATCAGTCATATTTGGTGAATTACCTAACACTGCCCCACAAAGAACTGGTAGGACCAGGCTACAACGTGGTCAAAGGAACCAGACGTGGCGAGCTGTGCCCACAGGCACTACAGGGTCTGCCCACTTACTGGCAGATGCACCTGCAGTGTCTGCTGCATGACATCTCACATCAGGGAGTCACAGATACACATGTGCGTGCATGGAATTGGCCTGTTGAGTCACTCTCCATTTGGGGATTAGTCTGAAATAATCATGACACAGGAAGTAATACAAAAAATAATAATAAAGCATATCCAGGAGTAGCTTCTAGCAAAATACAAATACCAATTGGTAGCGGCCAAACTCCCTTGAAGTATATAAAATTGGGGCTGATTTGCTCTGTTAGAATGAAATTAAGGCAGTCTTCGCAAAGTGTTCAAATTGGTGTAAAATGTGACCGAAATTAGACCGGCCAGGTAATTCATATTCCGCACGTAGAGCCTTCTTTGGAGGTCAGATCTTTGAAGGCACGCTGTGTGCTGTGACGGAGGAGACGGCCAGCCCTCCAAAATCAGCCGGGGGTTGAGAAGCTTGTGCTCACCCTCATTGCGGCACTAGGTCCGCTGCCCTCCCGGCATCCCCTACCCTTCACCCACACTTTGCCAGGAGCTTCGGGGGTTACCAACACTCACACATGAGTCACCTTGGACTATTCCAGAAAGTTCTGTGAAGTGGACAGTATTTGGACCTCATTCTGCAGAAGGAAAGGGCATTTTGGGGAGGTCAACAGCTCACCCCGAAGCCATGCCCACGACAGTGACCCAGAGACCCTGAGAAGCCCTTCATCTGTTTTCAGGCCAATTCCAGGAAATCAAGACTAGAGAGCCAAACAGCCCACAGCCAGGCGAGGGCTTCATCTCACCCTCTGATGCCAGAGCATTTACCGCTCCCCCAGTGATCCTCAAGTCCGCCCTGCTCGGTCGGGATGAGAGTGCGGATCCAGGAGACCTGACCAGCTGCGATTGCTCTGGCGCCACTCCAGCTAAGAGGGGGCCTTTGGGGATGACAGAGAAGATACTGTCTCTTAGCAGGAGCTGGACCCAAGGAGCCCTCGGGGAAGAGAGGAGGGAGGGGCTGATATTCACGGAAGCCACTCAGCATCAGAGCCCAGGGGCGCTGTCACTGGCCCAGCGTCCACCCATCTGTGAGGTGCCTGGGCTGCAGGGCGACAGAGGTCGGGCCCCAGGTCACTGCCGGGAGCTGAGGCGACTTCCCTTGCACCCCTCCATCACACGCTGGCCTCTCCCGATTCCAGTTCACACCTTCAGGAAGAAGCCCCGGCCGGCCCCGCTGCTGGCATCTGGATGGAAGATGAGGTGAGTGTGAGGGTAGGGCCTGGCTCTTGAACAGGCCCCCCTGCACCCCGGGGCCCCACAGGGAAAGACTGGATGTCGTCTCTGCCCTGCATCCAGGCCCCCTATCCAGGCCCCTGCTCCCCGCGGGCCCCTTGAAATGTCTCAGCATCTCCAACCTTTGGCTAAACCTGGGACAGGTGGGGCTTGAGAAAGGAGAAACTTCTGGATGTGCTTGGCAGAAATGATTGGCAAAATCAGCCAAGGTCTGTGGTGCACTCAGTCCCTGCCTCTCCACGATTAGAGTATTTTCTTACAAAAGTAAGACAGGCAGACCTTTGGAAACAGTGATTTATCCTTCTTGGCCGTTTTGCAAGTCGTATTCAACTAATGAGGCATGGGGCATAAACAATGAGTAGAGAGAGGGGAACCCAGTCCACATTCCATTGGGACACCCCAAAATAGAAGCAGACTGACACCCCCCAGATACCAGAGACCTCAGTCCATGCAAGCAGCTCTGCTTCAGCTCACAGCGTTGGGAAACTTCACCTGGTCAGCCCAATGGAGATTCTCAGGAGAAAACACGTGCTTGATCTCTTTCGCTCTCCATTGCTCTCTGTCTGGAAACTTGCGCAGACATGAGTCCAGACTCCAGGGCTCCAACAACTGCAAGCTGAGACTTCCCGACCACCCAGCACTTGGACACACGCCCCTCCAGCCCACGGGTCCGTCCGCCCGCCTGCCGGTGACCGCGTTGCTCTGACGCTGGCCTGCAGCCACCGCACGTGGCCATGCTGCCCAGCCACTAACCCAGAACAGCCACGTTCACTCGGGCAAGTTTGCTCCTCCACGGAAGTGTCCACAGCCTCAAGATCTCCTGCCTCTGGGTCCAAAAGCCTTCAGCAGTCTGGCCTGGCCCAGTCTGATGGCTGTCTGTCCCAGCTGGAGAGAGATGGTTGTCTGGCTGTAATCGAAGAGAAGGAAAAAAGATAGACTTGTAAACATGACTGCTTCTGCTTTTCCTTCTTATTCTATGCAGCGTACAAGGTGGGACAGCAGTAAGAAGCAGAAGGAAAATGATCAGGATTCTCTACCCACCCCACCTGTCTGTGGGTACATCTTTCCCTTCATGCATAACGTTGTTTGCTTACTCTTTGTAAATAAGTGTATTTGCTTATGCTATATATTTCCATTGTTTTAATATATTTCCTTATTTTTTTTTTTTTTTACATTTTAAAAGGACAGGTTTATTAGGCAAAGGAGAAGGAGAACAAGCACCTGCATGGTCACAGGTGGGCAGGCGAGCTGCTTATTTACTTACTTATTTACTTGTCTATTATCTTGAAGATAACACCTGCTCGGTGCAGAAGATGGAGACAAAGTATGAGAAGGGGGACTCCTGCCAAGCCGGGTAGAGTTAACCGCTGCATACCAGTGTTCGGAAGTCCACCCTGATCCATTTGCAGTCTTGAAAAGAAATGAATTTGCATAAAAAACCAAGTTCACTGTGTGGGTGGGCCTTGGAGACCTGCTAGGTGACCAGTAATGCCCTCCCCTCAATGAGCTTCTACTCTTCATCCATACATGGGCACAATTTGGGTGAGAATTAATTGATTTTAACTCATGGTGACCACACATTCAATTACTGCTGTTATAACTGTTCTTCTTCTTATTTTTATAATGTTATATATAATACAACCATGACACACACTAAGTGCTCAATGCCAGTTGAGTGGAGTCATTCAAATATGATCGATATATACAATGGAATACTATTCAGCTATAAAAAAGGTGAAATCTTGCCACTTGCCACAATGCAGACGAACTAGAAGGGATGATACCAAGCAAAATATTAGAAGGAAAAGGACAAATACCAGATGATGTCACTCCTAATGTGAACTATAAAGAAGCAGAACAAACTAAACCCAAACAAACTCTAGAAATCTGACCTCAGGATTAAAGCTCTGGCTGCCCACTTTCTAAAACAAGTCTTCGTGTGGGTGCAGCTGCAGTGAGAGTCTCTATGATTCTGAGGGGTGGCAAGACACCTTAATGGGTGCCACAGGCCCCGCCTTCAAAATGCCCTAGCCTTGGGGACCATCTTGAGAGTCTCTCCATTTATCCTGGACCTTCTGTTTTGTGAAAGAAGTCAGAGGGGATGCTGGAGCACAGGCTCATGTGAGAGACCCTGGACATAGGAGAGTCCCCCACTCACACTGCTTCTCTCTGGTGAGCAGAGTCCAAATGGGTCCGCGACTCAGGGAGCGCAGAGACCCCAGGTGAGCACCGGAAGTGCTGTTCCCCTGGGAGGCGAAGGGAGAGAGGTCCACTGCCTCTCCTTCCATTCAAGCAGGAACTTACCTCAGATGCAGGAAGATGGCAAAGATGTTCAAACTCCGATGTCTTGACCTTGCTCACTCACGTCACTTCCTCTCTTAGTCAAGCCCTGAAAGTTCTGGCAGCAGCGACAGAAAGGGAAAGGCCTGTCCCTTGCAGCTGCCCTCACGCGGCAGGGGTCGGGGTAGGCACTCCACGGTAGAAGGTGCCTGAGGTATAAAGGCCTGAAATGAAAACACACATTTGTTCCGCGTGGTGCTTCCCCACGCTCTAGAAAGAATGGGCTGCCTGTGCACCAAGTTGTGTCATTTTTCAGCGAGTCTAGCTAAGAGTTAAATGTGACTACATTTAAAATTGGCACAATGCAGCCAAGAGAAGAATAGCAAAACCCATGCTAACAATCTGAAGTTTTAGCTTTACTTCGAATGACATGAAAAATAAAAGCCACCGTGACAAACGGAGAGTCGCTGAAGAAAAGAAAGGGCCTTGTATTTTAGTTGTTTCCAGGACAGTCTTTCCTGTTTTGTTTTGTTTTTCAGTAAGGAGCCTCCCGGTTTTCTTTTGCCCTGGGATCTACAAATTAGAGAGTTGGTCCTGCATTTGGACGTACATTGTTAGCTACACAACTTCAGAGATAAGAAAGAAATGGAAGACTTTTTATATTTTTTCTTCTCATTCTCCAGTTATTCCCTCAGAAAATGAATTCTGTAGCTTTGCCCCAGCCTTCTCCAGTTCCTGAGATCAGCCTTGGAAGCCTCAAAGTAGGAGCACACTTACTGTGGAAATGATGAACTTCTTATTGCTCGGAGTACTAGGCTAGCAGTGGTGTCAAGTACAGTTGAGCAGGTTAGGCACTGCACAACTCCAAGTGCAAGGTGAATATTCCCACACCATTACACCCTCCCACACGATGCATGCTGGCCCTGGGACCTGGCTTGCCTGAGAGGATTCCTGAGCTCTGGTCTAACCATCAAGTCCCTCCCCTTCTTCAGAAATTCTCTGAGGGTATGCCACCGGTTCCCTCCCAATTAGCTTGGGTTCCATGTTAGGGGAAGAGGCCTTGCACTCTCTGCTCACAGTTTGATTATCAAGGGCCCTGCTTCACAGTGTTCTTTATGAATGATCTATAGGAACCAGTCTCTAAGGTAATCCAGTAGCCCACACCACTGAATCTGCCCCCTGTTTACCAAATTGCTCACATAGGCCTTGGAGTTCACCTTCATCAAGGCCTTGATTGTTCTGTTCTGTGACTTTGTCACCACCAGGAGTGACAGTTCCAGAACCTTCCCTGGTAAAGTCCCATGCCCAAATTCAGTCTGTTGTCCTCCTGCTAATCGTCCCTCCCTTCTAGTCACACCCAGGCCCAAGCCCTTGACCCAGCAAGGCCCTCCCACGCACATGTCTGCTTTAATAAAGGAAGCCTCATCTGAGCTAGGACAGAGCGCTCAAAACCAACACCCAGGACAGAGAGCCCACTTTGTCTCCTAGAAGCCTCTGCCTCCCACTGTTCTTCTAGTCCCATCCTTGAGGGCTCTGACCTCTGGACTCCTGTGGTTATTCTGGTCTCTTGACTCTTCTGCAGCCACGCAGGCCCCACATTCCTCCGTGAGAGTGATTCAAACGTAGAGGCGCATCACACTCCCACGTGGAGGTGGCTGGCTCTCACCCCAGGCTCCCCTAACTCCTGCCTCCAGAGACGGTGGAAGATGGTAATTAGACCCTATTGGCTCCAGCATTAGAAGGCTGGAACTTGAGTCCATGTGGGCTCCATCATTTGGACTCTTGTGATCTTAGCAGATAAACTCATCCTTTTTCTGACTCGGTTTCCTTATCTATTAGATGGGAATGAGTGAAAGTGCCTACTGTCCAGGATTGTGGAAAAATTAAATGAGTTAAAATTCATAGATGAAGAAAATACAGCACATCCCATGTGATATCTCGATGAGAAGTCAGTTACTCGTTGTGACTGGTCCATCCACATTAGACTTCACTTTGGCCCCCACTGGACCTTGGTCCTGATTTTGCTTTGTCAAGAACTGCTCTGCCTGATCTTAGCCAAGCCAACCCAGCCCTAACCCTGGCTCCCTGGCTTGGTGGTCTCTGTCAGATCCAGCTGCGCCCGTCACCACAAGCGCCCTGGGCTCCAGTGTTCTGCTGTCTCCTCCTCAACATCACCAGGAAAATGCTTGCTCGTGATTCAAAATCCAGTTGAGATGCCTGGTCTTTTCTCGAGTCCTTCTCAATGCGCCTCTGTGTTTATGTGCCCCTAGAATTCTTGATTCAGCACATTTTATCCTAACTACTGGTTACTTGTCTGGCTCTCACTTGGGCTCAAAATCTGCAACTGATTTTTCTTTTAACATGAGGCCTTAAGATGATGCATACAGTAGATGCTCAATCAATTATAGTTATGCCAATAAACATCTACTCTGTTTCTTAGAGTCTGATTTGAAACTTGTAGAGAAAACTGACTTGGCTTCTTTCATTGGGGACAAGATTGTAACCCTAATTTACCCCAGTCCCCATTTGTTCTCTTGCCCCCGGTTTTCATGTGAAATGAAAAGTGAGTGTAAAATGTGGCATGGAATGAAAGCCCAGCCAAGACTTGAGCCCCATGGATGAACTTCAAACACGGACTTGAAACATGCAAAATAAGAACCAGCTTCTCCAGGACAGGGTGGAAGATGCTAGGCGCTTGCGACTCCCTCAGATGTTCTGGAAATACACTTTGATTTCATCTATTTTGAATTAAATTGATTGAAATTCAAAGCTAAAGCCAACATACCACATTTCCTTTGGTCAGA
>JAGFMF010011747.1:16261683-16540063 GCA_019455555.1 Galemys pyrenaicus | reverse complement strand
TATAACACAACTGATTTAGAGTTTGGTGTGATAAGCAGAAGGGACACTCCTTCAGGCAAGAAATATGTGAGACTTTGAAAAGTAAAAGTCTTTGAAATTTACCGTGTTAAATTTTTCTGAATTTTATGTTGATTTAATCATTATATTCAGATTATGTTGTGTGCCCAGCAATACATGTGGAAATTTATTTCATACTGTGAGGAAGAGTCATTGCTGTCCTCCCCCCAAGAAAGCAGAAGCACCCAATCAAATGCAACAAATGCAAGGTAAATATGCACCGGTGAATTAAGAAAAGGAAAGTTCCCGGGTTTTATAAAGCAAGCGAGAGCGCTAAGCCAGATACAAACTAGAGCTGAAGTTGCAGGGATTGGAACCTGTGTGTAGGTCTTGGCAGCTAGAACTTAATGCCCACATTGGGGTAAGAAATAGGGCCATGAGACTTCTAGGAGAGGGGCCTCCCTGGTAGCACAAGAGGTTGAGGTGCAGCACTATGAAGCATCTGCAGCCACTGCAGCACAAGTTTGATCCCCGGCCAGGGAGGGAACCCACCTGGTACAGCAGACCTCTCCTGTCTCTCCACTGTTCCCCTCAGCAGTAGATTCAGTACATCTGCCTGTTCTGTTTCCCACTCTCTCTGGTGAATCCTCTTACCACCCCCCCATATCTTGCCTGTACCCCAGTTCTTGTATGCATAAATAAATAAATCTTAAAAAAAAAAAACTTCTAGGAGAATTCAAATTCTACCTTACAGTAATATGCTTGGGATAATTAAAGATATAATATAAAGTCTTAACTCAAATGAAGGGGACCTTGTGGTAAAGGTTAGTGATAGGGTAGAAAAAATAACTATATAGAACTTCCCAAAATTAAAATTGCTGAATGTGAAAATCCAGTGACTGCATTTTGGCTTTCACTACGGGTGGGATACCTGGGATGAACGTACTCTCTCACGATAATAGTTATTGAATCTGAAAGAGAAATAAACACTTGCAGGTATTGCAAAATACCCCAAAGCAGGCAAAAAAAAAAAAAATAGAGATAATTCTATCCTTGAAAGATGGGAACTATGCTGGGTCAGCTTTATGAGCTTGTAGCTTTTTGCCTCAGGTGCTCACGCTGCAGCCTGAGTAGCACAGACCAGCAGAAAAGCATCATCTTGCTGGCTTTATGAGAAAGAAGGAAGACAAAGACTTTTGGACAATTGTATCAGTCCCTGGCTCACTACTGAGCTGTGCACAGTGGGGAGATGCCACAGAATATGGTGAAGACAGTAGCTGAAATTCAGAAGAACTGAGGGTATATTTGAGATGCTGGCCACCAGACAGGAAAAAAAAAAAAAAAACAAAAACAAAAAAACCTGAGTTCTGTTCCAGTCGTTTTAATTTCCTGTTAGGAAAGAAATTAACATTCTCAGAGGAATATAATTCAATCCAGTGTCTTTATAATGTGTCAGTTTACAATGTCTAGGATACAGTCACAAATTATTAGATACACAATAGTCAAGAATAAAACCACACTTGTAAACAACTTCTGAGATGAGCCAGATCACTGACTTAACTATCAGGTACTATAAACAATAGTATACCATTAGGGTCCCATAGGACACATTTTAGTTTTTAGTTCTTTTATGAACAGTTGTATCTATTAGGAAGATTGACATATTGTGATTTTTACTCTTTCTTAACAGTATTTCAAAGGACAAAGTATGGTAACAAACATTTTAAAGGAATAAAACTCATTCTTACAATCATCACATAGGTCAAAAAAGGCTCATTTATAAATTTAAGATACATGATAGGATCTTAGTGATCTTATTTTCCTTCTATCTGAAATATTTGTCTGTTTTATCACCCTGAGGTTTAAATCATAATTATTAATTATTCAAAATTCTAAAATAATAAGAAAATTAATGATGGATAAACTAGTCTTGAAAGATTATAATAGTGAAATAAATCATCACTGGTGTACTCATCTTTTAGTATCAATAACTCCATTAAATAGAAATGTGGAACACTTTAAATGAAAAGCAGATATAGTCAGATTGGACATAAAAACATGAACAGTTACATGGTATCTGCCAGAGAGGCAAATTTAAAAAAGATACATACAGGATGAAAAAGTAAAACCTTAAAAACAATAACCACACAAAAAAAGTAAAATGTCTATATTAATGTCTTAATATCAGGTAAAATAGACTGTAATATAAGGTATATTATCTGAGAAAACATTTTATAATAAGAGTCAATACATGGAAGATAGAATGGAAGATAGAATTTGATAGCACCAAATAATAGAATTTCAAAAAATAATAATGTATAGAATAGTTGCATAAAAAAATCATAAGGGTATAGAAAATCTTAATAAAAATATCAACCATTTTGACCTAATTACAACTCAAAATTGCATAGAACATATTCTTTTACAAGAATTTTTCATTCACCAAGATATATCGTATGCTACAATAAACAAGTCTAAATCATATTCAAAATAATAGAATTATAAAGAATACAATATCTGACCAAAATAAAATTAATGACACATTATTATAAGATACCCATAAAATCCCTAAATAGTTAGGAACTAAATAATACATTTCTAAATAGCTTATGGGTCAAAGAGAAATAAGGATAATTAAAAACCTGATTTGAAATGAATGATAAAACATAATTTAGAAAAATACATATATATACAACTAGATCACTATATAGATAAAAATATAGTTTTAAGTGGCTATGTGATAGTGTTATATATATATTTAAAATATTTCATATAAGTTAAATGCTTTTACTCAAGAGGTGTCTAAAATTTATACTCTAGATTCCAATCAGAAGTTTCAAAAAAAGAGCAAAGTATACCCAATCAATGAACTCCCAGCAAAGAAAATTCAAAAATAAAAGAGAAAAAATATTACTATCAAGAACTAGTAAAAGAATAATATTAGTGATTCTATAGACTTTTAAGAAGATAGTAAAAAATATTAATATTCCTTCAAATAGGAATATGAATATTCCCCTACTTGTTTTGTGACTTCAGCATAATCTTAATATTAAAACTTGATATTATGGGTAAACCATAAACTAATTTTAATTATTGGCAAAATTTTTAAAAAATAGATTAACAAGAGATCAGCAGATTTAATTCAGTCAGTCATAAAAAATTACAATTTTACTGTCCAAGTGAGGTTTATCCTAGGAGGGAAAAGCTTAATATTTGAAAATCAATTGTAGGTTGACAAAAGACCTTTGACAGAACTGAGCATCTAGTCATGATAAAACTGACAGCAAAATAAGAATAGAAGGGAACTTCTCCAATCAGATAAAGGGATTATATTTCAAACCTATATGACTAATATCATACTAAATGGAGAAACACTAAAGCGTCTTTCCCTAACATTTGAAACAAGGTTTTAATCAGATAAACAAGGAAAAAATATAAAATACATTAATATTGGTGGGAAAGAGTAACATTGTCTCTTTTGTCTGACAACTTGATCAGTTATATGGAAACTACTGATTAATTTACCAAACATGTAAACAAACAAACAAAAACACCTAGAAGAACTAATAAAAACTTCAGAATAGATGATAAATATGCAATTATACAAACTTAGGTCAACTAGAGAGAGCATATTTTTAGTTTCATTATACAACATAAAATACTGGGCAACACATTTAACAAAAGATTTACAAAACCTCTATAATAGTAACTAAAATAATTTCTGAGAAAAGTTAAAAAAACTGAAGAGAATGGAGAGATATACTATGTTCATGAATAAAAGCCTCAAGGTTGTTTTGATATTGAGTGTATCCAAATTGACCCAGAGTCAATATTGTCCTAATCATAATTCAAAAATTAGCAAGCAATAAAGAAAAATGAAGAAATTCACAAATAATTACATAGAAAGGCAAAGAACCTAAAATAGGCAAATCGATCTTTATAAATAGAACAAAGTTAGAGGGCTTGTTATACTGGACTTCAAGCCTTACTATACAGCTAAATTATTAAATAGGACTGTGTTGTTGACATAGGGAAGAACAAATAAATCAGCTAAATAGTATAAGGATTGAGAAAAAAGGCTCATATTTATATGATTATTAGAGTTTAAGAAAGATGTCAAAGGGATTAAATGAAAAATGCAGTCTTTCAAACAAACTAGATGTCCATATGGGAACAAAAATAAACTCAACCTTTACCTTATACCACACACAAATTTTTAATTTAATATAAAATTTAAAACACTGACGATTTTAGATAGGAAACATAGAAGAATATCTTCATGCTCTGAGGATAGATACTTTTCTTAGGACAAAGAATGAAAAAAAGTAAGAAAAGAAAAAATATAAATTAGACTTCATAAAGTGAAAAAAAAAAGTCTACACATCTAAAGACACCTTTAGGAAAATGAATGAAAATGTTTGCAAACCATTAACTGAGGATATTAAATTTATAATATTAAGAAAGTTTATGATCTAACAATAGAAAAATAAAACAAGTTGTTGGGTTTTTTTAAATAGCAAAAGCTTTGAAGCTGCCCATTGAAAAGCTCTCTGCACAATTAGTCACCAGGCAGGTGTGGTTGTAACCACAGCAAGAGGCCACCAGGCAGCCACTAGAAAGGCTGAGATTACAGTGACTGTCAAGTCAAATATTGTGATAATAGGAAACACACATCACTTCTTTGCTCGTGGCATAATCCCTTTGGAAAAGTTTAGTCATATACATGCTTAAGTTAATTATAGACTGATCTTTTGATCCCATAATTCTAATCTTACATATTTTCCCAGTAGAAAGAAATATATACATACCTTCAGACAGATGTATGCAAAAATGCCCATAAACTCCATTCATGATAGCCGAAAACTGGGAACAGCCCAAATGTGTATCAACAGGTAAATGGACAAGAGAATCATAATGTAATATTACTCAGCAATAAAACTGAGTGAATTATTGATGGACTAATAGCATAAATGAATCTCCCAGACATTATGCAGATTGAAAAAAAAAATACCCGCAATACAGAACACATAGCTTGATTCCATTATGTGAAATTCTAGAACAGGCAAAACTAATCCATGATGAACAGTAAGAACAGTGGCTGCCTGTCCTGGGGACATGGAAGGGGGTTACTAGGCAGGCACACAAGGAACTTTCTGGGATGAGATGTTCTACTATTTTTTTTTTAAGTTTCTTTCTTTCTTTTTTACAATATTTGCTTTCTTTTCTACTTCTTAAGAGTTTTGTGGTTTACAAGGGGGTATTCACTGGCCCAAACTTGTCAAATGGTGCACTTAAGATTTGCTCATTTGAAAGTATGTAAATTATATGTAAAATATTGTAAATAGATGTTGAACTTTAGTTAGAAGGCTTGCTTTTCACAGTGCTGTGTGATTTGGCAATTCTCAAATTGCTTTCTGTGCATTTCAGTCTTGAGCAAACAAGTACAAATACTGAGGGTAATGGGATACAGATTTCTTACTGTTGTAAAAGGATTTACAGATATAAAGAGGAGAAAAGTCCATTTTGGCTGGTAGTGTTAAGTTTGGTTGGAATTAGAGAACTTACTCCATGGTTTTTAAAATAGAAATATCTATTTATATTAACATAGGACATTATATATGGTATATAGGTCTAGGTAGATATGTGTGTATATGTACTTCAGAGAAATCCCTCTAAATATATAAGTCAAAAAGCAGGTTAGACAGAGCTGAAGAAGGATGGGTGAACAAGGACATTAAACTTCCTGGATTAAATTTAATCCAGGAAGGTCTCATAATGTAAAAAATGATGAAAATTATTAAAGAAAATTTAAACCCATGGATTATACAATGAGAAGGCCCAGCAAATCTTTAACAGATTTTTCAGAGGGTTGGAATAGAAAGAATTATCAAAAAGATAATAGATGAAAATATTTCCAAACTAATAAAAGGTATGATTCCTCAATCTGCTAAAGAACACTGAATCTTGAACGAGTAATAAATCCTTACATAGACAAGTCTGTAAGAAAATATGGGTTTTGTAAGAGGAATGCAACCAAATTGGACCCAAAATGGAAGGAAGAGAAGGAAAAAAAGCAGTTTTATAGGAAAGAAACTGTGTAACCTAACATTCTATGCTCAATTAAACTAGTATTTAATATTGATAGATTAATAATAATTTAAATAGACTAAATATCTTCCTATTCATAGACCATTCTTGAAAGAACAGGGAAAAGATTAATTAAATATAATTATACTAAAAATAAAGACTTCTATGATTTGAAAGATACTTGAAGCAAAGTCAAGATGAACCAAAGGTTGGGATAAGTTATTTGCAAAGCATATGAACATGTATATAAATTATATGCATGATGTTTACCTGTAGATTATATATATATATATATAGCATTAGATAGATTTGACTCCATTAAATCAATAAAGTTGAAAAACTAACAGTGGAAATGTGACAATGAATTTAAAAGATAATTCATTAAAGAAATATTCATGGCTAATAATCATCATAAAATTATTCCCACTCACCAGTAGTCAGAAATTTGCAAATGGTAGCAATTGACATGATTAAAACTATATATTATCATTTGACAACATTAAGAATCAGCAATTTTAAAAGTACCAGGTATTGATGAGGATTCAAAAAAAAAAGCAGACGTCTCCTAAATTGCCAGTAGGACTGAAAATTGCTACCAACGGCTGAAGGGCTATTTGATGAGATCTAGGAACTCAAGGTGTGTATACCCCATTTTTTAAAAAGATTATAATAAAAGAACTGAGGTACAGGCCAGAGGTGTAGGGGCTGAGAGGAGTCACCAGAGACAGAGTGGGGAGCAGTACAGGTGGATTTACTGAAACACACTGCTGAGGGGAGCCGCGGATGAGACAGGAGGTCTGCTGCGCCCTGTGGGTCCCCTCCCTGCCCAGAGCCTGCAGTGATAGCACTGAGATTTAACCTGTAGGCCGCCAGGGAGGCCCAATTTTATAGTCTTTTTCGCTTCAGGAGAGAGCAGAAAAGAGATTGGGTCAGAAAGTGATTAAGGAAGATCTGATTCTCTACAGAAGAGCCAAATTTTGAAAAAAAAAAAAGTCAAAGTGCAAAATAGCAAAAATGTTCACATTGTTGAATTCTAGATATTGAGTAAAAACATTTTGTTAGACTTTTTGTGTATATGTTTGCTTGACTTATTTGGAACTAAATTACTTTTTAGATGCATCAGGGAAAATTGTTCAGGAGTTTCCCCTACTAGCAGTACAAGGCTTCCTTGCATTTATCCTTTATCCAAGTAATTTGAATTGGATTCCTGGCCTTTCTCAAGCATTTGTGCTTTTTTTTTTTTTTTTGTAATTAGATGTATAGTAGAAAGAGAAGACAGGACATTTGGCATGTACATAAGGATGTGACAATATATATCCCATCATGAGGACATCCAGTGTTGTTCTGAAAGTGAACTGGGAGGATATGAGCATTATTTTAGACAGATAAGTGGGTGGGTGGATGTGTGGGTGGATGGGTGGGTGGGTGGATGGATGGATGGATGGATGGATGGATGGATGGATGGATGGATGGATGGATGGATGGATGGATAGACAGGTGGGATATAAGTAGATAGATTGGTTTGTGCCTCAGTTTCCTCAACTCTAAATAGATGATAATGATGGCGACAATGACAAAGGTAGAAATGATACAAAACATGTGTGATGTTAATGTGTGACTTCGAATTAGCTCAACAGCTGAGTGCCAGGAACACAACGATTAATCACAAACAGTCAATACTTGGCCCTTTTTCTTTTTCTGACCCTCGACATTCCAGCTGTAAAAGTCAAAGCCTTTATGAAAGCAAACGTGTGGCCATTTCCAACAGCCCCCCAAAGCTCTGAGAAACTGGTGTCACTCCGTGAAGGCGTCTGCTGGACTCCGGGCCTCTAGATGTGGCTGAGCACATGAAGCTGAAGGATTTGCAAATAAGAATCTCCCGTTTGTCTTCAGTTATCTCCGCAGAGCCGCACGCACGCCCCTCATTCAGGCTGCTGCACGTGAAGGATCCCTAGGAAAGCAGGTGAGTTTGCGTTCAGGTTTTCAGAATTTCTCCAACCTTGCAGTAAGCCTGTGGTTCAGTTCCTGGGACCCCGTGCTCCATGGCCTGCAGCGTTTTTAATGGAATTACCGCCTTATTTAGGAGGGATCTAATTCTTATTACTTAAAGTGCTGTTGGCAGCTGACACATTGAGAAAATTATCAAAATATAATTCACCTGGCATTTTTGTAGGGACTAGAAAACCCACCCTGGCTGTTCATAAGAGATACACACAAAGGAATATTTTTCATCTAAAAGAAAACAGAGAAACTCTTTCCCTCCCAGTCTTTACCCTGAGCATATCTGTAGCGCTTCTAATTATCAATGTACATCAGGGGCAGATTTACAAACGTTCATGAATTTCCAGCAAAGTCCCATCCTGCCGCTCCTCCTGCACGTGGAGATTCCAACCTGGCTAGTCCGGCAGCTGTGAGCGCGTCAGTCCCAGGTTCCCCGCTGCCTCCTAGATGCTTCTTGCTGGACGTCACCCAGGTGCCACCTGTCCCGACGGCTGATCACCAACCCCACTGACCTGCACTTCCCTTCCTGGTTTGACCCCCACCAGGCCCCAAGGCAGGAAGCTTGAAGGGCAGCACTTCCCAGCCCTACAGAGCTGGAGGGAGCGTGGGCAAGAAGAGCCACGCTCCCACCAGTGTCCATGCACTCGAGACCCACTTCCTGGGACCCCCCCACCCCCAGCCACTTCAGACCCTGAGATGCTCTGTGCCTTAAAGACTTGAACTTCAGGGCCTCCCAGGTGGAGGAGGAGTTGAGTGCTGCACTATGGGGCTTCCACAGCCACTGCAGTGCAAGTTCGATCCCCAGCCAGGGAGCGGACCCACATGGCACAGCAGACCTCTTCTGTCTCACCCGCTAGTAGATCTGCCTATTCTGCTCCCCGCTCTGTCTCTGGTAAGTCCTCTCACCCCCCATACCTCTGGCCTGCACCCCAGCTCTTGTGTGCATAAATAAATAAAATCTTAAAAAAAAAATGATTTGAACTTCAGTTTCTCAGTCCACCAGGATCCTGTGAATCCTCCTAAACCCCCTGTCCCAGGCCAGGACCCACACACACAGGAGCTGAGGCCAAGGCTCCCATCTTGACAGGAGAGACCTCCCATCTACTCCCCTCCCCTCCCCCCTTCCCTTTCTGGAGACACCCCACCAGATGCCTTTGGACTTTCTCCCCCCCACTGCGTTGGCTGAGCTGTCGGCGGGAGCCAGAGGCACTTTTACCTTTACGTCCAGACACCCCCTGTCCAGGACAGTTGCTCTCGGTGAGGCCCGCCGTCATCCCCATGAAAGCCCCTAAATGTGATCGTGTACCTGGGCCCCCTCGGCTGCCTTGGTACATCAAAAGCGCCGTTCCCCTTCGGAAGCTGGGGTCTCATGGAAGTTCCTGCATGAACGGGGCGGGGTGGGGCCCTTGCTTTCCCAGTTGAAGGGAGGGTCAGTCTCTGTGGGACAAACCCAGGAGACTAGAGCCCACCTTTCAAGTACAGTACAACCTCTAAGATGTGTGACTGTGCATCCTCAGTAGATCCTCCCCTGCAAGTGCCCCGTGGACCACACCAGGGCAGTCCCAGGCCTCAGAGGCGTGGAGGTGGGCAAGGCAAACCTATCACCTCCCTCGTGGCTCTGCAGCCTTCTGGGAGAGGGAACTTCGTGAGTTACAAGTGAGAAAATCACGTGGTTTTCATCTTGTTAGACACTATGAAGGAGTCAGACAAGATGGCGCACTGCAGGGTGACCGAGGCAGCAGGAGACAGCGAGACAAAGACTGTGGAAGAGAGGAGGCTGATGGCAAGAAGGAGCTGATGGCCTGGGAAAAGAGCAGTCGGATTGGGTGGGGGGGAAGGGCAGCCAGAAAGGACCCCACGGAACAAACCCCACTTGTTTCTGCAGCCCCCAAATGGCCAGTGCTGTGGGCGAGGAAGGCGAGAGGACAGTGGTGAGAGGTGAGCCAGGCCGGGGTCTTCCGTCAAGGCTGGGGGAGAGCCCCGGCGTGTTCACTGAGGCCAATAATGTGATGGCTCCCCCACACCCCACAGCTCCTGCAGAGCACCAGGGTCTACACCTGGTGACAGAAGCTGCCCATAATTCCACAGTGGAGGTGTCACCCAGCGGGCAAAGCTTCGCTCCAGAGCTCAATGCTGCACGAGGAGATATGGAAATCATGCCCTTTTAGGGATGACTAAACAAGCTCAAATGTCAGCCCTGGAAGAGAAGACCCAAAAGGGACTTCTGTGCAAAGTGATGCCCATGGGCTCCAGCAGAACCCGGCAGGGTAGGGAGCAGAGCGCAGGCCTGGAGCAGCTAGGTGCCGTGGGACTGGACGTGGCATTCCCTCTACAGGTACAACCTTCCAGCAGCCAGAGCTGGAGGACCAGAAGGAAGATTCCCTGAGAACCAAGAGCTCCCACCCCGCAAGTGGGCAAGTGGATCCCCGGGAATATGGCTGGGGTTCGGGGCTGTGGGGGGCAGGATTGGGGCCACTGCCAGCTCAGAACCCCACTGGTCCATCGCCCTCTCTCGCTGAGCATGGGAAATCGGTTCCAGGGTCTGGTAGAGAAATTTCAAATTATAATTACAAATTTACTTTTCAGAGAACATCACACAAATCTGAAATAGAGTCTGCCTGGTTTTAAATAGAGCTCATCTTTATCAGATTTAAACTCTCGCCGAATATAACTGAGAAGAAGAGAGGAAGAGAAGAGGAAGACCTCAGCCAAGAGCAGAAATGGAGGAAACTGCTCTTTGGTCAACTGGTCTTTCCAAAAGCAGAGCTGCATTTAATATTTCTCAAAATCATGAGGAGTATGAGCACAGGCCGGTGCCAGCCCACAAATCACCCTCCCAACACACACACACACACACACCCCCCACAGTGGTGACTAGAGGGGATATCCTTCAAAAGACATTAATGTCAGACATTTCCATTAGCAGTCTCCCCGCTGGCAGCTCGCAGAACCTCCACTTCTCAAGATCGAAGACCAGAGATTCCCGCCCTGAACCCCTCTCCACAGGGACTGCCCGAGAGCGCTGCTTTGGGCTGCCATCCGGGGTTCACGCCCCGGCTCTTCCAGGAAGCAGCTAATCGTGCAGGATCCCACTCAGTTTCCCTGACCTTTACCTATTTTCATGAAAATAACACTGGTTTACGTCATGACACAGCTTTCGGGCACACAGGTGTCTCTCAACATCTGTACGCGGACTTACATCAACATCTGTATTCACTACATTGCGCTCCCACCCTAAATCTCGTTTTTATCCATCACCTTTTCTTTTAGTTACCCTGCATTGGTTTCTCTATGCAATGGGAGGGAAAAAGACTGAGAAGTAGCAATTGTCTTGCAAGATAAATATGAAGATCAAATGGAATAACGGACATAAAACGGCTAACTTAGAGCAGGAAGCACCCTGAGATCTTCTCCGGTGATAATATTTAGCAGACATACGCCATTCGCAAATCTTCCGAGTGTTCTTTGGTGTTTCGTGTATTTAAAACCCACGTAGCCTCACAACCTCCATCAGGAATACGCGTGACCACCCGCGCCATCGAAGAGCCAGGCGCCCAGCAGAGTTTAAGAAGCTCGCGCCAGGTCTCACATCTGCACGTGGCAGGCAGAGCGGGACCTGGGCCCACCTGGCTCCTAAATTTGGGGCTCCCCAGGAGTGGCGACAACAGCCCCGAGGAGCCCGGCCCGTCTTCAGCCTTCCTGATGGCTGCCTTCTCCCGCCCGACAGCGGCCGGCACAGTGGCCGGCCGTCTGCTAACCGCCAGCTTCCCAGGCCCCGATGGCGACGCAGCCAGCGCAGACAGAGCCACGGCACCTTGTCTTCTGCCCCCCTGGCCTGGCGCTCCGCCCTTGCCCCAAACACTCCTCAGCCACCTGAGCGTCTCCACCTCCGCAAGCCTCGCTGTCCAGCCCCGAGTTTTCTCCCAGGTCCCCGCGGCCATGCGCGGCCCCTCCTCGCCCTTCGCAGCACCGGTGTCCCACTCTCTGTCCCCGGGGCCCCGCTGCAGGGTCACCCAGCTGTTAGTTGGGGAAGAGCTGTCAGACAGCAAGACAGGACCAGGCTGACTTCAAGTCACCGCTTCTGAACTCAGAGCTGCTGCCTCCGCTGCGGGCTCCCCCAAAGAACCGGGAGATCGAGACCTTGATGCGACCCAACCTGGAAGGCGGGTTTCTCTCTTGGAACGTTTGAGGCCGGGTGTCCCTGACCTGTACCCGGTTCTGATCCACCCGGTGACCTCTGGCTCAGCCCTGCAGTCGGGTCCCGGGGGCGGAGGTTGCCTTCTTATCTCCCCGACCTCTCTCTAGCTCTTGATCTCTCGATTCTGTCTCTACACCAGCCCCCCCCATCCTGGCCCCCCCGTAAGGCCACAGGCCCACGCGTGGGCGAGCCGGCCTGGGCCGCGCAGGGGCGGAGTCGCGGGCACGTGCATTCTATCAGAACCAAACAAATGCGGCCATAAACATTCCGTCGCCAGTGAAATTGCAGGCTTCTTTGAAGATCCGTGTCTGTTTTTTAATGTATCTATATTAAAAAGAAAGAAAAGAAAAGAAAAAGAAACTGAACCAAATTTTCATTCAACCAGTATGGAGGGGGGTGGGGAGGGGAAGGAGGCGAGGATTAGACTCAGAACAATTAAATGCGGGAGAGAGGGGGACCTTCTGTGGTAGATTCGCAAGTTGATTAGAAGCAAGTTTCTTTCTCCTCAGCAGCCCTCCCCCACCACCGCAGCCCCACAAGTCACTAACCACAGCTATTTCGTAGGGACCCTCTGTGCCTCCCCTCCTTGATACGCTCAGACTCCACCGCTGTGGTTCAGACAGTTTGTGTTAGGGGTCCTGGGAGGAGGGAAAAGACAGCCTCCTAATTGTGTGCAATCCCCGGGGGCATCTGGGGAGCTCTGTCTGTGGGCCACCCCCGCCCTCTGCTCCCTTCGCCCCACAGGCCTGGAGCGCTCAGAACCAGTAGCTGCTCCAGGGCGGGCTGGGATTCCGCAGGCCCCTCGGCCTCCAGAACTTCCTGCATCACCTTGGGGTCTTCTTGCCGCTGGACCCTCCCATCCCAGCCTCAGAGTCAATTACGCCCTGAACATTGACAAGCCCCAAAGCTCCGTCTCAGCTTTGATCAGTCCTCTTGCTGCAGAACCACATTTTCAACCTTAAACAGGCACTCCGGGCACTTCCCTGTGGACAAACAAACCAGTCCTCTTCTGCAGCGGGTAGCCCTCCGAAGCCATGGGCAAGGACCACCGAAGTGTGGAGCAGGCACGCACATCCTCACTCCCTGGCCCGCAGAGCCTGGCTCTCGGCACCGCTATGTCCTTCCCTTCTGTCCTTCTAGACCCACGCAAAGTCCTGGACTCAGAACATCGACAGCTGAACTCACCTTCACACACCAGGAATAGGCTTCTGCACAGATATGCTAGACGAGCTGGGTGCAGTGGCCCTTCCATAATGAAAGCCAGCTCTTTTGGTCAAGTTTATTTAGTCACGTGATGAATTTTATTCTTCCCAGTCTGCTTCCAAGGAGAAGGAGATGCAGTTTTAATTAGTTAGCGAGGTACAGTCAAACTGGAAAACTGAATTGAAAAATAAAATTAGCCCCTCCCCCTCCTGGATTGAGCAAGCTGTGATTCCACGCCTGGCGTCCTTAACAGTGAAAGGGAGAAAAGTTCGAGACAGAGAAACCCAGAGACACACAAGGAAAAGGGCAAATGAAAAGGAGGCCAATGATGCCACCACAAGCCAAGGACACCGAGGTCACCAGAAGCTGGGAGATGTGAAGAGAGGGTCTGCCTACAGTCCTCAGAGCTTGCCTGGCCCAGAAGTTTGGAATTCTGGCTTCTAGAACGGTGAGCAGGTTAACTTCTTGGTATTAAGCCACTCAGTATGTGGTAGTTTGCGTAACAACAGAAAGAAACAGACCCGTATCTGCTCCATGCATCATGGCCTCGCCCTCTGTTCACTGGAGCAGGCACCTCTGACTGTCCCGCTGAAGGGGAGGGAGCTCCATGAGGGTTGCATGCACTCCTGCCCAGGTGCACCTGGCTAACCTGGTGCCTCGCAGTAGACCCCTGCTGAATGAATTCTGGATGTCGTTCTGCAAACATCTCTGACGGCACTGTATTCTATGAAAATGCAACGTGCTTCGCCTACCCGATCTTCACAGGTAGGAACTGGGTCTGTTTAATAATTCTGTAATTTCCTTCACAGATGTGGATCACAGTTGGTGCTTAAGAAATGCCGGAAGGGCCGGGAGACAGTTCTCACTATACACTCTAGAGGGTGAGAGGCTTTTCTGAGACTCCTCTTATAGGATTCTTCAGCACATGAGGCAAACATTATCTCTTTCAACCCCAGCAGCTGCTCTGTCAAGCAGGCTGCCCCGAGTATTTGGAGGTCTGATGTGTCTTCAGCCAGCTGCCTGCGTTGCTCCTTCACCCTCCCCCACCCCGTTCTCCCGCACGTGCTTCGCCATCTGATGCCCGGGGTGCCTCAGCACCCAGGGGGCATATAGGGTGGGGGCAGATACAGGCTGACTTGCATAGGACACCCCACACAAATTTATTTGTTTGTTATTTTGGGGGGCGGGGGTAGATTGAATAAACTTTGCTTTTTATTTCTTTGTTTATTTTTTTAACTTCAGCTTTATTTTCTTACATCATTGTTGTCCCCATAAGTGTAGCGCCCATAGTTCTCCCACCGCCATAGCCCCCATGAACTGTCACCACCAGCCCTTGTGCTCATCCTGTCCACCACCTGCTGATCTAAACAAGTGCTTTGCCCACTACAAGACTCCCTTCTGGCCTCCCTGGTGGCACAAGGGGTTGAATACCAAACTGTGGGGCATCCACAGCCACTGCAGCCTGAGTTCGATTCCTGGCCAGGGAGCTGACCCACATGGCACAGCAGACCTCTCCTGTCTCACCCACTGCTCCCCTCAGCAGTATGTCTCAGTCAGTCTGCCTCGTCCTGTTTCCACTGTCTGTGATGGGTCCTCTCACTCCCCACACCTCTGGCCTGCACCCCAGTTCTTGTATGCATAAATAAATGAATCTTAAAAAAAAAAGGACTCCCTTCTGTAATGACCTGTTTAGATAAATGAGGCTCCAATTTTTCAAGACAATTTAAAACATGCCCTTATTTTTCCTGTTATAGAATGTATAAATATTCATTAAATAAATTTAAAATATTTCAATAAAGAAAAAATGAAAGAAAAAAAAACTACCTTCTATCATCATAGTTCACAGGAGACCTTATTTTAGGATGCCTAGTTCCAGGATATTTGTCTTTCTCTGGGTTTTAACTTTTTCTGGTGACAGTCACAGGGCGCACTTGCACCGTATGGTTTTGATTTCATTTATACTATAGGTCATCATTTACTGTAATCTTCTTAGGCTGCACAAAATTCTATGGACAGGCGACACCACAATTTACCTGGCCCCATTCTTACTGAACCATGTAGGTTGTTTCAGAATTTTATGTTTATGAACATTACAGTGGCAAATTTGTAAATTGTATACTTGTCACAACTTACAAAGTAAACACCAGGTTAGTTCTTTTCAAGACCCGATGGCCCCATCCTTCCATGTAGAGGCCTCTCCATGAACACAATCAGCCTCTGTCACGCAGACAGAAAACTTTTTATTTACTTCACAGCATATCAATAGTTGATCTTTTGAATTCAATACAATTTCTCTCTTTCACGATTCCCTATTCCATTGTCAACTGGAACCTCCTTATTTAAGAAAAAGGCCAAAACTCCTACCACTGGTACTACGAATTAAGCATCATCACTGATGCATCCTGCCTAGTCGCATGCCATCATCATCCACTCTTACAAAATAGCACAATTATGAACATTAACATTCACACCAGTGAGCCCTGTCTTACCTACAATTTTGCCTATGGGCTGAAGGGCAGCAGGTACTGAGTCAGCTTCACTGTTAGTCCAGTAACCCTTGGGATAGAAACTAACACGTAGTGGAACATGCTACATAATTTTCAAGACATAAATGAAGTAACAGTGATAAAAAAGGAACAAGCAAACTTTGTTACCTGGTCTTGTGTAAGTGTCTCAATTACTCCAAACCTCAGCTATCTCTCCTGGAAGGTGGGCTTTAGGGAGGTAGATGTTAGACCACCTGGTTTCCCAAGATGCATGTCAATTCCCTTATGACATCTTAATTTAAGAATTAACCACATCTGCAGAGCAACTACCATGTGAGAACTTCTGGACTAGTTACTGAGTTTTCTAACACTAAGACGATAAAGCCTTCTCCGAGAATGTAGATTTGTCATGAAATGCTAGGTTTGAAGCTCCAGCACCAAGTGGGAAAGAATGTTATAGGAGGATGACTGAGAAGTCAAGGAGAGTCAACCTGCTTGCCCTGCCTGTTCCTATTCAAAACCTCTGCACATCGAAACCCCTGTTCTGAATCCCACAGTATCCCCGTACTTCTCAGTAACATCTTGCATCTCGTGTTTCTATTCCCTGCCAAACTCTGCCCTTCAGGAAGGCATGGACTGTGCTCCCTCTACATCCAGCATGCATAACCTCAAGCCCATCCTTGGAAGGAAGCGAAGGAGGAAAAGCAAGGGCTCATAGGCATTCCCCAGGAAACACAACCTGCTAATTATCAAAAACAGAAAGACCATCAAAAAAGAGAAAGTATCCCAGGGTCCACAGAGGAAAAGGGCGCTGCTTCCTTATACTAAGATAATGTCAAGTAACCTAGAATTAGGAATTACGATACTCTAAAGGGCCTGGAATCTTCTGAAACGGGAAACACGTATGCAACTGCTCTGACATCTCACAGATGAGCTGCTTCCTCTGCCGTGTGCTGTGGGCAACTCAATGTGTTCGCATCTATCTAAATGCCCCACATGTGAACGCTGACATCCAGAGGCTTCCTTTATGCTGTCTGAAGTTTGTTTTTATATCTTTATGTCTAACAAAGTCTTCCAGTACCAGTGAGGATAGTCTCTACCAGCTCAACAGTCTTCTTCCTCAGTGCCTAGTGTCCTTTTAGTCACTGTCCTTTGAGCATAGAAATTCAATCATAGAAATTCAATCCACCTATCTTTATTTGTATATTTCACAACTCTAATGATAAAGGGAAGATTCTAGGTTATCGCAGAAGGAAATATAACACACATTTCATTTAAAAATGCAACCAAGGAGAAAGCATGGAAGACAAGTGAAACGCCAGAGCAGAAGGCCGACATGAGCTCCCTGGATAAGAGAAGTCGTAAAGAGTGAAGGCAGGAATACTGGCAAAGGGGAGGGGATGCAGGAAGGAAATAACCTCATTATAGCACAAATTTATGGAATAAGAAATGGAGGCTTGATATATAATTGAAATTGCACAGGTAAGGAATAAATGAGCTAAACTATAAAATTAGCAATGAAATTAATTAATAAAAAGTTGGTAAAAGCATTGTAGGTGAACAAGTTATGTTTTGTCAGAGTCGAAAGGCAGCCAAACAAAGTCTGATCCTGGAGAAAGGAGAGATAAGAGCATAAGACCGTATTATGCAAAAGATTTAATTTTAAAATATGAAAGCAATTTTCTCGGGGGGGGCTCATGTGGTCGCTGGGCCTGCTTCTTTGACTTTTCACGCAGATACAAATAATA
Source organism: Galemys pyrenaicus (assembly GCA_019455555.1). Taxonomy (NCBI): domain Eukaryota; kingdom Metazoa; phylum Chordata; class Mammalia; order Eulipotyphla; family Talpidae; genus Galemys; species Galemys pyrenaicus. The sequence goes on along the minus strand of JAGFMF010011747.1, from coordinate 16,522,343 downwards.
ACTGGACTTAAAATATTTTGATGGGAAAAACTGCAATAATCATTTAGGCCTTCAGAGGACTGCCTGTAGCTTCCTTGTCTCCTTAAGCATTCATCCAACTGATTTTTAATGGGATTATCTAGGAGTAAGTAATCAGATACCTGTTTTTTTAGAAACATACCTGCCTTTTCCCCTCCCCACTGCTTAAGAGCTGAGAACGGAGTGACCCACATCTTCCAGGACCGTCTGAGATGGTTGAACGGACAATGCCGACAAGAACCTCGCCCCCATCCTTGGCGACACCCTTCATTCCTGTCCCTACAGATTACCACCCTTTATCTTTCGGAAATTCAGCAACAAAGAATCCATCTTTGCCGCGCTTGCTCTCGTTGAGCTCCTCTGCATCACAGGGCCAGCCACTGCCCCCGGGACAGCTGCCCCCTCTCCGAGCTCACGGGCGTGAAGGGCCCCACGCTGAGCGTCAGCCTGGGGTCCCCAGCATCCTCTCCTTGAGCCTGATGGCATGCGGGCCGCTAGTCGGTGCTTGAGCGTCCACTGCAGGACCCCGTGCCCCGACAGCCTCTGTCTCTACGCACGAAGGTTTGGCCTCCCTGTGACTCGGTTTCCTTCTCTGTCCGTGGCGATCATCACGGGCCTTGGCTCTGAGAGCTCTTGTGAGTTAATACTTCTCTTTTTTTAAAAAAAAGATTTTTTTTCATAGAAAAACTGGGGTACAGGCCAGAGGTACGGGGGGTAAGAGGAGTCACCAGACACAGAGTGGGGAGCAGAACTGTCAGATCGATGGAAATCCACTGCTGAGGGGAGCAGCGGGGAGGCAGGAGAGGTCTGCTGCACCTTGTGGGTTCCCTCCCTGGTGGGGATCGAACTCGCGCTGCAGTGGCTGCAGAAGCTGCAGTTTGCACTCAACTCCTTGTGCCACCAGGGAGGCCCAGAGTTAATACTTCTTAGCGCATGCAGTGGAGCCTGACACCTAACAAGTTGCGGGACACAATGGTGGTTTTATCCCAAGGTTATCGATTGACACCGAGAGAGCACCATGAAGCTAAGATTCCACCCGGGAGATCAGCCACTAAGTCCCAAATCAGAGGAGAAAAGCTGCATCTTATGCTTACTCATTCACCTCACCAGGAGCGAGACTCCAGGCTTTGGAGCCAGATAAATCCTAATTCCAAACCCAGCTCTCCCCACTCCCTGCAGCTCAAGGGGCTGGCCAAGTTTTTAACTTCTCTGGCTTCGACCCCTCCTCAGCGCAGGTATAAAGCTCTCCTGTGGGCCTCCCTGATGGCCTAGAGGTCAGCCACTGGGGCCGCCTGGGTTCGATCCCCAGCCAGGGAGCTAGCCCACGTGGCACAGCGGACTGCTCCAGTCTCACCCGCTGCTCCTCTCAGCAGTGGGTTTCAGTGGATCCACCTGTTCTGCTCCCCACTCTGTCTCCGGCGAATTCTCTCACCCAGCACCTCTGGCCTGCACCCAGCTCTTCTACACAAAATAAATAAAATTTGAATAAAGGAATCTTGAAAAAAAAAATGCTCTCCTTTGTTGGGGCGGTAAAGATGGTTAATTGCATCAATATATGGAAAGTACTCAGAACCTCACCTAAGTCAGCTACCTCCATCACCTTCCCTCCCAATGAACCCCACCCAAGAATGTCTCTGCCTGCAGAACCCCAGGTGATAAAAGAAGGCAGAAGCTGGCAGACTTCCAGATTTGGCCTCCTCACTGTTTCTTAAGCACCTGCTCTGCCTATCACTCCCTGGACAAATTCACTTGCAGTATATCATTTGAATGACTATATTCACTATTGCTTTTTCGACAGGTGATGGAATGAAAGCTGCGAGACGTAAGAAGTATAAATAAGAAGGTTCTAGAACATGACTGCAAGTCCTCCCTCTGGAGAGTAATGTTTACTAACAGACTTGCAATTGATCCTAAGTCACAGAACAGACCTTCCCTTGGTCCTCTGTGGATTACTGACTCAATCCTAATGAGCAGGTGGCCTTACACTTCCAGAGACCCTCTGTGATCTCCACTCTCCCAGCCACATCTGCCACTCCCGCAGCTGCAGAGTCAGTTCAGAGTCTGCCCGCAGACGGCTGCCCTGGGAGCAGCGATCACACCAAGTCCTCCCGGGCAGCTCCAGTCGCTGGGGCTTGCAGGTGGGGAAACTGAGGTTCGTGGAGGTGAGAAGTGCTCAGGACAAGCTGTCCAAGAGGGTCTGAGCCCTGCCTCGCCCCTGATTCTGCCGCCCCCCACAGCCCCTCCTCAGACCCTAATGTTCCTTCTGTCCCTGCAGCCTGTGTGTTCCCGGGCTGGGACGCGCGTGTCACCAGTGCATGTCACAGACACTCAGGGCTGCGGTGAAAAGAGCAGCTGCCCTGCCCCTTCCATAAGGGGTTTCTGACCATCAGCAGCTTGGGATCTATTGGCGGATGGGAAAATGTGATTATCGTAATTTTGCCTCAAAGTTGACAACTTTGTAGCTATTAGCTATTTGTGGCTTTGTGAGAATTAGCAAGAAGTCGGCTACATTTCAGACCCTCTAACTTGCTGGCAGAGACCCTTTTGACCAGGAAAGCGGGCTGAGGGGGTGAGTCAGCATGCCCAGAGATGCTGACTCATTTGGGGTCCCTGTTTATGACAGTGTCGGCAGAAAGCAAGGACAAGCAGCAGAATCTGCTCTCCTGGGCAGAAGGAGCTGCTTCCTGGCACTGGAGTCTCACTACCGACAGCCCCTGCCTCTGCAGGCCCGAGTCTCGGAAAAAGGGGCATCGCGGCTGGCCCTTGTTTGCATGGGAAGGGACAATTAGGACGCCACTCTTCCCCCCTCCTTACATCAAGCAGCACGACGTATTTCTGTAATCAGCATCAGGCCCATTCACCTTTCGGGAAATAAGAATTTTCTGTGCAGCCACAAATCCAGCTTTAGGTAAACATCATTGACCACCCACGTGTAGACCAGCTTTGTTGGGAAAATGACTTTCTCTTTTTTTCTCCCCTCTTTGTGATGGAGTAGTGAGGGGGGGAGAGAAATTCCACTGAGAAAGTCTATTGTTCTCTAGACTTTTTCCACGTAGGACAATGGGGTCAGGGTTTGTTCTTAGGTAACACATTATAATTTCCATAAATACAATTACCTCCTAGCGGAAAACACCCTGCCACCAGCTCAGTGGAGGCCGAACTATAACTCGGGGGTAGAGAGTGGACGGTCCACGGCTTCCTTAGATGACTGCCGGGTCACTGAGTCCTTCAAGCTTCGCATTTGTTGAGCAAGCTTGGCCAAGCCAGCTGACATCAAACAGAAAAGGAGGCCTCTCTTCTGCGTGCAGTTTCCTTTCTGCAGGACAGAGTGGATTTGAATGCATGTATTATACCAGAAACACAGCGAAGTTCACATCTCGGGTGCAGTGTGATTTAGTCTTTACAATCACCTCATGAAGGTTGCACTGTGTTCATATTTTATACCTAAAGTGAGAAAACATTTTTGTTTTGTGTTGTTGTGGTTTTTGTTTTTGTTGATGTTAATGTTATTTTTTTCCTTGATCCCCTATATTCGTCCTATAAGGGAAACTATCGGTGTTTTTCTTTTTCCTTCTAAAAATTCAGTGAGCATAATCCCTTTGAGCTCCATCCGTGTTTCTGCGAATAGCACTAGTTTATCTTTTTGATTGCTGAATAATATTCCACTGTGTATATATACCACATCTTCGTGGTCCAGTCGTCTATTTTTGATCTTCGGTTGACCACAACAAAACAAAACAAAAATAAATGACAAGTACGAATCAGAGATATTCAACTGGGAGGAGGGAGGGATTGGGATCAAGGCAGGGATGGGAAGGGACTTTGGTGATGGCGCACGGGTGAATGGGTGGTGGAAATTCTATGGGGACTACACCTAGAAAAGAAAGCAAACATTGTAAGAAAAATAAATAATTTTTTTTAAAATAAAAAAAAATAGTAAAGTGAGAAGATAAACTCATTGAGGGTCTGGTGGCTTGAGCAGCTGCCCAGGCCACCAACCCGAAAGTAGTGGGTTCTGGACCCCTCTAGCTGGCCAGGGCCTGGGTTCCTTTTTCTTTCTCAGAGGAGGGAGTTAAGGACCACCCTGGAATTTGCTGTCGTGTCCCAGACTGTCCCCACACAACACGCATGGCACGCAGAGACCCCACCGCTGGCTTACTGATGTGCTGGTGGCACAGCCGCCAGCTCCACCAGGGTCCCCATGACTAATGGCATCGATGTGGTCTGTCAGATTCATCACTGCTTGGGGGCAACAGAAGTACCCAGTGCGGGGGGTGGTTAGGTCATTGATTTATCCCTCATTTGAAGGAATAGCACGCTGATACTTAAAATATTGTTTACAAAGAGTCAAATAAAAATTTATGATAGCTATCAAATAATGAAAATGAAACCAAAATGTAAATAAAATGGGTGTGGGGGCAGTCACAGTTCTTTGTGAATTGACATCACATGAATAAAAGAAAATGAAGGAGAAAATAGCTAAAATATTAACAGAGACCATTAGATTTTTCAAATTCATTTTGTTTTCCCAAGTGTTCTACAGTATGTCTTTTATTGAAGTAGTAAATTAAAATGCAAATCATTTTATTATCAAAGTTGTCTATAACCACTAAGTATACTCAATACATTACAGTAGTTTCAACTTAAAACCTATTAGAAGGCATCACTGTCAACTTTCCCTCTTCTCGGTTCTTCCACCAAGCCTTTGGTGTTCTGATAATTTATGTGACATAAACTCCAGTCTGGGCAGCAAAGTAGAACTGGACTTGCACTGGGATATAAGAGGCATATTGTTTAAATATATTAGCATTATTTGTCTATCTAATCTATTTTATCTACCTATCATCAGTTATTTATATCTGTCTATCTCTATCTATCTATCTCTGTATCTCTCCATCCATCCATCCATCCATCCATCCATCCATCCATCCACCCATCTATCTATCTATCATCTGTCTATCTATCATCTATCTGTCACCCACTTATCTCCTATCTAGAACCTATCTATGTGTATCATCTAAGTATCTATGTATCCACCCATCCATCCATCCATCCACCCACCCACCCATTTGATCCCATCCCATCCATCCATCCATCCACTATCTATCTATCTATCCATCCATTTTTCTTATCCCTCCATTCATCTCCTCTATTTCAAAGAACAACTAACTAGCCCTTCTTTCTCAAGCATATACCATTAAAGTGTTGCATTAAATCCTGGTGCCAACCCCAGAGGAAACTGTCATGCCATCCCCACCGTATGTGATATATGCCAAGTCACATCACCAGCAAAGGCAGAGCCAAGATTCTGCCCCTCCCTCACAGAGCCGCCTCTGCTGGGCCTTTGTCTCAGGGCTGCCCTGTGACTTTCCTCTGGCTCATGGGGGGTCCTTAATGCTGTCAGCCTTGGCTGTTGCTGCTATTATTACTACTTACGACTTGGCTATTATCACACCACTTCTGTGGGTTCTTGTATCCAGTTATTATTTTCTTCTGGGAAAATCTGTTTGAAAATTAGAGGGAACTGGTGAATTTGAAGATTTGGGGTTTATCAAAATATGTTCAAATAGAGGAGCGGGAAGAGTATATTTGGATTAGTTACCCTAGGAAGAATCTTCCAATAAATTGATCCCAGCTTGGGAAATAAAGAGTATCACGTAACCTCTTCTGCATGGGAGCTGCTGTCTCTCCAGGGACATCTGCTTGGAATCCACAGGTGATACACCATTGTCAACTTCCGTGAAAGGACCCATTTACAATTCCCCAAGGGGGAAGCTCCAATTCTTCTGCTGGACTCGATGCCTCTCCCTCTTTTCTGCCACCTACCTTGAAGCCTTTCCTCCTGGCCAGTCACCTTTAAACCAGTGTCTCTCCAGAGCCAAACAAGTCCGCTCATCACCTAGCCCTGCTACCTCACACTCTGCACAAGAACTGCGGCTGGCTCATCCCCTAGGACACAGCACAGTGTAACCTTCTAGAAAGCAGCCCCAAGCCTCGCACTTGCAAGGGTCCTCTCCCAGTGCCCAGCACAGTCTGTGGGGCCAGCTGATGGGCCCTGTGGTCTGTGGGGTCATCTGCAGGGGTCCGAGCAGTGTAGTGGCCTCGATAACTGAGTGAAGCAAAAGGGAAATTTATTATGAAGACAAGTGGGGGCCCCATCCAGCTAGAGAAGGATATGCGAGGAGCGTGAGGACTGACTGGAACAAAGGACACCCACCCGGGTGCTTTTTCTCAACTCTCATTATTTGTTTTCTGTCCTTTCCTGCTCCTTCTCTTCCTCCTCCTCCTTCTTCCTCTGCCCCCCTTTCGATAGCTCTCCACGCCACCCGAAAAGAATGCAGGGTACTGCTCCCTTCGGTCCAGACCTTGGCACGCACTTACACACTCCCTGCCAGGCTTCTCAATAGGATTGAACCCCATTCCTTTGTTCTTACCCCCAAATACCTTGAGAAGATGGTCTGGCTTTTTCTGGGCCAGATGACCAGTGCCGAAGCAATAAAATAGCCAGGAACAAGTGACACTCTATCATGACAGTGGATTCTCCAAGACAACGACAATTTGGGAAGCCAAACCAGGCAGCTGCCAGAGCAAAGTGACGAGGACCGAGTTACACAGGTGCCCTGTGCTCATGCGCCCCCAAGGTCAGCTTTTCACCTGTGTGTTGGCTCAGTAGTTCTATGCATGCATGTTCGTTGTGTGTGTTATACATATATATTCATTATTTATTGCACACACACACCTATCTGTTGACGAAGGTTACATCACTGAGGGTGCATGTTCATAACAGTGGTTTCTGCCTGGGAAAATAGCCTCTGCCTCTTCCACCCTCATACAGGGAAAATGAATTTTCGTTGTGGCCCGGAGGCTTGCCGGGGTCAAAACACTCTGTTATCTGAACACATGTTTAATGGTATTTGCTTTAATGAAGAGCCACGGCTTACCTTCTTCTCCACAACATTTGATCTTACATTTGGGGTGTGGGAGGTCACCCAGCAGGTTCTTGCCCTTGGTTTGGGTTCAGCCTCAGGTCTGCGGGGCCAGAGAAGGATGATGAAGGAGGGGACCCGGCCTTCCATTAATCGTCTGGCTGCTTCGGCTCTGCCCTCCCAGCATGCGGTCCTGCCGTGCGCTCCATCAAGAGCAGAGAGAAAGTGGTTGGTTTTAAAAGGAGTGTCTGTGTTTTCTCAGCCATGGCGATTTGTCATCTGCCCACGGAGTTGCTGTGGGAGGAAGCCGGGAGCAGGGCCAGCGCCCCTCATACCAAGCCCCCCCCGGCCCGCTCCTGACTCAGAGGTGGCTGCCTTCTCCCAGAGGCTGCCTTACTCGTCTTCCTCCCGTCCTCCGTGCCCTAGTTTACCACAAAGTGAGCCCCACAAATGCACCCAGCCCACATGCAGCTTGGGTCCAGGCTGGGCTTCGGTGGGGCACTGGGAGGGGGCGGGCTTCGGGCCTGGATCCTAGTGATGCTGATGCTTCACTGAGGGAACTCGCTGCCCTCCTGCCCGGACAGTCTTCCTCTTACCTCCCAGGTAACGGCCTGGCCTCCACGCTCCTGGCACCCAGCCTCCCTGTGGCCATCTACCCAAGCAGACAGTCAGGCATTGCTCTCTCCACCCCGCACACGCTGACTTCTTCTTCTTTAAGATTTCATTTCTTTATGCATACAAGAGCTGAGGTACAGGCCCGAGGTGCGGGGGCAGGGGTGTGTGTGAGAGGATTCACCAGAGACAGAGCGGGGAGCAGAATAGGCAGATGGACCGAAACACACTGCTGAGGGGAGCAGCGGGTGAGGCAGGACAGGTCTGCTGCACCATGTGGGTCACTCGATCCCTGGGCCATGGGGATCGAACTTGTGCTGCAGGGGCTGTGGAAGCTCCATAAAGCGGCGCTCAACCCCTTGCACCGACAGGGAGGCCCCACACCCTGAGCTTCTTTACCTTCCCCTTTGGTTCCTTCTTCATTCTCTGCACCAAGGGACCATCTCGTCTGCTCACCCCAGCACACACACACACACACACACACACCACCTGTGTGCTCCCATCACACACCGCAAGCACACGACACATGCTCACCACACACATATACACAAAGACAATCACAAAAACACAAGCACACACTAAATACTAAGTCACATACTATGTACATATGAAGACATGAATATAAGCCACACATAGAACATGTATGCATATACCACACACAACACCCCACACACATCACACTCGCATGCACACATACAGACCACAGTATACTCACAGCACACACACAGCACACACCTCCATAAAGACACAAGCCCTAAGCACCACAAGCTCAGACACACGCGTGGCACAGCCACCCCTGCTCAGGCCCTCCCTCGCCTGCCTGGTGTGGCCGCGGCGCTCCCGGAAAGACAGGTCCTGGCAGTGACCTCCCGGCCAGTGGATGCAAGACATGAAATAAGCCTGAAGACACTGGGGACACAGCGCTGAGGCAGTGACCCAGACGTACCAAATGGGGTGTCCCTGGGCCCTGGGAATGGAACTAAAACCAGAACTCCATCAGCAGGGGCTGAATACTAAGTTATGTTTAAAGTCGGCCATCAGACGCAAGACTTCCCTAGCAGAGCCCACTTGTGAGCAGTGGGGACAAATGACGTTCTTAGACTTACAGTGGGAAGGGGAGCAGGTGGAGTGAAAGCTACATGACGGCCGTGAGGCTAAGGGAAGGGAACTGCCCAGCTGCATCAGACTCAGAGTGCGCCCACCCCAGGTGCGGGCACGCCGACCCCTGCGCCCCCCGGCCCCGGCCTCCTGGCACAACACCTGCCCTCTGCTTCCCCGACTTTCAAAGATGGACGAGAGTCATTTCCATGATGAGCGTCTTTGTTTTTATTGTAAGGAAGTCTCGGGAAAAATAGAGTATAGCCAAAGAATACCCGAGATAAAAGGGAAACTCTAAACTATTCTGTGTAACTGACTGCTCGAAATCAGAGTATGTGTCCTGGAGATGGAGACTCTTGGCCGGAGTGAAGGGGCTGGGCCTCCGCTCACTCGCTGTCTGGAAGAGGGCCCCGCCCTGGAGGAGGGCGGTGCTGCACGCTCATTCTCTGTGGCGCCAGGCGCAGAACGAGGAGGCCCGTGACACTCCGAGAGGTCCAGTTCTTCTCCAGAAAGGATGGTCCCATAGCCACAGCTGGCCCCAGGAAGCCTGAAGCCCCCACCGGAGGCGCTATAGATTGACGAACAAATAACGGATGCGCTAATGTTGGAAGGAAAAGACTGAGAGCACAACAGGAACCTGGGACACCTGGTGAGGACCCAGGTGGCTGAGAAGGCACCGGAGAGCTGCCCACCGTCCTCCCAGATGTGGCTCAGGTGACTGTGGCCAATGGGCCCTCTTATAGGTGCATCTGCCTGTGAAAATTTCTTGAACTTCCTTCCTCATCCTCGTAGGTTGCCTGATGCCCCTAAAGAGGTGCACGTCGTAATGCCTGGAACCTGAGCGTGCATAACCTCAGGCGACAATGGAGACCACAGGGGCCTGTACATTAAGAACCTGGAGGTGGGGCGATTATTGTGTGGGCCCAGGCTGGCCAACTTGTCATCACAAAGACCTCCTAAGAGAGAGAGGCAAGAGGGTCAGCACGAGAAGCAGGACAGGGGAGCCAGGGTGGAGGCCTGCATGTTGGGGATGGAGATGAGGCCACCAGCCAAGGAAAGTGGCCCACCTCTGGGAAGTGGAAAAGACGGAGAAATCATGAACTTGGAAGGTCATAAATGGATGATATAAACGTAAGATCACAAATGTGTGTTACTTTAAGCCAGTGGATCGTGACTGGTTACGGCTCATTGCTCAGCACGGCCCACAGAGCAAACAGGGAGGAGAAAGGAGATGAATGGGCCTCGGAACTTGCTTCCTCAGCTCCACCCTAGCCTTGCTGCACACGTCGATGGACAGGCTTCTGACTCTGACCTTTAGGTGTGATGACCAGGAACCTTATTTTATGGTTTAGAACCCCCAAAAAAGGGTCCTCCCTGGTGGCACAGCAGGTTGAGCGCTGCACTGTGAAGCATCTGTGGCACAGCAGAGTGAGTTCGATCCCCGGCCAGGGAGGGGGCCCACATGGTGCAGCAGACCTCTCCTGCCTCGCCTGCTGCTCCCCTCAGCAGTGGATTTCAGTCAGTCTGCCTGTTCTGCTCCCTGCTCTGTCTCTGGTGAATGCCCTCAGCTCCCACAACTCTGGTCTGTACCTCAGCTCTTGTGTGCATAAATAAGTAAATCTTAAAAAAAAAATAGAGATAATAAAAAGAAGTTCCAGAAGGAAAACAGAGCATAAGTATAGACCTGGAGCTGCCTAATTTCCCTTCAAGTCTCACTGCAGGAGCAACTGTCTTGCACCAGGTCTGATGGCTGAGTCCCTGCACCTTCTACTTCCTGCAGCTCCTCAGGGGCTGTGCTGGGGACACTGTCGCCATCACAGTGGAGAGTGTGCACCTTGGATTTCACCCCCTCCATGTTCAGCTGGAGCCCGGCAGTGAGGAAGGGGTGTCTGAGATGGGTTTGAGAAGCCAGACTTGAACTGAGCACAGGTGGACCGCGAGAAACCCCACAGAGACCTGCGCCAGCTCTGACACCAAGACTGACTCAGTCCTGGTACATCTCTAGAAAGATCACCTCTGCGCCGGAGAGGGAGACCTGATCCGTTCGTGCAGATGCCTTCAGCCCCATCCTGACAGCCTCATGAACTAACATCCACACTGAAAATGCCAAGCACGCGGTCCTGTGGGAGTTGATTTTAAGTCGATATTGTTCTTCCCGGGTTACTTCTCTCAATCTCAACTTTTGGTTTGTTCTGCAGGCTGAGTTTCATCAGCTAAAAGAGCACACCAATGGGGAAGGCAGAAATCAGGTACTGGGGTTTGGTGGGGGGTGTGGTCCCAGGGAAGGGAATAATGTAAGTGAAAGCACATTAGTTACTCATAGATCAGTTGATGAACTATAGCCTCCTTTACTGAAGCCAAGTTGATTTAAAGTGTAAATAAATTATGGTAAGTATTAAAAGTAAGCACATACTCACATCTAGGGAAAATGGCAAAAAGTGGCAGAAATTAAAATATAAAAGAGGACCTCCCTGGTAGTGCAAGGGTTAAAGTCTCAGCATTATTAAGCTATCACCAGCCACTGCAACATGAGTTCAATCCCCAGCCAGGGAGGTGACCCACAAGGCACAGCAGACCACTCCTGTCTCCCTGCTGCTCCCCTCAGCAGTGGATTTCAGTAGGTCCTCCTGTTCTGTTCCCCACTCTGTCAGTGAGCCCAATAAACAGTGTTTAGAAGCCATTGTGTGTTTGCATGCTTTGTTACTCAGCAAAAGTTACCCAACCTCCCTAGGTTTGAGATATCAGCTGAACTGTATCTGATGTAACCTAACCAGCTAACTGATATAATCTTTCTCTTCTCTGTCCTACTGTACACTTTCTTCTGAAAGCCTCCTCATATTTGTTCTCAGAAGACTGTCTCCAATTCCTTTTTTCTTTCCACTCATCCTTCAAGACTCTTCTCTTTCCCTTTGGTGGGGAAGGCACCTTGTTCAGGTTTTCACAGCTCCCAGGTCTCCTCTAGGATTGCACTGTCTTGCATTTACCACTCTGACCTGTCAACTTTCCAGCCCATGGGAGCTACAGGGAGCACAGGGGGTGCGTGAGTTTTGTTACTGCGGGCCCATCTCCATCCTGGCTGCAGGATGTGGAAGGAACGCAGAGCTAGACTCTGGAGAGAGCTCAGGAGAAGCACCCACAGGCTGTGGCCACTGATGGTAACTTGGAGATGGTAACTTGACACATGAAAGGACAGTCAAGTGTTTTCCAGGTAAAGAAAATATGGATAAAGGCCCTGAGGAGAGAAGGGGTCACCATGTTTGAGGACTAGAAGGAATCCAGAGTCTTGTCTTTGGGGTCAAATACAGGGAGGGTCAAGCACTCTTAGGGAGTACCAGCAGGCTGTGATGAGCCACCTGGACTCGCCAGCAGACCTCCTCTGCCTGCTTTGTGTTTTTTGATTCCTTTGTGTCTCCTCATACAGTCATTTGCAAAACTCCATTCTTTTTATAACTGAGGCGAATAGCCCAGAAACTGGATAGCATTTCCAGTGCAACTCAGTGAGACCTCCCTTGCCTCAGACCCGGGCCAGGGTAGAGCGATCCTTCTTAGATAAACAGGGGCGAGGCAGAGTTGTGAGTGTGTAAACAGAGAGCCAAGGCTAACAGAAAGGGGCGAGCTGGCTCTCTGCGTCTCCTCCAGTGTCTGGTGGGACGCGGGCTCCTCCCCAGGTGGTACTAATAAAGTCAGGCTGGATAATGGGATAAAAGCCCAGAAACATAAAAGCTGCCTGGAGGGGAAAGAAGAAAAAGAAGGGGTTGGGGTATGCCTTCATCCCACTGTTAACTGTTCCCGCATTAATCAGATTCAAGTATCTCAAATTGGACTTGTCTGCTCTTCCAGGAACATTAAGGGAAGCCGCAATTCCAGAGTCATAGATCTTGAAAGCGGGAATAGCCCCTTTAATCATGTGGTCCAGCCTCTCATGAGAGAGGTAGAAAGCATGAGGCTCAAAAAGGGGCTGTGACTTGGGACAGTTTGCTCAGAGAGCAGATGCAAACTTGGTGCCCTTGACCTTTCCTTTCCTCAGTTAGACTGGAAGCTGGCTGAAGGTAGGGGACTGCTTTCCTGGACTCACTTCATATCATCCACTCGTATTCATGCTACGGGTGGGTAGGGCGGAAGCAATGAACGAGGAGTCCATGATACTCTCTTGGAGAAGAAGAGTTGCAAATGCAATTCGACAAGTCACTTTGATAGTGACTGGATGGCATGCCATGTGTGCAGTGGGGAGGACAGTGGAGGTAAGGCTGTGGCGGGGCAGGGAATAGCTAGGTCTCACGACCAGGACAAGAGATGACCCTATACTGCACAGAGGCGCTAGTGCTGAGCTGTAAGCAGGGGTGGCCATAATGAAGAGAGGGACCAGGAGGAAACAGCAGCTCCAAGGTGGCATGACCTGGTAAACCAGATGGCCAGATGGCCCAAATGAGAGAGTCCAAATGATCAACTCAGAATTGATGCCAAGGTGGTGGGAGTTAAAGACTAGGCACAGTTTGGGACTGATGAGGGACTGCAGGCCACTTGCAGTCCCTCACATGAGTAAAGCTGTCACTCAGCAGGGCAGTCATTTCAAGCCCACCATCCTTAGGGGCTGAGCAGCCTGCTGCCCAGAGAACCAGCAGGCGAAAGGAGCAGTGTTCACAGGGGTCCTGACAGATTTCTAAAGTGAGTTTTTCTTGCATAAACACCACTCTGGAAATGGACCGTCCACTTCCACTTGCACCGTGTTCTCTAGAGCTCATCTCCACTGGGTCCGCTTTCCAGCCATGCGCCTTTCCAAACTTTAGAGTAGCCGTCATGTGTCATGGGGATAACGATAGAACTTTTCTCCGCGGGCTGTTGGATCATGTAGAGCATTTAGAATAGGAGCTGCCTATAATAGGGCCATGTGTTCGTGTTCATCATCAGCACTTGACAATGGATAATATTGAAAGCGAAACGTTACTGACATCCCAGTATGGGTCATTGCCAAACACTTAAAACATGTTCCCATTCAATCTCCATTACGGTCAACGGACATTTCCTGTTATCTGTTTTTCAGCTAAGCTCCAAGATGAAGAAAAACAGTGCCACGTGCCTTCACACTGAAAAGTATCCACAAGCTGGTTCTACCATTAAGAGCCATTGGCTCCCTCTGGCCAGAATTCATCAGAGACCGGACAGTGAACTGTCTTCACACAGAGTTGTTGGCAGACTGCCTTCCATCACTGCTCGCTGCTGAAGAAACTGTCAAGGGAACAAATGGGGGGATCGATATGTGCTCTCTAGATTGTGGAGAGATTTAAGAAACATTGCCTCTTACTTACAAAGGTCCACACCTGGACTAGCCAGGTAGCAGCATCTGAGGGAGCTTCTCTTCTAGCAGGTCTTGCTTTCATCCATAGAAATCAGTAGAACGATTCTGTTTTAAGCCAGTCTCTAAGGTGGCAAAAGGATCGCAGCCCAAAGAGGCTGGAGAGACTCTGCAGAAGCAACGGGCTAAGGAGACTCAGGAAAAACTCACCGGAGGAGCCATTGCCCTCCCCGGGGAGCACGCACGAGTGCCCAGCGGGGGGATCACATAGCAGATCACCAAAACAGCTCAGGAAGCAGCACTTCTGGACACGAACACCAAGTCTGACCACAACTGTCCCGGGCACTCACGCGCCCTCTGTGCCCACACGTAACAGGTTTCCACTTCTGGAAGGCCTGACCACGTCCCAGGGAGAGGAAGGACAGGCAGAGGTGAGCTGGAGAAAAACACACTTCTCCTGCTGGCGTGTGAGCCCATCCACCCAAGCCAGGGAAGGAGTAAAGCTTTGAGTGCACTGAAAATGCCTTTAGGTGGGCTAGACATTTTAACTACTCAAAAACAGGCCATGGCAGAAAGGAAAGGAAATGACCGGCTGCAGTAAAGTCGCTTCCTGCCCACGCCCAGCCCCAGCCTAGCCCAACTCACTGGTCGGTTGTGATGGGCACAGGGGATGAACGCTGCTCTCTCCACCGCCCAGAGTGGAAAATTTAGACTTGGACAGAGCAGGTTATTTGTGCTCCTGGGGGCTGAGGCTCAGAGCTGGGGCCCTCACCCAGATGCCCCGCTCCCAGAGGCTTGTGACCCCCTGCCCCAGGCTTACAGACGTCGAGGAGGAGTCCGCATCGGCATGACCAGTAACGAGACAAGACCGCGTCCTCGGGAGAGCAGCTTCCGTTTGGTAGCACAGAATGTGACCTGTTCGTGGAAGGACCGCTCCCAAAGCGCCCCCCTCATGTTTATGAGATCCTGTCTGGGCGCTGGCCCGTTTTTAATGACTCCTTACTGACATGGAGCGTGTTATTTGTGGAAGCAGAGGGGGCGCCATCGCTGGCCCTTTAGAAGGCAAGGAGAGCGGAGGTCGGTGCGGGCTCCCGCGAGGGCAGGAGTCTAACTACTCAAGAGCTCCCCTCCTCACCTCCTACCGGCTCGCATATAACACCCCACCTGCGGGCGGCGCGTGATGCAAACCCCGCGGAGTCCATGCAAGCGGAGGGTGGTGGCCAAGCTGCCAGCGCCGGGCAAGGAAGACAACCGCAGCCCGGGGATGCCCAGCCCTGGCTCCGTGGCTGTGGCAGCCCGGGTCCTCGCCGCGCGCTCCTCAGAAACGATTAGCATTTGTTGTTTAAGTGGTAGGTCCCAGGAAGAGAGAGATACGCTGTGAAATCTCCAGGTTTCAGAGCGGACTCCACAGGCGCTTCATCTCATGAGACGATCATCCTTGGGGTTTGCTCGAGTGTTTCTCGGCTCTTCGCTTTTCCAGGAGAGAAATCCGATAGTCCAAGATGGAAGCCGAGTTGCAAAGGCCGCATTGCTCAAAGAGCTTTGGAATTCATGAACCCTCAGGAAACACTTTGTGGGAGCAAAGAGAGTCATTTTGGTTTGTTAAGAAAATAGGATTTGTTATTTGAAGGAGAGATGGGTGGTCTTGCTGGCACCAGACTGAGCGCTACGAGGCCGTTCTGTGATTCCAGAAAAACCCACTGGGAAGACAAGGAGCATTCAATGCCCCTCTCTCCCTCTGAGAGTCAACACCTGGGCCAGCCCGAGCCAGTGGGAGAAAGTCCAGGAAAATGGTGAAAAATTGGAAGGTTCAGAGCTCTGAGAAGGGACATCCATCCCTGCATGTCGACTGGGCCATGTAGAAGTTAGCCAGAACCCCCAAAAACACATAAGTGAAACCCAGAAATGTATCTCCGATCCCCCTGCCCCATGGGTGGGGCCCCCCAGCAGCTGTCACCCTGTCCTGTACACAGGAGTGAGAACGACAAGACTTCAAGTTTGCAGTTCAGGAAACCCAGCCTGGCTCCTGAGCCCCAGGCACCGGCTCGATGTGAGGGGTCAGCGCAGGTGGGGCTCCCACCCGGGTCCGACGCCCTGACGCCGGTGGGCACTCGTGCCGGGCCAGCCACGGTCTTTCACTGCCCACGCACAGAGCAGGGCTGCGCAATGCCAGGGCTTCCTCACGCCCTCCTCCCTGCACCGCACTGGTCACCCGAGTCGGACACTCTTTGGGACTCAGTTTCCCACCCTTGTGTTGGGCATGGGGAGACTCCAGGCTGCCGTGTCTCAGCGTACCCCAGGGGCAAGGGGCAGGTGGAGCCAAAATCCACCTCTCTCTTTCCTGCATGCCCGGAGAGCCCCGATAGAGGCACAAACACCTTCACCACCTTGCAACTCCCTTTAACAAACGCAGTGTGCACAACCCAGGGAGAGTGGGCAAAGGGAGGTGCAGACCCCGGGGCACCCCAGCAGTTAGCTGGGCCGGTTCACGTGAGGGGCGTTTGTGAATCACGGAGGAAAACGCGGCACTAGCGCAGCTGCACATCACCGCCCATTCCTGGCATCGGCGTGACCGTCTTCTGCCGCGCTCCTCACTGCACGCTGCGCCTGGGACTGCAGGCACTTTGTGCGCCCCAGGCCGCTCGAGCCCGCCACACTCCTCGCACTGCATCTGGGGAGCAGTGAAGGGCTTGGCCAGCGTCGCGGAGTCAGAGGCCTGGAGCTCAGGGGGCTCCAACTGGAAGCTGGTTGCTTGTCTGACTCGTCCCTGCGCTTCCTCCTGGGGAGGATAACACCCCGTCCCCAGGCTCAGCGCTGAGCACCCGGGCCAGGCCTGCATCCAAACCCCACACCCTTCCTTCTCGCCGTGCGTCTCAGTTCCTCCCCTCGAACCCCGGGACGATGACGACAGCCTCGAACTGAAAAGATGGTGAACGCTGAAAGGAAGGTGCAGACACGTAGCTTCTCGTGCAGTGCTGGCACACAGTAGGACCTCAAGTAACACAGTCTCTGGCTACTGAAGGGCAGGAAGGGGTGCCCAGACTCAGTGGCTTGTAGTCCCGCCCCCTGCGTGGTGTGGGTGCTCACCAACTCTCCACCGGGTCTCTGCCATCGCGGCAGAGGGGCAGGACTGAGGGCTGTGCACGTGGGTGGGGTGTCCCAAGAGGAAGGAGAAGGCACGTGTGAGCCAACAGTCAAGTCTTCAGCAACTCGCTGTGGCCTTGCTGCCGTGTAGTCCTGCTGTCTGTCCCTTAAAGAAACCCGGTGCCCAGGGCCTCCCTAGAGGCGCAGCAGGTTGAGCGCCACACTGTGAAGCATCGTGGCACAGCAGCGTGAGTTCAATTCCTACCAGGGAAGGGACCCACAGGGTGCAGCAGACCTCTCCTGTCTCCCGCTGCTCCCCTCAGCAGTGTGTTTCCATCGATCTGCCTCTTCTGCTCCCCACTCTGTCTCTGGTGAATCCTCTCACCCCCACACCTCTGGTCTGTACCCCAGCTCTTGTAGGCATAAATAAATAAATCTTAAAAAAGAAAAAAAAGAGAGAACCCCAGTGCCCAGACTTAGAAGTGTTGACAAATGTTTCAAAGCTCATCTTCCCCCTTCCCGGAATGTTCCATCAGAAAACTCCCTCAAACCAGCTCCCTCACACTTCCCCACATGCAGGACGCAGAGCCAGGAATGCCCCCAACTGGTGGCCATCTGCCGGACTGGCCACTACTCCCTGGGAACCTGGGTGGGGACACAGGCCAGGTGGTTCCTTGTCCCTGGGGTGTCAGCCCCCCTGCTTCTTTCCACCTCCTGTGCTCCCCTCTGACTCAGTCCTGTTGCAGCCGAGAGGGCAAGTGTTGAGAGCTTGTTCAAAACACTCTCAGCAAACCCTATAATCAACCCCAGTGTTCACTTGATCCACGTGGGAAAGTGTGCCCTCCCTACTGCTAGCACGGGAGGCAGGGAGAGGCCACCGCTGCAATAACTGCCATCTGTCCTGGGCCTGCTGGTCACCAGGTATCCACCCCCAAGTGTCGTTGTGTCTGTGCAGCCGGCCCCAGGAGACCTCCAGGCTGGGTTTTACAGACGAAGCGTGAGGTCAGCAGGGCTAAGACCTTGTCCACCCCCTCCAAAGGGAAGAGGCTGGGAGCTGGGCCCTGGCTGCTGTGTCTGGCATGGGAGGCTGGGCACTGTGCCTCAGCCATACTCAAAACGAGCAGGAAGTGACCATAGCGGGCTTGAACTATAAGCACCAAAGGGTCCGAGGTCCAGCGGGTCTCCTCCAGGGCCTCAGAATGGTCTAGATGCTGCTAGTGGTTGATTCCTGTCCTCCTCTGCAAGACCCCACGAGTATTTACTGAGAACCTACGGGTGCCAACTTTGCCAAGGGCCATTGGTCTTCCTGCCTAGATCTCTGGGTCTGAGACATTTATCCATCAACCAGATGATGCTAGCGAGTCACTCCTCATCTGGAAACCTGGCATCCTTACCTGTACTCTGGATATTCTGGACACCTGAGGTAAGCACCGTGCCTCCAGGGAAGAGCGCTGTGACTGCGGCATCAGCAGTGGTTGTGGAGCGGCTATTGTCCCCCAGCGTCCCTTCTCCACAGCCCTCCTTGTGTCCCCATCAGCCTGCCTCTCCTCTCCCCACCAACTCCTTGAGGCCCACTGGGTTTTCTTTATTCCTAGGGATTTCTGAGAAGTAAGGTTTAAAGTTCCTTTCTCACTCTTCTCTTGACTCCCCAGGGGTAAACCCCAAGATCTCATCCTCGTACTTCGTCCAAGACCAACCATTTACCCAAGGGTACAGGGAGTGCAGAACTGCCCCAGACAGAGGCACCGCTGAGTGTGGCTCCTGAGTCCTCCTCTGAGGTGGTCTAGCATTTTCCTCCCACTGTCTCTGACTGGCCAACTGCTCTCAATTTATGTCATCCAACTCTAACAAGCGCTGTCATCACTTTCAGAAGATTTGAACATTTAAATGTAGTTCAGCAGAGGCACAGAGAGTTCCCAGCATGCCAGAATGTAGGCAAATCTTTATGTAACGATGGTTAACATTTCAAATAAAGGTTTGGGATTCTAGGTCCTTGGGCCCTTAATTAGGTCTGCTGACTCTGTTACGATTCTGGGAAGATTATTTCCACATTTAGAAGCTTCATAATGTGTCTAGATTAGAATGGAGATGCATGTAAGACACAAGTGAACCAAAAAAGTGCCTTTAATCTGAAAAGAGACAGATGCCACAATTCTTCTTCAGTAAAATATACCAGAATATTGGTTGGCAATAAGGGGGGGAAGTTAGATCCCTACCTCACACCATATGCACAAGAATGGATCTTCATGGGTCAAAGAACTAAAAAAAGGAAAATCTTTCAACTGTTAGAAAGATTCAGTGATAGTTTCCATGACTTAGAGAAGGACTTCAAATCATTATAAAAAGCACAAATAATCAAGGAAAAAAATAAACTCTGTATATAAAGCCCTTAATATGGAAAGCACAAGTTATAGATTAATAAAGAGATTAATATTTATATATATAATAGATGTTCTCTGAGAATTTCAGAAAAAAATCATACAAAGTCACACATCATAATGCAAGAAGCTTCTCAGTCTCCCCACCTCACCCCCTGATTTCAGACCCTGCCCTTTGTTTCCATGACCCAGAATGTCCGTCGCCTCAGGCCCCAACTTTTGGCACTTCACTACATCAGCCCTGGGAAGTGAGCACAGCTATGGGCCCAGGGGTGCTGGGTCCACCCAAAACCAGGCCATCTTGGGAAGCTGCACGTGCACTGGACCCCACGCGGCCTGGCAGGATGTGTGGCTTTCTCCTCGAAAGGGCGAGGGGAGAGTCAAGCTGAGTGGTTAGAGCTGAGCTTCTGATGCCAGACTGTCTGCTTTTGAACCCCTGCTCTGCCTCTTCTTAGCTGTTTGCTCGGTGCCTCAGTCCCCTGATCTGAGCAGTGGGGGAGAATCTCACATCCAAGAGGCTGTAGGAGACTTCAGGCGGGAAAAGGGCCTGCACAGTGCTTGACCCAGCCAGTGGTCAGTAAGGGTCACTGTCATTACTGGGCCCCCTCCCCACCCCAGACCCCAGGCCTGCAGCCCCTCCCTACATCACCCCCCGGCCTGCAGCCCCCTCCCCACCCCAGGCCTGTAAACCCCTCCCCACCCCAGGCCCCAGGCCTGCAGCCCCCTCCCCACCCCAGGCCCCAGGCCTGCAGCCCCCTCCCCACCCCAGGCCCCAGGCCTGCAGCCCCCTCCCCACCCCAGGCCCCAGGCCTGCTCACTTAAAACTGCTCCTCTGCTCCTCGCTTGCAGTTTGCCCGCAGGCCCGGTGTGACTGGGCACTTATGGAAGAATTTGTTTACATGCATCAAGTTACCAGCATTTTCCAAGAAAAGTATTCTATTTCACTTGAGTATTTGCTTACAAACCTTCGTCCTCGCCCAGGGAAAAATGATGCTTGCGGCTGGTGAGCTAGTCCTTGACCCCAGCCCCTCCCTGTGCTTCTGCCCGGCATTTCAGAATACATCCCAAAGTAATCAAAAGCACAGACAAGCAAATAAAGAGAGACATGTGGTTGGGTAGGGAAAAAAAAGCTTGGTCAGGGCCTGGATGCGAGGCCGCCTTTGCCACTGACGACCGTAGGAACTTTGACCTGTGACCCAGCCCCAGGGCCCCGGGCTCCCTAGGCTGACAGCGGGGCTGCCCGTGCTCGGAGCAGAGACCCAGGACTGCCGCGGCTTCCAGAACACTGGCGCGGCACTTCGGGCCTGGTCACAGCGGGTGGCCGCTCGGCGGGGAGTGGTGGGAGGACATGTGTCAGCTGCTCCGGGAGCTTTGGAAGTGCAAGTCTCAGGCCGCCTGTCCCCACTCAGCAGCCACAAGCCTCATTCGGCACCCTTAAGTGACAACACAGCTCACAACTGCCTTTGCGGCATTATTTTTATTGAAATCAAATTTCAGCCCCGAGCCGGGGGGGTCTTTCCTGCACCACTGGGAACAACTGACCAGCAGATGTTGGCCTGAGAGTATCAGCAAGCGGGGCTGTGCCAGCAAGGACGGCTCTGGGGCGCCAGCGCGGGGCGCACGCAGGCCAGAAGGTGGTGGTCAGGCCGCCAGACCGGGGGAGGAGGGGCCTAGCTGATCATGGTTATTGCAGGAGGGAAAACTGAGTTTACTCACGTAAATCAAAAAGCCCCCCTGGGGAAGAGCTTTTAACGTGCACTCTCCCAGAGAAACACATTTTTTTTAAGATTTTATTTATGCATACAAGAGCTGGGGTACAGGCCAGAGGTGTGGGGGGGTTCACCAGAGACAGCGTGGGGAGCAGAACAGGCAGATTGACTAAAGTATACTTCTGAGGGGAGCAGCGAGGAGAGAGGGGAAGTTTGCTGTGCCCTGTGGGTCCCCTCTCCAGTCAGGGATCAAACTGGCGCTCCAGTGGCTGCAGAAGCCCGACAGTGCGGCGCTCAACCCTGAGCCACCTAGTTGAAGGTTTATTTATTTATGCATATAAGAGCTGGGGTGTAGACCAGAGACACAGGGCAAGGGGGCGAGAGGATTCACCAGACACAGAGTGGGGACAAGAACAGGCAGACTTTTACTGAAATCCACTGCTGAGGGGAGCAGCGGGGAGACAAGAAAGGTCTGCTGCACCCTGTGGGTCCCCTCCCTGGCCACACAGGCAATAGCATGATAATGCTGAGACCTAACCGGTGCACCACCTAGGAAGCCCCTCTCTCATCCATTTGTTGCACACACAGATCGTTAATATTGCTGCAGGGCAGCCCTAATATAAAGTGGGTTTCCCTGACTGGGTCCACACCCGTGCTCAGAAGACTTTTATAATGAGTCCCAACTTCAGGCACACGTGACAAAAGTTATTAAAGGGTTTTATTTTACAAAAGAAGGGGAATAAAATAGTAATAATACCAAGGGAAAGAGAGGGATAGGAATCCGCAAATATCCTACCAGATCTTCTGAGCAACGGCACGTTGAGAGCTGGCTCCGAGTCAAGGGAGATGGCTCCAGAGGAAGAGAGAACCCAAGGCCCACCTCTCTGGTCTTACGGCCAGCCTGGCTGCTGACTCCACCCTCAGGTCCCAGGGGTCCACTCTTTCATAATCATCTTATCGGATCTGTGGTTCTGGAACGCTGGTGGTCTGGGGTGGGGGTTGGAGTCCACACACCCATCTGTGTCATTCCTTCAGGACCACCTTCCCCCTAACGATATCACGTGACACTCAGCTCAGAAGGGTCATTCAGTCAATGGGCCGTACGCGGGCCCCGGTCCCTAGCAGTGGGGGGGCTTCTTGCCACATGTGCCCTCACACTTCATCTCCCCGCCAGACCCTCAGCATCCTGGGACAGTGCTGGTCCCGCTCACCGCCATACCCAGTACTTCCCACAGCCTGACTCGGCGGTCAGTGCCTGAGGAGTACGCGTGAGTACACGTGTGACGGAGGAAAAGAAACATCTGCAGAGGAGAGATTTCTCGGGCGGCTCCAAGAAGACTACTCACGAGGTGACCCATGAGCGGGCCTTGAGCAGTGGTGAGGCGCGCTCCAAGTGCGAGAAGTTGGGGCATCCCTGAGAGAGAAACATGGAGCAGGTCTCTGGTCTGCATCAGCACCCTGTGTGAGGAAGAAAGGGAGGTCAAGGTTCCAGAAAGTCAGGGACAGACGTGGATTTGCCTGAGGGGCCTGGAGTGCGGCCCTGGGCTGGTGCAGCCCGGCCTGCACGCGGGACGGCGTCTCTCTGGAAAGCGCCGAGCCTGAGGATGGTTTGAGAACAGCGCGACAGTGACTGTGTGTAGGGCACGTGGAGACGGAGGGGAGAGAGCTAAAGGCCAAGACACCAGGTCAAAAAAATGCAAAGGCCAGATCCAAGCGGTTGGACGCTATGCCAGAGAAAGGAAGGCGCTGGAAAGGCGTTTTCGAGGTGAGGCTGGTGTCCGCGTGGGAAACGACACTGAAACGAACTGCTGCCTAGCACGGGGCTGTGCCGGAGACGCCGGGGCAGAGACGCGAAACTGGGGACCTGGGTGGATCAGTTGGGTTCAAGTCGCCTGGGGAACAGCTGGGGGGAAGCCAGAGCTGAGCTGCCTGCCCCCTGGAAGGTCTGCATGTCGTTAGCCATGAAGCCTTGGGCCTCGAGCTTCTCGCAAAGTTGCTTTGGATGAAGGGACGGCAGCGCCTGCAGCGGGGCTTGCCACGCGAAAATCAATTTTTCACATTCTGAAATTTACGGCCAACACACGCACTTCACGTCCTTACAACCCCCACCACCGTCACCACCACTGCCGCCGACAACAGCACAGGAGCCAGGGCTGTGCAGCTCAGGTAGCCCATCCGAGCATCCTCAAAGTGGGGAGACGGGACTTTAAGAAAGCGGGGACACACAGCACTAAGTGCATTTTGGACGCAGCCCAGACTGACGGCCTCGAGGTCAGCCCCGACTGACGGCCTCCAGGTCAGCCCCCACCGTGTTCCCATCCTCACATTTCAGCCGCGGGACCTTCCACGTGCTGGTCCGTGAAAGCACCCTGAGATGAGCTGACGAGTCCCTGAGTGCAGCCAGTGGGCACCTCGTCTGGGTACCCCCTGGGAACACCAGAGACTGTCGGGAGGGGTCCCGGGCACCTGTGTGGAGGGAAGTCTGAGCGAGGATGGTTTGAAGCGGGCAAGGGACAGCACAAGAATAGTTTGCATCTAAGTAGATTGCGGGGGCACCAGAGCTTTCTGGAAGGCAAGGACACAGGAACAGAGCATGACGAATCGAGCCTCCAGCTCCTGGTTCAGCACGTCTTATCTGCACCAAGTTAAGTCAATTCCATTAACGTTCTTTTTTTTAACATTTCTTTTAATGTTTGCAGTTCTACTGAGATAAAACTTACTATAGCATAAGTTTAAGATACAATGGCTTATGTGATGCACTTGTATTTTGCATAATGACAACACAATAGCGTTAGCTAAGACCTCCCTGTGTCCTAAACAACATTCCTTTTTTGAAGTGAGGACATTTAAGATACACTCTTAGCAGCTTCATGTATCGTTAGCTATAAACACCGTGCAGTATGTTGGCTCCTCAGAACTTACCGGTCTAATTGGAAGTTTAGTTGGCACCTTTGGGCAACGTCTGCCCACCCTTCTCTCGCCCATGGCTGGTCATCACTGTCTAGTTCAATGAGTTTGGATTTTTTCGATCTCACATCTACGTGTCTTCCAGTCTTCCTCTGTTTATTTTCTTTAGCATGATGCCCAAGGCCTACCAAGGTTGATGCAAATGGTAGATCTTCTTTCTTGTGGCTGAATACTATTCTAATGAGTTTGTGTTCCTCACCGACAAATACTTAGGTTGTTCCCATACCTGTTACAGTGATTGATGCTGCAAAGATAATGGCAAGAAGATGTCTCTTCAAGCTAGTGAGCTCATTTCTCTCAGAGATACACCCAGAAGTAGAACTGCTGAGTCATAGTGTAGTTCTATCTATATTGTTTTGAGGAAGCTGCATATTGTTTTATTAGCAGCTGCACCGAGTTGCATTCCCACCAATAGCAGCATGGTACCCCCACTGCCCTGGTCTCCACATCACCCACACTTGTCTTGTCCTTTTGGTGGTGGCTTATGGAAAGGTGTGAGGTGCTATCTCATTGTTTTCTTTTTCTTTTGATGCCCACACACCACTAAATTATTTAACATAATACTGGAAGTCCCAGCCAGAGTAATTAGGCAGGAAAAAGAAATAAAAACGATCTAAGTTGGAAAGGAAGAAATAAAACTGTCTTGAGTTGCAGGTACATGGTATGATGCCTCGAAAGTTCTCAACACTGGTGGTTTTGATTTGCATTTCCCTCAGAATGTTCAGTGACACTGAACATTTTTTCATGCACTTATTGGACATTTGTATATAAATATTCTTTGAAAAACATCTATTCAGATTCTCAGCCCATTTTATAAATCTGATCACTTGGTTTCTTGCTATTCAATTCTGTGAATTCTTTATAGATCTTGGATATCAACCCCTTTTCAGATAGACAGTTTGTAAATAAGTCTTCCTTTGCATGGGCTGCCTTTTCCTTTCGCTATTAGTGCTTTTTCTGGGCCAAGTTTTCTTAGTTCGATGGGGTTGCATTCACTGACTGCATAGTTCCTTCAGTCCTGGTTGAACAGGAGCATGGCTGGGTGTTGACCGCTGGGTGATTCTGTGCACTGACCCTTGGCCACAGCCCGGTGCTGGATGTGCTCCCTAAGCCCACGTGGCCACTCGGGGCAGCGTGGCTCTGCCCACATTCCACGCAGTGGGATTGCTTTCTCGTGGGCCTCGTCCTTGTCTCCACCCTTCAAGACACAGCGCTTTGCACCAGATGCCCGACAGCTAGTAAATGTTCAAGAAAAGAAAGAATAATCCCAGGCAGTAAATCAGAGGACAGTTTCTAATAGCGAAACAACAGAACAAAGAATGCAGGAAACATTTGAAAGATTCAGAATCACAACATAAAATAATAGTGTGTCTGGGTCTATAAATAATAACATGTGCTGGGGGGGGGAATCTTGCGTTTTTTGATAAGTTTATAAAACCAGATGAAGAGAACAGGGCACGTTCTGGGTTTTGCACCAGGCAAACACGTGTTCTTCCATCTCTGGAAACCGGCACTCACCAGAGTAATGCAGACGAGCACAGTAACGATCAGATCAGACTGAGAAAGAGCCCGAATGTCTCAGATGAGACGATGCCTGAGTTTGGTCTGCGGGGTATGGCGGGGAGGGTCGGCCTGATTGTGCAGCATTGTTACTGAGTTGAGAGCAGGTTCGTGAAGTTTGCCTAAGATATCCTCAGTCACCACAACCTGGGAGCGCGATGCAGGGAACTCGGCGGCCCTGGAATCAGGGGATCGAAACTAGATGCTGTTTGGAAAGACGCAAATACGAACTGGAGAAAAGAGATGGGAAACACCTGGAGGGTGCAGTGGGCGGGTCCCAGCGAGAACAACCAGGTCTGACTGGAGCTGGATAGATGGCAGAGGCTGCGCACCGCAAGAGTGGAAGCTGGTCTCCTGGTGGCGCAAGGGCTTGAGCACTGCACTGTGGGGCTTCTGCAGATTGAACTGCAGAAGTGCGAGTTCAATCTCCGGCCAGAAAGGGGACCCACAGGGCACAATAGGCTTCTCCTGTCTCCCCGCTGCTCCCCTCAGCAGTGGATTTCAGTAGATCCGCCTGTTTTGTCCCCTACCATCTCTGGTGAATCTTCTCACCCCTCCCCACACATCTGGTCTGTACCCCAGTTATTGTATGCATAGATAAGTAAAATCTTAAAAAAAAAAAAAGAGTTCAAGGAAGCTTCTGCGTGAACCAAAGGGCTCCATGGCACACCTAGCTTGTGACCAAAGTCAAATTGGTCAAATTCGGTTGACATAGCTCAGAGAAGCAGATCTGTGCCAGTCCCAGTGACCTTGGACTTTTTGCCTCCTGGGCTCCCTCTGGCTCGATATCTTCATCTATAAAGTGTACTCAAGAGCAGCAGCCGCCCCCTGGACACAGGTTCATGCAAGAATCACGTGGATAGGAATGGGAAGATGGCAAGAGCTGGCAATGGCTTTGCCAAACTGCACCGCTCTCCATGCTGACCAAATTGAGCAGGAAGCGCAGATGGAGATTTTCCAAAATGCACCGACCCTCTTGGGTTCCCACAAGCATGCATGTGAGGCCGGAGACAAGCGCCTGCCAGAGGTGATGGCCCCGGGGGGCTGGTGGCCCCCTGCAGTCCCGCCACAACCACGGAGCACACTGAACACCACTCCTTCGGCAAAGAATTTTAGTTACTCACTAGACCACGTGCTCTTGAGAGCCAAAGCCATAGAATGTAGTGTTTGATCCACTGGGTTGTCCTTCAATAATAAGAGTTACAATCACAAGAGGAGAGCATTTATTAATGATGAGTTGGTTTGCTGAGCTGTGCTAGTTGCTTTCCCTTATTTGATTAAACACATACATACAATATTCGAATTAGGAACCATCTTCACTCTTGATTTACCGAGGGACAGGTGCAGAGAAGGGACGTGAAGTTTCTGAGAAGGAAGAAGAGGAGAAGAACCCAAACCTGGCCAAGCGTTGGCCGGCAGCAGAACCGGGCTTCTCACCGCTCTAAGTGGAGGCAGAAAGCGTGCACGAGTGAGCGCTGGGTGTGAGAAGAGGGCGCATCTGCTGCAAGGCAGCCCATGCATGTAGCTGACCCCTGGGCAGCAGGAGGTGAGGGCCACGTGAATGGGGCGGGCGCGGAAGAGGGCAGCAAGCTGTGGAGGCGGGAGTGGGCTCCTGAGCCCCTCTCATTGCTCTCATTTGCATTTTGGGCACATCCAAACCCAATTTCCTTCTCCCTTCTTTAGAAACAGCACCGTACGCATTCCTGCAATGCCACTGAAACTCCCCGCATAAATGGGTTATTTCATTAGGAAGATCTGACTCGGGTTTGCTTCCCTCGGAGCTGTTCACCAGATGTTAAAGTCTGGTGAAATCAGATTATTCCTGCAAGTTTGCTGAGTATGATAGCAAGATCCCCTTGGCACAAAGCAGAACCAGCTCCTCAGTGCCCCCCAGGTAAGAAATGTCTTAATGCCAGTGCGACCCTGGCCTTGCTGTTGGCCTTGCTCGCCCTGATGCCTTCAGACCCCTCCTTCCGCCTCTGCTGACCCCTCCCCGCACTGCCCCCATGAGGCCACACACGACAATGCACCCCACCTCTCCCTGGACCCATAGAAGGTGTTTCCCTGGCTGGTGCATCAGCCTGGAATGGGGGTCTCACTCCACCCCCCAGGGCGTCCCTGCAGCCCGGACGCAGCTCAGGTCACACCGTGATGCCCATCGTTCCCGTCTGGTTCAGATTATAAGTTTTAGCTACTGCTGTTTCTGGTTGTCAAGTGTTAACACCTCAGAAACTGCACCTCATTAAACTTTTAATATCCTGCCACGGCTGCTCCTTCTGGAGCTGGTCTGCAACTCCGGGAGGCCCTGCGACACAAACACACAGATTCTTCAGTCATCTCATCACCTTGGAGATGACGATGGACTTGGCGGGGCTGGTGGCTGCTTTTGGTCCTGCCTTTCCAGGGCAGACGCCGTGTGCCGGTTCTTTAAACCTGGGAGCCTGGATCACGGTGTCCCCGTCAGAAGTTGCCGAGACCGTGGGGTGGGGACAGGAGGGGCGCAGTCGTTGACATGGAACCCCCGGAAGGTACATCAGCCTAGAAGAGAGGTGTGATGTCGCCCCTCCCGGGACATGCTCGGCAGCTGGGATGGCCACCTGCTCTGCCCCAGCCCGCCCCTCTGATGCCCACTCCCTGCTCTGGTCTGGAACTTCAGGACACCAGGCAGTCCAGAAGTCCAAGCCCAAGGTCAGCGCTGACCTGTCCTGGACTTCGGGGGTTCCCTGCATCCCCCCAAGCTCTCGCTCTCCTCTCACGCCTGACACCGGACCCCGTGCCCTTCCCCAAGATGGTGTGGTGGGCCTCGGGCTCTCACTCCCCACTCTGGGCCAGTGAGCAGGGCTGACGTCTCGGGCTCCAGGCCGCATCCCTGGGTCACCTCTCTTCTGTGCCCCGCGCTGCCCAGCCCTGTGAGGACCTGCACACGCTCTGTCCAGCTGGCCGCCTCTCCGCGTGGCCGGTCACCCTCCCTGACCCCAGACCCTTGTCGCCGTCACTGCTTCCCCAGGCCCTGCCCCTCTGCCAGCCACCCACGTCATCGGCCCCGCGCCGTCATCGGCCTGTGTCACCTTCTTCCAGGCCCTGCTGCCCGCCTGGCAGGAGACCATCGCGGCATCCCCAGGGACACTCTGAGGCCTGGGAGAGGAGGCCCGCATCCCAGGTGTGTCTGAAAGCCAAGGTAGCAGGAGATGGGGCACATGCTGAATCATGAAGGACAACAGAGCTGCGAGGGACAGGGGAGCGGGAGGAGACGCGTCGCTGCAGAGCTCGGGGGCGGGGAGAGTCGCCTCAGCTTCTCCAGGGGCCACAGGCCAGTCATGAGACAGAAGTGGCCTCCTGGGCAGAGCTGAGCCCAGGAGGGGCCTGGCAGCCTCCTGGTCCTGGCAGCCTCTGA
The DNA here is from genome assembly GCA_019455555.1 of Galemys pyrenaicus. Taxonomy (NCBI): domain Eukaryota; kingdom Metazoa; phylum Chordata; class Mammalia; order Eulipotyphla; family Talpidae; genus Galemys; species Galemys pyrenaicus. The sequence continues at coordinate 16,493,304 of JAGFMF010011747.1, read as the reverse complement.
GTCGGGCGAGGTGGAGAAGCTGTGTCGTGGGCCACACGGCTGCTGGGGGATGACTCTTGTCACAGAGACCTTTGTCCCTGTGCTACGCCAAGATGGCCTCATGCTGCAAGTGTCTTTCATGGTGACGTTGAAAAGGGCGCTGAGGACAAAGGTGGTGACTGTCCTGTGGCACTGCACATGCTCCAAGCGCCCGCAGGTGGTAGGGCGGGCAGTCTGGAGGCACACAGGGCAGCCTGCCCACAGCATGCACAGGGTGCTGACCCTTCCTGGGCTGCCTCCCACTGACCACTGGCCGCTCTCACCTAGGCCCTGAGGAAGCCTGAGTCCATACTGCCAAGTGAGTGGATGAATGAATGAGATTCTCAGGATGCAACATCTCATATCGCCTAAGTCACTCTTCAGGGGAGGGCTGTATGCAGAGAGGACAAACCAGGACAACGCACTCTTGCAGAACAGAGATCTGTGTCTTCGTCTACGTGGGCTTAGCATGCTCCCTGGCATGCTTGCAGTGTCAGTGCATGTTTGTTGAACGACTGAATGAATGACTGCAAGTTTTCAGTTGTGTTGGTAGGTGCGCCTATTTGCTGGGACTGTCATAGAAAAGTGACTGGGAGACTGAACCCCCATAAATGTATTGTCTGTGAGTTCTGGAGACCGAAAGTGCAAGGTCAAGGTGCCGGCAGGGGTGGTCTCCTTTGGGGTCTCTCCCTGGCCTGCAGATGAACCCCCTTTTGCTGCCTACTCCAGGATCCATCCCTCGTCCACCTGTATCCTGAGCCTGTGCTTGTGTGTCCTAATCTCTTCTGACAAGGACCTAGTAATATTGGCTTGGGGTCCACACTTATGACCTCGCTTACACTTCAAAGTCACTTCCTTGAATCTACCTCCAAGTCCCATTCTAAGTACCAGGGGCTCGGATCCAACACAGGCATTTTGACCCAACTCAGAAGTGGGTTAGATCAGAACCGCCTCTGGATCCTCCCGTTGGTTACACACTGGAGTGGGGCTTCCTGGGTTCAAGCCTAACATTGCCACTCGCCAGTCCCAGGTCCTTGGGGAAGCTGTTTGCCTGCTCTGTGTGGGTCCATAAGAGCATTTACCTCCTAGCGCAGGTCGTGAGGATAAAATTAAGAGCTGTGAGTTGTTTGAAACAGAGCCGGTATATTGCAGTTGATCATAAATAGTAGCTGCATGATTATACTTATCTTCTGTCTGGTTATGTCTGTCATAAACGTGCATTAAATAACTGGAGAGCAGCGTCAGAAGGCTACAGAACGCTGCTCTGCTTCAGGTGCCACGATACGTTTATCGCTGCTACGATGACATGAGTTATAACTATCCGTTCCCTATCTCTCTTCCGCTTTCTCCAAAAGATTGTTTCCATATTTGCCAGTTTGGGAAACCCAGAGAGAGAGAGAGCAGGTACTCACAGAACCACAGCACAGTCTACAAGCAGGGCTCTCTGGGGTCCCCTGCTGAGGACACCCAGCTGTCTGCAGTTGCTCGCTGGAACTGGAGCAACTTCCGTGGGGCAGCATGCGGTAGAAGGGAATGAGTAGTCTGTTAGTTCTGCAGTCCCATGTATTTTACCACCTCCTCCAACAGTGCTGCAGACACGAAGTCTAGTTTCCTCCGGGACTGACTCTTACCTTTGAACCAAATTGCTAGAGTCTAAGAACGGAAGTCCTTAAAAACTACACACCTTCTACATCTTTCTATAGTGCGGGCACCTTCCGTCTCACGCCATCCACTGGGGTGGTGGGCACGAGATCCTCATCGGCTGGAGGAGGCTTGAGGTTCAGGGAGAGGCACGTGCGACGGAATGCGGACTCAAGGTCTCGCTGATGGTGGGCGGTGGGCTGACTGGTCAACCCTTCCCCAGACTCCGTAGCATGGCCTGTGCTTGCCTCCAGGGAGACCCGTCGTGTTCATCTCCTCCTGGAGACCCCTGGGCAATAACACCTGGGCACGGTCCATGCCAGGCGTAGCTCTGGGAGCCTGTGATTCGGGAAGAACCAGTCAAATCCCCAGCAGCCATGAAGGACTTTGCCGGCCAAGACCCAGCTCCTGATCTGTGTCAGCTGTGCAAGGGAGGGTGCGGGAGCAAAGAGCAGGGGAAATCGGGAGCTTCTCTTTCCAGGCTGGCTGAAATTGCTGTATCAGAGCCTCAGACACCTTTCCACCTGGTGGGCGTGGAGGACAGTGGCATCTTCGGGAGCGGTGGTTGCAACCAGCTCCCACGCTAGGCAGAGGCCATCGCTGCGAAGGGTCAGGGCAGTGGGACCGGCCTGGCCAGTCCTCGGCACACATCTGTGCGCTCTCTGAGGTACTGAAGGTGCTGCCACCCCCATCTGCTTCCTTCCACCCCCACCTGCTTCCTTCCGGCTCCCTCTCTCGGGCACACCTCCACGCTCCCCAGGCATCCTGCGAGGCCGGTCCCAGCGGCAGCTCTTCCAGGAGGGCGGCTGTGAACCTGTTCGCCTGAAGACGCGCACATAACCGTGGCGTGCTGTGCTTGTCTCGATCCACTCCGGCTCCTGTTTTTGCAGGCGCATATTCATCTCCTCCACTCATGTACTCACCTTCCCTGTTAGAGCGTTACTATGGAAATGGCTTCACTGAGCACTTGTTGAATGAACAAACGTTTATCAATGGGGCATACTGATGGCCTAGAATTTTCCATATGAGAATGTATTAACCCAGTCTGCAAGTGAGGCTTGAACTGAGAGGCAAACAGTCACCTGGTTGGTCAGTTCCCACCTTAATCGCATTTCCAGGTTAAAACATCATCTGCTCACGGCTTCCTGCCTACCCCAACCCCCCCCCCCTACACACTCTAACCAAGTGAGTCATGGGCTCATCTCCAGAAAAACCAGGACAGAGCCACCGGCCATGGCTGCACCCACCTTGTCACCAGGAGTGACACGTCATCAGCCCCTTTTGAGAGTAAAGACGATGAACCCGAAGTTCATCCTGTTTGGTCATGCGGTGCCCCCTGACAGAGCTGGCAGCAGCCAGCTGCGGGGAGACTGAGTCAGACCCACCTTGAGGCACATCCTAACTCTGCATCTTACTCGTTGGGCCCCCCAGGGCAACTCCAGCAACTCTGAACCCCAGTGTCCTCCTCGGTATATTGGGGTTCACCTGACCTGCCGTATAAGGTATGATCTGCAAAGAACTCGACTCTGAGCAGACGCCAAACCAAGCAGGAGGCACCCTGCAGTGGGTTTGTCCACGGGCTGCATTTCTAGTGGCCGGACAGTGAGTCCCAGGGGCTGAGGAGTGGTGAGGGGGCACTTGGTGTCTGTTAGCAGTGAGGGGTTTCTATCTCCTGAACGGTGACCACCGTCTGGCTGGCGTGACTGGAGAGGCAGCAAGCAGAGCAAAGCCTGGGGCTCGCTTGGCCTTCTGTTCTGAACAGGATGGGCCGAGAGAGCCCCCAGCCCCCTGATGCAGGGAGGAGCATCGAGGTGGCAAGAGCAGGCTGGCAGTGACCAAACCCGCTGGTGTCCACAGGCTCGGAACGTTCTCCAGGTGCGTTTGGAGGAGGAAGAGGGCTAACAGAAAATAAAGCAAAGACAGCAAAGGCAAAAAGATACACCGGTGTCATTTTGGCAAATCAGCTCAGGGCTGGCTTTGGGCCTCGGAAAGAACAGAGTGAGGACGGAAAGCACAGAGACCGAGAGCAACTCTGGCGCGTCGACAGTGCTGCTGTGGCTCGGACCGCCACCCCAGCTGCCGCGGAGCAGAAGCCCCCCCTTGCCAGCACGGCGGGCTGTGCCCGGGCGTGTCCCGAGATGCAGGAGCAGCTCACACCCGTCTCTTGGGCTGCAGGAGAGGCCCCTGGTCAGAGCGACGTCCAGTACCCCCGTGCCAAACCCCAGAGTCCACCCTCGCTCTGTCCTGATGGTCCGGTCCTTCTCTGCCTGGCCCACAAGTCTGTAAGCTGCATGGCTGGGGTCCCGAGCCTCCTAACCATCGCATCGGGCTTGCCCCCAGGGACCCCCCCCCAACGAGGCAGAGATGACAACCCCTCTCCCCACACTGGGCGAGGGAGCCATTGGCACAAGCGGATTTACCGAGCTCTGTTGCAGAGGATTGTACAGCTGTGAACTGGACGGCTCTTTCCACGCTCAAATGGACAGGCCAACTGGATGCCCACACAGCTGTCCTCAGCACTCGGGGGACCACGACACAGCCCCTGCAGGAAGCTGGCCAGGCAGGTGGGGGCTGGCAGTGACAAATGGTAAATACAGGGTACAACCGAAGGCAAAGCCATCAGCCTCCCCCCCCCCCAGATTGAAAGAGGGCAGTTAGGGAAGAGAAGAGGCCTGACTGACAGGTACAGGTTCTGCTCAAACGGACCTGAGACGGTGAAGAATCCAGGGGGGACAGGTTTGGGGGCTGCGGCTGGCCAGGGGCGGGGATAAGAAGGTTGGCCGTGAGATGCCTGTGTTAGGCTTGAGACGGTCCCTCTGCCGAGTAAACAGAGAAGCCGGCAGGCCTGTTGGATGTCCCCAAAGCTCAGGGAAGAGGGCAGACCCCAGTGACATGCAGGAGTCACCTGCTGCCGTCCTCGCTGTGCCGACTTTCACTCGCCAATATTCCAAGTTGCCACACTCAGGAGGGTCCTTGTTCCTAAGACCTGTACATCTTGGGGGGCACCGCCTCCTCCAGGCAGACTTCTCTGCTGTAGACTTAGTCATGGGGGCCGTATGACAGCCCGAACGTGGCCCCTTGTCAGGAGGCCATCACGAGGCCTTGTCTGCTTGTCTTTTTCCCAGTGCACACCGAGTCTCTTGAGAGCGAGAGTCTCTTCCTCCCTTTGTGCCCTGGGGAAGTGCAGGAGCTGGTGCGTGGAGGCAGTCGGGCGTCTTCTGGAGAATGAGACATCGTGGAGCGAAGGCCCTGGAGCAGGCTCTGCCAGAGGGAACTGCTGGAGTTAAATCGCATGTGCAAGAAGGGCTGGTCATGAAAAACAGACCGTGCTGACCAAGTTTCCAGTCCATATGGATTATGACTTCTCCAGTCAAAGTAATTAAGAGACCATGATAAATTAGAGGTTGATAAAAGGCTCCAGTCCAAGATTTATGGCTCTTCCAAAATTCTTTCAAGTTCTCCCAAACGTACGGGACTGGCCTGTCTCCTGGCTGCAACATCTGACTCCGGTTAGCACGCCCGGCCTTGCAGGGCGGCCCCCATCTGCTGAGAGCGAGCCCCCTCATGCGGCGCACAATTCAGGGCTGGCCCTGGTGGCTGGGCTCAGAGCTGTGTGTCCTGCCTGTCCTCAGGCCTGGGGGTCCTAGTCAGCTGGCCCAGCCCACAAAGTCTGGACCTTTGTCGTTACATTTCTGCGGCTGCCCTGAGGCCTGCAGGGGTTTCCTAAAAGGAGAACAAATGTGTGTGCTCCTGTGGGTGTGTGCTCCTGTGTGTGCATGCATGTGCACTGTGTGCACATGCGTCCGTGTGCACATGTGCTCGTGTGTGTTCTTGTGTCCATGCATGTGCAATTTGTGTACACATGTGTCCACGTGCACATGTGCTAGTGTGTTCCTGTGTGCGTGCATGTGCACTTGTGTACACGTGTGTGCACGTGCACATGTGCTCCTGTGTGCATGTGTGCTCCTGTGTGCCCATGTGCTCTGAGACTGCCAAGCCAGAGCACCAGCTGTCGTCTCCGGTGCAAAGAGGCACAAGATCTCGAGTAGTTCACGTGAGTCTGGACCGGGGTGACTCCCGGCCGCAGTGAGGTCGGTAGAGTCACGAATAAATTCTGTCCAGAGTTCTGGAGCCTCTGCGACTGTCCAGAACTAGTATCAGAAACAGGACCCCGCCCCCGAGCTTCAGTGCAGCAGATATCCCCATGAAAGAAGGGGGCCCAGGCAATACCCAGTGAAGCTCGTTCCTACATGTGGGAGGGCCACGGGGCATGTGAACCAAGGGTGTGTGGTGGGGGGCGATACGTGAGGGGTCGCAGGCAGAGGAGGCCCCCTGCAGTCTGCCGGTGCACATCGGAGCAGAAAGCAAGCGACAGCCTGGACCCAGTCACAGCGGACGGCAGGGAGGGGCGCCCCAGAGCCGGTGAGGCAGCAGCGGTGACAGCGGCGAGGCGGAGGGACGTTCGCGAGCAGCACACAAGCGCGCAGCCTCGCGCTCCGTCAGCCAGCCCACGCCCGGCCTCTCCACGAGCAGCGCCCACGTGCACTTCCTGCGCCAGGCTCTGCGGTCACCCCGCTGGCTCTTCAGGCCCCCAGCCTCACGGACAAAGCCCACGCAGGCTGGTTCCTGCGCCGCTTGCTTTTCTCCGGCCTTCGTTGCGCTCCTTCCCCGCCAGCTGCCGGGGTGGCCCAGCCGGCCCCATCACTTCAGATCACTCAAACGACGAAAGTCGGCGTCCTCCCCAGACCAGCCCCGCTCTGGGACACACACCAGCCTCTGAGTAAACCGCCCGCCTCCGTGGCTTCCGGCACAGGCAAAGGGACCGCCACCGAGCAGCCTATCTGTCTGCTCCCTGGGGCCTGGGGCCTGGGGCCTGGGCTTCCTCACCTGCCTCCATGACCTACTGCTGGCGCAGTGCAGGCCGCTGTGCTCTTATGTCGGGAGAACAAGGCTCCAGTGAACACCCTCCCCTCAAGGGGCAGGTAAAAGCATAATATCCCCGTTGTTGGGGGTGTTGTCTGATTTTGATTGGGTAGAATGGCTCCAGAACACACACTCTTTCCTCTGAGCACAAATTCCAGGGTCTTCTGGGGCCCAGTGACTGGCGACAGAGTCCCAGCTCTTTCTCTTGGTGGGTCTCTGGAAGCCCTCAGCTTCCCCCGCTCACTGGAAGTACTTAGCTTAGCAAAGCACCCCCACCCCAGGTCAAACAGAGCCTCTGCCCGCTGCACAGGGTTTGCTCTCGGGGCTGGCCTGGCCTGGCACCACCGTCTGTAGTCAAGGTGGGTCTGTCAGACAGGGGGGCACAGCCCCGGGCTCAGGCCTGATGAAGATGCTGGGGTGGGGCCCTGGGTCCCTGGGGCTCCCCCAGCCGTGTAGCCCCCTGAGCTCGTGGGCCTTGAAGTCTGCCTTTGGTGCTTGTGGACGAAAGGTGTAGGCCAGAACCTGCTGACGTAATGCCAGGTCTTCAGGAACCTCGAACAGCCTCCACATCCCTGTCTCCTGCCCGGGTACCGGCCGTCTTCTGACTCAGCCTCTCCTCCCGGTGCGTGAGAAGCACCCCGTGAGCCTGAGCCCAGAAAACAGGGCGGGAGGAAAAGGAGCCATTGAACTTGTTGGGCCCATGGGGAACAGCTCCCATCCTGCTGAAACTTGACTGCCAGCTGCTCTCATTTCCGCAGGCTCCAGCCTGAGGACCCAGAAAGGTGGACATGATTGAAATTTGCATTTAAATGGAAACGGTGGAAGGTAAAGGGCCAATGTTTAGAGAAATAAGAGTATCCATTTTTCTAAGAGAGAGGGCGAGTGTTATTGTTCGCCATTAAGGCGTTGCTCAGCCAAAGGTATTTAGAAATACCCGACGCTGCGGTGGAGCAGAGAGGCCCCTGGCACTTGGAAGCGACTCCTCAGCAGGGTGGAATCGCAGCAAGGCTGCAACGAGAACAATTGCTGGTAATACCCCCGCCACCATCACTGACTCCTGCCCCGTTCACTAGACAGGGGACTCCTATGGACACCGCCCTGCTGTTGTCAACTGTAGAAATGCCGGAGCTGGTTTGTCATCACACAACATGGAGACATGAACTGTCCACCGCTGGGCAAAAATACACAAACTTTGGAGATGTTTGACCGATCCCTTACTCCCCAAAAACTCACGTGCATGTAATCTACATCGTATAGGAAGGTGATGAGTCATCCACCCAAAAGGAGCCTGTAGAAAATGTTGCTTGCCCTTAGCAAATCTGGAATGCTCCATTAAGTTTTGGTAACAAAAAATAACAGATCTTTATAATTTACAGCGGCTGGGCTTCATCCCTTCCCCACGCACCACAGCTATGGGGCTCTGCTCTCACCTGCTCGTGCCAGGACTCTGCTTGACAGTCCAGCTGCCATCTTGTTCCTGCTGGTCACCAAAGCCAGGGGACAAAGGTCCTGGGGGTGTTCAGCCTTCCTGGTGAGCTGTATTTCTTCAGCTTACAGGTCATTGGCCAAACTGTTAGCTAGTTCTAGAAACAAACTTAGACTTTCCCTGGAAGGCGGAGACATGAATATTTGGTGAGGCACACTCATGACTGCGCTGCCTGTTTGCCACACTCGGGGGTAACTGGAGGGGGCTGCCTAGGAGAGCATCGAAGGGAGAGGAGATTTTACCTGGATGGCAGTCAGCGCTAGTGTTACCTAGAAGGTCACCGCTGGGGAGTCTAAGTCAAGTGGGAGGTGTTGAGCAAGAGGAAGCATTGCAGGATGGAAGAGCCCTTCGCTGAGACAACTGGAGATCAGCGCGAAGACGTGTGGGTGGCTGGCGCTGGAGCTCTTGACACCTTAGGGCCGGACTACGCAGGCGGAGAGCTTCTGGGTCAGAGTCCGTGGCCTTGCTGAGTCAGAATTAGCCTCTAAAGGGTTAGGTTGAGCCAGAGACCAGCCTAAAAGGACATGTCATTTTGAGAGCATATTTGTCAGTTCAAGCAACTAACCAAACAGATAAAAGGTGACGAAGAGCTCATCCAGAGCTCTTGGGCTGTTGTCAGCTGTTAACGTCTAGAGAGTTCTGCCTTTTGGTCCAGGAAGGGATGCTTGGTTGCCTTCTGTAAAGTCAAGAACCATTAGTTCTCTCATTCAACACTTATTTTCAAGCTCTCTACTACCAGAGTTTAAAACATTGGCTAATGAATACTAGGTATGTAAGCTAATGAATGTCTGTTGACTTCATGTGTTTAGACAGAGGTGGCAGATTTTAAGCACCTAGCACTTTTGTGATAAAAAGAACAATATGGTAGTTTTAAGATTTGTTCACAGATTGCAAATTCTCTGAAGTGTATCTTCACCTGGAGTTTGTGTCTTTTCCTACACAGAGCTCTTTGCTCTGCCCTCAAGAGCACTGGCCATACAGAATTTCTTAAAAGAATCCCTAGAAGAATTCAAATTACATCCCTCTGCAAGTCAATGAACTGACCAATTCCTCACTCCTCTTGGGCAGAGTGTGAAAACTACTGCTTTACTACCTTCCCGTAATGTTTGAGCTCCAGGAGTTTTAAAAGTTGCTGGGCCATGCTCCGCTGGTTACCCTTATCTCTGCAGCCCTGCCGGTTGCAGGAAAGACTAGCCATCTGCTGTACACCAGGCCAGGCTGGGACCCTGCCTCCCGACTGTCCGTGGTAAAGAGGGACAGGCCCTGCCATGGAAACATGCCATTGATTTTCAGGTGGCTTCCACTTTCAGAGATTCTTAGCACACCTCTTACAATGCTTGAAAGCTAGCGACAGAAACCAATAAACCCGTGTTTCATAAATGTATGAAGGAAAGTTTGAAAAACCTTGAATAGCAGGAAAAAGTCATTTGAACTTTAGCCTATAAATCACAGCCACTGAAATCTTTGGAACCAGAGCACTTCAGGTGGTGGCACGGTCTCATCTGGATTTTCAAACCAAGAAGTACTGAAAAGAAAAAAAATCCTTGAAACTTAGACAATCCCCTGCAAAACAATTAGGGCTATTCAAATGAATCCTAATGGAGTTTAGCTGAACTGATACTATGGATCTTTCCTGAGGTGAGAGACACGGAAGGGGCTGGCTGCGAGCCCAGAGTGCTGGCAGGGATGATTTGCATGCTGTCCCCCTCGGAGGCAGAGGGGTCAGATGAGATTCCCCTTCCAGGTCCCTTCCAGCCCATCGATTCTGCATCCCACGAGCAGGGCCTCCTGTCGCTTGTGTTTCCAGAACGAATGGAGACTGAGGCTATGGGGAGACTTGCGGGAGAGTTCAGGGGCTGTGTGAAAAATCCTCATGACTTCTCAAGGCTGTTTAAAATATCCAAAATGTATGCTCGTGGATGAGGTGACCCTGGCTCTTTTACCAGATCCTGATGCAAAGAATGACTCTAGAAGAAACTCTCAAAGTTGCAATGGGTTGTTCTGAATCGAAGGCGCCATGTCATCGTGTTTGAGAAAACTCAGGCTAACTCATAATTAATGGTGCCGCTCACCGACATTACTGGACACTAGTTATGGCCGTTCTTCCTCAAATATGTCTTATGAAATAGATGCAAATACTGTTCTGGTGAACGGTTGAGGAACTGAGGCTCAGAGAAATTAGGGAGCTTGTTCCTGGAGCTGGCAGGTGGTAGAGTCAGTTTGGCTCACAGGTTGGGGAGCTGGACGTGTCGGGGCCCCTCGCCTGTTTCCAAGCTCGATGCACCTGCCTGGGTGTCTGCACTCCCCTCCATGAGTCTCAGGTCCAAGTTCGTTAACTTCTGGGGCCTCAGCTTCCCGCAGAGCGGCGTAGAAAGAACACCCACCTGGCTTTGCTGTCTGAGGGGGGGGGGGGCTGGAAGTGTGTGCGGAACAGGCCTGGCCTGGAGTCCCTGGCAGGGATTCACGCAGCGGGATTACTCGTGTCCGACTCACACCCTTATTAACCCGTGACTCCTTTTAATGATGAATCATCATTTCAAGTTGGCGGAATGGACGTGGGTCCATCTTCCCCAGGTCACCTGATTGGCTGGACTGGGCCAGACGTCACCTCTGAGCACTTCCGAGCGAAGTGTCCTCATGTCACACCTGCCATCCTCGCCATCACTTCTTCGGCAATGGGATCAGGTGGTGTCTGTCGCATCAGGGCTCAGGAAACTTCCTCGGACAGAACCATTGTCTGCTTCTGTACGGTCTCTGTGTTAAAGGTTTTCTTCCTGTTTGACCCCCAGGCCCTAGCTCCAACCCCCAACTCAGAGTCCTCTAGAACAATCTGATCGCCTCTGGCTCCCATCTGAAGCTGCTCACCCTACCTACGCCTTTGATATACTCAGTGAATTCCGGCTCCCCACTAACACAGTCCACTCAGAGAACAAAGTGGGTTACGGGTAAAACAATGGGCTGGAAATTCTTCTTTCTGTGAACGTTACTTTGAGATAACAATGGCTGGGGTTTAATGAGTTTAAAGAGGGCAGGCATTTCAAAACAAGTGTAGTAATTCCACAGTTACAAAATGCTGTGTTGCCTGAGAAAAACTGATGCATTCTAGTTTATTTTTCTAAACAAAGAATACCAAGTTTGTTTAGGACTCTTTACCTCTATCCGCCCTTCTACCCCACTGACCCTTTCTCTCCCCTTCACCCAGACACCTCACTTCATTTCTTAGTGTCCACTAGTTTTGATAAGTACTTTGCTTTGTCAATCATCTACCACGTAACTATCCAATATTGGTCTTTGTCCTTCATTATGCATCAGCCCCTCAGACACTTTAGATTCTGCTGTAAATGACATTTCCTCTTTCCTGGTGGCTGCATAGTATTCCACAGTATGGACAGACCCCCCTTTTTTCAGATTTACTTACCTATGCATACTAGAGTTGGGGTACAGGTCAGAAGTGCAGGGATGAGAGGACTCACCAGAGACAGAGCGGGGAGCAGAACAGGTGGATCTACTGAAATACACTGCTGAGGGGAGCAGCGGGCAGACAGGAGCAGTCTGCTGTGCCCTGTGGGTCAGCTCCCTGGCCAGGGATTGAACTCGCGCTGCAGCAGCTGCTGATGCTTCATAGTGCTGCACCTTAACCCCATGCGCCACCAGGGAGGCCCCAAGACCCCCCTTCTCATCCCACCTCTACCAGAGACACTTTGGCTGTTTCCATGCCTCAGCTATCTTCACTGATGGCTTTGTGTTCTTTGGTTTTATGTTTTAACAATAAAAAAACCCAAAGAAGAATGGCGCTGGAGGACATGTGAAAATGACACAGAACCGAAATCCGGGCGGGGATTGGTGCGCAGTGCGAGGGAGGGCGGCCCAGTCTCGGCGTGGCCCCACTCTGCCCGCCAGCAGCAGGTCAGCTGCTTGTGATGCAGACACGTGTCCCCAGAGCCTCAGACTCTACCTCTCCACGCTTTCCAGGCTTTCCTCAACCTCAGGCTTGGTCACCGATAGCAAAGGACAATAAGGCCCAGCCAACCTCCTTCACTCCAGAGCCTGCTTCTCCCCACCCCACCCCCCCCAACCCCCCGACTCCCATCCTCTGCCCTCTGCCCTCTGCCCTCTGCTGCCCACCGATTATGGAACAGGTGGTTTCCAGGAGAAAGTTAAGCTCCAGGATCCCTAAGTAGGGTGGAGCTGAGCAGGGATAAAAAGAAGAAAAGAAAGAAGGAAGCAGGATGAAGAGCAGCAAGGAGACCTGGAGGAGGCGCGTGGAGCAGATACGTGAAGAAGCTGCACTTGCTTCTTGGTCCTGGACTGGTTGGGACAGATGCGGGCGAGAGACCCGTGGGGAGCTTAACGATGGCAGCTTTCATCTTGATTTTAATTTTGCTCTTTGCCTCCCAGACTTGTCTGACCCTTTCTCACCCTTTTCTGTGGGTCTCCACCGAAAGGTGCTTTAGACTGTGGCAGCTTTCAGGCCTTGCTTTGGGCCAATCCTATTTGGCTGAACTTTTACCCTCGAGAGGATAGGTAACTTTGGATGCTTGATTGAATAACTATATCCTTTGTCTGACTTAGTAACTATGTTCTTTGTCTTTTCTGTATTGTTCCCTAATTGTGTTAAACTTCCTTTCCATTAAAGGTCTTATATGTTTGTCTTGATGCGGTGGGTGGCAGAACCCATTTACAGAGAGCAGGTTTGGGGGTTCTGAGGTGGCCCTCTCCCTACCTTGTAACAATTACACAGAGAAGTTCTAGGGACCAAGTCCCCACTCGTGTTTCCTTGTTGCCCCGCTTGAAACCCACACTTTGCACTTGCCGCGTCTTACTCTGGAACACAGTGTAGATGTGTATATTCCGTCACCTGTAGTTTGCTTGTGTGATTGGTTGGCTGATTGATTGGTTGAGCTATTGTTGGATGGCTGATTTAGTCCACTATTTAGCTGAGTCCGTAGGTCTCATCACTGCGCTCCACCTGGTCTTGCCTACAAGATCCCAGAAGAGACACCGTTTCTCGATCTGGGTGCCGCTTTCTTTGTCTTCACCAGCCTTGAGCTAAGCTTCTCTTGACCTCAATGTCTAAAGAGGATTTGAAGACAAGATATTCAGAGTCCCTGAGTCCTTCTCTCCTCTTCCTGGGTTTCCTTGCCCCACTGCTCCCCCCACCCCACCCCCATCCCCTTAGCTGTGATTTCTGAAGCATTGAGGTGCATTTGCAAATACTCACATCAGGACTCCGTGAAGGAAAAACCCTGCAGACAGAATCCCAGGGCGAGGTGCGCTTTGTCCGACCACGCGTCTGCCTCAAATTCTCTCGAAGCGGTATCGAGCTGTGCCCACACGAGAGCAGCCAGCGACTGCAGGCCCGAGCTGCCATCCACCGCCGAAAGGCTGTTTTTCATTTGGAAAGACTTTGAGGGTTGCCCTGCTGGGGACCAAAAATAAGATTTTAATTGAAATACAGATAAGATAGGAGGCTTTAATTTACCTCCTCCCTACGCACCATGGCTTCCCTGGCTGACTCCATAGCTGTCTCCCACCTCCTTGCTCTTTCAGCCCGGGCAAGGTAATTATCTTATCTTCAGATAAAATGTTTTAGGGATTTGGGGATTTGATGTGCCTCAGGACAAAGGACAGTGTTTGTGAAAGATCTGGTCCTCTTTCAGAGGTAAATTCTGGCCTTACTAAATGCTGATGTTAGGGAAAGTTCGCCACCTCCTTCCCTTCCTGCAGGTCACACCTTTTACATGCTCTTACAGGGGACTCCAGGGTGGGCCAGAGAGAGGAGAACTCGGGGATGTCTCCTGCGATCATGTCAGATGGACGTCTAGCTCCACTCAGTCTGTACGACGTGTGCTGCTGCAAAGGTGACTCGTGTCCTTCTTTCAGGGGACTCCAAAGGACACCGCACCTGGGACGTGACTTCACTGCGTCACTGTCAGGGTAAGGGACACAGGCTCTTCTCAGGCTCCTGTCCACACACCACCAGGACTCCCTGCTCCAGCCAGTCCAAGGCCAGCAGCCCCAGGTCCCACTGACAGCAGAGGCTGGCAGAGAAGGCGCAGAAACCACACAGCCCGGGCTTCCACGGCCAAAGGTAATTGAATTACCTGTTTGTTTGCATGATGAATGCAAGTCATAGAAACAGGACGATGGTCTGCTCTTACTGCATCTCTGGCGGCAGTTCTAGCTTCTAGTTTCCACGCCAGCACCAAATGACGACAACCTCACTGTGTCGTCACTTCCAGCCCACTATAATCCCACGGCGCCCCTCAAATGCAGTTGTGAGCTCACCCCTGCGTGGTGTGGAAGCTTGATGACAGGTCATTATGCCCACCGGTGATACAGTTTTACAAAATGTCCAACTTGATGACTGGGTGCGTGTGTAGACTTTAGTACTTTTAAATTAGATTTGAAGAAGTAGCATTTGTTAATAATCCGAGCGTTTGTTTTTGTTTTTCTTTTCCTCCTGCTGGGCAGACGGATTCCACATACCTTTATTGGATGGTTCCACCTTCCGCCTCCCTGGCTGCTTTGTGGGCTCCATGTAAAGCACCGTGGTACCAACAGCACATTTGGTCTCTAGTTGAGTAGGGCAGATGTTGGGTAAACTAGAGGGCACAGAGGAGAAAACCTTGGCTTATTGAAAAGTCACAGGAATTTGTATTAAAGCTCAAAGGGATTGGAAGGTGCTAAAACTCCCCACTCCTTTTGCTTCCCAAACAGCAGACGTGAGGCTTTCTTAGGGTGACATGGGACTGGAGCGACTTAGTGTGCAAACACTGACCTAGTCCTGGTCCCGGTGCCCTTCCCAAACCCGAATTCACTTCTCTTTCCTGCTGTTAGTGGCTGGGCTAGCAGAGCCAGAAACTACACCATCTCATCGTCATCTTCCTTTGTCCGCCAATATATTCCCCTTCCTTGGAGAACAGAACGGTGGCAGTTTATAACCGACAGGCTCTTACAAGGGGTGGTGTCTATTCATACGGGGTGGCCTCCCTGGGTGGACATACCCCCTGGCTTTTTATAGAGAGAACGTGAATAGGCACCTTGTTGACAAGTCGTCCCCATCCGTCACTAGACTCCAGGACGATGCAGTCTTCAGTAAGTTCTGTAATAACGTGACACGCGTACCCCCAAAATCGCCCACTCTGCAAAAGTGTGCAACAAAAACTGTAGGAGGATGGGGGAAGTTAAGCTGAGCCAGAACATTCCAACATTTCCATCAGTGACACCTTGGGGAAAAAAAGACCTCAAAGAAGGAGTAACACAGGGTAAATGGCTAAGAAAAATGTAGAACGCAGAGATAAACACCCCTTCAGGACAAGGCCCACATTCTGCTCATGCACATGAGTATTTGCAGTGCTGGAGCATGTGAGTTAACTGTGAAGGAGTGGAAGGAAACTGAAAGAGCAGGAAAGGTTGTCCAGTTAGAGGTTGAATGCAGGGACTCTGGGGGCGGGGGGTTTGCACCTATGTCATCTGTGTGTTCCTACCTGGCTTCATCCCCCAACTGCAGTTCTCTGGTCTCAGCCAGAGTGAAAGGAGGTAGCACAGGAGCAAACACAAAAGTTTATGAAGTTCAAATTGTCCCTTCGCCTATCAATTGCAGTGAAACTGATGTGCACATTCAAAACAAGAGTTAGCGTAGAACTGGCTGTATATGATGGGAGGGTCCTCCGTAGAAAAGCGAGCAGGCTGGTTCTGGGGTTCTGAGATGGTGGAGCCATGAGAGTGGACAGATATGGGTAAAGCAGCTCTGACACGGACAGGAGGACACCTGGGTACACGGAGCTGCTGGGCCATGGGTTTCGAGGGAGGAAGTCAGGAGACCCTCCCAGAGATGGCCAAGCAGCGCGCGGGGGCCACCTGTCACCCACTTATAAAGGGAGGATTCTTGATTGGCCTTTGAAAGTTTCTCCAAACATGCATTTTTAAATTCTATTTTTATTGAAGTAGTGCTGCATTATAACATCCTGTATGTCTCAGTGCACCTCATTATAAATCCATGTTCACCACCAGAAATCCTCTCTACCCTCCACCCTATGACCGACTCCTCCACCCAGCTTGCCTTCCCCTTCCCCCGCCCCTCTGGTCACCACTCACTTGATCTTACAGTCTAAAAGTTGATCATGGCTTTATGTGGTTCATTTGTTTTGTGTCGACAGAATAATCGGGTGGAAAGTCAAATATTAAGTCAACAAAATGTTCATTATATCCCTGAAAAGTTCAGTTTCTGCTCTGTGTGCGTGCGTGTGTGTGCACTATTTGATCTGTTCCTAAGTGAGTCGACAATGACATGCCGAAAAGGACTGGATAAGGTAAGACTAATCACTGAAGCAGACAAACCCTGTACTACCAGTGTTTAATCATCTGAAATCTGTCTCTGGCTTAAGTGTGCATCTGTGAAAGGGTGACTCTCAAGTTCACCATCCTTTTCGTTGTCCTGCTGGAGGCGAGAAGGGCAGGTTGTGGGAGAAGACAGGCAGCCAGGCCTGGGGAAGCTGGTGGTATGACCAGCTGTGTGCCCAAGCAGGGAGATGGACAGAGTGCGTGATCTTGGGGCCACCGCGGCCTCAGAGGACCTCATATGTGCCCTTCCTCTCCATCTGGATCCACATGGTGAAGCCAAGTGAATCCATTCCAAAGAAACCTGCATCTATGTGGCACCAATTATTTGCTTGAATGTGATTCTCATAACTTGCACATAGTGTCTCATTCGATCACTACAGTCAGGTGGCCAGTTGGTTACTGATCTTTCCATCTGCAAATAAGAAAATAAGGTTGGAAACGAGAATCACATTGGATGAGACGACCCGGTCCTGTGTGTCAGAGAGAGGACTCGAAGTCCAGACAGGTGAAGTCACTCTGCTCTCTCACCCTACGGCCTGCTGGGGGCTCTCAACTGGTGACACTGGGTATGGGGGACGAGGCCTTCAAGCATCAAGGCCTAGGTGTAGCCCCATGTATCCTGGAAGGTGGGGAGGAATCACACAAGAAGGGGTCCTAGACATTGGGAGAGGATCCTCCTCAGTTTCTTATCAGCAGTATGCAATTTAGACGTGCAATTTGTCATCACAAAACAGCACACAGCTGACTACACAGACAGAGCTGTTTCCAGAGACTTCTCAGCTACTTTTGATCACCTGACTCAGACTGAGCCAGTTTCTCTAAGTTTCATTCCCTTCAACTAAAATAAAATAAAATAAAATAAAATAAAAAGTTCCTCACTAATCTCTCTTCTCTGGAGCGAGCTAACATGTACACGAGTGCGTTGTCGAGCCCTTGGGTCCTATATAATTATCTTTACAGAAATTAGTCATTTGTTTTGCAGGAAGAAAAGACAGAAAAATTATATTCAAGTTGTTTGTGTGGAAGCACAAAGGCTGAATGCAGAGGGAGAGGCAGAGACAGGCTTTTCTTCCTCCTGCTGTGTCAATGATAGCAATTTAAGTTTTTAAGTCTTTCAGACTGGTCCTCAAGACTCAGTTTTCTGCGGTCTCCATGCACCTGAAAAACCCCTGGGAGCGATTTCCAGTAATCTAAGTTAATAAGCTGTAAACTAACTTACTTTTTCAAATATAAAAAAAAAAATCAAGTCTACAACCCCTGACAAAATAATTGTGCCTATTATAAAGCCACCAAATGATGGTTCGGAGACACATGGAGGAATCCACGTAGGGAAAAAAAAATCTAGAGCCAGACAATTTATTTTTCAATGATCTGTCTTCCTTTACTTATTTTCTCCAAGTTATGATTTTTTTTCTAAGCCATAAAGTCAAAATTTCTGATGGCTAAATAAAATTTGATAAAGAAAATAAAGAATAAAACCCACAAACTACATAAAAGGGTTAACGGGATTAAACTTGAATTAAAGGCAAGAAAAGAATTGCGTTTTCCATCTTACTTTTCTCCAAGTTCTGATTTCTTTTCGAGCCATAACACTTTTTGACAATTTCTGATGACCAGAGAAAATCTGATAAAGACGATAAAACTAAACAAAACTAATTTGAATTAAAGGGAAAGAAAGAAAAATCAGGGCTTCAATCGCTCTTCCCACCAACTCTCTCCTTGTTGTCCTGCTCTGACTGAGAAAGTTCTGGAGTTTGTAAAGGCCTTTCCTGCAGTTTTCTGCCTGCAGAATGATCCTGGAGCCCCAGATCTCTTAAATAATCTCATGGTCACATGTCTGGCTCAAAATGCAGCCATCAAGCTTCACAACGCACAATCATACCACTTCCCTTCACAACGCACTTTTCCTCTGGGGCACTAGACCGGTCCCCTGGGGTCTGCACAGACTGGTGACTTGCTGCGGTGGGCTCTGCACCGCAGAGCCACCTTCAGGCGCTCGTGCCAGCCAGTGCTGAGCTCTACTGTGGGCCGGGCAGAGGGCTATCCAACCATGCCCCCCAGTGACCCTCTTGACCCCCAACATTGGGCCCATAACACCCAAGATGTTGTATCAGCATTTTACAGATGAAAAACTGAGTCTCCAAGAGGCGAGACGAGGCTCTTAAGGTCATGCAGAGTGTGAATGGCAGAGTCGGGGGCAAGCTCATGGCCATCAAACTGGGGATGCATCTATGTCACTGGGCTGGCCTGTCTCTTTTGCTATTACTTCTGATTTTTGTCTCTAGATTTCCTCCTCATGGCTTTGAAATATCAACAATCCACATTTAAAAATAAAGACTCCAGGAGCCTCCCTGGTGGCCTAAAGGTTTAAGTCTCAGCACTATGATGCTATCAGCATCCGCTGCAGCACGAGTTCGATCCCCGGCCAGGGAGCGGACCCACAGGGCACAGCAGACCTCTCCTGCCTCGCCCGCTGCTCCCCTCAGCAGTGTGTTTCAGTGGATCTGCCTGTTCTGCTCCCCGCTCTGTCTCTGGTGAATCTGCTCACCCCCCACACCTCTGGCCTACACCAGGAATCTTGTACACATAAATGCATAAATATTTTTTTAAATAAAAATAAAATCTCCACCTCTGGAGGGTATGAACATCGTGCATCCAGGCTGGGTGGTAGTCAAGTTAGAGGGCACATAGGTCAGAGCCCATCAGCCTCGGCCCTGGAGGAAATGCACCTGTGGACATGTGTCTGACCTCAGCGAGAGGATGGCCAAATGAGAATTTCGAAAGAAAACACCAAAAACCCCACAGCGCAAGAGACCAGAACCAGAGCCATGGAACGGCCACACAGACACTCCCGGAAACGCGTTTTCTTTGACACTCTGACCGTGCGATGCTGTTCTACTGGCCACAAGCTCATCGAGGACAGAACCCGGCACCTGCTGTCCCTCCACTAGGCCTTTCTGCCTTAACGCAGTCTATTTGTCTCTAGAAAATTTCCTCCTCATGGCTTTGAAATATCAACAATCCACATTTAAAAATAAAGACTCCAGGAGCCTCCCTGGTGGCCTAAAGGTTTACGTCTCAGCACTATGAAGCTATCAGCATCCGCTGCAGCACGAGTTCGATCCCTGGCCAGGGAGCGGACCCACAGGCCGCAGCAGACCTCTCCTGTCTCCCGGCTGCTCCCCGTCATCCTAGGAGTAGTCCAAAACCCTCATCCTAGGTGCCAATGGGCCCTGGGCAAAGACACTTATCGCCCCTTAACTTTTCCAGGTTCATCCTTCGTTTTCACTTTGAGCACTCACCCTAATCTTCCCGATCATCTCCTACTTACTCCGTTAAGTGCCCACTCACCTAAAACACCCTGGGTAATGATGTTTATTACCCAACAATGAAAATATTGTTATTTATGGTTACAAGTGGGATGTCATCAAACATGAACGCTCACATCCGTGTGGGTCTTTCAACTGATTGTTTATGTAAATGGAAGCATTCACTCATCATCACATCCATTTTGGGAAGAAACAATCAGCCAGGCGCGTTGTTTCTTCCTGTAATATCTTTTTAATATTCAGTTCACTGGAAGCCAATCTGCAACAAAGGGGAAAAAATCAAAGAATTTAAATCTACGGCAGAACATGAAGTCGGTGTGGCCTGTGGCTACGGGCATACCCCAGGAGGAAGCTCAGCTGCGGTCCCTCTGCCAGGAACGTGGAGTAGAAGCCACATTGGGTGGCCACAGACTTACAGCCTCTCTGGGCCCCTGAGCTTGTAGCAGAAAGGAAGAGGGGCCCACGTAGCATTCGTGAAGGGTTCTGCACTTTCTTTAAAGACCAGAGGGCAAACGGGTTTGACTCTGGGTCCCACTGTGAGTGTCCACTCTGGCACAAAAGCACCCAAGAGACTATGAGAACAAACAGTCACGCCTGTGTCCGCTCAAACTTCCTTACAAAATGAATGGCCAGCCCGACTGGACCTGGGAACTGTGGTTTGCTGACCACGGGTCTAGAACAACAGTCCCCCAAAGCACAATCCATGAACTCTTAGCCGGACGAGACATTCTTTGCAAAAATGCTTCCTACCTTGCCCCACCCTCTTGGACCATTATCATGCCTATCGTGGTCCCTAAAATGCACTAAGAAATCCTACTGCAGTGGCATTGTTGAAACTAGAATCTTGCCAAACTAATTTAGTCTTTCTGTGCACACAGTCCCGTGCTGAGCTAGGAACTCCTGCTAAGGGACGCTGTTCATTGGCTCTGTCAGTACACGCGGGAAGCTGGAGGAGGGCAAATTTTGACCCCACTTTGCCCTCCCGTGAGCCATATTATGGGGGCAGAGGATTGAGAAAGGGGAGGCTAGTAGATCCAGAAGGTTAGGTCGACAAGGCAGTGGGTCGGGACACTTGATCTCACCGGGCTGATGACTGGCCAGGGAACAGCCTCTGACACACTGGATCCGAGCACAAATGCTGAGCCCTCCCAGAGGCCCGAGTCCTGCTCCTCCCTGTGCCCTGACTTAGCCTCGTGATTCTGGTTCGCTGCTTCCTCTTTCTGAGCTTCATCCACAAAATCCCTTCCTCACCTGAAGAAGGAAGGGATTTGCTTAGGCAATCCCTGAGGATTCCGTTGTTATTTTGTTATTTTTCCAACTGCAGGATTTTTTTCTATCTTTCAGGGGAGAAGGGCTGTGAAGGCAGACACACAGGCGATCAGGCACACAGGCGAGCAGACACACAAGCGAGCAGGCACACAAGCGAGCAGGCACACATGCGAGCAGACACACAGGTGAGCAGACACACAGGTGAGCAGACACACAGGTATTCAGGCACACAGGTGAGCAGACACACAAGCGAGCAGGCACACAGGTATTCAGGCACACAGGTATTCAGGCACACATGTGAGCAGGCACACAGGTGAGCAGACACACAGGTATTCAGGCACACAGGTGAGCAGACACACAGGTGAGCAGACACACAGGTGAGCAGACACACAGGTATTCAGGCACACATGCGAGCAGGCACACATGCAAGCAGGCACACAGGTGTGAAGGCAGCGCTGCATCCGCCTGCATTCCATTCCTGACTTTCAGTTCTGTGTAAAAGCTGGCCAAAGTAGACCCAGAACCCCAGGGCCATGGCCGGCAGGAGGGGAGAGGCAGGTGCACACGCTGGGAGAAGGCTCGATGAGCTTGCATTCACACCCGGGTCCTGCTCCAAATCCCAACTTTGCATCCGTGACTCTTGGAACCCCCAAGTCTTCTCCATTCCCTGGCCTCAGCTTCCAGACCTACCGCTGGAGAATGGGGGTCTGGATGCTGCTTTCTAACCCACTGGACTAAGCAGAGGGTGGCACCATGAGCGTCGCCACCACCCTCCCAGAATTACCGCACAAAGAGTCAGAGGCAGAAGGTTCACACGGAGACCATGAAGCTCTGAACTCCCGGCCACGTCAGGCAGGATCAGGGCCGCTTCCTGGTGCTGCCCTGGGTGTGAGGAGCCCCCAGACAGGACTCTTTTAGCACCCATTTGCCCTCAGGCCCGTTGGGAAGACCATTTGTGATGTACCAGTGCTCTGCACTGGCTTTAGTGCATTACAATACACAAAACACAGGTCCCGCCTGGGGCGTACAGACCAGGGGGCTCCCCAAGTCTGCAGGGAATACACTAGAACCCTCAGGGCAGTGCACCCCACTGCAATGCCAAGAAACCGGCCTTGACTCCAAAAGTTTACAGGATTTTTTTTTTTTTCATGTGACTTTGCTTTCTTGAAAATGTATCCAACTGAATTTCCTTTCAAACGAGAATGGAATGATTCCTTCATTTCAGTTAGAGCCTGGCTTCATAAATACCATCTCTGCACAGTATATTACACACATCATTTATTCAGCAGATATCATAATATATTCAGGGCTGCTCTTAGGGAGAGAAATTTCAATATTAGATAAAAATAGTGAGATGGCGAGGGTAACCGTGTTTGTCTGGTACACAGAGTAAATAGGATTGTTAGTGATTGCTAAAGGCTTGGGGAAAAGATAGGGGAACAAAGATTGCTCGCGCCAGATTCTGAGCCACGCCGCTGCAGAGGTTCAAGGCAGCTTGATTACCTTCTGCCACCGTGTTCTTCTAAGCAGGCCCAGGATGAGTTCCTCCTTTCTTATATTTTCTCATAAGAATAGCTGAATGTTATCCTAATTAGAAATCTGCTCAGATTTGGAAACAGGCTGGAGTCGTCTCCTCTCCCCATCCCTCCATCCCTCTCTCACTCCCTCACTCTCTCTCTCTCTTTCTCACACACACATACACACACACACACACAATACAGCTCAATGTCAGAACCACAGGCCTTGGCCGAACCCCCAGGAGCTGGCCGTGTGGACGTGGCCTTGGCTGGCCCTCTGCCTGCTGGGCAGGCTGGACTGAAGACTGTCCCCAGGCCTCTCACTTCTATCCTCTCAGCAGAGGAGCTGATGCCCACGGACCACTAGCAAGCCTGGCGCTTTGCCCGCACTGACTCACTTACTGCCCCCCAAGCACGGAAGACAGGCAGCATCTGAGTCTCCACTGCACTGGCAAGGCGACTGAGGCCCGCAGAGCTCAGCTGATGAGCTCAAGGTCGGGTCCGGGGTGGGAGCTCCAGCAGAACCTGGACTCCAGCGGTGGCTGCAAAGTGCAGAGCAGACGCCCTGGCACAGCCTCCTCAGAGCGAGACTGCAGTGAAAGCTTGGATGAGACACCCTGGCAGGGGCCACTCTGCCCATTCCCGAACATCACCTGAACCCCACTGATGCCACAGCACCTGCTTGGTACCTCCAGAACCAAACCTCCAAGAAGCAGTGGCATCAAGTGCCCCGGGGCTGGGTGTGGAGAGAAAGCACTCCAGTTCCAGAAAGAAGGGTGATGAGCCCCAATAATGGGGATGGACCCGACAGACGGTCAGGCGTGAGAGAAAGGTCTGGATGAGGGAGGCTGGCAGGCTCCAGCCCACATCAGGGGCCAGAGTCTCCGGCTCCTCCCAGGAATGGTGGGCGCTGTCTCGGCAGACACAGCCAGCACGCACTTCTGTCCCTGTTGTCCCCAGTACAGCCGAGCACTGGCTAGAGGTGGCCTGGGCACTGGCCAGGTCATCACAAGGGCCTTGGGGGCGTAGGGCAGGTGGGGGCGGCAGCGCCTGAGGGGCGCACTCCCCACCTGGGCACAGCGCAGGACGCACCGCTTCCATCCCAACCTCCGGTGGGCCCACGTGGACTCACACGCAGAGCCCAGGAGCCAAGCGCAGCGCCTCTAACTACTTCTTCTCACCACCAGGGCTCCCCAGAAGGTGGGCAGGAGACCCGCGCAGGGCTCCCCTGCTCCCCGAGGGGCGCGGGCATGTGGGGTGTGGGCGCTCTGGGACGCGGAAAGCCACTGTTTGCGCCTCATTAAGAACTCGCTTCCTCTGCACCCACCAGTAATGGTTCTGTGCTGTCGCTTCTTAGGCATCCTGACAGTTTCACAACCGAGAAACATGACTCAATCCTGGTGGGGCCCTTTGATGCTCCTGAATGAAGAGAATGAGATCACACGTGTCGGAAGACGCTTGACTGGCGCCACCTCTGCTCCCGCACCCACCTCCACACCGCGCCCACACCCCAGCAGGTGTCGGTGGGTGTCTTTCTCTGCTTCTGTCTCCTGGACAGTCCTCTTGAACGCAGGTTCCTGCTGAACCCCTGTGTTACTGCGAGCCCAGCTTCCTCATCTAACCGGAAGATGAGACAGGTGAAGTTGTGGGTCATTAGCTAATGCAAAGAAACACAGGAAAGGGTTTTAAAAAGAATAAAGTTAGGCAAGGGCATGTGATTGCCACGTTTTCAGTCCTGCTGCTAATCTGGGTGTGATTCCCTTGGATGAAGAGCCTGAGTGTCCACAGGACAGGAGGCTGCAGGCTCAGTCTCAACCTGCTTGTGACAGTTCGTGTCCAAACGGAGAGTGACAGGTCACTCGAAACCTGATGCAGGACCAGAATCCTCCAGGGCAGGCAGGCACCCACAAACGCCCGCTGATTTAAGCGTGGATCATCCAAAGGAGGAAGGGGAGGGGATGCTACACCCTTCTGCTTGTAGACGGGGGAGCTGCCTGAGAGGTCAAGTGGGTGCTTCAGCTCCTGCAGCTCATCAATAGTCTTCTGATTTCACACCTAGCAGATGTCATTCAGCCTGTGGGTGGCTTGGAGAAGCCAGACTCTGCCAGACCCTCAAATCCCACCTGCTTCCAGGAAATAGTGGATGAAGCATGGAGAGAAACTTGAGAATCAAGATACCTGAGTTTGAATTCTCCCCTTCCTTTTCTTCTGTGTGAGTCCGGGAAAGTCTCTGCAAGCTTTTCCATTTCTTTCTGCAAAAAGGAAAGGATTAAAGTAAATTATTTAAGGTGTCTTAACGCCCCTTCACTGCCTGTGTGTTTCCACTCTGCTATGGTCTTTTGCTATCAGGAAACTTGAAGAACAGAAGCAGAAGGCAACGACTGAATCCCAGAGTTTGCAGACACACAGTGGCGAGAACACCGGCCTGAATTCCTCCTTCAGGCTTCCCAAGGGATTCAGGGCCCGGCCCCTTAGCTGTGCACTCGGAGGCTGAGACAACCGTCCCAAGTCCCCAAAATGCATCAGCATCTGTCCTGAGAGTCTCCAGCCCATGGCAATGCCAGGAGGGACCCAGGATTCAGGCTTCCAGCTGCCCTCCCCCAGGGTGCTGGGATCCTGGCACCTTTGTAACGAAAAAACAAGCAAACCTGAGAACAGGATTTTCAAAGAAGGGAGGGGAAAGTGGAAGGAGAGGAAAGAAAGGCAGTCAGATGTCGTGGGGAAAGAGCAGGGAAGGAGCCGAAGCAGGCAGAAAGGGAAGAAGCAGAGATGAGGCCGAGACAAAGGAGATCGGAGACCGGAAGAAATAGGAGCGGGACAGACTCTGGGCTGCACGTGCTGGGAGCCACTGCACCTCACAGTTGAACCCCTGGGTTTAGAATTTTCTCGAAAGTGCATGTAAACTGACCAGACCGCGACAAGACAGATGGCCACGGCTCCGGCTGGTTCTCAGCCATGGCCCAGGGCAGGGCTGCGGCTCTCACCAACACGGGAGGACACTGAGTCACAGCACAGGACTTTGCTGACTGCCACGCCCAGAACCCCTGATGCGGGGACCGGCACCAGCCAGCTTTGCCTGTCTCTAAATTCAACCCTGTTCTCATGCAAAGAACCTCAGACACAGTTTGGGCACCAAAGCATGGAAAATGAATTAGAACATAGGGAGGGTGACGAGGCTCCACTTGAACCAGCTATCCCAACCGACTCGGAGGTCAGTCTCCCAAATGGCCCAGAATCTTCTTGGTTTCTGATGAGAAAAGTCCATGTGTGCTGGAAAATCATACCTAGGAGGCAACTATTATTGCAGCTCTAACAGTTAATGGGTGTGTTCGTTCATTCATTCATTCATTCATGCGTGACTGTGTGAGAATGTTCATTCATTCATTCATTCATTCATGCACAACCACAAAGGCATGGATCATGGAGGCTGCAAGCTTTGGGGACCACACAACGTTGTTCAGTCCCAGACAGCTCTGGGGGAGGTCCTCCTTATAGATCCTCAGTCTCAGTTTTCTCATCTGTAAAATGGAGCCAATAGAGAGACTTGTCCTAAGGGTCAGGCAGAGACAGGAGACACTGAGACACTGGACGGCCAGGCAGATCTCTGACTGCCCAAACTGTATGCACGTCAACCCCACTTCCGTCCGGGAAGGACCATCCCAGTTTTGAGTCAATGCTCTTTATCTGCGTTTATTCCCTTCCACTCAGATTTCATTTAATAGGAGGGATAGTGAACTGGAGAGGGAAAACATGTCAAAATGCCGAAAATACATCTTTGCAAATTGTGCAGCTTGGTGCTGGCAGGATGACAAGGGTCCCCATGACCCAGTGCGAACGCAGTGCCGCACAGCCTCGCAGCTTGCCCGTGCAATCTCTAGCGTACGTGCCAAGTGCTAAACAAGTGCCTCTAAACAAATGACAAACACGAGAAGATGCTCGGAGGATAAGAGGCAGCGAAAGTGAGGATGTTCTGGATCCAGACCTGGACCGGGCTCATCTCGTCCACGCCCACTCCCGCCATCAGGGATGTCAGGCCCGGGCCCTGTGCCTCCTGCGCTCTCTGCAGCCCAGGAACCTACGTGCGTCCTCGAGGGCTGGGGGACACTACTTGATCTCGATGTTTAGTGTTGGGGCCGTAGGCCATCGGACAGCACATTCTCCCCCCAATCAGCATCATAAATTTAACTCATTTCACTCACTGCTTAGAAAACCATCGGTTCACACCGAAAGCAACTAGCATGCAAAGGGTCATAAACACCCAGTCTCTGCCGGCACGTGATGCCTTCGCTCCAAAAGAGCAGGGACCACAGAGTGAAAGGGAAAGCGCTGAGATTCTTTTATGTGAAGATTACATTTAAAAATAACCAACTAACGGTCTGCACTTTTCAGAGGCCTGACGTCTGGAAACGCATTTAGATTGATGCAGACTGGAGCTGAGGTTCTCGTGCTGAGTAAACAGTCAAGTGTTCTTAATAGGAATTGCAGTTTCTCGACATCTGTTAGGGAAAAGGGAATGGCGAAACAACAATTTAGAGTGAGATTGGTTTTGTTAAATGCATTTAAATTCCAAGATTAGTGGTGTTCTTTCTTTTTCAATTAGCATTTACTTGTGGAAAGGTTACAGATGAAAGGACTGGGGAGGAGAGCGGGCGTTTTTCCCTCTCTGAGAGGGCACTCCAATGCATAGTAAAGCTAAAATAGGAAGCAAACACGAGACTTAAAGGAACTTAAAATCGGTGCCAAATCGAGATGGCAGATTTTGAAGGGGAAAGCACTCAAAAAATAAAATTAAATAAAAATTAAAATGAAGTGGAACCTGGATTCAATGCTCCCATCCTCTGGATAGGAAATCATAAATTGGGAGAATCTAGAGATTGGTATTTTCTAAGCCAATTACTTAGTGAAATGTGCTTTACTTCCCAAATCTACGCGATGATCCTGTTTGAGTGTGTAAAGAGCTGTAACTAGCTCAATTTTTTTCTTTGGTAGAAACATAAACAGAGACAAAAATGTAGGGAATGTTTCACCTGTTTTCCTGCCATTAAATAAACCTCATCTGCTACCAAGCTGTTTTGGGTGACATTTGTTAAATAAATACATTTTGTGGGAGACTGGAACACTGAAGGAGAGATGCTGGCAAGCAGTGTTCTCCGATAAATTCTGTTTGCTTCCCAGCGCTCTTGCCCCTGCCCTGGGGGGAGAGGGAGGTGGTAAATGCAAGTGGGATTTTCCGGAGGTATTTGGTGTCTAAAGGTACACAGCAGGACCCAGGAAACGCGCTGTTGTCGGTAAAGCTCCTTTTAATGCTCTCTCTGCTTCTTTCCCCCCATTTTCCTCTCTCTTTTCTTCTCTTCCCCCCTCCTTTCTGGCACAAAATATCTCTATTCAGTAGCTTTTTTTTTTAATTAGGGAAGAGTTCAATGTTTCGGTTACACTTTTGTGGGATCCATGTTTTTAATCTACCAGTGTGCATATTCCTGGCTTGTGCACAACCTTTAAGATACTGTTAGTTCGTGGTGATTGTTTTAAAATAAGTCTATTGAACATGTCCTTAATGTGAAGTCAGCCTCGCCATTTCTAGTTAGCAAATGAATAAATAAGTGAGTGTCTGCTCAGGCTGCTCTCTGCAGCTGCTCCGTGGACGGGCCACTGCTGCTGGCCGCCTCCCGTGCAGCGTCCGGCAGTTCTGTCCAGTAGAGCTGGACAAAGCAGTGAAGGGCACACTCTGAGTATGGGACCCCACTCACAACGGGCAGATGAAGTTCTTCCCAGTCCCACAGAAACAGAGAGCGTATTTGATGACAGCTAGAGAAGTATGCACTTCTAGAACATTCTGTAAGCAGACTTTGGGCACCAGGATGCCTCCGTAGGCAAGGTTGCTCTGGCTTTTCAGCTTGCTTCCTCTGAGAAATTTCATATGCTGATTCTTTTCAATTATCTGTCAATTTTCAAAATGCAAATAGAAACATGCATGTCATCACTTTGGTACTCACCAACTGATTTCTCCCAAGCACCCAGACCATCAGTGAATGCGGTTCAATATGTTCTCTTCCTTTTTTTAAGTGGAGTTAATATTACTGAGCAGATTTTGGGCAGCTTCCAGGAACCCAGTGTGTAGAGAGGCAGAGTTCTATTTTAGAAGCTCAAGTTGGTTAGAAAAATGTGAACTTAACCCAACTATTTCTTTGTTTCATCTCTCTTGCTAGACGTGCTTTATTTTTCTAAGGAAAAAGAGCCACTTCTCCATCTATACACACTTGCACATGCACACACACACTTTTGATGAATGTGTGATTACTGCTTAGAATGTTTTTATTCTCTGTATATTTTCCATGCATATAATATATTCAAAAAGAGGAGGAAGAAAGAAAACAGAGAGAAGGAAGGGAAGGAAGGAAGGAAAGGTGGTTCAGGGGCACAAACTTCCGGTGTGACGATAAACAGGTGCGAGCGCGCAGGTGCGACATGGCGACTGCAGTGCACGGGAGCGAGCGCAGGTGGGATGGATGTCCCAAGAGGAGACCCTGAGCCTCGTCCTAAGAAGCATTTTGCTCTCTTTCCCGCTCTTTCTTTTTTATGGTATCTGTAGGAGGAGATGGCTCTTGGCTGAAGCTCCCGGGGTCACACTCCACGTGGGGCGTCTGTTCAGCCATCTTGCCGTGTGCCTGGCACTTGCACAGCCGCGCGGTGATCTAGCCAGGTCTGTGGGGGGAACGGGCTGCAAACCAACGCAGACAACAGCCAACAGCGAGCGTGCGGTCCACTTCCTTCCATCTTCTTCTGAGCAGCTTGTCTGCAGTTGAGCTCACGGCTCGTGCCCTCAACCTCATCAATAAGCATGTTCCTTACGTCATTAACATTTTTTATGGGGCCTCCCTGGTGGTGCAAGGGGTTGAGCTCCGCACTGTGGGGCTTCTGCACACGCTGGAGCGCGAGTTCGATCCCCGGCCAGGGAGGGGACCCACATGGCGCAGCAGACGGCTCCTGCCTCGCCTGCTGCTCCCCTCAGCAGTGTATTTCAGACCATCTGCGTATTCTGTTCCCCGCTCTGCCTCTGGTGAATTCTTTCCTCCGCGGTACCTCTGATCTGTACCCCAGTTCTTGTATGCATAAATAAATAAACCTTAAAAAATGAATTATATTTACTTACACAATCTATATACCTAATTATATATTATATATGTACATTATATATACCCGGTTATTACACATACTTAATCATTCACCTGTTTGGGGGCATTTTTTAGCTCTCCCTTTTTTATGATTACAGTAATGATTAAATAAACCGATTCGTGCAAGCTAGCTGTCCATGTTAGATTACTTTCTTAGAATGGATTCCTGGAAATAGAATTACTAGGTCAGAGGGTACCAACATATTTAATGTTCCTGATGCATATTGGCAAATTGCCTTTCATAAAAATTACACCGACTTAACCTCTTGCAACTAACGTTTAAGAGTGGTTGCTTTATAAGCATCTCCTCTGTTCCAAGATTTTTTTAATTGCTGCAAATTTGAAAGATGTTTGAAAAAATGGAAACTTTGTACTGGAATAATTTTTAGAACAGGTACAAGTGATTGTTTCATTTTAAAATATTTTCATTCATCAATAACGGTAAAGGCTTACTTCTAGGATGTTTTCTGGATAATCAGAGCCACCAAACGATGCTCCTTCAGAAATGCACAGTAGATTTTCCTGGAAAACCTATTACATTTTGCATGTTGCTGAAGACTTTCTAGCCCAGGGACTCTTCATGGAAATAGGGACAACGCCACTTCCTGCATGCGAGGCAGGCAGCCTGCCCTAGATTGTAGACTCAGCTGAATGAGGGCCTAAGAGTAGTGTTTACAGCCTCCAGTCGTGGGCTTGGTATCCTGTCAGAGAGGAAGGCAGAGAGTGCCTTGCTATTTGAATAGGACTCTGAGTTCAAAGAGGAAGACTACTCCCAGTTTTAAATAGTCTTTTTGAGGGCCTCCCTGGTGGCATAAGGGTTAAGTCCAGCAGTATCACCACTACGGCCTGAGTTCAATCCCCAGCCAGGGAGCTGACCCACAAGGCCCAGCAGACCTCTCCTGTGTCCCCACTGCTCCCCTCAGCAGCATGTTTCAGTAGGTCTGCCTGTTCTGCTCCCCACTCTGCCTCATGTGAATCTCCTCACCCCCCACCTCTGGCCTGCACCCCAGTTCTTCTATGCAAAAATAAGTAAACATTCACAAAAATAAAATAGTCATTTTGAGATTTTTAGCCATAAGAGAACACTCAGCTAAACAACCGAGAGAGGTAGAGGGGAAGCCGTGAGGAGCTAAGAGAACAGCGACACAGTCAGACGCCGCAGGCACAAACTGCTCACCCCACGGGACCCAGCAAATGGAACCCAGAGGTCCGCAGGCAGGTGCTGTGCCCCGAGGGCCGGGGAGAAAGCACCAGTCCAAAATGCTGCTTTTGTGTCATCGCCCCCTGCCATGTTCTCCAGCCTGCGAAGGCAGCTCGGCTCCCTGACTCTGGCCGGCAGCCACAGCTGCCCGAAGAGTCAGCCTTAGGCAAACCGAAAAGCTCTCAAAATAGCTTAAGTGACTGAAGGAGGATTTTTGCATAAATGGGAAGATTAATCACTGTTTGAACGAACCCCACAGATGAATCAGCACCCACCCTGTCCCCATTTATATGACCTCCCTCGTCATGTGTCCCGCATCAGGACTCGTCAGCAGTCGGGCCAGGCCCCACAGTCACGCAAAGCCAAAAAAGGGAAAAAATGCAAGAAAGCAAAGGCGAGGACTCCAGCAACCACCCGCTCAAGAAACACCCCCCACCCCAGCCCTCACTCCCTCCAGTGTCAGATGTTCTGAAGCTCAGCGACCCGTCTGAGCGGACGTGGCTCTTCCCTGTGTAGGTGCTCCTCCCAGTGACCAGCTCCCGCTTACCGGAGTGCTCCCTAAACTAAATCTACCCTCTCTGAGAGGTGACTCCCCAAACAGAATGAACGGGAAGATGCCGCTCGTCCACACGAATGTCACCCTGCCCTCCAGTAAATCTGTTTTCATCACTACTTCTAAGGAAACAGCCCCACTGATCAGGCGGGAGACTCAGTTACCCCAAAAGCCCAGCGGGGTCAGGAGGGACTGAGGAGCCTTCCCCTGCAGGGAGGAGGACCCGGGATTTGGCAGGTGTCTGTCCTTCCCCCTCGGCCAGAACCTCTCCTCCCGCAGTCCCCACAAGTCCCTGACTGCCCCACCGTTAGACAGCTCCTTTCTTTTCCTTCAATAAATACGAAGTGGGCCCCTGGGGTGCTGCCAAGGTCAGAAAGGGCAGCGATGAGACTTGCCCAGGGCTCCTGCTGGCTGAGAGGTGTTCCACTAGTGCTTTGGGAGCCCATTTCAAAGAAACAGCTGGGGGAAGGTCCAACCAGCCAGGCCATTGTTGTTTTTTTTTTTTAAGAAAAAAAACAAACATTTAATTATGCATGCATACAAGAACTGGGGTACAGGCCAGAGGTCTCGGAGGGGGGGTGGTTAGAGGATCCACCAGAGACAGATTGAGGAGCAGAACAGGCAGATCAATGTAAATACACTGCTGAGGGGAGCAGCAGGTGAGGCAGGCGAGGTCTGCTGCGCCCTGTGGTTCCCCTCCCTTGCCCAGGATCGAACTCGTGCTGCAGTGGCTGCGGTTTGCTTCACCCGCTGCGCCACCCACCAGGAAGCCCCTAACCAGGCCATTCTTGCCAGAATTGCCAGGCAGGTGCTTCTGTAGCACCCAGGACTCATTCTCTAGCACAGTGCCAGGGGCCGGGAGGGCGGGGGCAGCCTGCACGCGGGACCAAGGCCCGCTGGTCCCACAGCAACACGGGAAGGAGCCACGTAGGGCCGCAACTGACCACTCAAGAGAAGTTTGGCCGTCAGGGGTCCTGGCAGGTAGCGCTTGGGGTACGCCGCAAAGGAGCCTGGGTCGGCTCCAGACCTGGCCAGGGGCGTCCTGTGCCCCATGGAGCCAGCGTGTGAGGCAGACTTCCGTGCTTATGTTTTTTGGAATTAAGTTGCATGACGGTGCCTTGCTCTCTAAATGTGTAAATGTGTAAATGATGCTAAAACAGATTGCCAATGCAAGTTGAAGAAATGGGAAATATGGTGTACTCTCCGTAAGGGTGCAGGGGTGGGGCCGGCGGATGATGCTCCTTCCAGGCAGACTCCACACTCTCTCTTCTTGGGGGTTCTGGAAAGGATGATTAGAACAAGTAGTGAGATTAAAAGGAGCTAGACGGCTTTTTTAAGGACTCCGTTGGAAATGAGCGTGGTCTCTGTAACTGGCACCAAAGAGGTTATGTAAATTCAGCATGTGAGATAAGTCTGCTTCCAAGTGATATTTTATTTCCCCAATTCACCGTCGCCTAATAGAAATACCAGTCATATGTTAAATCCTGATTCCTAAGAAGCTCAAGAATCAAAAGACAGGCACATGCCCATTACCCATTAGTTCGTGTGTGTGTGTGTGTGTGTGTGTGTTTTCCTGGTGCTCATATAATGTTCACTGTAAGTGGACCATTCTCACCTCTGAACCTGTCAGGCATTGATAAGATTGCCTCTTTATTAAAATAAGCAAATCATTGTACTCCCCCTTCCCCCAATATTTCATAGGTCGAGAAGGAAAAGAAAATGTCCATCACTTCTGTAACCTGTGATTCTTGAAATAAAAAAATGGATGACAATGACCTCGAGCCAATAATGGCTTTGTGAGTCATCGGGGCCAGACGTGGCCTGCGTCTGAAGCGTGATGGCTAAGGTAGCCGCCGACCCAACCCAGGGTCTTTGGGAAACTGCCAGCCCCGGTGACTTTCCGAGTTCAGGCAGCAGGTCTTCTAGAAGCCCCCGAGACCACTGCTGGGTCCCTCTTCCCTATTCTTCTCAGTGCAGGTGTGTATTGTTCGGGTAGTTCACAAAATCACTTTACAAATTAGTACTGATTTCTCCAGTTTTCAAAATTGCTTCAAGAATTAAATAGGGCTCAAATTTTGAGTAAGATGGATAACGAACATTGCGAATGTTAAGGTCATAGGTTGCAACAGAGCTTTCATTCTCACAGGTAAGTCACTGCAGCTCAGTCAAGAGATGAGAAAGATTCTAGAGAAACTCGACAACTTAATTGGGAAGGAGCGCTGGGTGGGACAGAACAATGGGGAAGGTGCTCTGGGTAGGATATAATAATTGGGAAGGAGCGCTGGATGGGATATAAAAATAGAAAAATGATGAGGAAAGTGGCATCTAATTGTTGACAAAGGTTTCAGTTGAGGTTAGGGAAACTTCCAGATCTGCCATTTTTATTCTCCTGTTTCTCCTTCCTCTCCTTGTCTATTGCCCCCTCATGTTTGGGTCTACCTATGAAGACCAACAAGAGACCAGTGACTGGGGGTGACAGCTTGTCATCAGCACTGCCCCACAGAAGTTCCGTCTCTGGTGTTAAAACGAGCACTCTGCATACTGCTGGTGTAAGAAAGGGTCAGTGAAATCAACCCTTAGCTCTGGTTCAGGTCATGAAGCAATTGGGCCTACAGCTGGGAGGGATGGCCAGGTCTGCCTCCATCGCTTTGGGTTTCGCTCAGTGTCGGAGACTTGAACGTTAAGGCGGCTTCATTCCTGAGAGCTGCCCATCAAGCCCGCCCTGGCACCCCGGTGCTTATGTCAGAACAACATGTCCCGATTCACATACCACGTGCGTCGCTGTGTGCAGGAGTGACTGCAGAGCTGTTTAAGGACGAGCTGATCCAGAGGGGATGCAGAGGGGGCCAAAAGAGAAGACCTAAGACGTAACCCCGCCCACCACCAGATACCGGCTGCCTGAGTTATCCAGAACTTGGACTCAAATGATGCTTCCACGCCCTGGAAATTATCTATAATGCCTAGAAGTCTCCAAAAGGATTTGAGAGAGGGCAACTATCCCTCATAATTATTATAAGGAAATAATTTGTACATCTGTTTAACCGTTATTGTGTGCATTTCTTGAAGTCAATATTTACCTCAGGTTCTTAAAATTTTTATATTCTCATCACATGTACCTGCCAATTATTAAGTGTTTAAGAAATGTTAGGTAAATACATGAATGAAGCAAAAAAAAATCAATCAAATAGAAAGAGACTGGTTTTTATAGAATTCAAGTACTTAAGACGTCTGGTCAATTGCAATAATTCTCTGCTGTCTTTCTCTTTCATTTCTTTAAATGATTTCTCTACCTGCAAATCCCAAATATGGTTTAGTTCATTCATCCTTTCAATTTAAATGTCCAAATTACATCTCAAGGGACTAGCATGAAAAATAATATATTGGTTGAGAAGTATGCCTGTAAATTCTTTTGGTATTTTATTTTGATTGAAAATAGATAACTATAAATAAGTATTGGACATATTTTCTGGCGCTCTGGAGCTCATATTGCGTGGCAAATGTCATCGTGGGCATTTTATATATGTCATTTAATCTTCTCCTGCTCTGCACATACTATCAGCCTAGTCCAGCTCCTGACATCTCCCTCCATAATAAAGGACCACAGCCAAGGTCACTCAGATAGTGGGGGGAGCGGAATTTGAATCCATGTGTGTTATTCTTTGCAACCGCATATCAATATAAAAATGAAATATTCTTTTTAAAATAACTCAAGATTCTCGAGGATCAATCATGAGTGTGCCGTATTTACCCAGACGCTCTGTCAAAGAATGCCATTTATCAGGAAACTACTTCACAAGAACTTTAACAATTTAGTTTCTCTAGTGATTGATTTCAGAGTTGACTCTCATTAGATTCCTGCCGGCTATGTTTAGCAAAATGGATTATGTAATCCATTTTTTTGAACTGAATTTTTATTATCAAATATATTTTCTAGTCAACTAGTCATGGTTGAACTTTTTGATGGCTCCAACTTCAAAACTACATCTTACATAATTTTAAAATCCGGCACTAAAAATATGTTGAGAAACATAAATTAGCATTTCTAGAGGAGGAGAATGGTGTGTATTATTCAAGTTTTCACTGGGAGAGCGCCGAAGCAGAAGGACTAATGTAGTAGTTGGCTGCTAGCACTTACCCAAGTATGATGTAAACTAGTCGGCTCACCTCTTTGAGAATTAACTTTCTCATCTGGAAACTGGGGGTAAAAAAAGTGCCATTGTTTCAAGTTTCAAGTTGATTTTCAAACTGCCAGGAGGACATAGAGGAAGTGGCTGTAAAGGAGATGTGTGAAACTTTGAAGCCAATGCAAGGTTCAGGGAGAACGGACTCTGTTCTGGGTTAGCTCTGCCTCTGTGACAAGAGCCGACACATTTTAATGGGGGGACAGTCCCAAGTATGGTGGAACCTGTGAGTGATTTTGTGGGTGTTTGTGGGGACAGCGCCGCTCCTGCTTGGGTGTCATATGTTTCGCCCCACCTTTTCAATCATGGATGCCGCAGGTGTCACTCTTGACCATAGAAAGTAAAGAATCTATATTGGAAAATGTAATAGTTATCCGCATCATCATAATTACTTCATAGCAATTAAGATGATCATAATTATATTCTCATTCTGTCTTGTGTTTCAAACACATCAATGGGGGAGAGAGCTCCAACTTGCTTTTGCAATGTCCGGCTGTTCCCCTCCTGACCTGGCACATTTCCAGCCGGGGTAATTGCATTCTGTTCACCAAAACTCTCCATAGTTTTCCCGGGAGAAAGTTTCCCTAATTTCCTGTTCAAAATCAGCTGTGCCGAGTGGCTGGCAAACAGCTGGTTTGTCCCTACCCAGAGGTGGCCGTGCTTGAACACAGGCTGAGATGAAACTTGGATTTCCTGTAGCCAAAACTCCAAAGAAGACCAGCGAAGTGACCAAACATTTTTTTTTTTTTCTGTTAGAGAACATATCCTTCTCAATAATGTTTTTCAGTGGATGCTACAATTTGGGGATGGGAGAGAGAGGGAGATACAGCTTTATTTTTTCCATGTACTTCAACATTAAAGAAATAAGTTGCACACTATATCAGACTGTGTGCCTCCAGCTGTCACCTCTCTGATCAGGGAACACACAGTCTATTTTCATTTAATTGTTCACAGTTAAAGATGACCAGTTGTCACTCCTAATAAATGGCTGAGTTTCTTCTAAGAGTCTCGAGTTAGAGCTCAAGTTGCTCTAAAACACAGACCTCTTTTGAACTGTGATCTTGCAGATGAATTTTTGAATGAGAACATGATTCTGTGTAGTGATGTTTGGTGAAAGGGGCTATGAAGATGCTTGTGGCTTCATATGAGCATCAGCAAAACACACTCAGAAGATGAATGTGACACCAACTGTGTGCTCCTGCATGGTGCCTACCCCTGTCCACAACTTTGTGCATGTGATCAAATTTCATTGGTTCTCAGATTATGTTCCACAAACAAAGAACTCCCCTTTGGGGGGTGGAGCATGCAACAGAGACAGGAGACACCATTAACAAAGGGTCAAGTGGTGTGAGCACTGCGAAATGCTGATAAAAGCATCTGCTGGTCCCTAAGCTCGTTTCGGTGGGAGTGAAGTTTCAGAGAAAAAAATTCACAGTAATTTATGACTCTCAAATGAGGACCTTGATGGACTCAAGTGAGCCAAGTTCTGTCCTTTCCCCCACTGTCTCTTTGGGTGAGTGCTTGTGGTGGGAATGGTCCAGTTTACACCTTTACTCCTAGAAATAACCACCAGGAGCTCCCCGGGGGCCCACCATCCCAGCAGTGGAGAGATTAGGGAATGTTATCCTCTGAGAAAGGAGTGTGAAGTTACAGTGGAATGCTCTGGAAGCATCTAATCATGGATACAAATGGTCT
Organism: Galemys pyrenaicus; assembly: GCA_019455555.1. NCBI lineage: Eukaryota > Metazoa > Chordata > Mammalia > Eulipotyphla > Talpidae > Galemys > Galemys pyrenaicus. Next base: position 16,455,973 of record JAGFMF010011747.1, on the reverse strand, counting down.
AAGATCTGAAATGGTTTCTTCCAGATGGACTTTCCATAAGTCCATGGACATGGTATGTCCCTAAGTCTGTATTCATCCAATCACTGCCAAGCACAAAGCTTATCATACTTCATGCTCCACAATGGTGGAGACTGCATTGAGGATTCTGCACCATTTGACCACTAGCTACATATGGCCAACAAAGAGTATATGCAGAATGTGAAGTTCTAGGTTCACTTCAACAGGTTAGGAGCTTAAGACACCAGGGAACTGGTCTGAACTCAGTGTTCTAACAATTGGCTAGGAAAACAATGTCTCCTGCAGTGGCTAAGAAGATCCATTGCACAGCTATACTCCTGGACACTGTTGTCTTGTCTTTCAGAGTTCAATTTCCACCTTTGACCCATGTCAAAGGCAGATTGGTAACCATCTTCTTTCTCCTTGGCTAGAGGAAGACTTCAGAGGACAGTCCAATCATTAGTTCTTCTCGCCATTTCCTCCACATTTAGATAAACTGGTGTGATCCCACATCTTTAAGGGTTAGAGAAAATCATTAGTCAGGGAGATTCCTAACCACGAAGTCCCAAAATTCTGGTCTTCATTCTGTAGGCAGTGGGCACTTTGTCAAATCTGCATGACTTATTAGTGCTAGTATGATATACTACGTTTTGAGGATCATTTGCCCTTAAAGGTGGAAGCCAAAAGGACAGTAAATAAACCTGCAAGGCACTATATTGAATATTTCAAAGAGGATTTTGGTCCAGGATTCTGCATATTGTGCCTCAAATTATCTGGTGAGATCCTTTGAATTAAAATGACTGAGAGTTAAATTCTTCCCCATCCACTGCTCCTTCCTCCTCTTCTAACTTTTTGTCTTCTTTCTCCTCCCTTCCTTTTTCTTCTTCATATGTGTCAGTGTTTTACTAATGACAGAACAATGGTATTCATGTGCATATTTACTTTTTTCTTCTTCTTCAGTAAGAAGTAAGTCTGGCAGGTATGATGTGATTAATTTGAAGACTATGAAATCAAAATTGAGACATATCTAGTAAATGCTGAATCTAAGATCACACAGCTCGTGAGTAAAGAGGTACGATCTAAGTTTTTGCCTTCTAAGAAAAATTCCTGCTCTTTCTTAGACAGAAAGACAATTATCACTGTGTACTTAGACATTAAACAAATGCTCCAAGTTTTAAATATTCTTGCAATTGCCAGGTTTAGGGGGGGAAAGCTCAAGTCATTGAAGGAAAACAAAGTCTTATTCTGGTTAACAGATATAATAATGTATCACTGAGTCACTCTCAAATTCATTATTTTCTGTTTATAGGAAGAAGTAGAAACCATTTTTTTTTCTGGAATAATTCCTGAAGTTTTTTTTATACCCAGGCCTTCTACATAAGATCAGGAGCACAATGTGTCTCCTAAACATTGTGACTTAAGGGGTTAATATCGGCCTTCTTTCCAAGATGTTATCTCAACAGAATATGGACACAAATGTGCCTACAGAGTTGGCTTCCCATCACCCTCCTTCTTCAGAGAGGTCACCGTCCATTCACTTCACTAAGGGTCTTGTCAGGATTTCCCCCGATATTGTGGCCCATCCTAGTCTTCATTCAAAAAGACCAGTTTTCCATCTGTGCTAAGTATTCTTCCTTAAGTGTTCAGGAAGTATCACAAGATCTTACACTTGAACTTCTAGACCCTCCACTGGAGCCATGACTGATCCAAAGGGGGCCCACCACAGTTTTCTAAGCCAAATGAGAACTCAGAAGAGGGAAAGATGATCAAGTCTTTGGGGCAAACCTCACATGCCATCAGGTTTCTCAGTCAAAGTAACTTAGATTTTTTTTCAGTTCATTCCTTTATTTCTATGATTGGGAAACAATTCTAGGAAGGAGTGATTTGCCCAAAACCATGTGGCTGGCAAGTGGCAGTTGGGGATGTTCATTCAGGCTCAGAGAGATCAGTGATTCTCACTGGCAGACTTGCTGTGTCTGTCTCTAATGTGCCAAGACCACCATCCCTAGCACTCTCTTCCCTTGCTTTCCCCTCTTCTAGAATGTTCTTTCCCCCATCTTTTGTATAACTTACTCTCTAGGCGAGGTCATCGTTTAAGTATCACTCCCTCATATCTCCACCGATCTTAGTTCTAAAACATCCTCTCCTCACTGCCCTGTTTCAAACGCAGCTTTAAATTTCTCCACAGAACCTTTCAACATTCAAAAATGGACTTCAGATTGTTACTTCTAGCCTCTCTCCATAAATAAGCACCTCAGCAGGCAAGATTTTTACACAAAGTAGGTGTCTAGTAATTATGTGAACAATGAAGTCAGTGGTTGAGTGGTTGGATCGATAGCTTCATGTAGAATTGCAAGAATTTAGTATGACTCATGAAAGCTGTATAAAAAGTCTCAGTTTGGTCCTGAAAAATGGGGACTTACGAGTAATGATCTGCACCTGGGAAGCTTGGGGTCCTCACCCTCGTTCCTGCTGCGTCTTTGTGCGGCGCCCCCTGAAGCAGCTGACCTGCTTTGTGGAAGCCACAGTGTCTCAGCTCCTGAGACTGCAGTTCTCAGTTGGGAAGACTCCCCCGACGCTGTCCCCTCCAGGCCCTGAGGACTGGGCTCGTCCAAAGGGCAGGGGCTACTATCTGCCCATGCTAGTGAGGGCTGGTAACTGTGACAAGGGGCCATGCGGCCACGGAAACAGGAGCAGGAAGAGTGGGCTCGCTGCAGAAGGGCTGGCCTTCCAAAAACCAGAGGCCTGGCTGACGTTTTGGTAAAGGAAGATGGAAGAAGATTAGAACGACCACAGAGCTAGCAGCGGCTTTCTCTCTTCTCTTTGTCTCTACCCCCATATGTACTTGCTGACTCGACTCATAAATCACCATAAAATTCCGGGGAGTTAACTGCAGAGTTGCACCAGATGTCAAAAGACCTGCATTCTGACCCCAGTTCTGCTTTGAGAGGCCATGTCCCCTTCCTGAACCTGTTTCCTCCTCTGAAAAATGGCCGTGATCATTCCTGAGCCGCCTCGGTGAGCAGTGTGGGCGCTGCGGGCTGGTTCTCAAAACGCTTCCTTGCGTCTCGACTCCTCCAGCATGCCTGGCCTCACTTATCCAGCACGAAATCTTAATAAATGGTGTCTTGTTTTGTTTGGTTGAGTTGTTCAGGACACAGTGTTTATCCTGATCTTGCATTCTGAGTGCTCACAGGAATTTTAAATCTAATTTGATTTCTCTGATTCTGGCTTTCCCTCGACTTCCTATTTCAAGAGCAAAACTAAAGGAAGATCTATTTCTCTTTGGTTTCAGGTTCTAACAGCGGGACTTTTTTGCATTCTGATTGCAAAACGCAGCCTAACAAAGCCATATTTAAACGCAGGGAAATGTCACTCACATGTTAAAAAGCTCACAGAAGCAAGTCTGTCTCTGCCGAATCTTTGAAGATGCTGCTTAATAAAACCGAGACACTGCCCAACAAAACCTTGGGTAGATTTGTTCTCTGCATATTGTTGAGGAGTGTGATAAAAAGGGGGGAAAGTCAGGGCACGTCACAACAATCATTTCTCATTACAGGCAGACATCCCGAAGCTTCAGGACAGCAGAGTCGATTGGCAAAGATTGGATATTAATTATGAAGGTACACTTCAATTTATCAGCAGAGGATATCAAATAGGCCAAACGCTACAGCCTCTCCTATAATTTATCTCTTCCTTGTAGGGAGGCAGATAGTAACGATTTGCAAATTGCCTCCTCTGCAAAAAGAAGGGAGAAAAACATACACACACAACACACAATTAAAAGCAGATAAGCATCAGGCGATGTGTCACATTTTCAGCAGAAAGCCAAAAGTGGAGGTCTTAATCTCCGGGGCTGGTTTGCTGCAAGTACTCACTGATACCTCCCTGACGTGACTACTTAACTCCTATTAAAATTAATGGGGGTCAGGCTTGATCATCAAGGGAGAAAAGGCCTCCTGGCGTGTGCAGACTTCGAGCAGTAAGGATTTGGTGATTACTATATTATTTGTCCATTCATTTTCAGATTATCTTGTAAGTGGATGCTCTTTGTGATCTTTGGTCCAATTATAAAGAATAACATGTCGTGTAGGATCTATTTTTATTAAAGCAGCCTTCTTCTCTTAAGAAGCATGTAATTTGAGAAGGCATATTGGCAGAATCTTAATGCAGAGAGCTCAAAACTTTTTTTCTCTCCCAAATAAATTGTGTTATTATTTCTAAACTACGTGTCTCTTTCTGGGATCTCAGACTCGAAGATTGGGAGGGCAGGCCCCCCCTAGAGAAGCACCTGCTCAAACATTCCTTGGGTCATGGAAGGGGGCAGTAAACAATTTGCTTGGACAATGTGACCTGAACTTAGAAAGAAATGGAGTGAAAGGAAGTGAAATTCACAGCTGCAATAGTGAACAAAACCCTTCGAAGCTCATTTTACGCTTCTGCTAAATGGGTATAAAGTCACCAGCCTCATGGTCATTTGCAAGAAGGCACATTTATAACAGTGCCTAGGACGAGGACCTCTGGGAGCAGGACAAAGACCAGCCAAGATAAGAGTGATCCTTTGAATCAGAATAAAGGAAGTTATCGCATGGAAAGCAAGCGGCCCCTCACTCATTTTTCTCTTTTGGCCACAGACCCAAATTTTCTCATTTGGCTGAAAACGACCTCTCAAACCACCTCTGATTGATCTGTAGGTAGCTTTCAGGAAATGGAGCTTGAGTGACTGAGTGCCATGAATAGGCTCGCTTGCTCACAGAGAAAGTAACGATTAAGCAAAAACAAGTATGGTTGAACTTTTTTTAAATTTTTGGTACTTTTTCATCAACTCAAACTACTGCACTATGACCTACGGAATGGAAGAAAATGTTTGCAGAACATATGCCTGATAAGAGGTTATTATCCAATATGTCTAAGGAACCCTTCCAACTTAATAGCTGTAGCAATAATAATAATGACAATAACACAGTGAACTTGAATAGACACGTGTCCAAAGATCACATGCAAAAGGCCAACAGGTACTTGAAAGGGGACTGGACAGAACCAGTCATCAGGGAAATGCAAATCAAAACCACAACGAGTTAGCATCTCACAATTGTTAGAATGACTATTATCAAAGGACAAGAGGTAAAAGCTAATGAGTTTGTGCGGTTGTACACTGTTGGTGGGAATGTAAATTGGTGCGGCCACTATAGAAAACAGCATCGAGTTCTTTAAAAATTTGAAAAGAAATATCATATGAACCAGCAATGCCACCTCCAAGAATATGTTCAAAGTAAATGAAGTCACTATCTTAAAGAAATATCTGAGTCTTGTGTTCATTGCAGAATTATTCAGAATCTCTAAGACATGGGGACGGACTCAGTGTCCACTGATGGATGAATAGATAAAATAGAAAAATAATATAGATTAAGATAGAGAAAAAATAGATAAATAAAAATATAATGGCCTATTATTCAGTCTCTAGAGAAAGGGAAATTCTACCATCTGTGACAGCATGGGTCTTGAGAGCGTTATGCTAAGTGAAGTAAGTTCAGACAGAAAGACAAATATTGTGTCATTTCATTCACATGTGGAATCTAAAAACATCCAACTCAGATACAGAAAGTAAAGTGGTGGGGGAAGTGGGGAGATGACTGGTCAAAGGGTACCAATTTTCAGTTATAAGATGCAATAATTCTGGCCATCTAAGGAGAGCATGGTGAGTGTAGTTAACAACACAGCATTGTAAGATTCAAAGTTCCCAAGAGGGTTTTAATGTGATGGTAATCACAAGGCAACAAAATGGTAACCATGAGAAGGTTTCAATTAATATTATTGGGAAGCATTTTTCAACATATATGTGTATCAAATCATCAACCCACCCTACCTCTCACAAAAAAGAGTGTATGATCTATGTTATGTATACTTCTAAACAAGGTTTGCTTTATTTCTAAATTTTCCATCAGTTTCCTACTTACGGGCCTCCTGGTGGCGCAGTGGGTTAAGCAACGCACTATGAAGCAAACCGCAGCCACTGCAGCACAAGTTCGATCCCTGCTGCCGGCCAGGCGAGGGACCCACATGGCATGGCAGACCTCTCCTGTTGTGCCCGCTGCTCCCCTCAGCAGTGCACTTCCGTTGATCTGCCTGTTCTGCTCCCCGCTCTCTGCGGTGAATCCTCGCACCCCCTGACACCTCTGGCCTACACCCCGGTGCTTGTATGCATAAAAAAATAAATCTTTAAAAAAAAGAAAATATCAAAAGAAATCTTAAAAAAAATTCCTACTTAATTTCTGCTCATACACATCACGGGGTCAGTTTATTATTTTTACTACCTGAATTTTCCTTAACTTTTATCTACCTGACTTACTTGTCTTGAGATTTTAAGAATTTCCCTCTGTACTTGAAATTTTCTATTATTGTTATAGTTCTGTCCAGTTTCTTTTGTATGTTTTGAGAGCATGTTCTTAGGTACTTACAGGTTCAGGATTGATCTGCCTTCCTAGAGAATTATCACTATTGGTATGATCATTCTCTAATAAAATCATTTTCTTAAAGCTTGATTTTGCCTCAGTCTATTTTTTTTTTCTGATATTGAGATTGCTTCTAAGTCTTCTTTTCAATTGTACTTTTACTAACATTTTTAAAGCTTTTTATATTACCAACATTTCTCTGTTATGTAAATCCTTTATGAATAGAATATAGAGGAAAATTTCTTGGTCTTTTGTTTCATAAACTTAAGATAATGATAGCTTTGTATGCAGTTGTAATAAATCATAGAAATCCCATGTACCTTTTACCAAGTTTTACCTAATTTTAACATCATGGAAAACTGTTATATAATATTACAATCAGATTATTGACCTTGGAGCAGTCAAAGTATAGAACATTCCCATCATTACAAGGACTCATCAGGCTTATCTTTTATAGCCTCACTTCCCTATTCCTCACCACTCACAATCATTAATCTCCTTTTCCTTCTATAATCTCATTACAAGAATGCCATATAAACATGATCATGGACTAACTGATCTTTTGGAATTGACTTTTTTCACTCGGCATAATCATTTAGAGATCCACCCAGGCTGCTGTGTGTGTTGATAGCTCCTTTTGATCACCGAGTAGTATTATATAATACTATACATACCACAGTTTAACCATTCAACCATCAGAGGACATTATGGGTCGTTTTCAGTTTTTAGTTAACCTGAGAAAAACAGGGACCAGTATTTGTGTACAAATTTTTATTGGAACACAAGTTTTCCTTTATCTGGGATAAAATGTCCAGGAGTGCAACTGCTCGGTCATATCTTAACCACTTGGTGTTTGCTTCGGCAGCACATATACTAAAAATATCTTAACCACTTGTTTGTTAAAATTTTTAAGGAAGTGTCAGATTTTTCCCACAGTGGCTGTGATATTATGCTTCCCTACCAGCAACGGATGGGGAACAGTTTCACCACATCCTCAACAGTGTTTTATATTGTCATTGTCTTTTATTTCAGGCATCCTGAGAGGTGTGGACTAATATTTCATTGTAGTTTTAATTTGCACTTTGCTAATGGCTAATGATGATGAACATGTTTTGATGTGCTTATTTGTTGTATGTTTAAATAAGTGAAATAGCTTTAGTGAAATGTCTTCTCTTTCTGTCTTTGACCACTGTCTAATTGGTTGGTTTGTTTATTGTTGAGATTTGACAGTTCTTTTTATATTCTAGTAGTGATCCCTTATCAGATACACGGTTTGCAAATGTATTCTCATATTCTGTAGCTTATCTTTTCATCCACTCAGCAGTGTCTGTTGCAAAGTAAAACAATTTTAATTTTGATAATGTTCAACTTATCAATTTTTCCTTTTATGGAACACATGTTGATGAGTCTCAAAGTGCTTTGCTGGGTCCTAAGATTCAGCAGAATCTTTCCTATGATTTTTTGGTAATTTTACATTTAATCCCTTAACCATTTTGATTTCATTTCTGTGTAAAAACTTAGTCTAATTTCTTTCTTTTTTATTTTTACCTTTGGATTCCTCATTGGTTCAGCATCATTTCTTGAAAACATTTATCCTTCCTCCATTCGATTGTTTTTGCATTCTTGTCAAAAGCCTTTGGGTATATTTGTGTTGGTTTATTTCTGAGTTCTCAGTTCTTAACTGTTACAGGGCAACACTGATATAAAATGGGTTTTCTTGACTGGGCTTTACCCATGTGCTTGAAAGGCACTTATAATAAGCTTTAATTGCAGATACACACAACAAAGGTTAACAAAGTGTTTTATTTATAAAATAAGGGGGAATAAATTAATGAATAACACAAGGAGAAGAGAGGGAGACGGATCCATAAATATGTCTTACCAGCTCCTCCACGCTGGAACCCAGCAGCACGCTGAGAGCTGGCTCCAAATGAAGAAAGACCCCAATGTCACATGTCTGCTTTATACCCAGCCTGGCTGCTTAACTTTACTCATAGGTCCCAGTGAGCCACTCTTCGATGATGACTTCATAGGCTTTGTAGACCTTGGGGATTGTTGGTCTGGAGTAGGGGTTGGCACCCATAACCCTCTTTGTGCCCCTTCAGCACACCCTTTCCCCATAACATTGCTAATGACCTGTGTGCACACTTCTCTGCCAGTCTTGATTATGTAGCTCTAGAATAAGTTTCAAATTGTGTACACTGCTTCCTCCGACTTTAGTCTTCATTTTAAAGACAGTTTTAAACATGAAAGAAGGGAACCCTATTCTTTTATAATACAAGCAATGATGGGAACCAACCTTACCTCATTGAAAGCTATAAATTAAAAATAAAAATCAGAATATATGAAGAAATAAAAATAAGATTTTTTTAGCTCCTCTAATCCCTCTGCATTTCCATATAAAGTTTAGAATAATAGGATCTATATCTGCCCCAAAAATCATGCTGGGGTTTTGATAGGAATTCCGCTAACCCTACACATCAGTGCATGAGCACCTTGTGTCTTTACTCTGCTGCGTCTTCACTCCTGTGAACATCAGATTGTGTCCATTTATTTGTAGTTCCTTTGATTTATATTATCAGTGCTGTGGTTTTCAGCTTAAAATCCCTTTATACTTGGTTTTCAACTTAAGTGTTTCATTTTTCTGAGGGATTATAAATTGTATTACATCTTTAATTTGAGTGTTCATATGTTCATTGCAAGTATATAGAAATAGAATTTATTTTGCTATGTTTGCCTTGTATCTGTGATCGTGTTGAATTCACTTACTATTCGAGGAATATTTTGGAGATTCCCTGGGATTTTCTACTTAAACTGTTTACTTTCACTGACGTTTTTCCTCGTCTTTACTTTCAACTTCCTTATGTCAATATCTTTATGTATAGCTCTTAAAAATAGAATGCAGCTGGAAATTATCATTTTGACTCCAATATACATATCTTTTTTACAACTACCAAATTTCATTCACTCATATTTATTGTGACTAATGATATATTTAAGTTTAATCCAGTATTTTGCACTTTGTACGTTTACTGTCTTGTTATTTACTTAGTATATTTAGCTTTTTTTTTTTTTTTTGGATTTCCCTTTATTTTGCTTTTGATTGGATTGGATCTGTGGAGCTTTCTGTATTACGCTTTGTCCTCTAGGCAAAGCTTTGGCTTCCCTCCCTCCCCTGACCTGTGCTTGATTTGTTTGTCCATCTTCAGCGGGCATATGCATGGGCTGTGATTCCAGTAGGAGTCCCTGAGTGCTGCCTTCTCTCAAACTCCGTTTGCTCTTACTGTCTCATTTCACTCTTGAATCAGCATTTAGCTGTGCAGAGAACTAGGTTGAGATTTATATTCTGTCAGTGTTTTGGGGACATTATTCTCCTCGCTCGTGGTCTTTGGTGTTGGAGACAAAGACGTGTGTTGTCAGCCTAATTGTTGATCCTTTCCAGATTATCTCACTTTTCCCGCTGGTTGTTCTAGAAATTGCCTCTTAGTCATTGTCACCCTATGTGTCTAGGCATGGATTTATTTTCATTTTTATTTTCCTGCTTAGACTCAATGTGCCATAGCCAAGATGAGAGACTATTAGAACGTCATCTTCTTCTCTTGGCACCTTTATTTTGATGCTTCAGTGAATTAACAGTGTGGAGGAACTCTTTAAATTTGCCTTAAGTAAAGCATGAGTGGAGTGCTAACCAAGAGCCAGTGGGAATAGAAGATGCCACAATAGCTATAAAGATGGCTTTGAAGTAGAAGGAAAATGTATTGTCAGCTTGCAGAACACACGGGCAGTTCTTTGGAAAAATATATCCTGGAATTTTAGTGGGCTCCCTCCCTTAATGGGGGCTCTCAATTTACAACTCTGGTAGGACCACCATTTCTTTGATCTGAGTTTGCTCTATTTCTGTTTCACCATGTACAAAAGGAAAGGCCGACAAGATCATCTTCAAGCTCCTTTGCACCACCGACATTCTGGGACGTAATGGTGGCTCCAGTTTCTTTCCAGGGCAGAAAAGATCTTTCTATGTCTTGCAAGCAGTTTACCAAGAAGTCTATTACTGTAATGCCTCACCTGCTGCCCAGGACAGGCGAACGTCCCGCCGGGTGCCCCTTATCATGGGATGCGTGAGTTCTGCCTACCCCAGGGCTCTTCGCCGACTCCATCTAAAGTGATGCTAAGGGCACACATCTCATTTCCGTGACAAAAATGTCAACGGCATTATCTTATGCATGTGTTGTATAGATAAGGAAGTCACATTAAACAATCTGTCCCATTCTCTTTGGGCTTACAGACTTGTGTCTTTATTTTTCATTCAGCAAAGCCTGGTCTTTGTCTCGGAGGTGCAAAGCCAGTCCTAGTCACCGCCAGGTGAGTGAGTTCCCTTCGTCAGTATGTCATGGGGTCATTTTATCAAGGAATGTTGCTGTCAATCAGAAAAATGGGACATTCTCTGTTCTTCCAGGAAAACACATCTTAGATATTTTGGTACAAAAATCACCTACAAAATAATGAGTTCCTGCAGCCAGCCGGGTGGGTCACTTGTAGGGTGTCAAAGTAAAAGTGGCTTCATTTCCAGAGCGCCTCAAGCTCTATCTCCCACCTCTAATGTGACAATAAGACATTGTGTTGTCCCAATACATTGACAACAGGAAGTAGGACTGCAAATATCTGCTGCAAGCTTACTACCTGCCGGGAACCGTGCCAAGCTCCCTGTAGACACCTAGTCTTCAGCTCTATTTCCTATGCGTGGATCAAGAATCTGAGAATTATCGACAAGCCTAAGATCTTCTAATCTTGGAGGTGACTGGGTAGAGGATTTTGACTCTGGTGTGCCTGAATTAAAAATCAGGCTTTCAGTCTCTGTCCTTCACCTGCCAGCTCCCCTGCAGTGCTGCTTGGGGTGCCTTCTCAGTAGGAGGTAGCATTACAGAGGAGGTGAAGTGCAGACATATAGAAGCTGGTCACTTGCCCATGGCTTCCCTGGAGCCAGGACCCAGCCCAGATGACCCCTGACTCCCACTCTGCCCCACGGCACTGGGCAGCTCACAGGTCACTCGCCTGTGGGGGTGCAATAGGAATGATGGGTGTTGGTCAACTTTACAATGTTATAAAAGAAGGAAATTAACTCTGGATGAATGAGAACTGCCATTCTTTTTTTTTTTTTAAAGATTTATTTATTTATGCATACAAGCACTGGGGTACAGACCAGAGGTGTGCAGGGGTGAGAGGATTCACCGCAGAGAGCAGGGAGCAGAACAGGCAGATCAACTGAAGTACACTGCTGAGGGGAGCAGCGGGCACAACAGGAGAGGTCTGTCGCACCATGTGGGTCTCCTCCCCAGCCGGCAGCAGGGATCGAACTCGTGCTGCAGTGGCTGCGGTTTGCTTCATAGTGTGTTGCTTAGCCCACTGTGCCACCAGGGAGGCCCGAGAACTGCCATTCTTATCGACTCAACTCAGAGCCAAGTAAACTGGAAAACTGACAGTTTATCTTGTTCTGGGGAGGTGGTACAGTCAGAAGTAACTGGGTTCAAAAGCAGGACTGATGTTCTCGCAGGCTGCTAGGCGAAAACAGGTGCTCTACAAAGAGAGTGTGTGCATGGGCCTCCCTGTTGGCACAGCAGGTTGAGCGCTGCACTGTGAAGCACCCACAACTCACAGCGTGAGTTCAATCCCTGGCCAGGGAGGGGACCCACATAACACAGCAGACCTCTACTGCCTTACCCGTGCTCCCCTCAGCAGTGTGTTTCAGTCAATCTGCCTGTTCTGCTCCCCCCTCCATCTCTGGTGAATTGTCTCACCTCCCACGACTCTTGTCTATCCCCCAGCTCTTGTAGTCATTAATAAATAAAACCCTAAAAAACAAATAACACAAGAAACAAAATACGTGTTACTTCAGAAGCTCCTAAGGGAAGTTCTCCCACGCCACCCTAGAATGTTTCTGACTACAGGCCCCAGGCCATAGGCCAAGTAAATTGTAACTGTACAACAGCAAACTACCTATGTTGGTGCAGGAGAAATTTCACAGCTGGAGAATTTCACAGGTGGAGCACAGCACCTGGGATTCCCACTTTTGGGAAACCACCCTCTGTGTTATATGATAGCCACACAGAGCTGTTCCCGGCAGTTTTCGATGTGAATGCATCATGGTGAAAAACACAGGCGAGTTAAATGGACTTTATTAATTTCTGTGTACATGTGATAATGGGGTACCAGGCAGACTTACCATGGAAAGTTTTCCAGAATTTACTGGTAAAAACCCGCTGTGGAACAAAATGCATAGTTGGATTCTAATTGTGAGAAAACTTAAAATAAATCAGATACATATGTACATGTGATTATAGAGACATGAGAAAATGTATAGGAAAAGCACAACGGGTTTCCAACGACCTCCTCCGAGCAGAGCCCACTCAGATGGGAGAGCACGTCCTTAATCCTTTATTATGTTTGGTTACAGCTGGGTATCACTGTTGTTTTCTACACCCAAACTTGTTGTTGTTGTTGTTGGAGAGCATAGTGCATCGATTACCTTCAAGAAAACTGCATTTTAAGGGAGTGACTAGGCGATGCGTGATGTACCCACTTGCTGTGCCTAGAAAGATGCAGCATCTACACGGATTGCTCTAGAGTCCCAGTGAACGCGTGAGGAACACACAGGGGACCTCCTCATCGCCAGCATGGCCTTCAGTGGCCCTCACCTTCCAGCCACCACCACCTGTCTTTACACGTTTGTCCGTGCACTTAGCCAGAATCTCACCCCCAGCCTCCTTCCTGGCCCACTTTGAGACATCAGTTTTCCTCCATACCCCCCACGCCTAAGCTTTCTAAGGTGGCCGTGTGATTTAAAATTCACTCATTCCATTCTATTTCCAACGAAAATGAAAGGAAGTCTGAAAACCTGCCTCCAAAGCCAGCAGAGTTACCACGGACCAGACCCGGAGCGTGCAGATTGCTCTCGGCTCTCATCGGCTAGCAGACCATGCTAAAGAGCTGCCAGTTCATTGAAACACAATCATGAAAGCCGTGTTTCCAGTAAGTGAGCCCTGAGAAGCCACAGTCCGTGCTCCACGCTAACTCTGAGCTTCCTCCACACAGGGAAGCAGCTTCCAAGCCCAGCGGCCAGCAGACCTTCTCTGCGCCAGGAATCATTGCAAAGCGGCAGCAGAAAAGGACCTTGCATGCTAGTTACCCGTGAGTCATGCAGTCAGGGCAACTCAGCGATTACAGTGAGAATGCATGGAGAGAGTGAAAAGCATCGCCCTCACAGCAGCACCAGAGGCTGACAGAGGGGAGCCCCTGCACGCCCCCAGGGCCAGCACCCCAGCCACCACTTCGCGAGGTACGTGGTGCAGCCCCCAGCCATTCTGGGAGGACAAACTTGCACTTTTTGAGGCGCGGGGAATACCACCAGAGAGTGGACAGGGAAATTCGGCAGACCCTGCTCGCAGGCCAGCCATCGGGAAGGGGCAGACCAGCACTCACTGAACAGTCCCACAGCCTCCTTCCTGCCATCCCTGGAGGCCGGAGCCCACGGCAGCAGGAAGTTTTAAGCTGCCATCGATGGAGGGTTTTTTACACAGAGCGCCCAGGAATGTGAAAGTGGGCACCAGGGGCCTCCATGGTGGCACAAGGGGTTAAGCACCACACTGTGAAGCATCCGCAGCCACTGCAGCACGAGTTCAATCCCCAGCTGGGAGGGAACCCACATGGTGCAGCAGACCTCTCCTTCCTCGCCTGCTGCTCCCCTCAGCAGTGTGTTTCAGTCCATCTGCCTGTTCTGCTCCCCACTCTGTCTCTGGTGAATCCTCTCACCGCCTGCACCTCTAGTCTGTACCCCAGTTCTTGTGTGCATAAGTAAATAAATCTTTTTTTAACAAAAGTGGGCACTGGCCACCAACAGCACCTGCCTGGCGGGCACCAAGGCCAGGCGACGCACCTGTCACACCAGCACACGGCGTGTCCGGCCCGGACTGTGATGAATGCATCAAAGACTGTCCTGTATGGGCACTGAGAGCACATGCCCCTGTGCCATCTGCTCCTGGCCTGAGGCTAGATAGGGAAGACGGCAGGTAAAGAAAAAAGAAGAGATGGAAAAGAGTATTGATGAGAGTGGGAGAAGGGTGGGGTGGGGAGGAAAAGAGCAATCTCGGCAGAGAGACCAGTATCCAAAGCCTGCGAGGGTGACTGACTGATTGGGTGACATCGGTTTCCCACACTGTCCATGATTTAGAGGGATAAATCACACCCACAGGTGTATGTTACCACCCCATGCCCCTACCAAGGTGCCCAAAGGCCACCACGGTCCACCGGGCTCCTCTACACGCTGCTTGTCCCCTCCTCCAGGAAGTTATCCTTGACGATCTTACCTGGGCAAAAGGAGTCCTTTCTGGAGTCCCCTAGAAACTCTATGCTTGCATTATCAGCGAGTCATACCTGGCAGGTAGCTTACCTGCTCTCTTAGGATCTGAGCCTTTTCCAGACAGGAACAGTACTTCATGAGGTCTATAGCATGAGCTCCTGGCACCAACCCAAAGGCAGCGGGAACTATAAACAGGGACTCGCTGATGAGTGACCGTGAGTGACGTGACCTGAGACATCGCATGTCGGGAGTGGGAGGAAGCCCGGTGGGCTGCATGGACTCTGGCAGCGCTGGATGGCCTGACCTGGGCCACTCGCTGGAGCTTACATGGGAAGAGAAGAATGACACCCACTGAATATGCATAAAACAAACGCTAATTGCAAAGTGCTAAGCAAATGGAATAGACAACGGAACTGCCAAAAAAAGTAAGGCGTTCACGGCCGCGGATGCCTCATCGCTGACATAGCCAGCGCAGCTAGACCTCCTTAGTCAGCAGCTCGGCCTGGGATGGGAAGCGCCGAGATCACAGCCGTGGACACGGAGATCCGTCCAGCAGGCCCTTGATGCAGAGCCGGGCCCCGCAGCCCTGGGCAGTCGGGGGACAGCGACGGCAGCCCCACTCACAGAGCCCACGGCGCCTTGCACCTCTAAGGCAACCTTGGGGGAGCTGATTGCAAAGCTGGAATTAGGTTTCAGGGTCACTAGACATTCATGACAATGAATTCCCATATAACAGAAAGAAAGAAATAGTTCCAGATCCTTTTAATCTGCCTCTCGCCAGCATTTCTTCGCTGCCAAGTTCTGCAGGTATTGGCTGGGCGGCGGAATTTAGGTCAATGACATTCATGCCGCCTCTCGGAACAGAGTCTTTCTGCAGCAAGTGCATGATTTCCTGTTATGACTGCGCATCGCGCCAGCAGTGAAGCGACTGTAAAGTCTTCCTCCCTGTTTGTTTATCATTCTTAACAATGGGCTTTTGGGGAAGGAGGGACCGCGTTGCAGACGCGCGGAGGAGCCGCGCGGAGCCTGCGATGCTCCCTGAATAATGCATGCCCACTTTGTGAGGGTACCCGACGCGGCCCGGATGCGGGCGAGCGCCGAAGGCTTTGAAGCACCTGCTCTGAACAGCTCCGATGACAGCCCAGAGTCCAGATAAGATCTGAGCTTTGCCTCCTCCCCACCACCCCGCTTGCCAAGACGCCCCCATTTCCCTTTTTGCATTTAAAATAAGCTCTGAGACTAAGCCACCGAGAGATCCTGTCAAAGCCGCCACTTTCGTGTGGCTCCTTCAGTCCCTTCCTGTCTGGCCCCATCCTGGTTTAAGGCCAGCTCCGTGCCTGTGTGGGCAGGCGAGGGCAGCCTCCCAGGTGCCTGGTGCGTGGGTGGGTCGCCACTCGGGGCCCATCAAGCCCCCCTCCACCAGCCAGCGGCTGGGGGACTCTCCCAAGCAGTGAAATGGCCAGCCTGGGTGTTTGCAGTCACAGGCACCGAGCATGGAGGAGAGACCCTCATTCTGCTCCCACCTGGCGAGCGTGCCCTCTCCAGCCAATACCTGTCCTGACACCCCGATGCGTGGAACTTCTGCGAAGGCAACCCTGGTCTGTTCTGCTGGCTGCTGCACTTGACAGTGCCCTGCCTCGCTCAGCCTCCACCCTGCAGCCCCACGTGCTGATGCCCTGCTGTGCCACCCTGCACATTCTGTGAGCCCTGCTCTGCTGCCCTCTCTCTGGGTCAGCCCAGCGGCAGCCACAACCACAACATTAACAGTGGTCAGCCCGTGCCCTGACAAGCCTGCCCCAGGCATGCCTAGTGCATTCTCTGTCTAAGCCTCAAACCACAGTGTGCGGGATGCACCCTGAACAGCATCCTGGGGAAGCCCCCCAAGCCTGGGTCATGACACCGCTCCTCCAAGGTCACACAGCACAAGCCAGCAAAAGAGTCAAACCCAAGGCCATTATCAACCACAGCATTGCATCACCCTTCCCAGACCCTGGCTCCATCTCTTCTCCGTGGTTCTTAGCACTTAGCAATGGCCCCTGTCCTGGTCCCTTCTCTGAGGTGCAAATCTGCGCCCAGGCTCCCCATCCACACTTAGAGGCTCACTGCCACCCCCTTTTTGCCAAAGCTGGGGGGTTCTTCCCCACCATGGACACAACAAAACAGCCCCCAGGACACAGTGGCCCATCCCCACAGGTCCAAGATGCTCAAAATGGAATAGCCCCAGCCAGTGATGCTCATGTCCACTTCGCTTATACACGCACGTGTGTGCCCTTGCAGTGAATTATGGAATAAATACACAACTTCTGCTAAAATATACACTTGGGTGCCCCCTGCCCATGGGAGGCTCCCATCCCCAGCCAGAAGCACACTTGGGGCGCCCTATTTTCCTGAGAGCCCGCCACTTGTTAGCATGTTCAGGAGTTAACATACATCATCGTGTGATTTTGAACTTTAACTAGAATCGCTCTCCTGGGTTCCCTTGATAATAAGCACCTTTGCAGTTGTTGCTTTGGCTTATTTGTTCTGCATTTTTGACTCAGTGTCATTTCTGAGATGCATCCAGGTTTTTGTAGGTCCCTGTGCTTCAGTCATCTTCTCTGCAGCATAATATTCTAACTAGACCTTGCCAGGATGCACGTAGATTGTCTCCTTCTGGTGTGTGTTGGGTTATGGCTGCTGGTTTCTGTGGCCAGCTTCCTGGGGCTAACATCCTACCGGGGTGCAGCTGGGTATGTATGGGGGACTCTAAGGTATTAATGCTGGGATCATTTCAGTGTGTGCATTTCAGTGCCACTGGATAGTTCCAGGTTGTTTCCAAAGCTCTCTGACAAATTTGCAACCACTTGAGAAATGCAAGAGAATATCCCTTGCTTCCTTTCATTGTCCGAACTTATTACTGTCAGACATTATTGTTTTGGCCCATCTGGTAGGTATAAAATAATATCCCCTCACAATTCTAACTCGCATTCCGTTTCACAGCAAACTATTCCAGCTTCTTCTCTGTCACTATGACTTTCCTGTTTTGTCGCATGCCCGTTCAAGTCTTTTGCTCATTTTTTATTGAGTCATTTGCTTTTTACTTGCTGATATGTAGGAGTTCTTAGTTATCCATTATATGAATCATTGTTATTTTTTTTCCAATTATATCTATTTGCTGATTCAATCATTTCACAATTATATAATTTTGAGATAAGCACACTGCTGCACTCACTCTCCACCAAAGTCTCAGTGTCTATGTACATCATCAATATATTTTCCCTTTTTAAAGTTTACATACATTTTTTCTTGCTCTTTTAAATTTATCAGTCTTTTGCTTTAGATTTTGCTTTTTGTGCCTCATTTAAAAAATCTTCCTTCACACCAATTCATTAACATGCAACCCGATATTTTCTTTGATTCTTTACTTAATTTGCCTCTCCCATATATTTTTTAACCTGAAATTTATTTTTCATGTATATTGCAATGTAGAGTTCTGATTTTTTTTCATGTGGTTAGCAAATTGTTTGCCCTATGTACTTAAAAACCAGTTCTTCTGTCATTGATCTGTAATGCCATTTCTGATCATAAAATAAACACACAAGCACATGAGTATGTGCGCGCGCACACACACACACACACACACCCCATTTCTGACTCTTAATTTGTTTCATCGGTTGGTTTGTCTAACCCGGGAACAATATCGCATTGCCTTAATTACTGTCATTAAAGTAATTATTGATATCTGCAAAAGCCAGCCAAGCAACCTCGTTCTTCTCATTCAGGAGCATCTCCCTTTTCCTGCCATTTGCAATTCCATATAGATATTAGAATCAGCCTGTCAATTTTCTCCCACAGACCCACATGCCGCAAAATCTGTTGGGATAGTGTTTGAATTACAATAAATCTGAGCTGGATCTGGAGAGAGCTGTGTTCTCATGGTCCCGAATCTGCCAACCCAGCGATCCATACTGTCTCAGTTGCTAAGGTCTCCAGGGTCTCACCATTATCGTTTTTCTCATTTTCTTCATAAAGACCTTGAACATCTTTCGTTCGATAGGTTACTGAATCCTTTATATTTTAATGTTTAATAGCATAACGTTATCTGTTAAATAGCCTTATCTGTCTGTTTGTTGTCTGTGCATAAAACTGATTGATTTCTGGGGATTGATTTTGGGTTCAGGAAGTTACTAAACTCCCCTCTGAGTCCCGGTGATTTATCTACAGCTTCCTTTTGATTTTCAATAGAAGTAATGATCTTATTAACAAGAGCCCAGAAGTAGGACTTCATCTGGGAACTCGGCCACTTTAAGTTCTTGATCTTGCCTCTTGGCACTGAGACAGCTCCCTGGAAGCCCTGACCAAGTGGGGGCAGCCCTGGACAATGACAGGTGGGTGTTCTGTGGGATGTGGGGTGTCGGGTGTCAAGGAAAGCGAAGGGCATTTCCTTTCATTCCTGTTTTGCTAAGAGACTTTTCTCCCAAATGCATTTAATTTTTACAAAATGGTTTCTTCGGCAACAATTGAAATGGCTACGTATTTTTTCTATGTTATGCCAACCTGATGAATTATACTAGCCATTTTCAATGTTTAAGCAAATTTTCCTTCCTGCAAGCAACCCAGTGTGGACCTGATGCTGACCTTTGTTTTAAGATTCACTTATTTTTGCATAGAAGAACTGGGGTGTAGGTCAGAGGTGCAGGGGGTGAAGGGATTCACCAGCGACAGAGTGGGGAGCAGAGCAGGTGGGTCTACTGAAACACACTGCTGAAAGGAGCAGCGGGGAGACAGGAGAGGTCTGCTGCGTCCTGTGGGTCACGTCCCTGGCCAGGGATCGAACTTAGGCCATGGCAGTGACAGCACTGAGACTTAACCCCTATGCCACCAGGGAGGCCCCTGGTCTATCATATTTATCCTCATAAGGAGCTCTGTGGCGTTTTGGTGTTGAGTCTGTCAAGTCATTAAAGTAATTATTGATATCTGCAAAAGCCAGGCACGCAACCTCGTTTTTCTCACTCAGGAGCATCTCCCTTTTCCTGCCATTTGCAATTCCATATAGATATTAGAATCAGCCTGTTCCCTTCTAGTCTACATTAGGTAATAATTTGTGTAAAATTGGATTATTTATTCCTTGACTCATTGGTAAATCTTATGAATCCATTTAAGAGGGCAATGTTTTGGAGGGGATTTTTTTGAGTGTGCTGAGTTTCCTTACTTGTTATAGGGGTCTTCTTGTTGAGTCAGTCTCAGTAAATTATATGTTTTCTAAGAATGTTTCTATTAAAACTAGATTTTAAATTTACCACTATAAGTTTGTTTATATTTTATTATCACTTAAACATTTCTAGTTTATTAATAATGTCCCCTTTCTTTCTTTCTAAAGCAGTTATGTTGTCTCTACTTTTATAAAATACTGACTTTTTATTGATCTTCTCTATTTCTTGTTTTTAAATGTCAACTTTTCATTTGAAAAACTCTTTCCCTTTGTAATTTCTTGTCTTTTTTAACCTCCTAAATTGGAGAACAATCTTTTTTTTCAATGGCATAATCTTTAAAAGTTATCATCTTTTTCTCTAGCTACTGCTTTAACTATGTCACACAGATTTTGAAAAATCTGTTTTTCTTACTCAGCCATAAAGATTTCTCATTTCCGTTATAATTATCCCTTTAATGCACAGGTTGTTTATAACTGTGCCTCTAAATGTCCAAAGACACAGTGATGCTTGAGATAAGTTTTTTATATTGCTACTAATTTACTTACATTGTGGCCAGAAAACACAGTGAATGAGATGTATTTTAAGCTAGTATTTAAGCTAGTATGTGGCCGACACTTAGAGGAACGTACATTCTGTAATCACTGGCTATAATGCCCTGTGAGTCCTTGGCTCACTCTCAACATAAAACATCAGGCAATATTCTGAATGCCTGTCTCACTCATATAATTGCCCCCAAACTCGTAACTTTATATAAACATATGTAGTTTGCACAAAACCTGATGTGGTCTCTGTTACCCTCCCTAGTTTACAGACTCCTGTCCACCTGAGGTCACTTAGCCATGGAGACAACAAACGAGTCTTCCAGGGGCCACACGATTAAGTGCCAGCCCAAGATCCCCGCCATGGTAAGCAAGCGACACCGACTTCCCGGCTTATTGTAACTTCCCTCATCGTGAGTGTCCTTGAATGTTTACTCTCCACCCACCAGCTGTTTAGAGGAGTACTTTCCTGGACCCCTGTATAAGGATGCTTTGCCAACTCTCCGTTTTGCTCTGGGCTCTGGCTTTATGTATGTTGAAACTGTCGTCGTAGGTGCCCTGGTTTTGGAATCATGCCTCGTTCCTCCGATCATTGCCTGGGGGCCCTTGTTCCTCTAAGGTCGACTGTTTATATGAAAGCGGCTATACTTTCTTCCACGGACTAGTAGCTGCCTGGTATAACTGCCCCCATACTTCTGCTTCAAGCTAGAGTGTGTGCTCTAGATGTCTTTTGTTAAAACAGGACAAGGCTTTATATATTTTTAAATTTTTAATATTGTATTACAGTAATAAATAGATATATGTAAGTTTCAGTGTCCGTGTTAAGAATCAGTACACGGGGCCTCCGTGGTGGTGCAAATGTTAAATTGTCATCACTAATAGGCTATTGCCAGTCACTACAGCACGAGTTTGATCCCCGGCCAGGGAGGGGACCCACATGGCACAGCAGACCTCTCCTGCCTCGCCGGCTGCTCCCCTCAGCAGTGTGTTTCAGTCAGTCTGCCTGTTCTGCTCCCCACTTTGTCTCTGGTGAATCCTCTCACCCTTTGCACCTCTGGCCTGTACCCCAGTTCTCGTATGCATAAATAAAGAAGTATTGTTTAAAAAAGAATCAGCATGTGTATGGACTGGGCTTTATTTTCTATCCACCCTGAACTTCTGAATCTTTTAACTCATGCATTTGCTGATGTGTATTTATTGTAAGTTTTTGATGTTTGCATTTATTTTGTGTCAGCTGAGTTTGTGGAGTCTAGTCATTTGTCTTTTCTCCATATGTTAACTAATCCTGGTCTCCTTTTGAATTATTTGTCATTCAAACTTTTCTCTGCCCTAGTCTGAGTGATATATAAGATATTTTCTATTTTTTAACAGACACCCAGGAAATGTTAAGGTCCATACTAATTTAACACAGACCTGGACTACTGGCACCTAAATAATATAAGAAGTTTGAAACTTTCTATTTCAAAATTTTTCCCTCCTCACTCTTGCATATTGTCATTGATGCACTTTGCAGCTTTTTAAAGTTGATGTATCCTTAATACAAATAAAGACTTGCTTCATCCAGCCACTGTTGGAGGGTGTCCTCACCACATACTGCCTCTGGTCATTATCTCTTTGCTCAACTCCAAGATCTGCCTCTGGGTTTACTTTAACTCAAAGAACAACCTCTGGAAATTTCTTTAAAGAAGTTCTTTTTTTTTTTTTTTAAAGATTTATTTTATTTATGCATACAAGCACTGGGGTACAGGCCAGAGGTGTGGTGGGGTGAGAGGATTCACCATAGAGAGTGGGGAGCAGAACAGGCAGATCAATGGAAGTACACTGCTGAGGGGAGCAGCGGGCACAACAGGAGAGGTCTGCCATGCCATGTGGGTCCCCTCCCTGGCCGGCAGCAGGGATCGAACTTGTGCTGCAGTGGCTGCCGTTTGCTTCATAGTGCGTTGCTTAACCCACTGCGCCACCAGGGGAGGCCCCCTTTAGAGAAATTCTTAAAGTGATAAAACTCTCCTCATTTTTGTTTTCTAAAAGTGACTTAATTCCTTCCTCATTCTTCCACTATATTTTTTCTGACATCCCGAGTTCCTGGTTGACAGTGAGTTTCTCTCAGTACATGGATGCTATTACTTGTTGTCTCCTGGTTTCCACTGTTGCCCGTAAAAAGACAACTTTCCTTTAACCTTAAAGGAAAACTCTATTTTTCTCTGCAGTTATTAAGATTTCCTTTTTGATTGGTTGTTCTGTCTGTGACTATAATTTAATGGATTTATTCTATTCCGTTTTGGGGATTTGTTTGACTTGCTGAAAGTAAGATTGCTGTGTTTGTCAGTTATGGAAATTGTTTACCTACTAACTCTTTAAAGTCACCTCTGACACACTGTCTCACAATCTTTCACTGGGGCCTCTGATTAAATGTGATCTGGAACTTCTCAGGTGATCCACCGTCATCCTTGTCCCGTTCATCTCCTTATCCCCCGAGGCCACCTGCAATACCCTCAGAGCTAAGTCCAGGTTGTTGATCACTTGTGTCTCATCAGCAGCCTTGAATTTTCTATTTGCAATTATTTCATCAGCAATTATTATTTTTTTTCCTGTTTGTTCTTTTTTCTGAAAAAAAAAATCACTTTTAACATGTATTGTTTTTAGCTCACTTTTTTCAATGTCTTCTTTTGCTCTGCGGCACATTACCAAAAACTTAGTTGCAGAAACTTCCAAGAGGCATGCATGCAGAAGATGCACTATGCATACAAGACATGCAGTCCGCTGTGTATCAGCACATCCTCAGGCTCTCACGCTCTGTTGTGTGGTAGATGAAGCTCCACGTAGGTAGGAAAGGAGCAGGCTCTGGCCGCTTCATCGGCGTGATTCTCTTAATGTTCTCTACCTAGAGCCCAAAGCAGGACAGGGTGCTCCTTCCCTCAGGTCTCCATAGTACTTTAGAACTGAATTTTCTGAAATCTCATAATCCAGAAAACCCTAACACAGGGAGAAACTAAATTCTACAGTGTTTAAAAAAAAAAAATCTCTGCTTTGGCAT
Organism: Galemys pyrenaicus; assembly: GCA_019455555.1. NCBI lineage: Eukaryota > Metazoa > Chordata > Mammalia > Eulipotyphla > Talpidae > Galemys > Galemys pyrenaicus. The sequence continues at coordinate 16,432,406 of JAGFMF010011747.1, read as the reverse complement.
TTCTGGTCTTTGCTTTCTATTTACTAATGCATGAGCTAGAATTCATCTAGGTGTTTTATTTTGTTTTGCTTTTTAATCTCGCTGTCAGATTCATATGCATGAAGTGTTCATGGATTTTAAAAGAAGGACATCAACAGTCCGCATTAGGCAGCTCTTCTCGTTCCTGGGGCCAGTCCGCCAGGGCCACCTCAGTGCCTTCTGCACTCCATCATTGGTTTCCAAAAGGACAAACAAGGCCACAGTTTCTGAGGATAACAGAGCTGTGAATATCAGTGCTGAACTAGCAATCGGGAAGGCTCGATTTCTCTGTGACATCAAAACTACCTTCCATCAAATCCTGCTAATCATAATTGGCAGTGAGGCTACTTCACGTTTATGGAGGCTTGACCTCCAGGGTTAGGCACTCCTCTAAGAGTTAAAAGTGCTCACCCTTTCACCAGTGCACTAGAGTAGAGAGACCTCGACAGTTGACACCTGTTTAAGGATAAAGAAGGAGGAGGACCTATTGAGTGCCAGTCATGGTTGGATGTGGGTTGACAGAGATGACACAAGATGGACGCTGGTGCACACTGAGGGGACAGCAAAAGCTGAGGTGCAGAGAGACGGAACTGCATGGACTTCATGACAGTGGAGGCTCGCCCACTCCACCGCGGTGAAACGTGACACAAAGAGAGCCGAGGGGAACGGTGAGCCAGGCCACGTCGTCAGGCCACCTTGAGGAGTCTGGCCTTTATCACAGCCACGACACAGAACCAAAGGATGGTGCAGAGGATGTCTTCTGGGAGCTTTATTTATGAAAAGAAAGATACAAAATCATGACTATACAGTTGCATACACGCATATTTACTTAGAATGAGAACAAAGGGGTGCTGGAAGGAACCCACTGATGAGGGGGTGGGGGTGGGGACAGGCATCATCAGCTTCGTGGTCAAGGGTCCCTGGTGATAAACTATGAGTGTCTCAAAGAGCCTAAAGGTGTGTCCCAGCAGAAATTCTGCCTTCCCCATACCTGGTCATTGCTCGGGTGGGTCAAGGAGGACAAGATGGAGAGGCTTCCTGGAAAGATATCCCAGCCGTCCCACTGAAGCGATGGAGGTGAGCCTAAGCCTGAACCAAGAAGCCAGACCGTCAGTATCACCGTGGCTGGGGAAGGAGGATATGTTTAAGAATTAATTTAGAACTAAAACTAGCAGCAGCAAGTAAGTGGTTGCTTCCAGAAAGAAAGTCGAGGACAACCAGCATGTTCTAGCTGGAGTGACTGAATGAAAGGATGTCAGTGGTGCGTGGTAGATACCACCACTGGCTGAGATACGAAATTGAGGAGAAGGTTGAGTTTGAGGTATCTGCAGGACATTCAAAACCAGAACCTCAGTAGGCTCCTGAGCTGCCAGCCCCGGAGAGAGCTCTCGGCGGGAGGCAGGGATCTGGGGCTCATCAGTATGCATGTGGTACTGAGTGCCCTGGGCATTGTGTGAGGGAAGCCAGGCTGACAGTGCCTCTTCTGGGACCACACATGTGAAAAGTTGACAGAGGAAACAAATCACAAAGCTGATAGAGGAGTAGAAGGCGCACTGGTGGGGACTGTCATGGACAAGAAGGAAGAAGGCATTTTCGTGATTCTGATGTGAGCAATGTCACGCCAACTTGACTGCTCTTCCCACAAGACCGTAATGATCTCCAAAACCCATCCAGTGATGAGGTTTCAAAAGACCTCCTATTAATTACCTATTTTTCTTAATCAAGGAAAGTGGCAACTCAGGCTTCCACTAATAGATATTCAGCAGTTAAGTCTCCACATGTGAGGAAATCAGAAAAGTCAGCACATCCTGAGTGCGATGGATGAGTCCCACCCTGGGGAAATCACCTCCATGGCCCTAGTACTTCCCCCGCCAGGTAAGTACTCATTATGTACTACGGTGCGACAAATGATCACAAATTTAATTACCTAAACTACACACATTTATTATGTCATTTTATGTGGGGTCAGAAATCTGGGCACAACTTAACTATTTCAGGGTCTCAGAGGACAGCAATCAAGGTATCAATCAAGGTGTGGTCTCACTCGAGGCTTGACTGGGGAAGGACCTGCCTCCAAGCTCGTGCGCTTGCTAAGTTATTGTGGGTTGTCTGCCTGTGACCTCAGTTTCTTACTGGCTGTCTGCTGGGGGCTGCCCTCAGTTCCTTGCCATGTGGTCTCCTCTGGAAGGGAGCCTACAACACAGCAGCTAGCTTTTCAATGTCAGCAAGGGAGGGAGTGTCTCTCCACAAGACGGATGTTATAATCTTGTAGTGTAATCACAGAAGTGACATCCCATTACCTCTGCTGCTTTCCTTTGCTTCGAAACAAGTCGTATGTCCAGGGTAGGGAATCACTCCAAAAGTGGGAATCACGAGGTTACCTTAGCATCTGTTTGCCACAGACCTCCTTCTATTTCCCCACCATCGATGTATTCCCCTGTCAGCTGTTGGTCTTTCAAGACTAATTGCTGCCATTGTTTACTTGTGCCCACAGGAATTGGGTCACTGGCCCACTTTGCCTCTAATGCAAAACTTGCTTTTTATCTATTTGAAAATGATTCTAATTATCCACACCTGGCCTCTGGAGGCACATGGTGCTGCTTCTCACCTGGGTGTCTCTGGACACCTTTTTTCACTTTTCTGAACTTCAGTTTTTTCCTCTATAATAAGGAATAATGGTCTTGTGTCCCTAAAATATTAGCAGATTGCAGAATTAATCACAGTGACTCATTTAAATTGCTTAGCACACTGTCCAGCCCATGAAAACTTCTCCATGGTAGCCATTTCATTTTTCTGCTAATAAGAAAATAAAAACAAATGGAAAGCAAAAAGGGTTTCATGTTTATCCCTGTGCTGTACTATTTCAGAGAAGAAAAGCTATGCGCATGGAAGATTAATGGTGATTATCCACAGCCATGTGACTTAGGGAAAAAAGTGCAATGCAATCTAAGAATTTAAATGTTAACAAATGCTTCAGGCTGAACCAAGAAGTCCTTCAACTGGATTTTCCCCTTCAACTCTGCGTATTATTAAATACTCTTTAAGTTGAGTTCCTCCAGGCTGACATCCAAATCGAAAGTTTGGGCCATTTCTAAATTAAAACTCTGTTTTTCATAATGAAGTTCAAGGTGGAAATGCTGAAGAATAGAGAAATTACGTCGTCTCTATCTCTGAAACCCAAACAAAGCAGGCTGAGTGATAGAGACACAGAGTGTGATTTCATTCTCATATGGGGAATTTGTAGACCCAATTTCACTTGCATTTGTACAAGTATATAGATAAAAGAGAGGGCCTGGAAAATATACTTCCGGATGAGATGAAAACAATCTTTGAATATGCATGTAATATTGATGGGATAATTGGAGACATTTTAAAATCCAAATAAAAATTGAGTTTTCTCTTTGAGGCCAAGTAGATCCCAGAAGTGGTTCAGCAAACCGGTCTTCACACACTCACAATCTTCAGAGTATAGGGAGAGCTGTCTTGATGCTTTAAATTGACAGCTTATAATTAACGTCAGTAAGACATTAAAGTGAGAATTCTCAATGAGTGACTGGTTGGATGCCTGAAGAGGAGACAAGGGAAAATGTTAAAAGGTGACTTCAAATCCATAGGCACAAAGATTACTGTCTTTTTTTATTTGTATTTAATTTTTAGTAATATTATGCATAGAAAATACTTTTTGGTCACTCTCCCAGCTAAGCATTAATTAAGATTAATCACTCTCATATCTCAGAACCTGGACGAAGCATTTTCATCTGTTACTTCATTCAACATGCACAACAGCCCTGGAGACAGATGCTTTAATTATACCCATTTTATAGATGAGGACTTTATCTATAAAATGGCTGACTTGGCTACTGCTTAAAGGAAAGTTAAAATCTAAGTCTAGCACTCTCCAAACACTTAGGTTTTTCATTAAATTCCAACTGACTTAGTCACCTATTTGGAGAAGTACTACTTAAAGGTACAACTATTTTTATGCAGGAACCCTTAAATTGTTTACATTACATGAACGACAATCACCAAGTCAATTGGAGGACATGAATTAAGAGCATTTCTCCAGTAAGGATGTGTCCTGGGCTTGGCACACAGTCTGTATTAACAATGTCCTCTTCAAGAACGTTCTGGTTTCAGCAGTAATTGCATATATATCCATTTTACAATCTGTTTCAGATAATCAAGAGAATTTAGGTGAATATCAGACAGAGCTGTCCCCCGAGGAGATACCTGTCCCACATCCAGGAAGTGTAAGGCTATAACCACGTTGACCTCCTCAAACCCTCGTTTTCTGCTGACATGCCTGGCTCACAGCCCCACCCTCTGCAATGGTCCCTCTCTGCCAGTCTCAGTGTTCTGAAGTTCTTCTCACTTATTACAGCCACGTCCAGTGTCACCTCCTCAACAATAGACCTCCTGGTCACCCCAGCATCTACTCGGCCGTCGCTTTTCTCTCACTCTCCCAACCCCTTTTCTGATGAAGGTGCTCCTGAAGTGCTGGACAGAGCTACATGGTCGGAACTGACTGGCTATGACTATCCCCCTCAGACTCAGCTGAAGCTGCAGATCGACTAGCGATATAAGCTGAAACAGAGCTGACTCTCCAGATGCCTAGTCCAAGGTCAACGGAGTCCAAGAACCTGGTAGATAGACTCGAGACTGCCGACATGAGCGTCCTTCTGGAAGTCCTAGGAGAGAGGCGAGGTTTCAGAATAAACTTGCCTCGTTGGGTGCTCCTCTAGGGGTGTGTCCTCCTGTCCCTGGGTAGCAGCGGCCTGTCCTGCCTCACTTGGGCAGCAGCTGTTGGCCCAGATATGCAGAGTTGTCTGAAAGGTCCTCTTGGAATTTCATGGCAGTTTAAACTTCCCCTCCAGAAATCTCTCCCTCAAGAACACCCCTAAGGTCAGGGTTTACCCATTTACTTGCCTGGTAGGTAAGTAAGAGACCAAAGCTATACGAGGTCAAAGGTCATGCCTAAATTCTCTTCCCTGCAGCTTGCTCAAGAGTTCATCAAAGGCCTCAGGTCCTTTGTCTCAAATTTCATGATTTTCCTCAAAGTTGTATTAAGATAGCGCCCTCCCTCCCCCACCTGCCACTGCTGCAAATATAGATTTCCTCCTTGGTACAAACTCTGAGCTCTCTGACGTAAAGCTAAATTAATGAACATACATAACCAAGTCCGCTTAGCCAAGATGTGGTCATTGACAAAGACCAACTGCAAGCGGGTGTAAGGGAGAGTGAAGAATTTAATGCTGCTTCACCACTCACTCCTTCATGCAACCCCTCATCATCCACGCACTCACCTACCCACTCATGCCTTCATTTCTCCATATACCCATTGATGCATAACTAATGGATTCATTCATATTTTCATTCATTCACCATTCACTCACTCCAACAATGTTTTCTGGACATCTCACCTGATTAGGGAGCTGTGTTAGGCCTGTTACAAGGTGCTCATCATCCTGGGGCTGAGGGGGGTGGAGTGAAAGGAGAGTGTGTGTGAGGACTCCAGCACAGAAGCACATCCCCAAGTCAATGTACAGGGACAAAGTGCCCAGGGAACTCTCCATCCTTTTCTGCTTTGAATGCAGTACTTCTAGAAAATTCTAAAAAACAATCTAATGTGTATACACTCAAGATACTCATGGGAGGAAAAGCTAGATCAGGAGAGAAAAATAAATTTTGGCAAACTAAGAGGTAAAGAGGAAAGGTCTCCCTTCCATCTGACTGAATAGAGAAGAGAGAGTTTCTGCAGAACCAAGTGGATGGTCAGATGCTGAGCCTCTTAGAGCAGAGGGGAGACCTGCTCCCACCCAAAGATACAACCCATGCTCTCCCAGCCCTTGACCTGGAACATGGCACTTGTGATTGATCATTGTGCCTTCACCCCTGAGAGTTGATCTTTGCTTATTCAGATGTAAAAAAAAAATAATTAAAAAAAAAAAAGAACTCTCAAGGTCTGATCTGTATTTAGGATGCATCCCCTGCATTTACCTGGACCTTGAACTCTACTGCTCACTGCTGGACAGATCCATGGGTTTTATCAAAAAGAAAGGGACTTGGTCAGTGACTAAAGAAGTCTGAATTATTTCTCTGCTTACCAGTGTGTGATTTCAGACACATTACTTAACCTTTCTGAGCCTCAGTTACATCATCCGTCCTGTGAAAAGGTATGTTCTTGCCAGTAAACTATCCGGCTTCACCGCTGTCCTGCTGTGTACTAGCGTTCTGATTTAGCATCTTACTTAGATTTTTACAATAGTTCTCAAAACACTTCTACAATGTAGGTGGCTTGGTAAATTAACTCATTGCTAGAAATATATATTGTACCTGCTGCATGTGCAGGAGGGTGAGTCTACTCTGCACTGAATGACTCTGATTGCTCATTTGATTCCATTTGACCTATGGTCATTGACCATTGTGATGTGACCAAAAGCTTCAGAAATATGAGTCAGATGCAGCCTGCCGTCTATGCTACAAGAACCTACCACTTGCAAGGCCACTTGCCCAAGGAAGACAAGAACATGAGGTGTATCCACCTACCCACAGACCTGCAGAGACAATGAACACAGAGCTGCGGCAGCTGAAGCCAGAACCTTCCAGCTGAGCCCCACCTGCATGGGCCATAGTCCAGCCCAGTCATAGATTCATAAGCAAAAACAAATAGTTGGTGTGTGAGTGAATGTGCTGGTGGTTGGTTATGCCCCAAAACTGATACAATAGCATTCTTGTAATCTCTACATCATAGACAAGCATGCTGGAGAACAATAAGATTAAGTAAAATGACCAAGGTAGTAAGTTGCTGAGCTGGGCCTTGATCTTTTAATCTCTCTGCAATATTGCCTCTCGCTGAGCTTTGCCTCCTTTATAATATGATCTAATCTGAGGGTGTTAGGAGAATGAGAAATACGAGTGCAAAACACCTTGCCCTGTGCCTATTAATTTATTGAGCGTGCTGCTACATGCCAGGCCCTGCTCGAAGAGCTTTGCATGAAATTAGAATAATAACAATATCGGCCACTCTGGTTACTCAAGGAATTGCACAGAGGTCCCCGTGGATCTGCAGCACTGGCCCCAGTGGACTCAGGGGTCCTGAGGCTCAAAAATACATCCTGCACCTCTCAGCGCGGTCAGGCGGTCGCACTGCCCAACGCAGAGCAGGCGCCAGAGGTATTTGGTGGAAGAATGTTTTAAAAATTAACTGGAAATGTGGTGTCTCCTTCCAAACAAACAGCTTCCCCAAAGATCTGTGACAATAGTGCGCTTGAACAGCTTTTGTGTCAACTAAATTTCTTAGCCCTTATTTTTGCATTTATTTCTTTAAATAAATATATATGTATTATACATTTATATAGATCCTTGTTTTTTTTCCTTGTCTGCTTCATACTCACAGACACAGCCACACATAGATACTATTTTGTCAAAATAGTAGCTCAACAATAACACACTGCACCTTGGCACACTCGCTGCCCTGCTAAAATTACACCAAACGAAGTTTGTTGTTGGTTACATTTTTCAAAAAGACATAATATCCCATCTCATCAACTTCAAGTTAGAAATCACTCAGAATCTTGGGCAGCAGCACCGAGCATACATTGTACACGCCTGCACACGCACACACATACACAAAGCCGCCTTTTGCACCTCGTGTAGTTCTGTCATATCAGTTGCCAACACAGAAGGGGCTCATGTCTGAGTTTCTTTGCTGCTCCTAATTACACACAGGCAGGAACGCTTGTGTCTTTTGCCTGGGAGAGCCGTGTTTTCCCCCAAGGTCCAGAGAGCGTCTCTGTGCCTTTGTCCTTTGGTTTGGCTGAACATGGGCAGTTAGATGTGCCCCTACTTGCCTGTGATGTGCCAAGCAGGCGTCTGGGAGATACGTGTCCTTGGCAGTGATGGGGCTTTGTCTGTGGCACAAAGGCAGAGCTGAGGTGGTGAGGAAAATCCCGCAGCCCAGTGTAGACAAAGGCACTGGGCTCAACAGTCCCGCTGTCCCAGGTGCTGAATTCACTACGGCTGTGACTCATTTGACTTTGTTTTTTTCTGACATTTAAAAACAGAATTTTACATCTAGCTTTACCACTTCTCTTGGAAAACTGGAAGATGTGGCTATAATGGGCTTCATTTCATCTGATGACATCAGTGGCTGCAGGGCTGGGCCCTTTAGAGGGACACTCTCTCCCTAGGCATCACAGTCCTGCCTTTGCTCCTCAGTGGCATTCCACGTAGGCGTCTGCTGTCCTTACAGTGCCCTGTTTATTATTTTATCTTACAGCAAAGAGGTATTTTTCTTGCTCCTATCCCTGTCAGAAGTATTTTTTGAATGATAAACTAGAAACGTAACCTAAGTTAAGAAAACTGTGCATTGACTCTGGACACTTTCAACAAGACCCACATGTGGAGAAATCCTTTGTGCCCATATTCCTCAGGACGTTTATTGTCAGAGTCTTGCAGCTCCTAACAGGAGGCAGGTGGTGGAGTAAATGGGGCATAGGGTTTGGCATCAAGCAAACTTGGGTTCAAAACTTCTCTTTGAAAATCCAGTCCAGAGACCTTGGAAGCATTAATGAACTATGAGCCTCAGTGTTCTGATTGGTCACGGGCTGATGTTAGAACCAACCCACCAAATCATTGTGAGGATCCAGGATAAAAACTGCACATAAATTATCAAGCAAAATTCAGGTTAATAGAAAACCTTCAAAAATATTGTTTTTCTTCCCTACCAGGAATAAACAAATATAAAGGAAAACAAAAACAACAAAAAAAGAGATTTTAGAGACTCCAGAAAATTAAATCACTCTTTACTGATCTTTTAACTTTTTGTTTTTGTCATTTGTGCAATATTAAATCAACAAAAGTATACCCACACACAGTGAGGCAGAGGGAGACCACTTGTCACCAAATCAACTTCCTTTTCTTCCTCTACACAAACCCCTTCCACATTTCCAAGTCTCCTTGTAGTCAAGTGTGATCAGGTCAGTTGCTGCAGTGGAAAAAGTCTAATTAGCTGGTGTGGTCCTACTGAGTTGTTTGAAGAAGCATTGGGTCTACCTCTAGGGCTCATATGATAATATAAAAGGTGAAGTCACAAGAGGGTGCTTGGTTACAGAGTCACAACTTGGAGGAAAGCTGCCTTCCAGACACACCCTCCTTGGAGGTTATTATATCTGAGCTATGATATATGTTGGGGGCCTATTTGTTTCAATAGTTTAGCCTGCCCTAACTAATATCAGTGAGATTAACATGAAACATTCCTTATGAAATTTTGATATTCTTTCAGAATGTTACAGCTGCCCACTGAAAAACATTTGTTGATAGGGAGGTCTGCAGACCACATATGGAATCAACAATGAAAGGGATTTTAACCATCAGTTATAAACACCTTTCAACAAAAGGTGCCCATCAGTCTGTCAGTCAATTCATACAGGAGGAGTGCTTATTTTAGAAGCTTGGGAATCAGGTTGGTTGGAGCGATGAATGTGATGGAAAGGACCTTTGCACTTATATTGCAATGATAAGTGTGTGATTAGCCTCCTTGCTTTGGCCCCAACTGTTATGATTGACACTGTAGACCCTACGGTGAGCAACTTGTACTGCAATACCTGTGGGAAATAGTGTGAATAGATGTTAGCTGTACCTGTGTGTTGTCTTTCAGCCCCTCTATGGTCTTGCCAGATTCTTCTCTATTTCAGAGGACTAAAAACTCCATTTTTCAACCTCTTTTGTCCCCTGGCTCCAGCTATGCTCTGCCTTGGGAGAGACCTGCCCAAAGTTGAAGGGCAGGTTGGAGCCTGTGAACAACAGCAGAGAGCAGCACTGTCAGTGTGTCAGTCCACTGGCTAGTGAGACTAAGGTCCTGGGATGCTGTGGTTGCAATGAGTATTCAGGGGCCTGCCATGGAATTGACTTTCCAAACCCCTCTGTCACAGCCACTTCATTCATGGCAGCATCACTCTATATGAGATAAGAGATCTGTGAACACTAAATCTGATGGACTTTGCTGTGAGTAGAGCCCCCACCTTAGCTAGGGGAGGTCCAAACACCCTCAATCACTGCCCCTCGGCCTCTTTTTGAAGGGGAATGCTGTGATCTGCAGATGCAAACCAGAATAGAAAGAGTGGAGGGTACAAGAGAGTCTCCATAGTGGTCTACCATTTGTAGCCATTTCACTCCTATGCCAGAAACCTTGTGTGCCCCCCAGCCCATACAGTGTTTGGTTTAAGCCACCCCACAGCCAACAATAGTGGGTTTCTCTCTCAGGATACATCAGCGGCTGTTCCCTATGCCATTGCATTAACAGTTCAGCAACACTTGCAATTTGCCAAACATGTTCTGCCATATCACACCAAGCTAGTTCCCTCTCTGGAATACACACCTCCATCATTCATCCCACACCAACTCTGTCAGTTATTGCTATTGTTTTTTAATTACTAGCTCAGGTATCTCTTTCGCAAGATAACATCTCTTGACATACTTTTCCAGTGAATTCTAGTATCCTCCTTCTAGCCCTCCTTTTAGTGTCTTGGGCTGATCTATATCATAACACTTACTAAATCATAAAAGCTACCTTAGGATCCAGGACAGTGCATGCCCCATAGCATAGCAGACAATTTTACAATAGCAGCAGTAAACATTCATTTCCTTATTTATTTACTCTCAGCTAGTTTATTCTTTTAATGATAAGGTGCATTATTTCCACCTTAGGAAAGACATCAGCATATGTAGAGGGTTATTATAACATAGATATAATCTATGGTTATTATATCTTCTGTTGTTTTTGCAATCCACTATATAGTATTTTTCAAATTAAGGTGACATTAGTTTACAACACTATACAGGTCTCAGATGAACAAATTTTCCCCTCAACACATCCCTACTTCACACACAGTAAGGTCTTTACCCACCATTGACAGATTTCCCTGGTTTACCTGTGCCTTCTACTACCTGCCATTCTGTCGTCTAAGTCTAAGAGTTTGCTTTTATTTTACTTTAATTTTTTCCTTTCTATTCCATTAAGAAATGAAGTCATACAGTGTTTGGCTTTCCTTTTTTTGAGTTACTTAAAAAAATAGTCACTTACCATCATCTCCTCATGTTGCAAACATTAATCTTTCATCTTTTTATGACTGAGTGGCATTCCATTGGGTATAAATAACACCTTTTATTTATACCCATATCTGTTGGTTGTGTACTTAGTTAGCTTCACTATTGTGAATAGTGATGCAATGAACAGGGATGCACATATCTTTTCAAATGTGCATTTGCATATTCTTCAGCTAAATACCCAGATGTGGGATTGCTGAATCATATGGTAGTTCTAGTTTTAATTCTTTGAGGAACCTCCATACTATTTTCCTAAGTGACTATAGGAATTAATATCCCTGTCAACAGTGCACCATGGCTTCTTTTTCTCCACATCCTCGCCAGTAGTTTTTGCACACACATCACCACACCATCATCATCACCACCATCATCATCATCACCACCATCACCACCACCATCATCACCATCACCATCACCACCATCGTCATTACCACCATCACCCTTACCACCATTATCATCACCACCATCAGCATCATGAGCACCATCACCATCACCACCACTGTCATCATCATCACCATCACCATCATCATCATCACCATTATATCATCACCATCACCACCATCATCACCATCACCATCGCCACCATCATCATCATCACCCACCATCACCATCATCACCATCACCACCATCATCATTATCACCACCATCACCATTATACCACTATTATCACCACCATCATCATTATCACCATCATCGTCATCACCACCATCACCCTTACCACCACTATTATCACCACCATCAGCATCATGACCATCATCACCACCATCGCCATTACCAACATCGTCATCATTATCACCACCTCCATCATCAATACCAACAACAGCATCATGAGTATATATGTTGGACCTTCAGGGCTCTGTCAAGCAAATGAGTACAACTCTCATTAGCATTATCATTTCCATTTAGCACATGCAGACACCATGTGTCCAAATGTGAACACAGATGAACACAAGCATCACTTCCATCTGTATCAAAGTCCATTCCTTTTACAAGCCATTGGTTTCCCCAGATGATCAAGGATCCCACAGAGACCCCAATGCCCTCATCCCATCACTTGTCTCCAGCTTAAGCACAGTTGTTTCCCAGCCCCACCCCAAATTGCCAAACTTAGTAACTTCCAGTAGCTTCCAGATTGACTATGGCATTCAGATGAGCCAGTCCAGAGCTGCCAAGCAGGCTCCTGACCATGAGGTCCAGAGGAGAAGAGATTTATGGGCAGAGCTCAGCGACTATGGACAGCACTCCTGGTTCATGATAAGTGCAGAGCTAAACAAAGGCCACACGCCCACTCCCAGAATGCCCATTGGAACACTGTCCACCACTGCAGGCCCACCCTCAGCAACAGCAACCACCCCAAATGTCCAAATGACCATCCAGCATAGAGGAGGAGCTGCAGCATAGGCCTCATCTTATTTAATCCCTGGGCTTGGACCACTACCCGATTCTGCACAAGGAGGGTCATGTGACTTGTCCTGAAGCACTCAGCTACATGAATCTAGACCTTGTCCACTGTTCCATCTCCCACCAAGGCTGTTCTTTCGAGAAGGATGTGCTGTCAGAAGCCAGCTCCTGCACACGGCCTCCCCTGGGTACCCAGGTTCCTGCCGGCCAAAGACAATGTAATCAGCCTGCGTGTCTCTAAGGACAGGGCTGTATGGGCATCAGCCCCACTGCCTGATCCAGAAAAGTTAAAATGGGGGAGCAGGAATCACTGTGAAGCCATGATACAAACCCAGGCAATGAAGTCCAAGACCCAGCTTCAAAATCCGACTGTGTTTGGAGAAAGGGTCTCTGAAGAGGGCAATTAAGGATAAACGAGAACGCAAGCATGGACGGAATCCTTCTAAGAATGGGCGAGGCCCCGAGACAGCACACACAGGGCAGAGACGGGCAGGGACAAGTGGAGAAGGCGGCACCCGTGAGCCCAGGAGAGAAACGTCTCCTGGACACCCGGGCCTCGAGCTTCCCACTTCCGAGCCTGTGGGCCGGTGCATCCCTGTTGTTCAGGCTCCACTGGTGCTTCTGTGTGACGTGGTCCAAACCTGCTCACACAGTAGTGGCCATGCTGTGGCTCGAAGGCGTCCACATTGAGCACCAAGAGTATGCACACACCGAACCCAGGCCAAGCCTTGCGTTCCCCAGGCAAAGGCCCCTGCAAAGGCCCAGGCAAGGCCAGGGGGGACCTGAATCTAGTTTCCCTCCCATCCCCGTCCATTCTGGGCTCAAAACAAGCCAGCACACGCCCAGCCAGCACCCAGGATGTGTGCGTCCAGCCGGGCGCCCCACGTCCCCGCGTGCCTGTCAAACCATCCTCCTCTCCTGAAAAGGACAAGCCGGAGCCATCTTTTGGGAGTTTTCTTCCCCTGACAGAAATCAGCAGGGTTAGAATAAACTGCATAAGTTATCAGCTCCTCGGGAAAGAACATGAAAAAGGCCCTTCTATCACTTAATGAAAAATAGCTTCTTTTTTGGACAGAACTTCATAGGCCTGCAATCAAGCTCCTGCTCCCCTCTCCCTTCCCTGACGTGCCACGCAGGCAAAGCAAGTCGGCATCTATTAATAATATTTTCTCCTGCTCCTTTCATTTTTCTGCATGTCCTACCACTGTCAGACCCCGTGATGGAGCGGAGCCTTTATCTCGTCCGAGTCTGGCCTGTCAGGGTGATAAACAATTCTAACAAGAATCAGAATAAAGATCTTCCCAGTAGACTCTGCAGAGAGATACAGGCTTTTCTCATTTTCTCGACGGAAAAAAAAAATTTAATCTAGCGGCTCCGGCTTTTTTCAAGCGTCACATTCAAAGAGATGCAAATTTGTCAGAGCGGAGACCCCAGCTGACTCTGAGCACTGCATGAATGTCAAAGGGGGGAGGCAGTGTCTTTGACATGGCTGCCTTTTGGGGGGGGGGAGGTGGAAGCTCTCCGCCGAATGTTAAAAAAATAAGGTTTAGCTTTGTAGTGGGTGTTTCAACAATTTTCATAAGTTTTCTTCTGAAATAAAAAAAAAACTGCCATCGGGAAGGAAAAAAGAGGAGGACAGGGACAGATGCAGATTTGGGGTGAAGAAGGAAAGAAGCCTGGAGAAACGACTCCACTGAGTTGCATAGTGACTTAGCCACTTTGCCAAGAAGGAGGATGGAGCTGAGTTAGTGAAGGAGTTGCAAAGGGTAAATGAATAAGGAGAGTGGATGGAGCAGAAATAGAGAGAGAACAAGAGAGAGAGAAAAGAAAGGAATAAAGGGAGGGAAGAAGGGAGGGAGAGAGAGACGGAAGGAGGGACAGGGACAGAGGGAAGGAGAATTGCAAAGAACAAATAAGTCAGGAGGGCAGATGGTACTGAGCAAATGAATGCACTGCAATGAATGAATGAATCCATCAAGAGTGTGGATGGAGATGAATCAGTGAATGAATTTAATGAGTAAATGAAAGCATGCATGATGGAGTATAAAGCTCAGCCTTCTATTAGACTAAGTTCATGGAAAATTTCACACCTCTTTCTGGATATCTCTCCCCAGCTTGCCTGGACATGATGACATCTCCATGTTCTCATCTGCTCTGTGTTGCGGGGATGAATCAGAGGCTATGACAAATCCAGTCCAACTGGGAAAGGTCAGGGATGAGGCAGGAGACCACACAGGAGAGACTGGAAGATGCAGGCACTGCTAGTTAGAAAGAGACCAGGGGGCTGACACCGGCCTCTGGGCACCCTGGGGGCAGGGAGGAGGATGGAAGCACAGCTAACATCTAGACCCCGATCCTTTGTGGAATCTGAAGACTTGTTGAGCTGGGCTGGATCTGTGTGATTGATGGAAAGTCCTTCAGGCCATCTTTGAGGAGGTGGACTGTACAACCTCCTCATTGTTCATCCCAACTGTGGGTCCGTCACAGCCCAGCCTGTGGAGAAGCTGCGTGTCCTCAACACTTGTACTGTTTTCTAAGTCTGGACAAGGGAAGCGTCTAAATCTGCTATGAAGAGAAATCCACGTTTCTTCCCAGCCTTTCAGACTCTCCCATCTGACTCGCACCGCATCATCCTTCTAGAAAATCAGTCAGTTAAGTTGTAGGCCCCACACATCTTTCCCTTCTCTTACCATCACCTTGCCATCCGGAAGCTCTACAGGAAGTGTGTGTATGTGACACATGAGGCGGCTGGTTAGAAAGCAGGTAATACACAGGAAGTGCTCTTTCTTGAGGGAAAGAGATTACTGACACATTTGCGGTAGTACAGCATGCCATGAAGGGGGTTCACCTCACCTGACAGCCCCTCTTGGGTCATGGGGTTTTCCCTATGGTCCGTCTCCTTCTCAAGCTGGCAACTAAGTTGTGACAAAAGGCACAAGTTCAAGGTCTAAACCAGCATCTCCTCTGGTCCTGGATGGCCACAAAGAGAAGTGAGCTTAGACATCACCCACACACAGAGCTCCTCTCTGAGACCCCTCTTGCTAACGCCAGTCAGCAGCCAGTTAGGAGAAAGCAGTCTTGTACCACCTGAAATGCTCGCAAGAAAGGACTCTTGTACATACACGTGCTCCTTCCAGAAGGAAGATGAGCAGAAACCCAGGGCTTGTGAAATGACCAGTGTGGAGAGGCTCCGCCCTCCCACCAGCCCCAGTGAGCCCTGGAGGCTCTGAAGAGGTGAGAGGATGACCCAGATCTCCAGAGCGCTTAGGAAGCACCTGGTCCTTTAGGGTTAAGATGTGAATTCTTAACTCAGTAGTGACTACATGGAATGTGCAATTGAAGTGATGTGGCTCTGGGCCCTGGATAGTACTTTGAGCAAGGTGGGGTGGCAGGACCGGTGGTTAAGAGCTCAAGTTCGAATGGGAGAATCTGAGGCTGAGGTTGTGTCCTGCCCACCACTTGGGTGATCTTGAAAAGACCTTTAAACTTTCTCCATCTCAATGTCCATGCCAACAAACTGGGAATCACAGTGGCATACACTTCACAAACTTTGCACATACTACAAATAATTACCCCGCTAAGCATATAGCCTAGCGGGGGCATAGGGGAAGTAGTAAATAAATGGTCATTATTAATATTATATCTTTAAAAAGTAAAACAGAAGCTCATTTCCTAGAGCTTGCTCTTATTATTATTTTTTATTGATTTTCCTTTTCATTCCTCCTAAAATTGAAGCCATCTGATATTTTTCTCTCGCCATCTGACTGGTTTCACTGAGTATAATTCCTTCTAGCTCCATCCATGTCTCTATAAATGATTCTAGTTTATCATTTCTGATTGCTGAATAGTATTCCATTGTGTATATGCACCACATCTTCTTGATCCAGTCCTCTACTTTTGGGCATTTGGGTTGTTTCCAGGTCTTATCAATTATAAATAGTGCTGCAATAAACATGGGGTACAGGTATTCTTTTGGATCAGTGTTTTTGTGTCCTTTGGGTAGATCCCTAAGATTGGAATTACTGGGTCATATGGTAATTCTATTTCTAGTATATTGAGAAACCTCCATACGGCCTTCCATAGTGGTTGGACTAACTTGCATTCCCACCAGCAGTGTAGTAGAGTTCCTTTTCCTCCACATCCTCACCAACATTTGTTGCTGTTTTTTTTAATATGTGCCATTCTTACCGGTGTAAGGTGATATCTCATTGTGGTTTTACTTCACAGCAAAAAACAAACAAGCAAACAGACAAACAAAAAACAGAACAAGAACGAAAGGTCAAAGATAAACCAAAGGGATCATTGTGGGGGGGAGGGTCATAGACACGGGGATGAGGGCAGAAAGAGCACAAGGGACTGAGGTGATGGTGCACGGGTGAAACGGTGGTGAGAACCCCCTGGAGACTACAAATAATGTCAAATATAATTAAATAAATCTAATTAATTTTAAAAAAGCAAAACAGAAGCAACTAAAATAGCATTTTGTCTTGAAAGCTCTTGCTCTACCATGCGCTTGATTCAGAGAGTAAGCTTTCAATACTGTCATTATTATTTTTAGTACCCACAGGCCTTGTTTGAATGAGCTGCCTCCCAGCACAACCTCCAGTCGGGGTGGAGCAGTGATGATTGCTGGTGTGGAGCATTCACAGCAACGACACCAGCATCGTTAAATCTGCTTCAGGATGTGCAAAGAACCCCAACACCCAGTCAGTCAGGCACAAAGGGGAGCAAGAGGTTCCCTGTCACAAAAACCATCTTCCACAGGAAGATCAGTGACAAATGGGCATCATGAGCCGGGTTCTATGTACCAACAGCAACCAAGTGAAGGCAGGTGGCCTTACGGTCAGGAACAAAGAGCATCATTCTGTTCCATTTGTCATTTGGAATTCCTGGAGAGGGGGGACAGGCAAGTCGGATGGACAGGTGAGTTTGTGTATGTGTGATTTTGTAAACATCACCTCGAGGCATGGAGAAAACCATTTGTATTTTGGTATCTGTGTGTGAGAAGACTTTTCTTTAAAAGAAAAAATGAGATGTGCGGGAGAAAAGCAAAGGGTTGATTCTAAGCTATTTAGAGAATTTACGTGATGGGGCCAATATGGCCGCTGACCTGATGTGGTGCCACCAATCCCTGGACAACCTCGCAAAATGCCAGAGAACAAGCTTCAAGTGAGGTAAGAGAACAGAATGAAGCCGTGAAAACACAGACACACACAGAGGCACTAGGGGGCCTAAGTCTGGAGTCTAGAGACAGGAGTGGGTAGCAATTCTCGGGCAGAGATAGGAAACACTGTCCCAACAGAGGCTCTGTGCATGGGCGACTCCCCGGAGCAGGCGGTAGACACGGTCAGACATGTGTGGGAGTGACGTGTCTCTACTGATGGGTGCGTACGATTCTTGGAAATGTTCAGTCACTCCCCTCTGCCAACAGAATCTCACTCTTGACCCTGACATGGCATCCACACCCCCTACCCTACTCCAGGATCCCCTCCACATCTGATTCATCAGTTTACTTCCCCAACTCTCCTCAACATCCCAGATGCACTAGGCCACTGATCATTCTCTAGAAAGTACCTCGTAAGTTCATATTTCATACTGTGCCCTCCTTGGGGTGACCCTTTGCTGCTGCATTAGAAAGGCTCCCCCACAAGTCTCATTCAAAGATCACCCCCTTCTGGAATCCAGCATTGAAGGAAACAGCTTTGTGAAGGAAGCAAACCTTTCCTTATGACAACCTGGCACCTTGTGCCTCTATAAATCACTGTTGAGTGTGTGTCTGGTGACGTAAGTTCTTAGCTGTGTCTTTATTTCCCCCATGGTATTGTGAACACCTTGGAAAGACAGACTGTGTCTCCTTCAGCGCCTTGCACATAGTAGGCGCACATAGAAGTGTCTGGAGTGGGGTAGCTACTTGGGAAGTACTTACGGAATAAGCAGACAAAGGCCTGGTAGACTTGTTTGGGGGAGGCTTTTGGAACACATAAGCTGGGACTTGTCAAGAGAGACCCTGAATGGAAGGGTGAGACCCTTGGATGAACCAAGCAGGCAAGCAGGGCAAGCCTGGGTGACGTTCAGAAGACCCAAGAGCGGTCAAGGTAGAAACAACAAGAAACCTGGAAGAGGCATTAAGCAAAAACCTGGCTTTGCAGTAAAGTCATAGCAAGAACGATGTTTCAAGATGTGGACCACGGGTAAGTATTTGTTCCCAAATAAAACTTAAAGGAGAAAATACTCTGCAAATAGAAATGCAAAACATAGCAAACGTGGCAGGGAATGCAACTCGAAGCACAGCTGTTTGGACGGCTGTATGTGAAGCAAGTTCAGGAACAAATTCCTTGTACAATATGGTCCTTGTTAGGTACTTGGTTTTAATTAAGTAGGGAGACAAAGTACTGCAGAGTGCGTTTAAGGTAGGCCACTGAGCAAGAGGCATCTGACCGTGAGCCAGGCTTGTTTACGGTATTCTTGTCAATGTGATTGTCATCTTAGCGCTCTGTTGATTTTGAAACCCAGGCTTTGTTTTGCATTATCGCAAGAGAAGCATTTGTTCCAACCAGGTTTCCAAGGGAGATGATCATTCAAAATCCTAAATACACTGAGAAATTAAATTTTTCCTGAGAATTGTCACCACTTGGGACCTGGAAGGAGACTTTTTGTTTTTGTTGTTTATTTACTGATTTTTCTTACAACGTTTGCTTTCTTTTCTTGGTGTAGTCCCCTTAGAATTTCCACTGCTAATTCCCCCATGCGCCATCACCACGGTCCCTTGTGCTCCTCCAGTCCCTGCCCTGATCCCAGTCCCTACCTCCTCCCTCCATAATGTCTCTGATTTGTAGTTGTCTGTTTATTTTTGTTTTGTTTAGTTGTGGTTTTGTCATTGTTGTTGGTGTTATTATTTTTCTTTTCTTGATCCCCTATATTTGGAGGGATACTTTGTAAGTAAAGGAATAGTCAAAAGTTAGCACAAAATAGCTCATTCAAATATGGAGTGTCCCATAAGATAAAACCCCCAGTGGGGAGGGTTTTTTTTTTAAAGATTTTACTTATTTATACATACAAGAACTGGGGTACAAGCCAGAGATGGGCAGTAAGAGGATTCACCAGAGACAAAGTGTGGAGCAGAACAGGTAGATCTACTGAAATACACTTCTGAGGGGAGCAGGAGGGAGACAGGAGAGGTCTTCCCTGGCTGGGGATCGAACTTGCTACAGAAGCCCCACAGTGCGGCGCTCAACCCCTTGCACCACCAGGGAGGCCCTGGTAAAGAGGCAGGAAAACAGCCTTTGTTGAAGAGGCAGCATCATAGAAAAAAAGTGGAAGATGTGAGTCCAGGTCTGGCCCTGCTCTCCTGAGTGTGATCTTGGGACTATGAGTCACCATTTGAGCCTCAGTGGTGACACCACAAAGACGTCTCACTATCCTTGTAATAAGCCCTCAGCAGCCAAAGTCCCAGAGCTGCTCCAACTAGAAGCATGAAAATGTGTATGGAAACCTCTGGAAACTGGACAGGGGGACCCCGATGCCCTGGGTCTCAAGGTCCCCACCCCAGTCCCCCTCCCTCAGTCCTCAGAAGCACCGGTGTCCCCACCATGCTGATGACGTGCCTGGACCCTGCAGACCTCCTGTCCCAGTCTTGCTCAGGGATGCACAGGAGGTCGAGGTTTTATCAGTCATTCAGTTTCCTAGCAAGTTCCATTGCTAGTGAGTGAAATCAGTGGAGTGAGCAACAGGAAGGAGGAAGCAGAGAAATTATGAACACACTTGTGGTTTTAGCAGAAGTGGCAGCTGTGGCAGCAGCCCAGGAGCAGAGAGGGAAGAAGTGGGGTAGAGTCGAGGTGGCAGTGATGGCGGTGGTGGTCCAGGTGGTGTGGAGAAGGCGCTGAGCAAGCAAAGCAGAGTCTGACTTTCAGGACCAGCCCCTTTACCTATTAAAGGTGTGGCCTATAGCACATGACTCGTCTTCAGGCGCCGTGGATCACCCTTCCTCACCCAGGCCTATTGCTCTCACTTTGCTGGGGCTGGCTGCACGTGGCGAGAGGAAGGCGTTGCAACCATGATGGATCCAGCCCATTACTGCCCATGAGGAACTTCCTTGGGTCATTTGTTGGCTGTTTTCCTTTCACTGTTCTCTCTCCCTTCTAGAACATTCCTCCATAGGCAAACCTCCAGTAGAACCTGGGCCCCAGCTGCCCCCAGAGGGTTTGCTGACACATGAGGGTGTGACTAACTCAAATGCAAAGAAACTGAGGTATAAGGTACAACATTTCCTTTCTGAACACCAGAATGGCTTGAGGTCGAGTGAAGGGAGTTAATGGGAAAGGCGTTAGAAAAAGCAACTTGAGGCTATATGCTTCATCATAGAGCTTGTTCTGAAGCAGACACTGTGGGTGCTCCTGGGGTCAAGTCCCCCAGCACTGTGGTCAGACTCCCCAGAGCCACCGTCCCATACCCAGGAGAAGCACAGAGCCTGCAGGCTCAGATGAGGGGCTCCTTTGGTGGATCAAGAAGTGCTTTACCTCCAAAGGCTTCAAGCGGTTGGCCCTTCCTAATATCGCCAGCCATAGTTATGAGCAGTGTTATGTTTTATTTGCAAACTCGGCAGGCGTTAGAAAACTACTCTCACTTGATAACAGCTCTGCCTCTCTCGGGAAGTGCATCGCAATTAAACTTCATGAGAAGTTTTATGTGGTTGTGATATGGCATCCCCCTTCTGAATGCCCCTCTAAGTGGATTTCAAAACCTGCAGTCAGTGCCCATTAACTCCAAGTGTGAGGAAGAACTGCCTAGGATTAATAAAAATAGCAGCTTGTATAACAGCATACATTAACGTTGCTGTGTTTTACAATATCTCGATTAATCACTGGTTAGTAATATGAGAGGGGGTAGAATTTGTGGATCATCTACCTGACAGCTCCCTCCCTCTCAGGGATACAGAAACCACAGGCAGAGAGAGTAAGGAAAACACAGGCTGAACCAGGTGAACCAGGTTATGGGGTGCAGGGACCAAGGGAGCCTAGCTCAGAATGTCAGACCAGTCACTGGTCTTGAAGGTGAGACTGAGTCATCCCAGCTGGATTTTGTCCTTCTCACTTGGGGCTCTGCCCTACCCACCTGTGGATGAGGGCGAGAGCTGGAGCTATAATGATTGGCATTACCCACAAATGCTTGTTGAAGTGACACTCTGCCCTCTCCCCAGGACAAAATGTCTTCTGCCTTTATCTCTGTGCCTAGTTCTCCAGTTCCTCAGACCAGATTGGCTGATCCTGGAGTCCTATTACTACAAAATTGGCTGGACCTAATCACATGTTGACCTTGTAATGTTGAGTTTAACTTCAATTTAGACTCCTACTAGGCAGTGCATCTTCCTTGGACTATGTTCCCCACCACTTTCAATTCTGTGGGACTCCCCTTTATAGAGCTGGGATGGTCTCACTAGCTCCTTTCCTCTAACTTGCCACTAGATATCCATGAGCAGAACTTTTTAGCACCCATCTTCCTCAGGGTCACACCAACCTGAGCTATGACATCAACACAGAACTGTGGTGGATCGTGTCTAAATAGAGTCTTGAAATTTGTAATTGATTTGGAGACCTATCAGAGACCAGTGATAGATGCTCTGTGTTCATCCCTCTTGTCAAGTCTCCTTGTCTTTGCAATTAGCGTGGTGACCTGCGTTAGTCATGGCAAATGGAAGGTGAGCGCAAATGGTGTGTATCACTTTCAAATAAGGTAAACAAACATCTGTATATGCCCTTCCCTCTCTCCCAGGACACTTGTAAACTGAGTATTAGGAGGTTGGGTCCCAAGACTGAGGGGGGCTGGTCCCCTGAGTCACTAGATAAGGGAGACCGCCTACCTGCTTTCATCTTACTTTGTACAGGAAGAAATGTGTCCATTACATTGAGCACCCAGATGCTACACATTACTTGTTATTGCAGCATCGCCTAGTCATACTTTCTAATAACAGTGTCACGTCTGCCCATCTCTCAAATGATGATTTTCTTCATGTTCCAGTTTTAGTTCCCTTACGTTCACACTCTCCCTAGATATTCCTGTGTGCTCTCACATCCTTACCCACCATCAATTTGCTGCAAGTCTACATATCTAATTCAGTTTCTGCTTTTGAGTTGCAGGCATCTTCATCAAGTGCTATGGGTCAGTTCCTTGTGTATTAATACCAACAGGAAATTAATACCAACTGATCCAAAGCTAGACTAACCATCTCCTCCTGACCATTCTTCTTTCCTACCCTGGTACATTAAGCTATCAGGTTTACCTATTAAGTCACATAAACAAATATGTGCACATTATTCTCCTTTATTTCTCAAAGTACCAACTCCTACAAGTTTGCTACTAGCATCATTCTTGAGACCATCCTCTTCTTTTGATCTCCGCTATCATTCTTTCATATTTGTTTCATCGTGTCTTGGCTGAATTCCAATCATTGCCTCTTACCTGTCACACCTTACTCCAGTCTTATTCTCGCCTAAGCCTTCTCTACATCTTCTGTCACAGGCAGACCATTGGAAAACAACCGTATCCATCCCCTACATAACACCGTGTGGTGTCCTTTTAGCTTTGAGCTCCTTGGCTGAGCTTTTAAGGCACTTTTAAGTATAGCAGAATGTGTCAAAGTGTGGCCTCTGAATTCAGCATCCTCAGTGGCAAGTTAGGTCTCATTTGGGAAAACCACTTAACCTCTGATGATCTGAGATCATTGTCCTCATCCATCACAGAGGAGCAGTAATGTTTATTTATTAGGGTGTTTTTAGAGGTGAGGATGAAATCAAATCATTCATAGTCATAATTATTGTTCAAAACACGAGTTATTATCAGTGATTATGAATAATGAAAAGAATCACTAACTATGGTCTCCTTCTTTTGTGTCAGAATCTCTGCAAAGTCAGCCCCACCCATGGTATCCCATTTACTATCCACTCACCTCTACTCTGGGCCACACACGGAGAGAACTGTGATTTATGCAAGCACACACTGGCAGTGAGTCTCCCTGTTGTAGACCCAGCCTGGGCTTTTCTGATGAGATATTCTGGTGCTTTTCAAATGTTCAATGGAAGACAGAGAAAGGAGCAAAATGATGATACTTCTTGATAGCCAGAAATAATAGAAATGGCTTTATAGATAGTGTAGTGTCCCTTTTATGCTGTTAAGAGTGAAGACCACCCCAGCCCACCTCCAGGCCACACATGGAACACACGTGGACAAATGGCCAAGGATGCTTCCCAGAACACTACACAACAACTAAAAATCACTTACAAGCATGACTCTCTACATATCACATATGTTGTATTATCTAAACATAGGTATGTAGAAAATCACTTTAGGCTGACAGTGAAGAAGCTTATATCACAGCAGAGTGACTGAGGGTAAAAGGTTCAAAGATTGCTTTGGTTTCCATCACAGCTTTAGAACATTCCGGTTCTGTGACTTTGGCCAAACCACATAGCATCAGTACAGAAGGAAGTCATAGGTCCTACCTCTATATATAGTGTTTGTAAATTTCCTGTCAGTTGTGGTTAATCATCATCCTATTGGGAGTGATAGAAATGAGGGAACAAAATTTCACTGGGTATATATGCTTACCCATAGTTTAAAAAATGCAGAGACATAGATAAGACTAGAAAAAATATGTTTACATGCTGGCAATGGGTCTGTCTGACTTGTTTAATTATGAGTGCTATTTTATCTCTGCATTTTTCACATTTCTGATGATAGATGTCACTTCTATAAGAAAAAAATGAGACTCTGCATGACTCTCGACAGGAATTTTGTCTCTGACCTCACTGATTTCCCCCTCACAGGATCAACTTTAGTCATTAAATTCATTTAAAAGCTCTGATCCGTTTTTGATCCTCTGAAATATAGTGACAGACACCAAAATCAATCCCTACATACGAGGTTGGCAAAGAGTGTAAATTATTTTAGAAGTCGTGTCAGGTAGAGTTTATTCCAAGGTTTGCTCGCACATTTTAATCAGAAAACACAGAAGGTAGATACAGCTTAGATTGAAATATCCCTTCACCTTGGGCTCAGGACCGGCTGACTTACTGTTTGCTGGCTGATAGGACGGGCAGAAGTTACAGCTTGTATGATAGAGGCAGCCTGGGCAGGGACTGAGGGGAACACATAAAGAAACATTTATTTAAAAAAAGTAAATCAACCATAAAGATCCTCCCAGCAGACCTGAGAGATGGAAGCCTCTCTCTCATTTTCTCCTTGGCAAAATTTAATCTATCGCTGGGGTTTTTCAAGCATCATATTCAAAGAGATGCAAATTTGTCAGAGCTGAGACCCCAGCTGACTTTTAGCGCCCTGTGAATGTCAAAGGGCTTTAAAGGTTGAAGTGACTTACCTCCTTCCATCCTAACTAATTCAAATGCATGTGTATGCGTGTGTGTGTGCGTGCGTGTGTGTATTTTAAGAAGAAAGACTAAAACAGAGCACACATCCACCTATGTATTCAGCGCCTTCTTTGTGTGGATCTATTTGCAGCAAATCTGAAATTTAAACAGAAAATTCCACACTGAGAAACAAAAGTGCAATTGAGAAATCCACAGTCTATCGCTAAATCACAGGGCAAGAGAATTTTTTGTTTTGTTCTGGAGTTCATAAATAGCAATCATTTTATCCCTCTCCTTCTCCACCATCCACCCCTATGAACTGCTTTAAGGATACTATTAACTCACGAGTGATCTCAATCCTCCACACGGCTCACTGCACACAATTCCCTTGAGTAAGAAACCAATATAATGCATTTACAATAAGAAATAAGAGGTTTTAATTAATGTGTCGTGCACACACCTGGTGGACGGAGAACGCTGGTCTGCAGAGGACTGGCCAGTCTGCTCTGGGCTTCACCTCCATCGTCCTCCAGATGAAGGTCCGATCTGCTCACAGAAAGCACACAACGTGGCGTCATCAGAGGAAACCGAGGGTAGGTCCCCTGCATATCGAGTCCTCCAGGTTATTAGTCATTCAGAGCTACTTCTATGCATCCAAATTTGAAAATCATTGTTCTTTCACTTGAACAGTTACTGACTGACCTCCTACTAAGTGTCCTGCCTGACGATGTACACGAGACCGAGACTCCAAGTCAGTCCTTCCAGAGGGCAGGCATATAGGGCTGGAGCGCTCGCCCATCTGCCACAGCACCTGAAATATACACGCATGTGTGCGGGATTGCGGCAGCTTACAAAGTTCACGTCTCAGGGGCTCTGTTCATCTTGCTTGGCTGGCTCGCGGGTCTGAAGGTCACTCGTCGGCTGGGCAGCTGGGATGGCCGGGACTCCACGTCTCGTCCTCTACTGAGCTAGGTCAGAGATCTGGGGAGAAAGCAAGCAGATTGCTTCACAGCTTTGCCACCTCTGCTTGCACCACATCTCACTGGCCACAGTTTTCAAGGCTGAGTACAAGTTAGAGGGGAAGAGCATTGGCAGTTGCACTGTGCAGATGCCGGCACACGTGCAGGACGGGGCTGACTTTGCACGGCTTCCCAGGGCATGTGAAATAAACACCAGCATCTTCTGAAAGGGAGGGACTTGGAGTGCCAGAGACGGAACGAAGGACTCTAGGCAAGGATGAAAGACCATGTCTGCACTGGGTCTGGAGGATAATCAGATACTCACCAAGGAAATCGGGAGATCAGACAGAGCACAGACCCAAGGGTGCGGCATAAAGGGATCCTGGACTGCGGGAGCACGTGGGGGGAATCAAGGAGGCAGTTTCTAATGCCAGATGGGACTGGGAGGTCAGGTGGGCGCTGAGGCCGGAAGGTGGAGGACGTCACGGTCCATCCGCAGACCTTGGGGCTTCATATTTAGATACTGAACACATGAGAAACCCTACCTCATTGAACCATGCATCACCGAGAGGGAGGGCCACCAGTCCGTTGCTCTTCCTGTTACAGCCAGGAGCTCCTAAACTGAACTGCTTAGAAGCACGGGCCAGCGAGAGAGCTCAACACAGCTCAGAAAAATCCCCTGATCATAAGCCATGTTTTACGTGTGATGAAAAGAGATGATTGTCTCTTTAAGAAAGGGGCTGGGGCAGTGTTTTTGGGTTTGAAAGTCTGGAGACAGTGGCATTAGATTGATTAGGTGTGTACATGTTGGCTGAGAAAGCTGTAGAAAGGCAAATGGAAGTGTTTGACAAGATGAAAGACTATTCAACATGCTAGACAGCTGCTTGAGTGAAGAGATCTATAACAGCGCAGTAAAATATACTCACCAGGAAATGATACCTTCGCAGCAAAGCTGCCCGCAGCCCGGTCACACAAGTTTTGTCTGGCGTGACAGCTCAGCCAAACCAAGCCTGAAAGCAGAGCTGGATGCATGTGTCTCTTAGCAGATGGGCAGAGGCTACCTCGTTTTCGTGACTGCTTCCCCCTGCCTGGTTGTGTGGTCCCTGCGTAAGAATCTTCCCTTGGGTCTCTGCAGAAAACCTAGGCTAGCCTACAAAACTTTTGGGCGCACTAGACACTTGACAGACTAAAGAGCCTATATATGTCCGTCTCCAGAATATGCTCCCACCTGCTGCTCCCCTTCTCTGAGCTACCACCCCGCCCCATCCTCTGTCTCCTGGACCCAGGTCCCACCAGCTCCTACTTGGTGCCACGGTTTCCTTCTTCACTCTTCCAGCCCCCTTCCCTGTAATAGTTGAGGAGCTCTTTGAAAATGCACTCCAGCACAGCGCTGCGCCACTGAAACCATTCCGGGACTTTCCATCACAGATGCGCTCAAACCCAACTCTGCCACACACACAGGGCTGACCCCCCCAAGCCCACTCTGCCCTCAGCTCATGTTACCCTCTCCTTCATGCACTCTGCGCAGCTTGGCGTAAACATGACTCTCCGTCTGTACCTCAGGGCCCTGCACTTGCTGCCTGGCTGCACCTTGTGTTCCTCTCTCTGGCTGTCCCCCGACCCATCCCTCTCATTCATCAGGCCCCTGCTCACTGTTCCCACCTCAGAGGGCCGTCTCTGAACATGGGGCTGCCCCATCCTCCCACTGCCCCACGTCCAGTCTCTGCTTTTTCATAGCCTCGGCTGGTCTTTGAAATGACCTCGCTCACGTGTTGACTCTCTACTTCCTGAACTAGGGCCCATGAGAGCAATCGCTGGGCCCATCTCCATCATCACTTCTCTAGCCATGCTACAGAGTCGCCCCCGAGCCCTGTACTGGCCTCAGCTGGACGCTGGTGAGGGAGGTTTAAGTGTCTCAGTCTCCATGCTACTAAATCTGCATTTCATATTATCCCTGGAGGCTCCTGTGTGCCAAAACAGAGATGCGGAATGAATGAAGGAAGGAATGAAGGAATGATCCCTCAGGCAGAGGTGTCAGTAAACCTGATGGCCAGTCTTCTGGGACTGCATACATTTCGCTCATCTAAGGAATAAATGGGGTTTCCCAACTAATGTCAATGCATCTGTCATTGACCGTCCAGCATTGAGAAACCAAGTCACAGCACACCAAGGCTCTGGAGGCCATGGCCTTGTGGCCGGCGCATGCAGCACCTCTTGGGCAGACAGGCTGACCCCCGCAGGAGGACGCCGCCTACACTCTGACTGGCCATGAGTTGAAGCCAAATTGTACTCAGTTATGGTCACCAAACAGCACAGATAATTTTTTTTCTAACAGAAACATCACAATGCAGAGTTCAAAACGAGTAAAGTCCTTGGTTGCCCACCTCAGATTAATATGAAGCAGAAGAGGCTAAATTGGACATGGATCTGCTCTGATGAGGACGTGGTGAAAGTGCATCAGGAAGGGCCAGGGAAGGAATATAACCTGGAGAAGAGACCATCTGTGGAGAAGGAACCGTAGCTCAGTGCTTGAATTCTTGGCTTTATGCTTCCCACTGTTCCTCTGAAATGTGTCCCGATAAATAAGTGTTAAGAAATGTATAATTGGAAATAAAGACAGTGGCACTATTCACACATTAAACATTTAGAGCTTGTCTGGTTGTGGTGGCAGAAGCCACAGTCTGATGGGGTTCCAGCCCCAGAGCACCCCTGGGGTGCTCAAGCTGGATGCCTTGAATCCTCAAAGTCCTTGGAGTCTTGTAGGATAAGCCTTCCTTTGCCACATTGTATATAAAGTCCCCCAAACTAGGTAGGTTTCATCAACATGATTGCCCCACCTGTCCTTTTCTCTCTGGCACAAAGGAGCCACAAAGCTGGTGCAAAAGATCCCCGAGACTGGGGCCTCCCTGGTGGCTTAAGGGGTTAAGTCACAGCACTATGAAGCTGTCTGCAGCCACTGCAGCACGAGTTCAATCCCTGGCCAGAGAGCTGACCCACAGAGCACAGCAGACCTCTCCTGCCTCGCCCAATGCTCCCCTCAGCAGTATGTTTCAGTAGATCTGCCTGTTCTGCTCCCCACTCTGTCTCTGGTGAATCCTCTTACCTCCCCGCCACACCTCCGGCCTGTACCCCAGTGCTTGTATGCATAAATAAATAAAATTAATCTTAAGAAAAAAAAGGTCTCCAAGACTAACACCCACCGGGCTGCTGCATGGTCCCCTCCGGCAGTGCTGCCCCTAACAGCAGAGGCTGAGGGCAGGTGCATGGGATAGTGGAGGCCGAAGAGCCGGGGCAAGCTTCCTACAGAGGGCCTCGTCTCCCAGCTTTGCTAATTTACTAAATTTTGCAGTCTTGCCTGACTTTACATAATCTAAGTCGACTGTCCTTCATTTACTTCATTGCTGTGTTTTTCTTTATTTTCTTTCACATCTATGTTGCCTTCTCCATGTGGGCCCTGTCCTAAGGGCTTTCCAAATTCTAGCTCACCCATCTTCCCAGCAATCCCAGGAGACACAACCATTAGACCCATTTCACAGAGAGAAAAACTGAGGTGCAGAGAATGAGGCATCTGCAGTGCCCACTCAGATTAGCCCAGGTGGTTTTAGCCACGGTGATCTTACAGCCTGAGCTGCTAGTTCGCTCACAGCATCCAGGGCCATTAATAAAAGTCCAGGCCGTGCTGGGAGATGATGTTAGTTCTAGAAGCTCTGTTGTAATCAGCTCCAGGCATTCAGAAATACTAAGGGGAGAAGGGGCTTCTGTGACCTGCAGAAGTGGATGGGAAAACCAAACAGCACAAGCAGCCGAAGGAATCGAAACACAAAAACTTCAAGACTTATCACCACGCCCTTCAAAATCTCACTGCAACTAAACCACATGCAGCCTCGGGCGGCCGCTGATAGGTACAAAGGTGCCAGTCGTGGGCGGGGCTGAGCCGCTGTCCAGCTGTGTGATTTGGCCCAAAGCACTTGCATTCTCTGACCCTTGATTTCTTCCTCATTGAAGTCACTGAACACAAAGCACTGCCGTGAATACCTAGAGGGCTGGAGGAAAGCAGGCCCTGGACAGCTGCCGTCACACAGTAGGTGCGCACCAGAAGTGCCAGCTGATTCAGGTTTAAGGTTGAGATGATCGATGATTGCACGGTGGATACACGAAAAGGAGATTTGTTTTCCTGAAATTGCACTCTGCCAACAAATTGAAAAACATACCACCAATCTGAGAAATGCACAGTATTCATGCTCTTGTGGTGTTTGGTCCTGAATTTTTTATCTCCCAAGAATAATGACCTCAGCCCTGGGCATTTCCAGGGGATTAATGACCAGCAGGATTTAATGACCCCGGCTCCAGCCTAGAGCCATCCCACATTCCCTGGGCACTCATTAATCCCAGGTAGGCCGGCAGCCTTTCTTCTCATGCAGCGGTCGTGCCCAAGTTCAGCCCCACTGCAGCGGAAGGAGCTCTGGGAGCCCTCGCCTCCGCTCTGGTCCCCAGCCGGCTCTGAGCTCCAGCCACTGGCTCATTTATTTACAGGGGCAGCCAGACAGTAATTAAAATATGCTAAGGAATTCCCGTAGTCTATGGCAGCTGGACCCAACGATGAGCTGCTTCAAATGGAGACTCCCCCAACCCCCCTTACCTTGAATACACACATATTAACTTTTCGGGAGGCTGCTCAGTATTGCTTCACATTTTATGTAGAAGGGTTTCATGAGATTTTAATGAGTTTCTACCACTGGAAAAGAAGGCTCACAAAGGATCCATGCAAATGGCTTTGTCTTGTGCGGCAGTCCGGGGTGACGGCAGGCTTCGATATTTGGTTTCTGCGAGGAGGTGGAGACGCGCCGGTGTTTGCACACTGGCCTCGAGGCTTCTCTGAAACAGCTTGGGCCAAGACGGTGCTGGGGGGCCGTGGGTTCACGTGTGTGAACGCGGCTGGACCGCGGGCGGGTCTGTGTTGGCCCCTCCCACCTGCTGCTCAGTTGTCTCCTCTGTGCAGACGATAATGTCCCCATGATTACTTCCTTCTGGGAAAAAACTAGAACTCCTATTCATGATATGCTGGCAACTCAGGTTTCTGCATCCTTCCTTCCATAGTCAAGTCAGAAGCAGAGCGGGGTGTTTGCACTCACACCGACCTCCCAGTTTCTCAGAGAGGAGACAAAAGCTCTCAGGCACAGTGGCAGTGGTAGCTGGTGCTCGGCCCGGGGCAGCATGGGGAGGAGAGCGAGGCCAAGCTGCCCCACACAGGCACAGCCTGGGGGAAGAGCCTTGCAAGCAGCTGCGTTGCACTCCCAAGTCAAGGGGGACGAGGCGGGGTGACCAGCCAGCTGGCAGGTCCACCCCAAGAGTGGCTGGGTGGGTGTCAGCAACAGTGGATGAAGGAGGACCAGAGTGAAAACAGCACAATGCGCGGCCCGCTGAGACCGCCTCAGAGGAGCAGTCCCAGGTGGGGCTGACTCCGAAGGGAAAGAAAAGCCCTTTGAAGCGATGCCTCTGGGTGGGAGTGCAGCACAGATGCGTGTGTGCCCAGCACGTTGGCACGCACACTGCACAAGCACCTGCGTGCAGCTAGCACGTGTGCACTGGAGTCTGCGTCCACGTATGTTCACCTGTGCTGACGTCGGTGCCCGCACACGGATGCCGTGAAGCTTCCGATTCAACAGCTGTGAACAGCAGGAACCAGCTTCCCTTTGGACTTCATTCGACTCTGTTTTTTAATTTTGCAGTGAAAATAGCGTTTTGATTTCACAAATAATATATATTTATCATCGAGGAACGCATTTCACAAATGGTCAAGAAAGTAACTGTCACCCAGCAGGCCGCCACCAAGCGCTCCGGACAGGCCAGGACGGGCGAGGGACGTGGTCTCTGGAGCCCCGGCCTGGCCAGGACTGAGCGCGAGGAGCACCCCGGGGCCGCTGGCCCACCCCACCAGGTGAGTCCGGGAGGGGAGCCGAGACCCCAGCGCTGGCTGGTGTTGGGCGCCGTGCAATGTGCGGGTGTCAAGCCGAGTCTCACAGCCCTTTGGCTCAACTGGACGGACCGCTTGGCGGTGACTGCCGGGGAGCCTGGCACCGCAGCCCAGCGGAGAAAAGAACCTCAGCCGCACGAGGACGTCACAGGCTTCCATGCACACATCAACAACACATGCACCACGACCCTCTGACCTCGTGAGAAGCCAGGAGATGGCGTGCCTTCGGGTCACCGCTCCAGCGGGCAGACCAGCCCCAAGAAAGAACAAGCTGCTCCTGCAGGCCCACTCCCTGAAGGCTCTAAATTCTTGGCTCCAGGCTCCCGGCACAGAGTCAACGTGAAATCAAAGGGTCGGCACTTCGCTCCGTGGTGCACGTCGAGCGAGCCCCACGCGACGTGGCTCTTTCCTGCCTCAGAGTCTCCTTCTTCGACTCCCCAAACTCCAGCCCTCCAGAGCTAACTCCACAGCAAGTTTCTCTGAGTATGTTAATGGCGCCTCTTCAAGCTTTTGGCTAAGAATAAGGATCAAAACGCGAAAGTCAGGGAAGAACACTTTTTCCCCATGGAGGAGCCAGAAGTACAAAGGACACCTGCACCTCCGATTTCACCCAGGGCAAGGCCTTGTCCTTGCCAGCATCGCTCTCCACCTGCCCTCCCACCACTCACCACCTTCTAACCTTGCCCACCCAAAGGCCTCCCCTGACGCAAACTACATTGTCTAGCTGAATCCTCGGATAAATTCAAGCCATTGTTCCAAACGCACGTCCTCCTCTGTTGTCGCTGCAAGAACGATCAGTCGATTGAGCGACACTACGGTGGATTATTCTATGAGCATCTCGGGATGCTGCCTGGAATACTGTCAGCCCCACTGCTTTGTAGTCAGCTAAACCCCAGCGTCTCTGGAAGGCACCTGGCTGACTTGGGGAGAAGCAGGCAGATCCCAATAGCCCCAGACGACGCTGAAACCGCACGGCACAGGGAACACAGGATGCTCCTCTCGGAAGGCGGAAGAGCGAGCCGGGGTTTCCGGCCGGAAGCCGCGAGGACTTTACAGGGCGGTGCGGCGGGCCAGGGGGTGAGGGGCGACGGCCCCTGCAGCTTCAGTGCCTCTGCAGACTCCGACAAGGAAGACAAAGAATACT
Source organism: Galemys pyrenaicus (assembly GCA_019455555.1). Taxonomy (NCBI): domain Eukaryota; kingdom Metazoa; phylum Chordata; class Mammalia; order Eulipotyphla; family Talpidae; genus Galemys; species Galemys pyrenaicus. The sequence goes on along the minus strand of JAGFMF010011747.1, from coordinate 16,399,445 downwards.
TTTTTGTCATTCTTGGCGCAAATGAAAGAAACTTGTCATTCCAACTTCACAAGACGGTGCTCGAAGATGAAATATCCGACTCCGCTGGGACAGCCATAGTTTTTTGCTGTTATTACAGAAGAAAATTATAACCATAAAAATGTCCAATTTAGAAAAAAAGGTGCCACTTTAGTGTCATTTGCATAAAAGCTGTTACACACAAATTGTTATAAAGACAAATGTGTAGTACTCTTGTTGAAAATTGCTTATATCTTTGGTGCTTCGCCTTGAACGACATAAAGGCCTCTTCAAACTGAAATTCATTCTCAGGTAAATAAAGCTGAAAGCGAAATTTCACCTATTTCAAAGTACGTGAGTGGTTTTTCATGTTGTCTTAAACAGCTCCGGAGCAGCCGGGCCTACTCCTCCCCCACCCCGCAGGCTGGCCCCCGGAAGCAGGGGACCCCTCCCTCAGGGTCCCAGCAGGGAGAGGCACCCTGGGCAGAAACTGACCATGCCACTGCGGGCACAGACAGAGCAGGAGAGAGGGAAGTGGGAGGACGGGAGGCTCTTGTTTGAGGACAGCCTGGAGGCTGCCTGCAGCTGCACCTGACCCCCAAGCCTGCCCCCGGGAAGCTTCGCTGCCCACCTCCCAGCTCAGCCCTGGCCCCAACTTGGGGACTTCCTCCAACTCAGGCCTCTGCTTTTCCTACGAAGCTCTTCTGCCTAGAATATTCTTATTATCCTGCGGCCTCTCTGGTGGCACAGTGGGTCAAGCACCACACAATGAAGCATCAGCAGCTATTGCAGCACGAGCTCCATCCCCAGCCAGGGAGATGACCCACAAGGTGCATCAGACCTCTCCTGTCTCCCCGCTGCTCCCCTCAGCAGTGTGCTTCATTCCATCTGCCTGTTTGCTCCCCACTCTGTCTCTGGTGATCCTCTCACCCCCACACATCTGGCCTGTACCCCAGCTCTTGTATGCATAAATAAATAAATATTTTTTTAGAATATATTCTTATGATCCTGAGAACTTCAGCTTCTTCCTTGGGACTCGTCTCCAGAGACAAGTGTTTATCACCCACCGCCCTTGCTAGTGGCTCACTCCCTCCCCTGCCCTCTCTACACATTAGTATCAGTTTATTTATATGAAGTGTTGATAGATTCATACGAAGCTATGGCCCATAATACAAGGCACGGGGACCCGCGTCCCAGTTTCCCACACAAAGGTAGAATCTGTGTTCATAGGCAGGACCTCTGACACCCGGACACGCTGTCACAGCAGCCGCAGGAGAAGCGCAGTGGCTGGACACAGGGTGAGTCCCTCATCTCACGGGGCTGCAGTGGGGTGAACTGCGCACCTAGAAGCTCCGCCATTGCAGGCTTCGTCTGTGCTCGGATTTTAATAAGACATCTTTAGAGCATTGTGAAAATAGCCTTATATTGTGATTTTTCCTTTTTAAAGAACTTTACTGAAGTACGATTGATGTATGGAAATATACAGACTTCGTGCATGTATTTGGATGCGTTTGGACATGTGCATGCACCTGTGGCAGCATCATCACAATCAGTGTTCCTTGCTGAGCCTGTGATTGTAGTAAGAACAATTCACGTGCAATCTCTCCTCTCCTTGAGTGTTCCACGCATTGTTATCTGTATGCACTGATTTGTACAGCAGGTCACTGGAACTTACTCATCAAGTGTCCCTGGAATTACACCCATTGAATAGCACTCTCTACTTCCCTGTCCCCCACACCCTGAAGGCCACCTTTCTATTCTTGGCTTTCACAGGTTTGATTATTATGGAAACTTGCAGCATTTGTCTTGAGATTTGCTTATTTCAGATGACACACTATCCTTACTGTTGTAAAGGCTAGGACTTCCTTTTTTAAGACTGCCTAATATTCACTTTAGGGATCTACCACATTTTTTTCAATTTTGTTGAGGGATGATTGGTCCACCAAAAAAATGTGTATATGATGAATATAACAATACTTTGTGTCTGGATATATGTGACAAGTATGTATCCATCACCTCCAAAAGTGGCTGTGTGTCCCACCATGTGGAGATCTAGCCTCAAGATACTTTTCCAGTTTTTTTAAGTATAATTGAAAATACATTTGTAATGTATTTAAAGTATGAGGCATGATGACCTGTTACATGTACACACTGTGAAACACTCCCAAAATCAAGTTCATTAACATACCCATTACTCACATTACCTTTTCTCCCCTTAGTGAAAATGCTGAATATTGATTCTCAGCACCTTTCTAATATTTGCTATAAGCATCTAGTCCCCAGGCTACCCGTTTGGTTCTCGGGACTTGAGCACCTTATAAATGAAAGTGTATCCCACTTCCCCAGACCGCAACCCGTAGCAACCTCCATTCTGCTCCATTTCTGTGAGTGCAGCCATTTCTTTAAATATTCTAACGGATGTTATCCCATACAGTACTTGCCTTTCACTCTGACTTATTTCACTTAGCCTGCTTCTTTCATGCAAAGAATGAAACAGACCCCTATCTTACCCTGTGTTCCACAAACTCAACTGGAAATATATAAAAGATTTAAACATAAAATGTAACAATGAAATTCCCTGAAGAAATTGTAGGGGAAAGGTTCCTTCACATTGGTCCTGGCAAGCAATTTTTTCCTACCAAACGCAGAGACAACAAAAAGAAAGAGATAAGTGGGATTATATCAAACTAATTTTTTTTCATAAAGTATCAACAGAAACTTCAACAACCAACAAAATGAAAAGGCAACCTATAAAACAGGAGAAATCACCCACAAACCAGGAATCAGACTGAGGGTCTAGCAGCCAAATATATAAGGAACTCACACAACTCAATAGCCGAAACCAAATAACTTATCTTCTAAAACGAGCAAAAGACTTGAAAAGAAATTTTTCTAGGGAAGATACACAAATGGCTAGTAGGTATATGAAAAGGTGTTCCACATCACTAATCATGAGGGAAATGCAAATCAGAACCAAAACAAAATATTACCTCACACCTATTAGGACAGTTATTATCAAAAAGACAAGAGATAATAAGTGTCGACAAAGGTGAAGAAAAGCGAACCCTTGCCATCACCAATGGGAATATAAATCGGTGCAGCCACTATGAAAAATAGTATGAAGAGGCCTCAGAAAATGAAAAACAGAATTACTCTAGGATCCAGAGATTCCAGCCTGGGTATCTCTGAGAAACAAAGTCACTGTCTTAAGGTCACGGCTGCACCCCATGGTCCTTTAAGCATCATTCATTAGAGCCAAGACATAGAAATAGCCAGTGTCCAATGAAGGATAAAGAAGATATGTTGTGATGTGATGTATGATGGAATATTACGCATCCATGAAGAAGAAGGAAACCATGTCACAACATGTATGTTTTTTTGGTTTTATAGATGTTATGTTTCTTTTTAATCGAAAGGAATAAAAAAGGACATTGAAAAAGAGAGCTCTCATTTTATCTCACATTAGTCCCAGTCCCTGAGGTCCTATAAACAAAGAGACCAACTTTCAGTGAACGCCCACTGGAAGCAGCAACTCTGACATAGCCTTATACAAATAGCAACCCTCTAGGTACATATCGAAGCTGACAAATCGCAGCTGCAGGAACTGAAACCCAGAAGAGGCACAGTGCTTACAAGTGGCTATCTATCTGGCAAGCCTCACATTTATGGCCATTTATTGCTGGTGAAATGGACTTTTTGCATCCTCATTTTACTTACCCTGTCCTGGCATCCTGCAGGCTAATCTAACTATTTCTGTTTTCGAGATGATACGGAGAGTATAATATAAAAGGAGAAGCTCTGGACTTAAAGTCAGAAAACCTCTCTTTGAATCTCAACAATGACATTTCCCAGTCTCTGAAAAGTCATTTTATTCTCACTTGACCCAACTCCCTCTTCTGTAAAATGCCACTAAGAAGCCACGTCCACTATGTGGCATCTGGTGCATCCCAAGGACACTGGAATAAGATTTCCAGGAAAGGAACAGCCCCAATGAGTCTCAAGAAATACGAAAGAATTAAGTCGGTAGCAGGTAGCAAGCAAGAAAACTGGCAAAGGGAATGGGCTGAAGAGAGGAACTTGGCACCTGTCACTTTGAACTGGCAGATGACACTGGTAAGGTGGATGGGGACAGGTCACAATGGCAGGGAGCTTCCTATGTGCATTTTAGTAGAAAATTGAAGGTTTCCCATCATGAATAAGTTGAAATAATTATCTCCCTTTCCCATGCTTCTTAAATGATTCACTTCCATTTCAGCTGAGAGAGGCAGAACGAGGCGAGGCAGGAACAGGGCCCTGGGGGCTGCCGGGCTTACATCCGGAGGGGAGGCAGCTGCTGCCGCAGCAGGAAGTTTCCAGAGAAGTGATGGCCAGGTCTCTGCACAGATGGGGGCGACTGGAGCAGAGAAGAGAACCTTCCGGATGTCAGAACAGAAGGAACCACAGACATGGGTGAGAAAACTCTGGTCCCAGGACCGCGGCAAGTATTCCTGAATCAAAATGTCTTTCCATGTGTAACACAGAGAGAGGCTCAAGGCATTTTCCCTCTAATTGAAGGATAATTCTTTTGATGCATGTTTTCCCAACCAGTGTTAGAGGGGCAATCGCTGAGTAGGTGGTAATCAGGGGGCCAAATATTTGGCCTAATATTTTCTACATGGAAATTTATGAGAAAAAAAAAACATTTTTAGGTTATGATGCTATTCCATATCTGCATATTTTCAAACTGACTGTTAAAAAATAAAGTTTGTTTGGGACCTTTATAATTTCAAAATGGGCGTTAAAATCCTTTGAGTGGTTGTGGCATTACCACGAGGACAACCTAACTCAGACTTGAACTTGGGAAGCGAAGACTGGAGGTCACCAGTGTGGCACACACCACAACTATGGCTTTTTCTGAGAAGTTCCCAGATGGGAGAAGCTTTGCTCGAGCCTTGTGGACAAGAGACTGGAGACCCTGAGAGGCGGGCGTCTTTGAGGAAGGGGGCTTCCTGTTCTGGGCTGGATGGCCCCTCAGACCTGGAGAGATGCTGAAGGGAGAACGTGAAGGCTCTCAAGGTCGCGGTGCTGATGGTCAGAGGCCGTGGTCTCCTGCCCTTGGCTGAACAAGGCGGAGACCCAGCTCTGCTCAGGCAGACCCACCAAGGCCATCTGCGTCAGGCGCTCCTGAAGCCCCTGCTGCGCGTCTGAGACTGAAAACGAAGAGCACCAGGCAGCCCTCCAGAAGGAGTCTGGTGCCAGCAGGCGCAGGCAGGGCACTGTCGGTTCCGGCAGACGGATAAGGGGAGTCCCGGGCCCTCGGCGGATTGCTCAGGTTGTGATGCTCTCAGGGATCCAGATGCCCGGCGCGCGAGGGAGGGAGGCGGGCGGGCAAGGAGGCGGGCACCGCCACGCGGGGGGCTGGGAGGCTGGCAGGTACTCTAGCCCCCAGCCCCGCAGAATGTCTACACTTTCTCTGGGCTCTTTCTGGCTCTCTCTCTCTCGGCATCCTGTGGCCTCGCCTGCATCGCTCTGCTCATCCTCCTCTACCGCTTTTGCCACCACTTTCAGCCCAAGCTCTGGGCTCAGGTGCACACACTGACACACGCACACACACACGCACACACGCACGCACACACGCACACACTGACACACGCACACACACACGCACACACGCACGCACACACGCACACACTGACACACGCACACACACACGCACACACGCACACACACGCACACACTGACACACGCACACACACACGCACACACGCACACACGCACGCACGCACGCACACACTGACACACGCACACACGCACACACACGCACACACGCACACACGCACACACACGCACACACACGCACACACGCACACACACACACACACGCACACGCACACACACACACACACGCACACACGCACTCCAGGTGTTCACAACCAGGCCCGTGTGCCCACACCCGTGTGCCTTCTGCATCAACAGCTCAAAGCCACAGGTGACAGCCATGGAGGCTCACGGCATAAGTGATGAAGTCATTTTCCTTATAAATGTCCTGTGTAAGTGGAAACTACTGGACAGCTGTGGAGACTTGCTATCACTGGCTACGTGGAGTCTGAGGATGTGTAACAACCAGCACTGGGCAGCAGAAACACTGAGGGACCTAGAACAATCCAGAACAGGAAAGTTACAGAGAAGACCTGCAGGGCCGGTGAAAAGTGACCAGGCTTTCCCGCCCTCCCGCCACTGGTGTGACGACGGACACCTGCGGTCCTGCACGCCGGCCTGATGGCGGCCCCTCGAGTCGGGTGTGGGCAGGCGCAGGTGGCCCACTGGGGCTGAGACACGGGCGTATAAGGGCGGCATCACAAGGACACCAGGCGGGCAAGTACAGATTTAAAAAGGGAGAAGAGAGGAGAAAGGAGAATAAGCAGCAGCAGAAGCATCCCAGAGAGTGAATACGAGCTGGCAGCTAGGACCCTGCCAACCTCCTGGCCTCCGGGTCCTCCTGCCTGCCATGTACCTGGTCACCTCTCACGTAAAGGTCAATAAAAATCTGAAAAAGCCACCGAGGGCTCCAGGACTCTTCCTTGACCCGTCTGCCGGAATCATCAAGAACCTGCCCCCTGCCCTCCCGGAACTACAAGACCCCCTCCCCACGGGAGCTTGAAGCCTACTGAGAAACTGAACAGAGTAAGGGGGTGACCAGATAGCTCATGGTGTACTTCCTGGCTCCTCAGTCCCCATATGGGGTGACTGCCTTCACCAAGGGGGGGGGGGGCACTGGCTCCACTAAACTGACAGCATCAAAGAACTTGCAGAAGTCACGTCCTCCAAGCAAGTAACTCTCAGTGGAGAAGCGAGATGGGAGCCAGTATCCCAGTCCAGACCTCCCAAACTTCTCAAATTGTTGACCCCCCTCCTGTGATGCTGGCCGGGGAGGCAGAGGGGCTCATAGTGGCACCAGCAGATCTCCCCCATTTGAAGATTTATTTATTTATGCATACAAGCACTGGGGTACAGGCCAGAGGTGTGGGGGGTGAGAGGATTCACCACAGAGAGCAGGGAGCAGAACAGGCAGATCAACNGAAACACACTGCTGAGGGGAGCAGCGGGCACAGCAGGAGAGGTCTGCCACGCCATGTGGGTCCCCCTCCCTGGCCGGCAGCAGGGATCGAACTCATGCTGCAGTGACTGCGGTGTGATTCATAGTGCGCTGCTTAACCCACTGCGCCACCAGGGAGGCCCAGATCTCCCCCATTTGGAGGGAAATTCCAGCACAGGGGAAGAAGCTCTGCAGGGTAAATGGAAAAGTTATCAGGCTTTCCCGCCCTCCCGCCGTCGGTGTGATGACGGACACCGCGGTGCTGCACGCGCGCCTGAGTGGGCATGCGCAGGTGAGTGTGCCTGGGCTGAGACGCGGGCGTCTAAGGGCGGCGTCACGAGGACGCCACAGGAGAAGAGAAGCAGAAGGGAGCATACGCAGAGAGGAGACAGAGCAGCAAGGCAGCCGCAGGCCAGAGAGTGAAGCTGCCAGCCTCCTGGCCCCCCGGCCCCCCGCCTGCCGTGCACCTGGTTGCCTCTGATATAATGATGCAGTAAACCCCAAAAAGCCACCGAGGGCTCCGGGACTCCTTGGCCCGTCTTCTCAGAATCATCGAGAACCTGCTCCGTGCCTGCTGGCACCACAAGCTCCCACCCCCTCCAATTAAACTCCCAGGTTAATGTGGGGTGCTGCCTTTCTCCAGAATACAGAAGAGGACAGGACTCAGTTTCCAGGGGCCCCAGCTCTGAAGAGGGGAATAACCGAGACAAGTGAGGGTCCTCGGGTGAGAGCCTGGGGAGAGGAGCACCATCACCCCAGAAGATGCGAACCACCAGCAGCTTCAAGGTATTTTTTCCAGTTTTTCTGAGGGGGAGAGATGCTGACTTGTTCTCTGAAATTCCAGATGGAAAACGAGGCACGGTACAAGGGACATGTCAGGGATGAATGTCAGGGCAAACTTTCCAGTGGTTGGGAGGGCGCCTACCGGAGCTGCCCGGAGGGGACGGGGGGGGGGGGGGGAAGGGCCCTTCTCCGGGAGCGTGTGAGCCGAGGCTGGGGTTCGNGCGGGGGGGGGGGGGGGGGGGGGGGGGGGGGAAGGGCCCTTCTCCGGGAGCGTGTGAGCCGAGGCTGGGGTTCGGGGATGCCGCGAGGGGGCTTCCTGCGAGGCACCAACACACGGTTTTGCAATCCCTCTGGGAGGCTGCGTTTCTGTGCTGAAACCTGTCCCTGACAGACTCCAAGTGCGGGTGCTTCCCGCGCTGAGCGAGGTGGGCAAAGACGCTCCGCGTGCAGTCAGAGGGAGCTTCTGCTTGTCTGCGTTGAGGACACGTGCAGGTCCTGGCTTCGCGAGTGTTTCCCGGCGTGTCCCGAGTGGAAGAGAGCCACGTGTGGTTCCCAGCCGGCGACCCCTGTCCTCACAGCGTCCCACAGCGCCGCGCGGGGTAAAGGCTGGGGGCTAGAGCTGTGCTTTACTAACAGTCTCCCGGCGCTTCCGTGCAGCGTGGAGCCTGCTACAAGGAAGGAGGAGAGCATCCTCCTCCTTCGTACACCAGCGCACGCAGGTGAGCACTCACCCCGTGCCTGGCGCTGGTCAGGGGTGACCGCAGCGAGCCCTGTGGGGTCAGCAGGAAATACCCGGATGAGCACAGACCCGGTTCAAGAAGAAACGGACAGTGGGGTGAGGGGCAAGAACAGGAGCGGGAGAGCCAGGTGGTGCTTCTGGCCTGAGTGAGCGGAGAGCGAGGCAGGTGACCCAGGTGGGGCGGGACAGGTGGGAGGCGGGCACAGGGAGTTGGTAAACTGGGCAGTGTGGATCTTGGGGGGAGGGGAGATCCCAGCATAAGGACTTGACCGTCATCGAAGGGAGATGCTCAGCTATCAGCTCCTCTTTAGATACGGAAGTTTGCTGTCGGAGCGCATTGGGTTTGCAGGACGCTGCAGACACAGCACAGAGTCCTGGCAGCCTCGGCCCCAGCCGGTTACCGACATCTCCCCTTTGCGTTTGTTACATTTGTGCATTTGTCACAGCTAGTGCAGCGATGTTGGCACATTTTATGGCTAAAGCCCAGGCTTCGCTGGGCCTCACCCCTTATGCTGTCTGTTCTGTGGGGCTGGGCATGTGGGCATGTGGGCACAACCACAGCAGCACACAGAATAGAAGCCTGGTCCTAAAAATGTCCTGGGCGCCACCTTTTCAAGCCCAACCTCCCTGCCTTTCTGGAATGCCTTACACAGGACATCACCCATCATATCATTGCACCATTGAGTTGAGGAGAGCCCGAACCCCCCGTCAGCAGCAGAAGGAGCAGAATTCTCCTAGGAGGACCTGGGGCCTTCTAAGTCATTGTGCTTAAAACCTCAGTTTCCGGGAACTCATTTTAAAAAACATTATTTATGCACACAAGAACCAGGGTACAGGTCAGAGGTGTGGGGGGTGAGAGGACTCACCAGAGACAGAGTGGGGAACAGAACAAGCAGACCTACCGAAACACGCTGCTGAGAGGAGCAGCGGGGAGACAGGAGAGGTCTGCTGCACTATGTGGGTTACCTCTCTGACCGGGGATCGAACTCATGCTGCAGTGGCTGCAGATGCTTCATAGTGTAGTGCTTAACCCCTGTACCACCAGGGAGGCTTCAGTTTCCAGAAACTCTTGATGACGTTCACTAAGGACTTGATGTGGTTGCAATCATAGCAGAAGGCTCCTTTTCAGACTGGCTTCTGTCCCTTAGCCGTGGAAGCTCCTCCCCGCAGCAGGTCCCCCAGGCCTTCCATGGCTCCAGAGCTCCTTTCTGCTGTTGCTCCAACAGTACCCCACAGTCTGGATGCACCACAGCGTGTTCATCCCTACATCTAGCCAACATCTCGGCTGCTTCTGGTTTTTGACAAGTCAGGATGATTCCTGTGTCCAGATCCTTAATTTAATTCAGTTGGTGGTGATGATCAGGAGACTAGGGAGAGCCACACGTGGGTTCCCATGAACTTTAATTCATTTGGGTAAATACTTAGGCGTCTGATTGCTGGGTATATGCAAGGGCGGCACTAGTTTTGCAAGTTCCAGGAGAGCCATGGATCGTATCTGAACGATAAGGTTTCACTTTGCACGGGACAAAGAAAGAATCTCGGGGAGCAAGCCTGCAAGCTGGCCGGTCCCCAAAAGTGGATGCAGCCTAGCCAGGCTAGCGGGGTGACAGCTGATGGGGAGGCTCCTGGAGACCCCAGGATCAGCGGTCACGTGCGAGAACTGGGTCTGTTTTAAATGTGGCCAATCAGAGCATGGCCACGTTTGCAAGTAGGCAATGCACATTAAAAGGCTCCAAATCCTCACCCGCAAGATGTTTGGGGTGGCTTCCAGCTCTGTGACCAGAAAAGGCTTAGTTCAGACAGCAAGCACAGGGTTCCAAAGTCCCTCCTTTCTCACCACAGTTGAGAAAGATGGCTGCGTACGTCTCCAAACCTAACAATTTAGCGGGGTTTTCCTTTGTAGTAATTATGCAATGAACGGCGTCTCTGTCTCTCCTAGGGGGAAAACCTACTAAATATATGTTCTATCTAAAATTGTTGTTTTTATTGTTATAAACCAGGACAAGTGAGGTGCTGTTTCATATTTAGCAACATATAATTTACCTCTTGTACATCTTCCTTTAAACTTGTGGTTACCTTGTCTCAAGGTAAAGAGCGGCAAACAATGAATTATTGTCATTATCTTATAATCAAACCCAGAGCCGCCAACAATGGATGTCATTATGTCCTAATGGGGAAATCACCAGCCAATTTTACAATGGTCATTATGGCGGCAAAATTTAATAATGCTCTGACATCCTCCCTTCTTATATTCAACACCAATTAAAACTGTTTTCAAGTGTTTCTTCTACATTGTCTGAATTCCAGTTAGCAAAATGATTGTTTAGCAGATGCGATCTGGCAGCAAGAACTGAGGAATTCTACTCCTTTAAATCGTGAGCCAGTTAAAGGAAGAGGAGTCTTTCTGTTCTGGGGAAAATGTGGGCTTACCTGGGAGCAGAATGGGAAGGGGGAGGGGAGCCTGGGGGGTTCCTAGGGACACTATTCCAAGTAAGGGGAACTTATCACCTCCACCCACCCCATCCCCCTACCCCCACCCCCACCCCCACCCACCCACCCCCCTCCTCCCGTGAGCTCGTCAGATGAGTGCTCCCAGTTTCGCCTTGCAAGTGAGGAGTCTCAGATCCAGAGAGATGAGATGAGATGATTTTCGGGAAGCATGGCCAGGAGGTGCTTCAAGACCAGAGCGTTGTGTCAACACTGCAGTGCTAAAGAAAAGGAACAGGTGTTGTGGAGCAGGCTGTGGGTGCAGGATGCTGCTTGTGGGCCAGATCCTGGCATTTTTATTGATGAAGAACACTGGCTTTTGACTTTAAGGAGGGTGAGTCCAATGATAGACACCCAACTTCACCCATGGCTTTGATCTTATTAACAAGGTGGTCACCGATCAGTCCCTGGGGCACAAAGCACATCAGTCACTGCCCCCTCCCCCACCCCCCTGCATTCCCAGTCATACCTGGGGATGTAGAACTATTGCCCCAGGACGATCAAGTGTCCTGCTCTTGGCTAACTTGAAAGGAGCTTTATAGACTACACCCACACCACAGCTTTGAAGGTGAGGACCCCACACCTGAGCAAGCTCTACCCACTCCTTGCAAAGCATCTGTACATGCTGGTCCTGTATAGGCAGGGAACTCATACAATAATTTCCTCTAAGTGCAAGTTTGTTCAGCAAATTAATAAGAAGCCCGGTGTTGGCGACCTACTATGTGCTAGGAGCCATTCTAGCAAACGGACTCCCTCTGCTTGCCTGTCACTGGCCGACCCTCTCTTACCACTCACTTTGTGTTGTGCCACATGCTTTGAACTCAGGGCCCTTAGTCCACATAGGCCCTAGCACTGTTTTTTTAAATAAGCTTATAGAAATAGAGACAACACACCCTCCCTTTCATTTTAGAGTACCAAGCAGAGGGTGTGCCCCGCGGGCTTGACGCTGACCTCCTGTGGAAGCCCACTGACTTCTTAGGTAGTCCGAGGAGATGCTGTGGCTCCTGTAGGGCAGACTTTCCTGAAGACAGAGAAGAGCCAGGGTCAATTCTCAGTGTGGTAGTGGTTAAGTGGATGAGTTCAGAGATCAGATGGAAGGGAGTACATTTTCACACCTTGATGCCCCCATGTGAATGGGGCAGGTCCCCCAATCTTCAGGGGTGCTTCAGGGGTCCCTCCATCTGTAAAGAGCATAGCAGCCCCCCATCCATAGGGTCACATGAGAATTCCGTGAAATAAGAGATGTCACATACTGAGGAACAGAGCTGACTACAGAACTCAAAAATCTTACCTGTTACCGTTGTATTCTTCTAAATTTTATTACTTTGCAGCCTATATGGTTTTACTTGCCTTTATATGAGCCTGATCCGTCAGAAGACCCTAAAACATCAGTCAATAGAAATCAGCCTCAGGCAGCTCTGCTTCCCTTGCAGTCCTCTCCCTCTCCCCTGGGGCTCTTCTGGGAAGACTGCCAGATTTAGGACATAAAATTGAGAGTGCCAGTCACATTTGAATTTACAGAAGTAATAATTTTTAAGGTAAGTATGTCTCATGTAATATTGGGGACATACCACTGGTCATAAAGGTCATTAGCTCTTGATCTAAACTTGACATTTACTGAGAGTCCACTATCCTGTCTGCCAGCTCCTCCTGTGGGGTCTCCCTGGATTCAGCTCTACAGTAGTCGCCCATTCCCAGCCCGGCTTAGCCCTTAGACTGGAGGACAGACATGGACTCTTTTCTAGGAGGGCTTCTGAGCCACAACCTGCTCCAACCAACTTTCAAGAAAATGACCCCTCCTGGGCTACCCCAGCCAGGCTTCTCCAGCCCCACGAGGGGCAGGCACGACCACCAAGGTCCAGGACTGGCTGTTGAGCCAACTGAGTGCAATATGTAACCGGAGTTTCCCAGTTCCTAAGAAATGGTGTTAAAATGAGGTCAAATCCCAAATAAACAATCTAATATCACACCAAAGCCATTTGAAAAAGAACAAGAAGAAGATCCAAAGAGTGGGAGGAAGAAAATAATAATGAGTGAAAATAAATGAGATAAAGATCAAAAAGACTAAACAAAGAAGAACAATGACACTAAAAGAGGTTCTTTGAGAATATAATCAAAGTAGATAAACTTCTAGTGAGGCTAGCAAACAAAGAAGAGAAAAAACATTAATAAACAGAATTACAAATGAAAAAGGAAAAATCACCACAGAGGGAAATACAAAGATTGTAGGAAATTACTAAGAACTATATACACCAGTAAATAACCTTGAAGAAATAAATGTCTAGGTCATTGTTGTCTGCAAAGACTAACCCAGCAAAAGACAAATGAACTGAACAAACTGATTGCAAGCATGGATATTGAAACAGTAATGATAATAGAAAAATCTTCATATAAACAAAAGCCTGGGACCAGATGGCTTTACAAATGAATTTTATCAAACTTCAAAGGAAAAGTTGATGTTCACCTTGCTCAAATTGTTTTTAAAGAAGGAGTGCTCCCTAGCACGTATTATGATGCCAAGATTACCCTAATAGTTTTGACTAGACAAAGACAGAACAGGAAAATTATAGACCAGGATTCTTGATAAACATTGATGGAGAAATTTTCAACAAGGTATTAGCAGATTAAATTCAAGAGCATATACAATGTTTATACATCATGATCAAGTGGGATTTTTCCCAGGAATGCAAGGATGGTGTAACATATATGTAAGTCAATTCATAAAACACATCATATATACAAAAGTAAAGATAAAATTCATGATAATATCAATAAATGCAGAGAGCATTTTATAAGATTCAGTACCCATTTATGACAAAAACTCTAAACAAGACAGGAATAGAAGGCACCTAATTCAATATAATAAAGTCTGTAACTCCAAGTCAATGGTCAATATAACACTCAATGGAGAAAAACTAAAAATGTTCTGCTTAATATCAAGAAAAAGACAAGGATGCCCATTGGCACCACTTCTGCTTAACATAGTATTAGATGTTTGGGCCAGAGCAATGAGACAAACTTAGGGAAAAGGACTCTAAGTCAGAAAAGAAATGAAACTATCACTAGTCACAGATGACTTGATATTATACATAGACAATCCTAATGAATCTATTAAAGCTGATTAGAAATAATAAATGAAAACAGCGAAGTGACAGATAACAAAATCAACATATAAAAATCCATAGCTTTTCATATATAAACAACAAACAAGAAGCAAAAGAAACTTGAAAAAATAATCTGTAATAGCTTCAAAAAGAAATACCTAGGAATCAGCCTAACAAGGAGGAAAAAGACCTGTCTAATGAGAACAGATGTTACTACTGAAAGGACTTGGATGAAGACATTAGGAGGTGGAAGAGCTTCCAGGATGGTGAGAATCAACAAAATTGAAATGACTATCCTGTTTAAAATGACATACAAATTTAATGCCATCCCCATTCAAATACCAGCACTATCTTTCCAAGAAATTGAACAAAAGATATTGCAATTTCAAAAACCACAAATGGTCTCAAATTGCAAAAGCAACTGAGAACAAATAATGAGAGAAATGGAGGTTTACTTCACACTTCACTATAAAGCAATAGTATTTTTGATTAATTTGTTTATTTCAAGTAACATTGGTTTACTTCACTGTCTGTGATTCAGAGAAATAGGGCCACGCCTCCTCAGAAGGCGTGAGCCAACCAGAGCACCCACACCCCTTCATCATACACCATGGAGCCCCCTCACCCCTGGTTCCCATCGCCCTTCCCCATCTAGTGCCCTCCATTCTGTAGTCATTTCCAGATTTTGTTTGAGTTTAGTTCTGTCATTCCCTTTGTATTGTTTATAGTCCATGTGAGTAGAGTTATTTGCTATTTGTCTTTCTCTCTCTGGCTTATTTCATTTGCATCATCCCCTCCAGCACCATCCAAGTACAAAGCGACAGTATTAAAAACAATATGATACGGGCATAAAAGGTACATACATGGATCAGTGGAACAGAGCCAAAAATTCAGAAATAAAACCACATACCCACCAGCACCTAATCCATGACCTAGCAGCTATGACCATAAATGGAGACAGGACGGTCTCTAACAAATGGTGCTAGGAAAATTGGGAAACCACACATAAAAGAATGAGGCAAAATCACTAGCTAACACCATACGCAAAAACACCAAATGGATGAAAGATTTACATATAAGACTTACCTACAACAATAAACTACATAGAAGAAAACATTACACTGGTGATATGTTCCATAATATCAACAATAAAGACTTTTTGTGACTTGACACCTTGGCAAGGGAATTGAAAGCAAAAATAAACAACTGAGATGACCTCAAGTTAAAAAGTTTGTATGTAGTAAAAGAAAATCCAGTATGATTAAATAGACACTCTACTAAATGGGAGAAAATATTCACATGATATATAACTGACAAGGGGTTAATAGTCAAGATATATAAAAGCTCATACAATTCAACAATAAGGAAACAAATAACCCAGTTAACAAATGTGCAGCAGATATGAGCAGACAATCCACTAAAGAGGATATCCAGAAGGCAAAAGACATATGCCAAAATGTTCCCATCACTCCTAATGAGAGAAATGCAGATTAACTATAATGAGCTACCATTTCACATGTGTGAGAATGGCAAAAATCAAAAGACCCCAATAGGAGCTGGAGGGGATGTGGAGAGAACGGGGCCCGCATACCCTGCTGGTGGGAGGGTGAACTGGTGCTACCATTATGGAAAGCGATCTGGATTCACCTTTAAAAACTGAAAATGGAGGGCCTCCCTGGTGACCTAGGGGTTAAGTCTCAGGTCATGACTTGGAAGGCGTGAGATGGATCCCCAGCCAGGGAGCTGACCCACATCGCACAGCAGACCTCTCCTGTCTCCCCACGGCTCCTTTCTGCAGTGTATTTCAGTAGACCCGCCTGCTCTGCTTCCCACTCTGTCTCTGGTGAGTCCTCTCCCTCCCTCCCCAACACACACCTCTGACCTACACCCCAGGTCTTCTATGCAAAAATAAATAATATAAAAATCTTTAAAAAACCTGAAAATGGAAATACCACAGGACCCAGCAGTCCTACACTCGGGCATTACCCACAGACTATGAACCATCCGTCCCAGAGTTCAGAGCTGCCCTAACCATAATAGCTAAGGCTTGGAAGCAGCCTAAATGTCCACCAACAGACACTGGATCAAGAGGACATGGCCAAGCCACACCACGGAGTCTCATACAACCATACGAAAGGATGCCATGAGGCCGTTTTCAACAAACGGCAAAGTCAGAAATGAAAAAACAAAAATGTTGTACACTTATATAGCAGGCAATTGGATAGCATAAAACACTCTCAAAAAACCACCTTGAGGGCTCCCAGGTTAAGAGGGAGAAAGAAAATGACAGGAGGACACAAAGTAAGTAAATGCATGTGTGGGGACTAGGTGCAAAGCCCAGTTCCAGCACCTCTAGTCAAGGGAAGTTAGTTCCAGTGTTCCAAGGGTTCCAAAACCCACCAGTGAGTCTCTGCCGCAACCTGACACTGGACAGATTTGGTCCTATTAACATGCACCCCTTGTTTCCAGGAGCCTATTGCTCTGCACCCCACCTTCCCTCGCCCTCCTTGGAAGCTGGCAGGCTCAGTCTCCCATGGGAGGGGCACTGTCACGTGCTCTCTAGGGACATGTTCTCTGTCTCAGGGCCATGCACCCCACCCTGGACCGTTCAGTGCCCTTGTGTGTGCCCACTGCCCCCACCCAAGCACTGAGTCCTGGTCCACCAGCTGACTCCTGCCTTCTCGGCTGCTCCTCCAGGAAGGCTCTTCTGCTCGCCACAGACACCAGGCACTGCCGGGACCCTCCTAGTCAGAGGCTCAGTGCCGAGAAGGGGCGCCTAAGCTCAGCTCAAGATGGGGGCTCAGTGTGGTGGGTCGTGTCTGGCCTGGAAGCAATCTGAGAGCTGCTCTGACTCCAGCTACTGGGTACTCATGAATATTTATTACCAGGGAGGAAGGGAGGGAGGACGGAGGAGGGAGGACAGAGGAGGGAAGCTGGTGAGAGGGAGGGAGACAGAAGGGAGGGGGAAAAAGCAAAGAAGGGAGGAAGGAGGAAAGAAGGCACTTGGCCTCAGGTCGCGGGGCTGTGAAGCGCAGTCCTGAGAGGCTGGTGGGAGCCCAGGAGCTGTGGTTAGAGACGCGCTCCTGCGTGACGCGCTCCTGCTGGTGCTGGGGACTCCGCAGCTCTGCCCCTCTCCAACCCCCACATGTCTGGAGGAAGAAACACGGAGGCCAGGAGCCTGGCCCGAGGCCACAGGCCCTGAAGTTCAGCCCAGCCACCCACCTCACTTCCTGTGTCCTCGTGTCCTTCTGTGGCCTCCCGTGGTTCACCTTCTCCTGAGCTACAGAACGAATAATTAGCCCTTCGATTTGGCCAGCTGGTTGAGCATTTCATTCAATTTACACTAAAAGTTCTGATTTTAATTTTTCTAATATTCCCATTAATAATGTCTGTTTAAGTCATCAGCTGGTTGCCCAAAGTTAAAATGTCTTTGAAACAGAAAATGAATGCAAATAATTAAATGGGGAAAAAAAATCAGAGGAAAGCTATCCATTTGTCAGATTTGGCATAAAAAATGTCTTGGAATGTAGTGTTTGGGATAATAAAATATATGAAGTTTTTTTTATTTTAATAAATGAATTCCAATATAATCCTGTCAGTTTATGCAAGTCCCATCATTCTTTCCAGAGGCACCGTGATAAATCTTTCATGTGAGCAAAAAGCTCAGCTGTCTCCTCTGGGTCAAAATCCTGTCAGGGCAGAGGTGACGAGAAGCCCTAGCCAAGGAAGGTCCCTTTGGGGGTGCAGGGAAAGGAGCTCATGAGTGGCCAACAGAAGTTCTGGGACTGGAGCTGAGGCCATCACAGGCTGTGTCGGGTGACATGAGCTGGCGGCTTGGGCAGGGCCAGATCACGCAGGGTCACAGGCCTGCAAGACACTTTCCTGATGTGTTCTGAAGTCAGCCATGTGCAGGAGATGGAGGAGGAAGCTGTGACCTGTGCCCCCAGAGAAGTCAGGACCTCTGACCCCACCTGGGGAGGAGGCAGACTTACCCAGCAGGCAAGGTCATGGATGGAGACAGGGGCCAGCTCGCTGCCACGTGGCCTCTGGGGGCATCGGCACACACCTCTGAGCTCCCTGAGCTGATCGCTCCTAGTGATTAAAAACACCGCCCAGCTGACCCGCAGCTCCTGCCATGGAAAATCCACTGCACAGCTTCGTGGGCCCGCGGGAGCGGCCTGGCTGCCTTCTGGCCTCTGAGCCAAGGGAGTCCAGGAATTTGGGGGGCAAACAGGAAGATGCAGGACACGCCCCAGAAATGGAGGGAAGTCGCGGGGGTCACCGCCCCGGGTGCTGCTATGAACACTGGCCACTGTCTTGGGGCTTGGCCCGGCGTTTCACCTTCCTGCCCCTCCCCTCCCCTCCTCAGAGGACGGGCTCGCTACTAATACTGATAACGGTGGCCCTGAGGCGATGGCAGGGAAGCCGGAGCAAGTACTGGAAAAGCGTGCGGCCCAGGCCTGCCCGCTGTGGCACTAAACAGAGGGCGCTGCGCGCTGCCATCGGGCGCCGAGGTGCGGCAGGTGCCCGGCGCTCGCGTGCAGGGCTCAGCCGAGGGTGGCCCACGTGCGCCGGTGACTTCTCCGCGCTTCTCCTCGACGCCACGCCCTTCGCCCTGCACACCCGCACCGTCCGGTCCATACCCAGGGCATCTTCAGTCCATACCCAGGGTTCCGCTGGTGAGCTTTCCAGACAGAGAAACAGAACTTTCGAGAATCTAGGTAATACCGGACCTGAAGCAACCAGCATGAAGCACCTGCAAGACTTGCATTCCACGACCCCTGGCTGTCCCTCTTGCTCGTCGTGGGGTGGCAGTAATTCCTACAAGAATCCTTCGTGCTTATATAACATGCTTTCCATTTCTAAGTCCCCAGGGGCCTCCCTGGTGGCGCGGCCAGTTGAGCGCCGCACTGCGAAGCATCCAGAGTACAGCAGCGCAGGTTCGATCCCCGGCCAGGGAGCGGACCCACAGGGCGCAGCAGACCTCTCCTGTCTCCCCGCTGCTCCCCTCAGCAGTGCATATAGGTCGATTTTCCTGTTCAGCTCCCCACTCTGTCTCTGGTGAGTCCTCTTGCCTCCCATCACTCTGATCTGTAGCCCAGCTCTTGTGTGCATAAATAAATAAATCTTTAAAAAAAAAAGTGAAATCCCTGGTTGTCTGGATTTTTTTCTGGATTCTGAACTGTCCAGGAAAGCAGGTAGATGCCAGTTGTACAGAAGAGGAAACTGAGTCTCCCGTCCCGCTTGAGGTCTCAAAGCTGAAGCCTGGGCCGGCATTCAGCTGGGGTGCCCCCTCCCACCCTTTCCTCTCCCTCAGTTTCAGCCATCATACACTATTAAACAGTTGATAGCTTGTTTTGTTCATATTAGAATATATTTATCTTATCACAGTTTATTTTTAAAATAAGATTCAAGAAATTAAAACTTGTCCATGTGTTCACCTCAGCTGAGGAAATCATAGAGTAAGATAGATGGGCCGTTTTAATGAAAATCTCCTATGGCCCGTGCTCTGGGCACTCACGGACAGGGGGTTCAAACTACATGAAAATGTGTTTGCGTCTATTCCAGCGTTACAGATGAAAGTATCTACAAATCCACAATTTCAATAAGACGAAACTCTGAGAGAAATAACCGGCTACAATCACTGGTAGTTTCAGGAGCTGCAGTCAGCGCTGACCCCAGGCGACCGAGCTGCCTGGCTCTGTCCCCATTGCTGCCCTCACCCAGGGTGTCGGGACAGGCTTGTCCATCCGGCAGGTCAAGGCAAGGTGCCCAGTCCCCAGGCATCCCTCCACACCCAGGGGGACGGGAGTCCTGGGGCCGCACCCCAGAGAACAGGCTCAGGTCAGCCAGAAGGGCCACACGACAGACGAGGAGTTCCCACGCGCCTCCATCTGCTTTCTCTCCACTTGCCTCATCGTGTATGGAACGAGCAAAGCTTTTAGTGTCGGTGGTTCAGGCAAATGCATTAAAAAGATGAACATTTTAGTTAATGTTCTAAGAAGATTTCCAAAAGTAGTTTTGATTGTGTACTATTAGCATTAATTAATTTCCAGACTGGGACCAGTCGCTCTATTAGAGGAATGCATATGTTAATCAGCTCTCACTGCTGCTGTGCTGGTGAAGACAGCCTGGCAGGCTTTGTCTGCCCCTTCCCTTGCTCTGCCTCAGTACAGGCACGTGGTCACAGCCTGCAGGGCTCAGCTGACCACCAGCCAAAGAGTCCCAACAACTGCCCCCAAGCACCTGCTCACACCTGGAGGGGAGTCACAGACCTGTTTGGTGGCTGTTCTACCCCAGCTCGTAGTGCACTGTTGTACAAACAAAAAACAAACACCCTTTCTCCTTTTAGGGTCCATGCCCATCCAAGTGACTGGCTTAAAGAACAGAGAACAGATCTGATATCTGGCCAGGGCCCTTGCACAGTGAACATCCTGTGCAACTGTACACAGCAGCCCTTCATTCCCAACCTCTGATAAGATCCCCACCAGGAAGCATATACTCCCTACCTTTGCCCTCATGAAGCGTTGGCTTTGTGACATTCTCCATATGTGTATTAGTGCTTTCCAGATAATCATGTAGACATCTCTTTTCTGCCTGGGAAAACTATAAGTTCTTAGAACCAAAGAGCACCCAGTAAAGTTTTGTACACAAAGTTGATGAGCCATTTTCTCCCCAGGGTAAAGCCAAATCTGTGGCATTATATTCCCTGCAGATGCCAACCACTGCTCTTTTCTTCCCGTCTGTGGGTGCATGGTGGGTGTGAATGAGTGTGCACCGCCACTGGCTGTGTTAAGGCATAAGTGGGAATGCCTTTGAATGAGGTCAATAAAGGGCGGGTCAGGCAATGCCTTTAGGCAAGTGTGTGTTTCACCTGTGTGCACCACATGTATGTGTGTGGGTCTGTTTACACATACCCACATGCGAGAGATATGTTTCATGTGTGTTCTATGGTTAAGTGTGTTGTTTATACATGCATGTTGTGGGTTTATGCATGTAAGTTGTGTCCTGTGTGCATGTGTATGCATCCATGTGTAAGACTTACTATTTGAGGGGAACATGTCCCTTTCCCCATGGGAAGAAGGAGGAAGTACAAGGGTGCACACAGCTTCTGCTGGTGAGTCTGTTCACCTTAAGGGGTGCTCACAGAAGTCCCCCCACAAAGCCACCTCTTCATGTCCCCTAGGTCAGAATTGTACAATGTGACCCACCGAGCCAAAAAGGAGGTAAGGTGAGCTTGATTATGATGCATTTATTAGCACTTAAGCCAGGCCCATTGCTGGCCAGGGGCTAGCTAGTCCCTTATCCCTAAGGAAGGTGAGAAGGAACCTCGGGCCTCAGCGGGCAGCCCTGCCACACAACGCTCTGCCTCGTTAGGATGAAAAACAAACCCGCAAAGTAATGTATGCATTCAAGGTGCCTCTGGGGTCTTCACATTGTCATGTCTTGTGCTAGGAATTCAATCATGGTGGGAAGACGGAGGGTGAGGTCGCATGCCCTCGTGGGGCCCGGCTCTCGGCTGCCATTGTTAGACGTGTTGGGTGGTGTCTTTGGGGGCTCACTGCCTATTCTTCTGGTTGGTGTGTTTCTCAGACTTCTCAACAAGGCCTTTGCCTCCCAAGCACCTCTGCGTGACCTGTGACCACAGGCACCGGGAAGAGGAAACCGTTCAGGGGGTTCCTCGGTGTCCTTCCAACTCCACCCAACTCCAAAGGCAGGGGAAGAGGTGTGAAATGGAGAAAGTCGGGTGGGGGGAGAAACAAACCAACAAGTAAACGAAAACCAGAGGGAGATGTGCTGAATGCTCTGTCTCCCCATCCCAGCTGCCCACACACATTTCCTGACCGTCCTCCACCATCAGAGCCCATTATTCATCTCGCAAATCCATTATTTAACAGTCTACTTAAGAGAGAGTGAGAGAGAGACAGGGGAAGTGAGGCTGAAATGTCTCACAGGCTTTATTTGAAATTGTAAGCAAATTTAGTTCTTGGAAAGGTTGTCAGACGAGTATCCAGAGAGTAAACTCTTCAGCTTCTACATGGAAAAAAAAAAAAAAGGAAGCAGCTGGCAAAGCTATTTACAAGCGGCACCTCCCATGAGCACCAGTGGGGATGCCTGTGGTTGGGTGATCTGTGTGGAAGCTCCAGGCTGTGACCGTGGATGGTGGAGTTCATGCCAGCACAAAAGTGCCCACAGAAGCTGGTCGCTTATAACAATGTGGGGAAGAGTGATGTCTTCCCTAGTGTGATAGTTAAATGTGTTTGCCAAATTGGCTGGGCCACAGTGTCCAGCTATGTGATCAAACACTGTTCAGGATGTTTCTGTGAAAGTGGTTCTTTGGGGTTCTTTATTTATGAGGTTAACATATAATTGGTGGACTTATCATAGAACACAGACTATTTCACTCACTAAAAAAGGTAAAATTAGAGGGATGGCACCAGATATGTCACATGCATGAGACAGGTGCAATAATCACAAGGTGTGATTAGTGAAAACACCAAAATACCCAAGAAGCAGCCTGTGAGTAGAAAAGCCCCAGTAAAGGAGCTCAGAGTGGACACATGCATGTTGAAAAGAGTGGTGTGGAAGAATCTATCTTAGCAGATGCCATGAGAGTGGGGTCACATCAGCATCTCAGTGACCCCTGAGTCACTGGCTTGTGCTCCTGAACTATCCATGGACATGGTCTACCTCTGCTTCAAAGGGTGACATGTCACCTGTTAAATGGCCAGCAAGTGGTCCAGAGCACAGGGAATTCTTCCTAATATTTACTGAGCTCTTATTGTGTGGTGCTCTACACATATTGCTCATTAACTTCTCCTTACTTTGCACCCAAACCCATTTGACAGATGCAAAAAAAACAACACTCCATGAACTAAAGGGAATTGTTCAAGAACACATTTCCAGGCAGTGGTGCCTCAGCAGAATGTCTGTTTCCTTTCCTACATGCCTTATTACCCTGCAAGGTCGCCATGATGTGGTGCTTCTAGATCACCTCAGAAGTGCTGCAGTAGAAAGAGGTCTGACCTCAGGACTGCAAACTCAGACAGCTCAGCTGATGGGGCTGCCGATTGCCATGCTCCGGCATCTGTACCTGAGGAGCCTGGCAGCAGCTGTGATTCATCCAATGTGTCCTGTGGCCAGTCTCTTGACCAGGCATCCTGCACACCTTACATCCATCCATCGTCCTGTTCCTCCATGGGTGTGGGGCCTTCCTTCTACCCGCAAGGAAGCAGGAGTTCACTGGCATAAACCCACATTTAAATAATTGTTTTAAAAGGTAACAAATACCCCAGACTTGATGTTTTCTAATTATTACTATGTTTTTTTCTATAATTTATACCCTGGAGGTTACTTATATATTTTGTGTCCATGGCCGTGCCACAGACCCTCTCTTCCCAGCTTCCTGTTCATTAACATCATCGGTAGCTGGAAATCAGCAATGACAGGAGAGTTAAAGCAGGGAAATCAAAAAACACACCACAAATCAGAGTCTTTCTTTTTTGAAAGCCAGTTGTTAAGCATCAACCAGACACCATCAGAGAGAGTGGCCACTCAGGGTCAAGTTCTAAGAAGTTTGCTAGTTGGAGAAATGCAAGGCATAGAGACATCCTCACCTTAGCAGAGGGGGATTTATTATAAAGGCCTGCAGGAAAGCAATCATAACAAACATTACATATTAAATAAAATAATAATCATTATTCTTAATAAAAGAGAAGCATTATTTATGAACACACGTCCCAGATTTAGCATGAACACAGACAAGATGCATTGCTAGATCTTTTCAATTGAACCAACTGTATTCTTCATCCTATGCTTTTCATTTATTTGTTCACATCAAAGGAACAGACATGTCTTCTCTTTTCCTGCCAGACTTTGATTTTAGGGAGGACAGATACCCTCAGGACAGACAAGGTTTCCAAGGAACCATTTCGTCCATGTTCTCGACTTGATATGGTGAGACCCCAGAGACAATAGGCAGGGTTAAATGGATACTACTCCTTCTATGTGACTCTCCCACGTCCATATTGCTGTCATTTTAGTAATTGCTATTGCAGTCGTTGTTGGGAGTGGTGGTGATGATAATAATACAAGAAAGACAGAGAAGGCTGGGTCTCCTTTGGATGACTTCTATCCTGCAGGCTTTCGTGTAGGTTCCCATTACTGGTCAAACCTATATCCAAGGCATGTTAACTTTCAAGAATTCATCTCCTACACTGCTCTCCTTAGGAAAGGTTTCCTTTAATGGCTCTATAAAAGCATTTGGCACATACACAAGGAATGGCATGGCGCCAATACATCACAGTGGGCAGAGTCTGTAATGAAAATGTCTAAGATGCAGCACTGGGTGATGGAGCGCCAGCAGAAGAGTCAAGGCAGAGTCCAAGAAGAGCCCATTATCATGCCTCCAGGTCAGAGAGAGCTAGCTGACTCCATAATGGATCTGAAGGCTTAGGTGAGCTTACGTTTCAGCTTTCTTGTTTGCTTCCCCTTTTGGGAAACCACAAAACCAAGGTCATAAGAGGATGCCTGAGGTAATGGGAGGAGCATTTGGCTGGAGTCAGAAGACCTGGCTCTAGCACCTGCTGCAGCTAACTCACCAACCAGCATTACACAGCTCCCCTCCTTGCTCATGAACTTGGTTTCCTCACTTTTTAAATGAAGTGATTTGCCAAATTTCTGGAGACTTCTTCCGATTATAATAACCTGGTATAAAGTTCCCTGATTCTGCAGAAGACTTCCCTTCCAAAATCAAAATGTTAAGCTAGGCTAATGAATAGAATTTTAGGGGGAGTCAACCAAGTTCAGGAAAAACCACCATTCCTGAGGGTGTCCTCATGCACTCTCTTCATGAGGCAGGAGCTTTCTGATTTCCGCGTATCTATCAAGCGACCAGAACTTCCTGACCATAGTTGGTTGACCCTGAGGCAAACACCTGACTTAATACGGCCAGTCACATGATCTCTTCCTCGGTTACAAGTTGGATGATATGCCATCTCCAAACCAGTCAGGTGGGTGGAAAGGGATGAAGCCCTCTGAATGGCTATGACTAGGTCATTTAGTGGTGATGCAGAGTCATATGCAGAGTGACATGATGCCAGCTCATCACTGTGGGCACGAGACAAAGCCAGCATCCCAAGACCCTCGGTCTCAGCAACAGTTTTATAAAGTTGGTGGGAGAAAGGGACGGTTTACATAGAGAAACCTAAAATAGGGAGTTGAGTAGCAAAGAGGCAATTAATGACTCTTCTGTCTTTTATGACAAACTCAGTGCCAAGGGGAAGGGATGGCTGAACACACAAGACAAAGAACTGTAGGAAAACATGCAAAGACACACGGTTTTCCATGGTTTCCCCCCCACATACTGCAGAAGATCAGGACTAAAACCAGCTCTCAGGAGTGAAGGATGATTAATGTCAATGCCTTGTTGAAGGAAAAGCAACTTAGGAAAAAGTCATATCAAGAAGGACAAACACAGAGGCTCTGTTTGTTCAAAATAGGTACTGGGAACTCTTGCCAAACTCATTTTACTCCTGGGAGTGGAACAACCTCAGACCAGCCTCAGTACTTCCATTGCCATTTTTGATGTGAACATTGCTGAATGTGGCCAGGTTCTTTTCTTTTGTTTCGGAAGATAATAAATGGTAACCTGCATACCAATACAAATGAAAGGCAAGATTAGAACAGAAGATGACAGAGCCAGTGTTTGAAGCTGGCAAGCTGTGGTCTGGGACCAGGAATGGATGTTAGGCACAGGGAATTAGGCAAGCAAAGGCACAGAGGTGTTCCGAGGTGACCTGTAAGGGAGCTCTGATTTAATCCAGAGGGGAAAAGAAAATGTGCCAAGAACTGAATCCAGGGAAGTAATAGGTGATCCAGGCTAGTGAGGTGGTGTTTGTGCAGGTTGGAGAAAGCAAAAGAATCACCTGAGAACAATAGACTTGAATACAGGGATAGAAGAGAACTGTGTTTCGCTTATTGTACCATATAAACTTTGTGCTTTAATTTTTTTTGTACTAGGTTGCATATTACCTTGTTAATCAATGACACAGCTCAATAATGAATATACTGTGTGTGCACGTGTGTGTGTATGTGTGCATTTAAAGCAGGCACTAATCCCAGATCCAGATTCTGGTCCTGGAGATCTAGAGCAGGAGGAAGGAAACTGCCTCTTATTGAGACTGCTACAAGACCACACTTTGGGATTTATTACCACTGATGACCAGGATCCATGGTGCATCCTTTTTAGAGAACTTAGTTCAATGTGGTTGACAAGATGGTTGGAGAAAAAAAAGCCTAAATGCAGAGAAAGCAGAAAGGAGGTCACTTCTCTGGTTCTTAACATGAGCGTTAAGCAAGGCCAACTCCATAAATACACACCTAAAGGAGGACAAATCAACAGTTCCCAGAAACCCCAAATCTGTCTGGGGAGTCTGTCCTGTCCTGGATGGTAGTAAGTTTCCTTCATGTGCTTCCATTGGGAAGACCCATTGATGGGTGAAGAGATCCCAGCAGTACCATCCCCAGTTGTACCCTTTAGTCCAGCTCTTCTGAACTTCTTTTCACTGAACCCACACTTGTCTCCACACCTTAAAACACACGGTTCCTTCTACCTCCCCCTCCTTGTCTGCCCAGGACCTCCAACTAGCCATCAAACTTCAGTTTCAGCACCAGACATCAGAAAGCATTCTTGTAACTTCCTGTCATCTGAACTCTAAGCCCACCAGGTAGCCCATTACCACCTGAGTCCCTCCCTACCCCTGACATCTCCCCCACCTGCTCTAAGCTCCTGAGCGGGGAACGGGGTCTACTCATTTCAGTATCCCCATCACCCAGAAGAAGGGCTGGCTGCCCTCATGCAGGATAACCATTAGTTAGTTACTGTCTCCCCATTGTTTGGCCCCATCCCACCACGTGGAAGAGGGTATTGAAGACAGAGGAGGGAATGAGACACCTCCCTTCCCTGTGATTGACTGACAGCCTGAGTCTCTCCGGAGGGCAGGAAAACTGAAGACAATAACCCCTCTCCCCTGAACTGGAGGTGGGGGGGTAGGCTAGATAAATTAAGTTCGACAGGATTCATATTTATCTGATTGAAGCAAAGCAAAGTTTGCCACAGGATTTGGTTCTGTGTTGAGAGATAGCAGCCTTTGATGGCAAATAAAAGCTACATCAAATGGGCATTTCACAACATCTGGATACCTGAGCTGAGCGTTGTTAATACTGCCTAGTTTGTAGATGGGTCAAATCTTCACCATATGTTTTAGAAGAGTCTTATTTTTTAATATAAAATGTGTAACATTTGATTTCCTGAAGAAATGCATATATCTGATGCGCACATTGGTAAAAAGAACCGGTGGAGAACGCACACCTGCAAGGGCTTCAGAAATTGTAGCATTTAGCTTCTTTCCTAATTTGCAAAGCAGAGACTTGGAGGAGAACACTTCAGGAAGTAAAGCAAGACCTAATGAAATTCTGAACTTCTTTGGAATCAGAAGTAAGTGTGGCTGTATCGTGGCCAAAATGATATAAAACATTTAATATCATCTCTGAGTGCATCCCAAGAGCTCTGAATAGGATCCCAGAATTTCACACTCCCTCTCCGGAAACGGGAGTTGGAGGCTGGCGAAAGTCTGTACCCTGCAGAGCTGGCCCCCCTGACCCCTCGCCGGGAGGGCAGCCGGGCCCCTCTCATTTGGACCTCACGGGAAGGAAGCCTCCTGAGCCTCAGAGGGGTCTTTTCGGTAGTGGCGTCGGCTCCCTCATCCTGGGGTTCCCATCCACACATGCCATCGTCACTGGCCTTTCCAGGGACAGCAGCCCAGCTGCTACTTTCTAGGAGAACCACAATTACCTCAGGACTGCCAGGGAGTGGGGAGTAATGGGGTTCAACCCCTCAACCCCTAGGACTTGGAGCACTTCCCGGTGGTAAGAACAGTAACGGGGATCGTTATTATTTGTCCAGTCTCACTAGGTGGAGATCCTGTTCTGGAGCTCTGCCAACACAGACCCACTTAGCCTTCTCAGCACCATCAGATGGGGCTGCACTGCCCTGTTCAGAGAGGGAGGGGCCTCCCTGGTGGTGCGGCATTTGAGCACCGCACTGTGAAGCATCCACGGCACAGCAGCGTGAGTTCGATCCCCGCCAGGGAGGGGACGCACAGGGTGCAGCAGACCTCTCCTGCCTCGCCCACTGCTCCCCTCAGCAGTGTGTTTTGGTCCATCTGCCTGTGCTGCTTCCCACTCTGTCTCTGGTGAATCCTCTCACCTCCCACGACTCTGGCCTGTACCCCAGCTCTTGTGTGCATAAATAGTAAATATTTTGGAAAAAAAAAAAAAAACGAGGAGGGAAGTGAGGGTGAGGAGCTAGTAGCTGCTGGCCACTAGGGCTGGAGATCATGGAGAAGGAGGTGGGGCAAAGACCATGGGGGAGTGGGCAACTCAGAGAGTCAGGTGAGAACAATGCACCCAACACTGCTAGAGGCTCTTAGATTTTAGTGGACAACCAAGTTACCTGAGGAGCTAGTCTTAATCAGGACTCCCTGAGATGGGAAAAGGACGTCGAGCCCATGGAGAGGACTCTGGGTAAGTAAGCTTTGGCATTGCTGTCAGTGAAACAGCCTGTGACTTGAAATGGAGCAGCGCAGTTTTCACTGATGGGGATGTCCCCAGGATGCAGGTAACGACAGCAATGGGGAGAGTGGATGCCCTGTGCTGGGGCTGGGTGAAAAACCCACCCATCTTTCGCTTGTAGAGGTGTGTACACACAAACGTATATGCACACGTGTTTGTAAAGAACTGTGCCCACTTATTGACTGCTCGGATGTATACAGGTAAGGTGCACCTGCATGTGTGCATATATTTGTGAGTTTCTGTAGGCACATCTGTGTCATGTGTGCACACACATGTTTGTGTGTACATAAGGGCATGTGCACTGACCTATTTTGCTCTGTAAAGACTCGAGAAACCTCTGGTATCTCTGTAAAGAGAAGGGAAGTGGCTGGGAGACTGGGGCATGTGACAAGGATTAGGTTACATCTTCATGAGTTTGAATTTTGTATCAGTCCTATATATTACCTCCTCAGTTAAACAACAACTAATGTGTGTGTGTGTGTGTGTGTGTGTAAAACACGTCACTGCACACCTTCTGTAAATTCTGGACCTTAGTGTTTAGGGTGAGCAGGCTGGAGGGGTCTGGGAAAAGGAGAGCGAGAGCACCCAGAGGAGGGGGTGCCTAGGATCAGGAGGTGCAGGCACAGGAAGTGCTCAGGTAACGCCTCCCCACCCAGATGGCACGGGGGAGTGGGGATGGCTGCCCACAGGGGGGCTGTGGCGCCTGGAAAACACTTCGGCGCCCGCCAGATGCGGGCAGCAAGGCCCCTTCTGCAGGCGCCAGCAGCCCTCCGAGGCTTGCAGGCTGGGCCCGCAAGCCCTCCTCGTGTCCTGCCCTCGGGCCTGCCAGACCAGGAGCTGGTGACTCCCACGAGGCCACTTTCCAGCAAGACACCCTCACCTTCGGGGGTAGCAGTCCCCTCGTCTTGGGGGGGCTGCCAATGCCCACCCGTACAGACCCTGCCATGTGGGCCCCTCCCCCTCCAGCTATTTGTCCAGACTTGGTAGGATCTTTGACAGCATCTCTCAGCTTGATGTCTTGTCTCCCCATAAATGTGAGGGGCCCCAGTGAATGATTCCACCAGTCTCTGAATCACCGATCTTCCTGTATGTCTTTCACCGGGGGCTGGCCAGTAATAGCTGTTGAATGAATGGGCAATGGATAAGGGAGGGAAAGATGTAGAAGGGAGGGAGGGAGAGAAGGACCAAGTCAGGCCATCTGCCCTCTTAAATGATCCTGGAAAGCTTTAAGGAGGAGAAAAGTCAAGTCAAAATACCCCCAGGTTTTAAATTCATCACATTCAATCAAGGCAAGGAGACACATGCCACTCTGTCCGCGTGTGAATGCATGGTACAAAGCACTGAAAAGTGTTTACTTTTTCAAGTTTTTTATCATCACATCCACCTTTAGGATTATCCACCTACTGGAATTTAAAATGTCAAACAGAATGCTAAGGTAGTTAAAAGTGATTTGAGAGGCAAGAGGTAGCGATATGGCTTCGACATGACTGGGTAACCTTGAACTTGGCACTTGGTCTTTCTGAGTTGAGTTTCCCATGAGTAGAACAGGGAGAAGAGCCCTTTTCATCTGAACAGGATTGTTTGATGTGAAAGTGTCTTGCAAATGCCAGTGGGCTCTCCAAATATGCAGTATTTTTCCCCCTCTATTTAGCGTTACAGAGACGCAAACACATGGAAAGCAGAACTGGGACATCTCACCACGGAAGCAACGGAGCCTGGTGCAAACTTCAGCACCAAGTAGGTCTCTGTTAAGAGCAATTGAACCAAGCTGGGGGCTCTGTGTGTGTCTGGCTGTGCAGAAATCACAGCACCACGCAGCCATGGAGACATTAGAGACACAGAGAGACACAGACAGGGTTTTCTGCTCCTCTGCATCTGCCGGGCTCATTGCACGCCTTTCCATGGTGAGATAAGCAGCCTCCAGGTCCCAAGTCCACTGACACTGTGATGAAACAAGCAAATCATTCGGTCTGACGCTGTCTCGAGACCCAGAAGTGGTCAAGGCCAGTCTGCAGGCCACCGCCAGCATCTGAACCCACCTGTGCTTGTGCCCAAAGCACAGTCAAGTTCGTCTCTGACTTCTAATCTGTGGGAAGATGGATCAAACCCTGATGTCTCTGCAGCCTCCTGTACCCCTTCTGCTCGCCTCCCTTCCCCAACAGGAGCATGCATATGAACAACATTGAATTCTGCCCATTAATTTAGAGTCGTTCTGTACTGATAGAACATTTCAACTCTGCCAAAACAGTTTCTATTTCAGAATAATTCTTTATTCCAAATTCTTCAAATTGGCATCGTCTCCTCTTACTGGGCTCGTCTCTGTGGAGTCCTGTAGGCTTCATATGTCCCCGAAACAACTCTGCTTTCTTCGGAACTTCGCAAAGGACTCCTCGGGCACTGTCCCTCCTCCACTAGCTCGGGAGGTAACATCGTCTGGATCTTTTTACTTCTGATGCAATTCTGGCATTTATCATTCTGGTGTTTATCATTTTCAAACTTCTTGTTTGAAGGTACTTTTACTACCGTGGGGAATAAAATGTCCCTTTGACCCATGCAAGAGGGAAGTCAGGAGGCTTACAAGCACAGAACCAGCCCACGAGGGAACGGTGTTCTTGTAGGCTGCCGCTCTGTCTTTCCCTGTAAGTTAGGTAACGGACAGGAAACACCGCCAATGACAAAGGGCTCATGGATGACCCTTTGCTGTACCCTCTAGTAGCTCAGCCAGGACATGCATTTCTTTTTTCTTTTTAAAGATTCATTTATTTATTTATGCATACAAGATTCGGAGTACAGACCAGAGGCATGGGGGTAAGAGGATTCACCAGAGACAGAGCAGGGAGCAGAAAAGGCAGATCTACTGTAGGTAATACACTGCTGAGGGGAACAGCGGGGAGACAGGAGAGGTCTGCTGCACCATAAGGGTCCCTTCCTGGGCCAGGGATTGAACTCGTGCTGCAGTGGCTGCAGAAGCCCTACATTCTGGCACTCAACCCCTTGCGCCACCAGGGAGCCCCAGGGCACGCATGTCTAACTAGAAGATGAGGTTGAGGGTGGTGAGTGCACTGGTAACTCTTAAAGGGCAATATCTCTATCTTCTCAGCACCCTTCTCTCCAATCAGATGCAGACTTTCACCATGTGTCAGGGGAAATGGCCACGCCAGGGTGCAAAACATAAGACCTCTTCTCTTCCAGGGTGAGGAATGACTGGAGGAACACCAGCACCCCATCTTGGGTCCACGCTCAGCCTGTGATGCATGCCTTCTTCAAGGGAAGGAGGTACTGTAACAGGGAGGCCTGCAGTGTAAGTCTTAGAACTGAGAATTTTGAAAACTATGCAAAAATAATTATGCAGTAAGGACCAAATAAATTGGTTTTAATGCAAAGTTTCAGGACGGTGATTATTCTGAATAATGGTTTATCTGAAGGTGACTTGGGGGAGAAGGGAATAACGCCAATACATTCTGCAGAAGAGGCTTTATTATCCTAATGTTGACATTCTGAGATGAGGACACTAACCCAGAGAGGTCAAGGATCTTCCCCAAGGCCACACAGATGGTAAGTGGCTCCCATGGCATCAGTCTGAATCCAAACCTACCTGCGGCAGACACAGCAGTCACTGGCTTCCCCCACCCTCTGCTGGCTGGGTGCTGGGACATCCTGCCTTACCCAACACCTGTTCTGTTTGTAAACAACAGCGACACAAATCAGACTAGCTTTAAAAACAGGGGCTGGCTCGTTCACATCACCTCAACGTGAGGCACCCACGGGTACCCGCAAAATCAAGATGAGGGTGTCATTAGAACCCCTTTCTGGTCTCTTCACTGCCAGATGTCCGGCTGTCTCCTTCCGGCTAAATGCAGGGGTCTCCGCAACTCCTGGACTCAGGCGCCCACAGTTTATAGATAGAAGACCTCCCCCTCTCCCTGCCTCCTACTTCCCTAGGCCACACTCAGGCTCACCAGCGCCATCTTAAGATTTCGCAGGAGCAACGATTGGCCCAGGGCAGCCACGCGCCCACTGCACCAATCGGAAGGCGGGGGCGGGAGGATCTGATTGGTCCAATGGCAGCCAGGGGCCGCCACCCACCAATCACCACGGCTGGCGCTGCAGTCGGGAAGACGATGCTCTCCCAGACCCGCCGGAAGTGCCGGGAACTTGGACGGCGTCCATCTCGGCGTCCGCGAAGTCAATCCTGCTGCTTCTCAAATTAGGATGTTTTAAAACCGTTTTGTGCACATTCTGATGACAGGTTCTTGCTCAATGTGTTTCCGTTCTGATTCTGAATTAATATATTTGATGTTCTTGGATGCAATTACTCCTCTCCAAGCGTCCCAGGAAGAGTCTGGGAGACCGACCTTCACTGGAGACAGCTCTGGCTTCGGCTTCCGTCACGAGCCTTAAATGTTGCCAGTGCCCCCGACCCGCAGCTCCGTGGCCCGTCGGAGCGTGGGGTCACGTAGACAGCAGGAGGGGCATCCTGGCGGCAGTGGGACAGCAGGTTTAAGGATGACAGCTGTGGCGGACATCCTGGGCTGAGATCTCAGCTAGAAGGGGCAGGATAGTATTTCTGAAACGGGGACTGAAGTTTCCTATCTTCCCCCCTAGAAGCTTGCCCCACTCCATGCCCCTTTGAAGAGCCAGGCAGTTTCTTCTATTCTTTGCCTAGGTGGGACTGAAATAAATGTGCAACTTGTGTTCCCTGGATTTTGTCTTCCCAACACCTAGGTCCTCAGGGAGCCAGTGGGCTGGAACACAGGCCGGAAGAGCTAGGGAGGTGGGCCTGCCCCTCTTGCCGCTGACCACAGGCCAGGAGAGGGGAAGATGAGCGCTGGAGGTGACAGCGTGGCGGTCTGAGTCTTGGGAGGCCACCCTGCCCCCCGGCGCGCGGAGGCTCCTGACGCCTGAGCCAGCTTGGCCAGGGAAATGCCTGGAGCCCCGGGAACTGGCTTCGCGAGTGCTCCGGCCTTTGCCCCGGGCAGCCTCAGACTCCCTGACCACCCCGCGCCTGACCAGAGAGCAAGTGGAGTAGAGCAGACACAAAACCCAAAGAACCAAGTGAGAACCCAGGAGCTTATCCAAGATTAAGCAAAACGGCCAGGAGAAGACTCGCAAAGCACTGAGATGGCGGCGCCTGAAGTCAAGAGTCACTCCAGTCTCAGGAAGTAGTAAGGACTGTGCGCCCCTCCTCCCCCAGTCTCACATGCTGACATTGGAACCCCCCAGTCCCTCCGCATGTGGCTGTATATGTTTAAAGCGATCGTTAAAGTTCAGAGAGGTCATTTGGCTGGGTCCTTATTTAATCTGACTGGTGACTTTATAAAAAGAGAAAATTAAGACACACGGAAAACCGTGTGGACGAGGAGAGGGCAGTTGGTGCTCCCTGCAAGTGCTCCTTGCAGGCAGGCAGGCAGGCAGGGCCAGAGACAGGTGCAGCCGGCGAGTCTTTGCGAAGGTCCACGGAGATCTGGCGGCCTAGAGGACGAGGGAGGCTGCTGAACGCCACAGAGCTCGTCTGCTGGCGCTTCTCTCTTCAGAGGCTGGCTGCGGACTGACTGAAGCTCGCCCCTGCCCTGCCTTACATCCTCTCCAAGTGCCCCACCCTACAAAACTGATTGGGCCATTTTCAGTCCTAAGCAGCTGATTGGTCTGGCCAGCACCAATCAGCGTACCTCCATTTTCAATCCTCAAATTAGCTCAAGCCCTTGCCTGGTAGATGGAGAGCTTGTACCTGGTTGGTTCATTTAGTTTGAACCTGATTGGCCCATTTATGATCCTGGCAGGCGATACAAAAAGGGAAAAGCCCAGCCCCTGCCTAGACCAGCTTCCGGTAAGGGCAGGAAAGCTCATGGGCTGGGGCGCTCCAGTTTCAGTTCCTGCCTATCTGGGTTTGAAGAGTGAAGCTTTGAGCTTTTTCTAAAAAGGAGGCAGGAGAAGAGGGCAGTGATATTGTCCACTGAGCGCTCGTCTCTGCCAGGCCGTCTAAGTCCTTTAGACGTCACGGCCATCTACTGCAGTACCGTGGGCCATGGCAGACACGGAGACTCACAGCCCATGCATTTTCTCAGTCACTGTGGACCAGGAATCTGGGAGCAGTGTAATTCGGGGACACAGAAGCCGGCAAGGTGTCAGCAAGACTGAGTTCTCACCTGAGCTTGGCTTCTCTTCCAAGCTCACGTGGTTGTCAGCAGAATGGAGTTCCTGGTCTGTGTGACCAAGGTCCTTGTCCCCTTGCTTCCTATGAACCAGGGGCTGTGTCCATCTCACAGAGCCTGTTCTTAGACCCTTGGTGCGGGATCTCCGTGGGCACCCACAGCGTGGCTCCTTGACCATTTCTTTCCTCGAGGCCAACAGAAACAAGCAAGCCTGCTACTGCCATTTATTCTCCCTAAAGGGGCCTCCTGCTCACGGCAGGCCCACCTCAGTTAATTTCTCTTTTGATTCAAAGACAAAGGGATCAGAGACCCCAACGACATCTTCCAAAAAACCCTTTGCCATGTAATGCAATAATCAAAGGAGTGACACCCACGAGGGAAGCGGATGTGGCTGTGGCCACCGAAGGGACTCACTGGCCATCTAGACATCTGCCTGAACCCATCAACCTCCTCTCGCCAAACCACAGAGTGATTCCAGGAGCTAGATATTTTTTTTATCCCAGTTTGCAGACAATTTATGTAAATAGAAGCCTATATTGAAACCTCAGAGAGCTTATGATTCAATTTAATCATATATAGATGGGCCAGTTACCACCCAAGGCCACATAGAAACTTTAACCTCCAGAATGTCATAATCTACTGCTGCGGACAACTACATAATAATTCATATCAACTAAATAATCTCCATACATCATCTCTTTAATGGCCAAAAGCCTAGCAAGTTGACATTCACTCTCGTTAGCTTCCGTTTTGCATGTGAATAAACGGGGCTTAGAGAGTTTAAACCACACTCTCCGGTCATCCACGGTGAAGAGATGGCCCTTGGAGCACCCAGGGCCCAGCACCTTGATGAAAATCATATACTGAATCCAAATTCGCAGTTCTTGCCCCATCTCCATATGTGCCGACAGAAGGGAGGTGGGGATGAGTGGCCAGGCATTATCTCTTACAGAGCATGGTGCGATGACCGAGAATAGATGTTCTTCCAGGATTGGTGACTATGTGATGTGAGAAGTGGGGTCAGAGCTAGACCCTAATGAATCAGCAGGACTTCAATAGGCCAGGATGAGCGAGGGCAGTCAGCAGGAAGACAAGCTATGGCTGGAGGATTGGGCCTCCTGGGATACTGTATACTTTCTCCTCAATCTGTCTCACTTTAGGGACTGACCACCTGATTCCACTGAGGAGCCCCCAAAGGCCTGTGGAAAGCTTGCAGGGCACCCCAAGAGATACAGGCTGCAAGATGAGGGCATCTTTCTAGAACATTCCAGAACCCTCCCCCCATCACTCCCGAGAAACTCTCCTCATCATTCTGCTCCCCAGGGACATAGGTAATGTCCAGAGAAGTTGTGAGCTGCCGCTACTGGGAAGGTGATGTTTCTGGCATCTAGTGTACAGATCAGGAATGCTACTGTGACTTTCTAGTTTAGATTGGTTCGCTTGGGGTTAGGAATCCTGCCTGACTCCTCTCTAACTGGGTGATGATCAAACAGTGATCAGTCTGGTCTCACTTTTTCCATGGGCAGAAACAAAGTGTAGATCATTCATTCATTCATAGTATATTTCTTAAGCACCTACTATGTGCTACTGCCTGAACTAAATGCTAAAAGCAGAGCAAAGATAACTGGATGTCACCTCTGTTCTAAGAGTTCATGGCCAAGCCCACTGGGTTCCCATCTTTCTATCTCCTGATCCCCCCAGCGCCACCACCATCTCAGACTCTTCCTCCCTCCTCCCTCGTTGCCTCAGGCATCTCACTTCTTTTCAGTGTCCAAGTTTAACCTATTTTGCTTTGTCAATTCATCTGCTCTGCTGCCACATCTTAGAAGATGCACAGACCGCCACCCACAACAAATGGCTCAGCGCCGAGGTCAGTGGAGGAGGAGGTGAACCAAATGGGTGTGTTTAGTCTGTGGCTCCTTTTAAATTAAGTCACCATAGCAGGGCCTCAAGGAACATGGTTTCCTCCGCTGCTGTTTCGTTATAAGTTTGGTGAGAAGCAAAGAATCATGAAGACACTGAATGCAAGTGACTAAAGACCTGGCTGCATTAGCTGGGGTTCAAAGCAGGTGTTTTTCCTCCTGACCGGTGAGGAAGGAGGCTTGAGAGGTAAGGAGGTGGCCCTGCTCACACACCAGGCCGCTGGGTGAGAGCCAGGACTGAACCCAGACTTGTCTGACTTCCTTTAAGCCCCTGACATGCTCTCCATTCTGCTGTGAGTGGCTGTCCCTTCTTCTTCCAGAAGGATCAGCTCCTTTCTCGGGAGGGCCATGCAGGGACTAGGGCAGGACTCCGCACTGGGTCCTCCAGTTTAATCTGTGGCCTCCACGGCTGGCTTTTCCCATGCACATGCTGCTGCCTGTGTCAAAAGCTGTGTTGTGCAGGAGCCGGAAGGGACTGACAGGTCCCTGCTCTCCTGCACACAGGTGCTAGGAGGCAGGGGGGATGGTGCACTCCAGGAGGGGCCGACAAAGTCATTTGGTGCTCGGGTGAGTGCACTTTGGGACAATCATCAAGGGCTCCCAGAAGGAGGTGGCCTGTGAGCCGGGCTGGTGGTAAGTCACACACACCTGGAAGGGGCATCATGGTCCCTTACGTGGGCGTGCACTAGCTCCGCACTCAGGAGACCTGGACAGACGGGCAGGGCAGTGGGCGTGGTCTCTCTGCCCTCACCCTCAGTGGCCTCACCTGTGAAACGCACGCCCAGCCCCGATACCCCCGTGAGGTCCAGCTTCCTGCCTCTGCATCTGGGACACCTGTGCCGAGGAGGGGCGCGTCCCTTCCCTGTCCTGCATAAGGCCTACTTTGCAGCCAAACACGTCCCCTTGTCCCAGCGCAAGTCCTCAAAGAGTAGACGCTGTGGGAACAAAGACCAAGGGGGCTGACAAAGGCAATAGTCAGAGAGGCGGCCAGAGGCCATCACTGTGTAGGGTCAGAGACAAGTGATCAGGCTTTTCCACCCTCCCGCCATGGGTGTGATGCTGGACACCTGCAGTCCTGCTCTCGTGCCTGAGTGGGCATGTGCAAGTGGCGCACCTGGGCTTTGACACGGGTGTATAAGGGCAGCGTCATGAGGACGCCAGCAGGAGAGTAGCAGAACATAGAGAACTGAAGCAGCAAAGCAGCCGAGAGAGTGAGACACGCCTCCTGGCCCCCCGGCCCCCTGCCTGCCATGTACCTGGCCACCTCTGACAATAAAAGCATAAAAAGCCACCGAGGGTTCCAGGGCTCCTCCTTTACCCTGTCTGCCCGGATCACAGAGAACCTGCTCTGTGCCCCTTCCTGGCACAACTGCCACCTTTGACCAGGCATCAAGATTGACCAAACTTCCCGGGCTTTCTGGGCACTGGATCTTCCTGGGCTCAGGCTGCTGAAAGGTGGGGAACTCAGGGTGCACCTGGCGCATGCCTATGTTTCCCTGCAGCCCAGCAGCACTTGCTCGCAGGGCCAGTGTGGACAGGCCTGTGCCCTGGCTAGCTGGCTCCATACCCACGCCCCACCCACACCACCTTGCCAAAGGACGCAAATCCCTGCCAGCTTTCTCGGGGCAGAGCCCAGCAGAGAACAAGGTGCTGAGACCTGTGGCCAGGTGAAACTCCTATAACTCAGTGTCCTTTCCAAACAGGGTAGCCAGACAGCCCGAGACACCCAGCCCTCCAGCGCCCCAGGTGCAGAGGCCGCTCCCGCGCAGACTCAGAAGGGACACTCGTCCCAATTTCCTGCATCTTGAACACCATGGAGCCGCCTCCTAGGACAGGGTGATGACCGCCACCTGCTCCTACAGATCAAGGTCTCCTGAAGCATCAGCGCTCCTCTCCTGCCTCTGGGGCCAAGGCTGCTTTCCACCCCAGTGGTGGAGCTGAGCCACGTTGTCTGATGGTCTGCAAAGCTACCACGTGCACCCGACCCTTTGCAGGCCGCGGTGGCCGGCTCTGCCCTGAGGTACACCAGACTGGGTTCCTTTCTTTATTCTGGGTGCCTGTGGCCACCGGACCCGCAGCGACGGGTCGAGCCCCGTGCCTGGTACTGGGCCCACCCTCCTTAGGGCCTGCGTTCTGGGCTGTCAAACCCTTGGGCTTGAGAATCCGGCTCCCGCGATGACTGCGGTTCTCGGAGCTCTGAGGGAGAAGGGGAATTCAAGCCCATCTCCCCAACCAAGCTGTGCCCCTGCGAGCCCATCCGAGCCTGGGCTGCTCCTGACAGTGGACGCCCAGGCCTGAGGCTGTCCCCTGCGGCAGCGGCCGGCCCTGATGTCCGCTTCTCTTGCAGTCGATCTCTGCAGCCCCGCGCTGCCTTGGAAGAGCCATTAGTGACCCAAGACCCAGCCCACTTGTGAGGAGAGCTCAGGCCCGGGTGGGGAGTGGCCAGAAGCGGGTCAGACCTTGAAACGGGGTCGCGTTTGCGGCACAGCCCTGCCGCCCGGGCTGCCCAGCTCAGGCCGCTTGCCCACCGTCCAGGCCTCCTGGCACACGGGTGAAGAGGCCACCACCTCCTGACTTCTCCGTGGCTGTTCAATCAGCGATTGTCTGCGGTGTGCTGGGCCCAGGAAGCGCTCCAAGGGCGGCGACCTTGGGGCAGGCGAACGTTTCCTGCTCTTGGCTGCAAATTGGCAACCCGGCCTCTCGGCCTGCCCTGGCCCTGTGCGGAAGAGCTCTCCCCGCCCGAGGTCTCCTCCTCTTGCCACGAAGGTGTAAACAGGTCACCAAAGGCCCTGCGGCTGCTGGGCTTAGTGTGAGCCTGTCAATGCCCCCCGGGCCTCAGCCGAGAGCATCCCTTGCCAGACTCAGGGGCACCCACATGCCTCGGCCAAGGACCCCACTTCTCTGCTAGCCAAGGGGCTTCCTTTTACCCTTTCTCAGCCTCTCTTCTCCTAATGGAAGCATGTCGGAGTGACAGTTGCATTCCAATGGGATAAAATT
This sequence comes from Galemys pyrenaicus, assembly GCA_019455555.1. Classification (NCBI taxonomy): domain Eukaryota; kingdom Metazoa; phylum Chordata; class Mammalia; order Eulipotyphla; family Talpidae; genus Galemys; species Galemys pyrenaicus. Next base: position 16,359,555 of record JAGFMF010011747.1, on the reverse strand, counting down.
GCACCTGCAGCAGAAGCAGAGGCTGCAGTTTTAATGAACAATAGATACGCTGAGTGACAACTGTCCCCTCTTTGAACCACCTCGCCCCTCCCTCCCCACCTGCCCTTCCTCCCTTCATTTTCCCTTTACTTATTCCTTTCTCTCTCCTTTCTTCCCTCCTCCTGTCTCAGCACAAAAGTCAAGGGGGAGAAATTGCCAAGTGGCAGGCATAGCAACGCCATGAATCCCCAGCGCCGTATATCTTGTCAAAAAATCAGCATGCATGTTCAGAAGGAAGAAAGCCAGATGTGAGACTCCAAAGAAAATGCGAGTCTCCCATAACCTCATTCTTTTTTCCCCCATTTAAATTTTTATTTCTTTTTTTAACCTCTCCTGCAGGTCTTTAGTTATAGGACATGTGCGCACATGCACCTTATTTCTGTCATTTAAAATACGAAGAAACTAGCAAAAAAAATCTATTTCCATCTATTTCTCTCTTGTTAGAATGCTGTTTGACTCTGTGTTGAAACAGGAATTTCAAAGAACGTCAGGTCCGTGAGGAAGATGAATGAAGGTTGAGGACCAGCCATCTGTTCTGTCAATTAGAACCTGGGCAGAGCGATGCACTCGTTCTTACGTAATGAACACTGCGGACTAAAGAGGGGTCTGGGTAGGTATCTACCAGGAAGCATTTCCAGAGGTTTAAAATATCAAAATAAAGATCCACGTCCAAGTCACCGGGACCCAGTTTAGAGATAATGAGACCTATGTGGGGGAGGGGTTCAGAACACAAAACATCATTTGGGTCCCAAAGAACAAAGGTTCCTATCAGACGCCTTTATCTCCTAATGGTCCTTGTGCAGTAAAAATAAAGTCCAAACACTATAATTTTACTCACAGAAAAGTTACAAATACTGTAGGTATCTTTAGAAACAGCTGCAAAAGTGGTTTCACTTCTGACAAGATTGGTGTTAATTACCAGCAAGGACTTCAGTATAATACTATTTAAATCATTTTAAATTATCCCTCTCAAAAATTAATTTTTCATCAAAGATTACACACAAAAAAAATCATGATATCATCTCTGCAGCTGCGATTTAGTAATAATTTCATCTATTATTACCAATGTCAGTTGGATAAAAGAAAAAATGGCACCCCGCCGTGCCGATTCCAGCACAGGCCATATATAGAAATTTTTAACTATCACTTATAATCGCTTTGATGAGCTTAAACCTCCTCTCAATTAACACCCTAAATGACACTGAGACATCTTAATGGGGGATGTAAGTAAGAGAAAAGACTTTAATCAAAGAATAAAGGAAAAAGTGCCAAGAGAAAGAGGACTCGCCACACACCTCTTCATGTCCAAGCCAGCTGAAGTCCTTTATCAGATTTGGAACCTTTCGTCAGGCAGGAGCGCAAGCAAAAGTAGGTGGCAGTGGTGGAAAGACACGCCGGGCAGGTCGCGCTACTCTCTCTGCAAAAATAAAGGCTTTTCTAGGGTCCCCAGTCTAACATCGCGACAAGGGGATGGGAACTTCGAAACTCTGTCACTTGAACAAATGTAATAAAGGAGAGGAAAAAAGAATGAGATGGTTCTCTGAAGACCACCTTCTGGGGTATCCCAGGATAGCTGTTTGGGGGAGCCAAGTTACCCACGTGCAGGCACCCCAACTCACTCTCAGCAGGGCCAGAGAATAAAATGGTTCCCTCCAGACACATTTGAGCTATGCAAACTCACACAGCAATGGGGAAGTTCCAGAAGGACATTTCTCAGGCCATTATTTTTTATCATGAAACTGCTGTGCCTGGCCTTTGGGAGAATTGAAAATAAAATGAAATAAAACAAAATCCAAATGAAAACTGACCAGCATGCTTCACTCTTTTTAAATCACGTTTGCGGTATCCATGGTAATTTTTGTTTCCAATTAAGATGTCCTAATGAACATGTGTTAGAGCTGATGCTTTACTCCCAGAGAACAAACTGGGCAATTAATGGCCCAGCAGGACCCTGATCTCTTGAGTCCTAATGCATATGGGGTCGAAAAAGCAACAGTTCACAAAGTCTTGAACATTACATTATTACATCAGTACCTGGGGTTTTTTTTAAATAAATATAAAAACATTAAAATGTGCTAGTAATAAAATAAAACATAGATGGGAATAAAACTGATTTATATTTCTTTCCAATCCTAAGCTGCCTCAGACCCCAAAGACAAAAAAAAAAGGCTTGTTGTCTGTTTGTGCCATACATATGCAAGCAGAAAAAGTGGGTGAAGTGTAAGCTACACTTCCACCAGCAAAAATAACCTCTAAATTCTGAGGTCCAACTTCTGAACAGTGAGGAGGGAAACTGTGTGATGAAGCCCACAGTCTACACAGGAACTTCACAAATAACCTACCGGAGCAGGATTTACCATCCAGGATTTAGAGATGAGCCATTAAGGAGTAGAGGGTCTGGGAAATGTCCCAAAGTTTTCACAGTCAAAAAGTAGAGAAGCTGGATTAGAAATGGGGTGCAGCACGGTGGGCATACCAGACAGCACAAAGACAGATGTCTTTACTAAGAATAAATAGCACTGGGATTGCTTCCACCTTTCTCTGGTTATTCAGAAACCTCCACTAACCTCCCACCTTCTTCCATCTAGCAGAAGTCTTAGTGTTATGCTACATGATATAGAATTTTAACTGTTTATCATGTGGTGGAGCAACCTTTACCTGATTTTTTTTGGATACTGCTTTAAATATGCATGTACACACACAAGATATGTGTATTTAGTAACCGCTGCACCCTTAATACTAAATTTTCTCCAAATAGTCACTATATGATGGCCTTCTTCCAAACGTGTTTTCAGAAAGGGTGTATTTGGGTAGTAAACCTTATGAAGTTTATTTGCCTAGGTATATCATTATAGTGCCCTTATATTCAAGATAGTTTAGCTGGGTATGAAATTATAGATCTAGTTATTTTCATCCAACACTTCAAAAATTATACTTCACCCCTTTCTTGGTTCAATGTTGTTACTGAGAACTAGGAATTTAATCTGAACACATGCTATTTCTGTATAAGTGATCTTTTCTTTCTCTCTGGGTGCTTGTTGCTTTTTTTCAAAAACTTTTCTTTGATGTTCTCAAATATAATTATGTGTATAAGTATTATTTTACTCTTATATATCCCGTTTGACAATCCATAAGAGCTTCTAATATAAATTCTTTCTTTATTCTGTCATTACAGATTTTCAAATACTTCCTTGCCTCCATTTTTTCTTTTACGATGATTGCCTATTGTACTTATATCAGAGTGTGTGCTTCTGGCCTCCACTTATTTTAACTTATCTTTTATACTGTTTAACTCTTTATACTTGCTTGCTTCTTTCTTATAAAATACTTCAGACTAATCTTGCTCACTCTTTTTTTCTTAAACTGTATTCATTGAACTTTTGTTTCTCTAGCTTCTAAAATATTTTCTTTTTCAGTACTATATATATTTTTATTTGATATTTCTACTTGTTTCTGTTTCATGATTCTACTGTTCTTGTGTGTTAGAGTGAGAGTTCATTTTGCTGTGGCCTTGAAACTCATACCCTCGCTTCCACCCTCCTGAGTTTAAAGAGTGAGGTGTGCCCCAAGATAAAACACCAACTACCTTAGTCTGGACTTGGACTCCTCGTTAGCTTCAAAATCCCCAAACCATAGAGTATCTTAATATGTCACAGAACTTGGTTCTACCCAAGTAGAAGTCTCCCTTCCTCATCCTTTGAAGTTATGGGACAAAGTAGACATTGGAACACTTAGCAACTGCGTCCAAAACCTGAACTGCTGATGTTCACATGACAAACTCAACTTCCGGGTCATATTTCCTTATTGACCTGTGAAGTCACCACTGAATGACTTTGATATTTTTCTGCCTTCAAGATATTATAGGGCTAACATAGGTACAACAAGGGTAATGTAGAAAAGATAAAATGTGTAATCCACCCCCCTTACAGCTACCTTTCTAAAACTGACAAATAACCATCCTCTGATCTACCCAAATTCTTAACTGCCTTTAGTATTTCCAGAGGTTTCTTATAATATTTATATTCACTTCTTCCTTAACTTTATGGCCTCGCTAGTATTGGGTTCATAGGAAGGAACTAACATCCCATGCTGGCAATGTCACCAGTTGCTACAATATTAGGAGCGTGATAAAGGCAGAGTATAGTAGAAGTAGTCTATGAAAAAAAAAGTCACAAAAGATAAGAACGAGACCACTAAACACAAACCTTGTGAGAAATGGAAGGAAGAAAGGAAATTGTTTTTTGTTGTTTGCTGACTCATTTGAATGAATCTGCAGTGTAATAGGAAGCTTTGGGGAACTGGAGACAAAGGGAATTTGACAGAGTTTATGTCCTGGAAATAAGAAATTAGAATCTGTTTTTGGTTGGAAATACCCAAGTTTGTATCCTATAATGACAGATGTGTTCACATTCCCCATCCTGATGTAGTTCTTCTATTGGGAAGATGGGCCATGGTTCTAACTCTTATGCCACTGAGATCCAAACTGCCTCAGTTCTTTTTAGATGAACTTGGATCTGACCTTGATTTTGAGTCTCCTGTTCTATCTTTATCAGCATCAGCTCAGCTGGCCTTGGAGTGGCTACCACCCCGGAACCAAGGAAGATTTGGTGAGGGCCCACATGGAATGTCACCTGGAAATACCAGTCAAGGCCTTGTGCACCCATCATTTTATCACCAACCACCCAAAAAAGTTTTTTCCTTGTCTTAACCCCTTTCCTTGCAAATGTTGAGACTCCCAGAAAGGTTGAGATTGTGGTGTGAACACTGGCAAAAATACCAAGGAGAGGCTACATGCTATGTTCTGTATGGAACATGCTATAGTCTCTCTCCTTCACCTCACCCTGAGAAAGGGATGTCATTGTCTACCGTCTACATCTGAGAAAACCAAGACCCAAAGAAATCAAGAGATTGATTGCCCAAGCACAAGCTCACACACACATACACACACACAGATTATATAGAATGTGAATGTGAATTCCAGTTTTAGGATGACAGATCCAGAAAAGACTCCCCTTGCATCACAGCTGAAGAGGAAAAGAGATTCACCTCCAGTCATCCTTTCAAGGCATATTTGTTGAGTGTCTTCTGTGTCCCAGGCTCTGTACTAGGCTCTGAATTTACTTATTGAAGATTCACAACCCCGCCCTCTAGGAGAGAGCAGATGGGAGCCACACATGGAGCAAAGTACAAAGCATGTACTCCACATAACCTGTTAATTGGAATTCACAGAGGAAGAAGGTAAAAAAAGGCATTTTGACAGTAGTCAGGGGTCTAATTTAGAATCTAAGGTCGGGGAAGCTACTGCCAGGAGGATGGATTCAAGTTGGGCCATTGTGTTCCCTCAGCACCTCAGACAGCCAGGTGCCATCCTTCCATGTTGGTCCTTTGTCTTCACCCATGACCTGTATTTTGGCAGAGCTTAATTCCTTAACTAAAGGCCTCTGTTGTAAGTTCTTTGCTATTTATGAATAAAAAATGACATTGACACAAATAGAGAGGTAATCCAAGGAATATTCTTTTTCATTGTGTGGTACCACTTCGTGTGAGTCCAAGGAACTAGTCTCGGTGAGGACCTGGGTCAGGACCTGCTCCATCCCTACTTCCCACAACTGCATTTTCCGGGAAGAAGCCCTGACACTGAGTGAGGCAGACTGGGTTTCGGGCCAGGCTGGTGCTTAGGCTGTGCGGGGGCATCCCCTCCTTTCCCTGTCTGACCCCTGTCCCATGAGACCACCAGGCCCTGGACTTAACCTGGTACAGGGTTATTAGAACGGTGAGCGATGTTCATGCTCCCAGCAGATACTGACACGCTCTGCCGGGTCTCATCGCCGCAGACCTGGTGGGCACAAGCCTGTACTCCCTCACTTCATCACACCATCCTTGGGGTCCAGACCTGGGCTGCGGGCCAGCACGGGGATGTTAAGCGGATCCTCAGTGCCTGGACATGCCCGGCCTGGCCATCCACGGGCACAGACAGTCCAGCTAAGAGGGTCGTGCAAGCGCACAGATGCCTGCAGGGCTGGGCTCACCTCCCCACACAACCAGCATGCCGGGGGGGTAAATTGGCCATGGTGCCTGTGCCCAGAATATCCATTTGATTCTAAAATGAAGGGCTCTTAAAAACGTGAAGGACTGAACTTGGAACTACCTAGGTGTTGGTTGGGCATACACAGTGCAGAACACTTAATATTGTGGGAGCTCTTCACCTCTCTCTTTTGGACAAGCACTTCATTCTGGAGGCTCCTCAAGCCATGTCCTGTTACTACATAGAACACATGACTGACCTGTAGACACTGTCACCCAACCCGAAATGCCAGCCCCCCGTAGTCCCAAGCCGCGGGGAAACGTGGAGAAAAGGCCCCTCTCCATCCTCCGTACACCTGCAAACTCTTCCGCTCCCTCTTTCCAAGCAAAGCGCATTTCCAGGCCCCCGCTGAAAGGCCAAGAGGCCTGAGCCATTCAATCCCAATGTGCTGACTTGCAGCGAACACCCGCGCCAGCCAGCCAGCTTCTCATCTGTTCGGTCATTTAACCTCAGAGCAACTCTGCAATTCAAGTGCCTTTATCTCCACTTGACCCCATAGGAAGCAGGAAGTCAGAATGGCTGAGCAGCTCAGAAATTCCCAGAACCTCATAGAACATGAGCTGCTGCACTATTTACTCACAAGAGGGGGACTGCTCAGTGCATGATGCCCCCGGGGAGAACCGACTCTGGCCAACCAGGAGTGTGACTGTGCTTGGAGACACAGCCTTTAAAGTGAGGGTTAAGTTAAATGGGACCTGCCTCCCTGGTGGCCTAGGGGTTAAGTCTCACACTGTCACCACTGGGGCCTGAGTTCGATCCCCAGCCAGGGAGCTGACCCACACCACAGGGCACAGCAGACCTTTCTTGTCTCCTGGCTGCTCCCCTCAGCAGTGGATTCCAATAGATTCACTTGTTCTGCTCCCTACTCTCTCTCTGGTGAATCCTCTAAACCCCACACCTCTGACCTGCACCCCAGTTCTTTTTTTAAAGATTCACTTATTTATGCATACAAGAACTGGGGTACAGGCCAGAGGTGCAGGGGTGAGAGGTTTCACCAGAGACAGAGTCGGGAGCAGAGTAGATGGAGCGACTGAAGCATACTGCTGAGGGGAGCAGCAGGGAGACAGATGCTGCACCTTTGGGTCAGCTCCCTGACAGGGAATCAAACTCATACTGCAGTGGCTCTGGATGCTTCATAGTGCATGTGCCCCAGTTCTTATATGCAAAAATAAATAAATTTTTTTTAGAACTTAAAAGGAACCAATGGAGTGCCATTAAGCCAATATGGCAGTCTCCTTAGACGGAGAGGAGATTTGGACACACAAACAGACCAGGAATGTCCCCACAGAGGCCATGTTGGGACACAGCGGTGGTGGTGTCAACAGGGCAAGGAAGAACATTCAGGAAATCACACCTGCTTTCACCTGCTTACACCTGCACCGTGGCTTGCAGCCTCCCGCACTGGGAGAGAGTTTAAGCCACCCAGTCTGTGAAATTTTGATCCAGCAGTTCCCGAAATTTGAGACAATAGTCACTCTTTTCCTAGAGAGAAACTGCCCGCAGGACGCCTGGTTGCCCCTGAAATATGAACAGGCATGTCCCTGGCTCTGCCGGGCGAGGTGGCATCATAGAGGAAGGTGCGTCTCCAACCTTCTCTGTGCCGGTGCCCTGTTTAAGAAGGTTTTATTGCAGTTTCCCCAGCATGGACTTAATTGTGTGTTGGCATGGTGGGGTGGGATTCAGCATCAACCAGATAGTGCACCCGCAGAAAGCACATCTGAACTGCAGAAAGGGTCGGACAGGGCTGGCTGGTTTGCAAGAATATCCTTATTCCCAGCTACCACGTCGACATGGGGCAACTTCAGGAGTATGAAAAATAGATCAAGAGATTGATTATTTGGGAGTCAGAAAAGAGGATGAGACTTGCAAAACACAGAAATTTCATTTACACATAGTTTCAAACGTCTGTAAATATTTAACGGCTGCATGGAGTCGTAAACTCAAATCATAGCCGAGTGCAGGAAAAAAACAGCGGGTAATGTATCAAAGAGGGAGGGAGGACTGCGTGTGGTTTTGTGGGGCACGCATGTTCTGACACACTCAGGGGATTGTGTCAGCTAAGTGTTGACATGGACCGAATCACGGCCCTGGCCTAAACGCCTTAGTCATGCAGGGACTTAAAAAAGCGAATCTTTGAGAATAATGTGAATTAAAAAGGCAAGTTAGTTTAAATTTCTGTTTGGTAGCCCCCAGGCCTACACGTCCAGTGGGAATACACTGTAGCTCAAGGCTTGATGAATGGCCTTAATGAAGTTGGACAACCCAGAACATATGCATAAAATGATTTTAAATATTGATACGATGTCATTGTGTGTCTGAAGATATTGAAATGTTCATTCTCCCAGGAAGACAGGTTCCACCTAATTTATTAAGGTGGAAATGATTATTTACATTTGAAAATGGAGTGTGTGCCCAGATAGAAGCGAGGGCAATAAAGTAATTGTGGCATTCGGGGAAACAGATACAGTCCATCTTCTGGAAGGAGAAGCAAATTTGCCCTCATGCAAATAAACGTCTTGGAGCGGGGGCGGCCGGGAAGGAGACAGTGGGATTCCCTGGAGCTCACCTGGCAGGTTCCTGTGGCGAGGGCCGCAGGTAGGTCTCCCAGGGACGGTTAGTGATGCTTAGCCCACTGGACAGGGAGACTGACGGGAAGACCTCGCAGGGGCGAGGAAACCGCCCCCAGCCCCACGGGCCGGTATATCTATCAGGATGTGTCTGTGGCTCCGCCTGGCGTCTGCTGCCCGCCGTGACGCATCAGCGGGAGGAAGGGGCCTGGCAAGAGGGAGGGGAGCTGCGTTCTGCGCTGATGTGAGAACCTCGCTGGAGAACACCTCCGGCAGCTGTCGGCCTCGTGTGTTCGACATCAGGGCTGTGTAGCCAGCCAGTGAGGAAGTGGATGAAAGCCAGCAGGCAGTGCGGCGTCAGCTGGAGGGGCTGGAAGTGCTAACTAGGCCAAGGAACCAAGAGCCGACCAGGCACAAAAATAAAATCACCACCAGCCTTTCGTGCCCTGCATGCGTCTTGGCTCCAGGGCCAATTGCTCCTCCGGAGGTGCAGCGTGGACCGGTGGAGGCGCGAACGTGCTCTGCGCGCCGCCTCGTTATTTCCCACTCATCCCCTGCCACGTCCGCGATGGCAGCCCCACAGCTCCCGCAGCCCCACGGCCTCCTGCGCCCCCAGCCCGGTCCCCTCTGCACAATCCAGGCAGCCAACAGCACAGCGCAGGAAATGGGGACAGGTGCAGAGGACAGCCGCCGGGACAACCCCCACCCATGCACCCAGCTCTCAGGGAGGCCCCGCCGCCATCTCCCTCCCGTGTGCCCCGCACAGCTCCCCATGCCCGCGTTTGCTCCTTTGTGGCAGGGGAGAGGGACAGCCGCCCCATAGAGGCCTCGGCAAGACGGTCACGTACGGACTGAGCCACTCCAGGATGCCCCGCAGTGAGCGCCCAGACAGTGCATTTCTCGCCAGCTGGGGGTTTGAGGCCACCCTGTGTCCAGCAAGTCCATTTTCCCAGCAGCGCCTACACCCTTCCTGCCTCGTCTTCCATTTGCAGACGTGACACAGCGAGAGTGATAAAGGCTCCACACCCTCTGGGAAACCAGACCGTTCCTCTGATCCGGTTCACTGTGACCGTGGCTCCATTGCAAGATGGGGAACCGAACCCCTGTGTCTCCCAGGCACGTCGGTGGTGGGACAACGTCTGGTGCAAGGCAAGGGTCGATAAACTTGGGTGTTGGGCTGTGGCTGCGTCTTAGACGGGGGACGTGAAAGCAAACACAAACAGACGCTGCCCGCGAGGCGCTTACAGTCAAGTGAGTAGAAACAAAGGGGCTCACTGGGCCCTTCTCCTGTGTTTTGGAGCGTCTGTTCCAGAGTTCCCTGTGCTGTCAGCCTTGACCTGTCTGCACCTCCCTTCTGACTGGGGATGATCATCTGGCCCAGGAGATCCAGGCTCCTGGAGGGCACGTGGAGCAGGGGCAGGGGCAGGGGCAGGGGCAGGGGCAGGGGCAGGGGCAGGAGAGAAGTGCCTTCCTCTCTGCACCCCCAGGCTCAGAAGCAGGAGAGCAGCTGGGCCTCGCTGACAGTGACAAGGTGGCGCTGGCCCTGGGGTGCCCTCGTTCCAGGCACTGGCCCCACACAGCACTGTGTCCCCCTGGGTCCTGGAACATAAGGGTCACTTGTGGGATCAGAAAGCAGGACATAACGGGGGTCTCCCTCAGAGTCATTTGGGGGTCGGGTCCCGCCATAGTGACTTTTAACCCTGAGGCAAGACCCGCGGGACAAGGCATCCTGCTCACGGTCCTTTATGCCAAGGACAACTCGGTCCCCGCCGCGGGCCACGAGAGAGCGTGTCCTCCTGCAATCTGGAGCTTTCTTGACCTAACACCGCAGTTGCTAATTGCAGCCACTGTGGCCACTTCTCCTCCTGCGCTGGCCGCGGCCAACCGCCCGCTTCTCGGTCTCATTAGTGTCCAACAAAAGTTCCTCAAAGCAACTGCCTGCGGTGCCAAAGAACCATCACAGCAGACTGCTGTGAACTGATGAAAATACTAGTTATAATCGTGACAATAATCACAAAATTAGCCATCGCCCGCTTCTGATGAAGCCTTTTCACAGAAAGACTCGCCTGGTCCTCTGCAGGTGCTGAGCGCCCACATGCAGTCATCCCCACCTTACAGGTAAGGACTGCGGTCCCTTGGTCCTGCCATGCCAGAGTGGAGCTGTTTTCATTCCCACTCCAGAGCCTGCACCCCAAAGCCTTCATTTCCTGAGGTCCAGGGCTTCCAGACACGAGCCCCAAGCCTGCCGCCAGATAAGAGGACAACCAGAGTGGGTGACTCCTCCTCAGCCTCCCCCTCCACGCAGCTAGGGAGTTGGCCTAGCTGCTGCCAAATAATAACCCTTCGCCAGAACTGTGAGGCCAGGTGGCTGTGAGGCCAGTATCCAACACACGCCAGGAATGGGGCGCTGATGTGAAAGGCCCAGGGGCTGACCTCCAAGTCATATTGAGTCACTGACCTCTGACCTTACCCAAGCTACTCCCTTCTCTGCCTCTAGTCACTTCCCCCGATGACGGTGGCAACAAAGTTGTGTCTACACTGTGGTGAGGACCGGATGATGCACTAAGATGCTTTCCACACGGCCTCGATGGAGAGACGCTATCGAATCAAACAGTTACCATAACCAGGTTCTCAAAAATATTTCTGGAATGATCACTGGTTGCAAAACAAGCCCCTACTTCAAAATCATTGCTTCCTTGAATAATTAATTTTGTACATCTCTCTCAGAAAGGAATTGTCCTGCGAATAGATGAAGTGCATTTTATACTTACTTTAATTATTTCTACTATAATTATCTTAAATGTGCGTGTGTTTATTGTGGGATTTGTAATGCTACTTGGTAACAGGCAAAGGGCCTTCTTGAATAGAAGTGAAAATAGCTCACAGCTGAGATTTGCAACTAAAACTCTATGCTGGTTTTGCATTTCGGATCCTCACACAGAGGGGCTCTGTCTTCATGCTTCCAAAATTCAAGAAAAAAAAATGGAAGAAAAACTGGAAATACAATATACTTTTAAGGACAGGAAAAGGAGAATAAGGAAAAGAGTTTTTAAAGAGCTTTGAGTTGCGCTGCTTTGGGTGACTCTGGGTGTGCACAGAAGGTGCCCTCCTGAAGCCCTGCAGGACACCTGGTCCTTGGCGAAGAAAGAAAGTCCCCAGAGGGTGGTTCTCCTGCCACCACTTACTGGCCCCGCTCAAGTACATGTGGCACATCCAACCTGGGTCTTGAATCAGGAAGCAATTCTTCCAATGACTCCTGTCAATCATCATCTACTCAGAACCTGCTTCACGCCACACACTGTACAGGGACGCTCTGATGAGGGCCAGGCCCACCAGTTGGTTGCCTCAGAGAGAAATAGGGGAAAGAAAGATTCTGCTTCAACTGGCCTTGCCCAAATTCTACATTCTCTAAAACTTCCAACCATGTGAGAAATATAGCTAAGAATATCTGTCTTAAAAGACTGTTGAGAGGTCCATAAGCATCCATATGCTAAGATCTTTGAATCTAACAGATGTGCAAAACAGTTAATCCTTTCTCCCCATTGTCTTCCCATCATTTTGACAATAAAGCACTCATCACTTTTTCTCCTGTGTTCTCATTTAATGGACTCCTTTCTTGTCATTTAGGCTAGATGGACTTCTGGAGCATCAGCTGGGAATCATTAGTGTGTCTGCCCCATACATGCAACCATCCACTTTCCAGCACAGTGAAGAATGGCCCTTCCCAGTCTCCGTGGCTTTGGGTGTACCTGAGCAACCAATTCTGACCCATCCTGTGATGGATGTCACTACTGCTGGTCCCTGATCTTCTGGAACACTCCTGTGAAGCCAATAGTTAGAGAAGGGGGTTTTTCCATCAATCCAGATTCCATGGTGAAAAAATACGGAGCCAGCCCGGACAGTGAAAACATTAATTAACCTTGGTATTTGTAAGGCCCTCAGATTTAGACCGTGCTTGTTACAACAGCGCAACCTATCTCATCCTGACTAATATAGACCACGACATGGCAATCATCACATCCTGGAATCTGACTCAGGCCAAGGGCAACGTTTCGATACAGGATACACACTTGAAAGGTGAGAAACTAGAAATATCTCTAGCCAGAACTTCAGGATTTCAAATGCGATGCTCATAAACTCCCAGATGCAAAAATATTGACACAAAATAAGGAAAATTTGAACCAGACAGAAAGATGATCCTACTGTTCAAAGCACTGTGCTGAGAGATGCAGCACAGGAAAAAAGGCAAAATCCTTTAGGGAGATAAATCAAATTGTCAAAAGGCCAGAGTGGCAGCATAATCACTGGGAACATGTAAGGCAATAGAGAAAACTATACTCAGGGGTCAAGAGGCAGAATTCGTGTCAATGTAGCATTGAATCTGCTCATGCCAAACCGATTGTCACTGCTGCATGGGCCTACTCTGAGTGGGTAGATCACCATCTCAGCCGAGCCGCAGCTCCCGGAAGGTTATGGTGATAATATTCTCCTTAATGCATCTGAATGGCACCCCTGGCCTATCTGTCAGAAGGATTTATTTTCAAATTATGTTTTCAGTATTGGGACAAAGCTTAGAGTAGGGGTCATATGCTCTCAGTCTGACACTCTGGTTCCAAAGACAGGGCCACACTAATTTCTACCTGTGTCATTTAGAGAGAAAGCACTCACTTCTACACGGCTCCCAGACCTCACAGCTCTGCAGAAATGAGGAAACAGGTCCAGGAAGAAGGTTGGCCTGTCAGTGATGCACTTGGATCCTGAGATGACTCAGTTTGAATCTTGACCCTGTCTCTTACTGAGTAATGTTGGGCTATTTGTCAACCTTTATACATAGCAGTTTATTCATATACAAGATGTAGATTCTGACTGTAACTGACAGGTGTGCTATCACCAGGTCTTTGGTAGTTAAAATGTTGGGATGTCTGTGAAGCAGCTGCTAGCTTGCCACATGTGGCTTTGGCTTGGACCTCAGTCTCTGCTCAGGAGATGCTATCTGGAGCAGGACAGATGGCGTCTGACCAAGTGCCAACCTTTAAATTATCTTTCTCTCTCTCTCTCCCAACCTTATCACCTCTGTATAAATAAACACTTTCATTGTTGTCTCTCCCCATGTGTCTGCTTTTGTGTTGTGTTTGCATTCTTAAGTGTACAGGTAAGGACCCACAAACTGGATCAATCTCAGCCACCAGGTTTGCTCCGTGTCACCGTGAGGGTTCAAGTAAATCCATGTAAGATACTTCAACAGTGCTCTTTGTATATAGTAAGCACTCAGTGATGATCAGCTGCCAGCCTTGGTGGGACTGTTATATTTACCATTATCACATACTTATCATTTCCTAAAGTTATTCAGCTGGTGAGTAGGATTGTGACCACCCTGTCCTGTGGTGAACCCTAGGGGGCCAGGGTAAGAAATGGACATTGTAGGCATGGTTACTAAGCCGAGGACTTCCACAAACAGAATAAAACTTACATTTTCAGTGTCTTGGCCACCAAGTAGAACCCAGTGACCCAACCGCCCATGGGCTACTCACTCCCCCTATGCTGGGACATCGCTGCAAACTTTGTAACTCAGAGACAGCTCAGGAGTGTGCTTTTACAATATCCAAACCCACCTCTTCATTTCCCCAAGCTCACCCAGTGCTAATTAGCCCAAAGAGAGTCATCTGGGTAAGTTGAATATCAAGCTCATCAAGAAACTCTCTGATTGTAGGCTTTAAGAGGCAACCGTAACAGCTCCCTCTCTCTTCAGGAACTTCATTGATTATATGAGGTAACTGATGAAATAACAAGGGATGGGAGGTTGTTTGGGGTGCTCTTTTCTTTTTTCTCTATCTTTAAGTGATTGCAACTAAATGAAAGGAAAAGTACCTGCTAGATGTCATCCACACCATACCGCTCCTTCCGTACAATCTGCCTACAATTTAAATGCTGCCACTGAAAACCCAGAAGCCTCACTCCCAGTTTGGTGAGACACCAGTGAGGACTCCTGAGGAGCAAGCAGTTAATGTTGGGGAGTCCTTGAAGATCATTCCAAAGTATAAAGATCAAAAGTTTACTGAAGAAAGTTGGAAACTTCCCCCATTGACCTAACCTTACACACCATTTTCCTATTGACATGGAAAGTGCTGTTCCATTGATCACTTCCCAGTGATCTGACTGGGGGATTAATACTCCATGCAGACCGGTGATTGCAATGGCAATTTCTATTGACTTAAAGAGGCGTTCAGTCCTGATTAGAATCCCACCAGATGAGCGGGTATCTACTTTCAATCATCTAAAACTCCATGTTCACTCATCACTCTCTGCAAAGTCCCATCTAATCATTTGAAGACAAGGTCCAAACTTTCCAAGGAGCTTTTCAAAGCCACGACAATATGCGGAGTCATAGCTCCTTCTTTCCTTGGGCCACATGTTCTTCTATCTTGACCCTGGAGAACCGCTAATTCACCTTCTGGGACCTGGTTCCTGGAGCCACAGTAAAATCATCTGTGGGAAAATAGGAATCAGAGAACACAGGACCTTGCGTGGGCACGTAAGACAATGATCTGACATCATTCCAGGTGTGTTTGCATCAGGGGCCCACACTGTTTTTTTCTGGGTACACCTGTGAAAATGACAGTCTGGGAGTATGGGTTTGCATAGTTCTACAGGGGGGAGCTAGACAATAAAGAAGAAGTAAATACATGATGAAGTCAGTGAAATGAAATAGTGAAGGAGTGTGATGGACCAGAGTAGTGCATGAATATCTCAAGCCAGGTCCTCAGACACCAGAAATGCTGCTGACCCAACACTCCCACCCTGAGGTGAACCCCCGCCCCCATCCCACACTGCGACTCCCTTGCTTCGTGCTGAGGGACAGCAGAGACTCTCTGATACTGGTTTTTCAAAAATAAGATAAATGAGAAAGCACACCCTGACCAGCAGACCAGACCAAGAAGAAAAATGATCAGCCACCCTCGTTACAGGTCCCTGCTTCCCCCTCAGCCTGAACACCTTCGAATTCACCCATCCCCTTTTCCTCCTAGTCTCCATCTGCATTGTTTTACAATTACCATTTATTTCTCTATAATAAAGATTTTTTCTTTCTTAATATACCAAAGATAACCTTTACCAATAAAAGGAATTTATTAGGCCCCGAATGGCTCTCTGTGATGGGTAATGGTGCCATATAAAGTGAGTTAATAGACAGGGGTCTTCACCCTGGAGGCTCTTGAGTCAAGTCCTGTCAAAGGCACCAGACTCGGAGCTAAGAGGTGCTATTTTTATCCCCAACTGCACCTCTAATGATGCAGTATGAGTAAAAAAAAAATTAGAGCATGAATTTTCACTTTGGACAAATTCGGATTCAAATCATCATCCCTTACCTATGGCGCTGTGATACTGGCCACGAGCTCTCAGGCCTGTAACTTCCTCATCTGTCAAATCAGGTCGTTGTGAAGACCCAGGGCGGTGCATGAAACGCCTGGCATAAAGCAGAGGCTCCCTAAGAGCAAGCTAATATTTTCGTTGACAACTTGGACAAGTCTTTTTAGCTCTCTGCATCTTCTTCTCTTCTTATGGAAACTGGCAAGAGACAGAGTAGTTGAAACAGGTAATATATTTAAGCTTAAAATTTACTACAGTATACCAACTATTTCTTTGGCATCTTTCACATTTTTTGATCCTCTGATCCTAAATTTGCTTACTCTCATCCGCACTGTGTTCACAAGCTGATGGTACAGCAGGTTGAGCAACGCACTGTGAAGCATCCACGGCACAGCAGCACAGGTTCGATCCCCAGCCAGGGAGGGGGCCCACATGGTGCAGCAGACCTTTCCTGCCTTGCCCGCTGCTTCCCTCAGCAGTGTGTTTCAGTTGACCCACCTGTTCTGCTCCCCACTCTGTTTCTGCTCCCTATCTCTGTCCCATGACTCTGGCCTGTACCCCAGCTCTTGTATGCATAAATAAATAAATCTTTTTAAAAAAAAAAATAATCTTTTTAAAAAAAGATAATTTAAAAAAAAAAAGATAATTTGGGGGCCCAGAGAACCATCATTAATTCATGAACTGTGTTTAAAGAGCACTTTTGGGATGTCAGGTTCTATGGGTGCTGCTAAGGGAACAAGGATGGGGTGACTCGCTGTGTAGGTATGTGCTCTGGACACAGTCTCTAGAAGCTTCCTCTTGAAAAAGAGAGGAAACTTCCAGGCACTGGACTTGAACCGCTATGGATGAGAAGGATTTGAAGCGGTAGAGATGAGGGGGAAAGCATCCTGGAGACAGGGCACGTCATGCAAATGCCTACGACTAGGAAAGCCTGAAAGGTAAATGAGACCCGGTGAATCAGGAAGAAGAAAGGACCAGAGGCTGAAAGGGACTTTGGGGTCAGATGATCGAGAGCCCCAGTGTCGGTCAGAGAGCTGGCCCCAAGGGAGTCAGAGAAGTTCAGGACCACCTTGTGGCCAGCGCCCTCAAGTCTCAGTGTCTTTGCCTCTCAAAGGGGAGAAGGACCAGATCTTATCTCATAGGCCAGAGCTGAGTATTTAATGAGTTGATACAGTGCATGCGTACAGCAAGTGCCAGTTACGACAACATGCCCTGAGGACATCAGCCTGGCAGGCCATAAGCTCTGAGCTGCTGGTTAGCATCTATGCAACACAAACCTGGCAGAGGTCAGAGCCACCGCCGAGGGGAGTGATGCTAGAAGAGGAGGCACACTGCAAGTGTCATCGGTCGCTGGAGCACCTGGTTCCAGCTGTACCTGAAGCTGAAACACCTTAGATTTTTCAGATGTTTTTTACTTAAATCAACTTAAATTGATTTCTATTTTTTGCTACCTAAAGTCTTAAGTGGTACTGGAATTCTGTCCTTTTTCTCACATTGGCTCTTGAGTCCAGATTCCTCACAGGTGGTTTATAACCGTGGACTGATATGAAAGTGAGGATTTGGCTCTGATCAGAGAGTGTGAAGGCAGGGTCACAGCGTGCCTTTTGGGGAGCCTGAGGCCCCTTTGTCTTTGTGCTCTCCTTCTCCATCAGTCTTTAAAATGGTATTTTATAACCGGGTTGGGATAACAATGGATATTATCCAGGCTGTTTCATTACTACCAGTATCGTTGGTTAATATTATGGTTATGCTTTTCCTCTAATTATCACACCAGTTAAAATTAAACATTCTTGGGGGCCCCTAAAATGTTTGCTGGGGCCCCCATACTCTCCGATATGCTTAACAAGGATGCCAGACCCCAGGGGTTCCCGTGTGACCCTTTTGAGGACTGGCTAGAGAAGTCAGCCACTTTCATCCTCTGTTGCTGCCAGAACCGATCTGTGTGATTGTCTCCTTTCTGGGAGCAGGCGTCTGAGCTGTATGCCCGAGATCATCTTCTCACCTTGATCTGACAACCCACTGAGGGCCTGGGCTCTTCACCCAATTCTCCAGCCACCTGCCAAGCCCCTTCCCTTTCAGAACCTCATCAGCTGTAAAACGAAGGGAACAGGCTGAAGGGTCCCCAGCCTCTGCATGAGAAAGCCGCGCACACCACAGTCTAACCCTCCCATTCTCACCTCCTCCAACTCCCTTAGCCCATGGAGGCGCCCCTCCCCTCCACACACACACACACACACACACACACACACACGGTGCTTCTTCCCCGAAAAAGATGCAAATGACCAGAGAGGACACTAAAATTCCAGAGGAGAGGAAAACCACCAGTGGCGGGCGCTGAAGAGTAGCGGTGAAACTTGGAGCTGCCATTATTTTTGTGTAACCTCCTTTGCTCTGCTTCCACCTTGTTTATCGTGCAGATGGCAATTCCCCTGGGCAAGCAAGCTATCTGCAATTTCCAAAGTGCTTCTAAATAATCAGTAATCAAGAAATGCCAAGTAATCATGATCTCCAGCGTGCTTATCGAGGGTCACTCTGAAATTGGGCTCCAGAGCCCCTCTCTTAAAGAGGCCCCCCTCCTCCATTCAGCACTTAAATGGATGTTCCGAGGTTACCATGGAAGCCTGCCCCTGCACATTACCATTATTATTATTTTGTATTTCCCTAATACTTTCATTGAAAGATAATCATGTTATGAATATTAACTTTCATGGGTTGCATTTGTAACTGCTTATGTGTAAAGAAGCCGCACTTTCTGAAATCAAAATGACACTAATAATTTAGTCAATTTACTTTTTCCCATCTCCGAGTTTACAGAAGTGTTATTTTGTTACTGCAAGCTCAGAATTCTGATATAGTCACCCTGGTAATAAACCTTTTCAGTACTTCATATTTAAAGACACATTTGTCACATAGGACAGACTTGGTTTAGATTCACGTGCTCATGTGGTGTTTATGGAGCGCCTACTAAGTGCTGTCCCCTGGGGGGAGGGGCAGGCTCTGTCTTGGAACAGAGGTGGGGCTTGGGAAGGAAGCTGAGGAAGGACAACTTAGAAATGCAGCGAACCCCACTCCTGCTCCTCGAAGCAATGGGGATATGTTTTGGGGGGCATGTCCATGCTTCAAGGGAGGATAGCTGGCCAATTTGGGAATGCTCCCAAAGTTTTAAATCTAGAGGACAATGGAATTGGGAAATGAAAAAATGAAACAATGGGAAAATATGTGATCTGGCTGATAACGATGAAGAAGAGAGACTTCACACCCACTAAGATGGTCAACGCAATACTACTACTCACTATAGTACTACTACTATAGTAGGACTATAGTACTACTACTGCTAGTAGCGCTACTACCACCACGACCACTGCTGCTGCTAATAATAATCATCCTCCTCTTGGTGATGGTGTGCAGAAATGGGAACTCCTGGCATTGCTGATGTCGATGTGAAAAAGGAGCCACTGAGACTCTCAGGATGTTTTCCAAAATAAATAGCATGTGACCGAGTAATTCCCCTCGAGGTACAACCGAAAAATGAAATAAAAGTTGGGACTCATGTATTGGTACCTGTGTGCATAGCAGCCCTCAGTTATGATCGCCAAGCATCCAATGATGGGTGACTGGAAGAACGCATTGTGACCATACCCCAGTGGAATATTATTCAGCCTTTAAAAAGGAGGGAGTTCTGACACCTGCTACAACACGGATAAACCTTGAGAATGTTGTTCCGTGACATAATAAGCCAGTCACAAAGATAAGAACCATCATATGACTCCTCCTAGGTGTGGTTCCCAGGCCATCTTAATTCATATAGACAGAAAGGAGAATGGTAGTTGTCAGAGTTTGGGGAAAGGAGTGGGGAGTTGACGTTCAAGGGGTGTGGACTTTGCAGCTGCGCAAGGTGAGAGTCCTGGAGGTGGATAGACAGATAGTGGTAAAGGCTGCACGATCGTGTGACTCTTTTTAATACCACTCCACTGTACCCTTAAAAGTGGTGAATTTTATGATCTCTCTTTGTTATCCCACTAAAGAAAAGAAACAGCGAGCCCCACCCAACCATTCCCCTCTGCCCCCTTCCCCGCTTCTGCATTCCCTGAGTCTGGGGCTGCAAGGACAGCCTGACTCCTGCTCATTTGCTGAAATGCCATCTTCCCGGGAGCTGCTGCCGTTTGTATGTCAGCTTTATTTGTAAATACAATTAAAAAACCAACCGCAAAACACCATCATCCAAGGGGTAAATGTTCCCAGGCTCTGAAACCAAGAGCTGTCATTCCCATTAACAGTAATGAGAGTCCCATGGCTAAACCTCTGCGTGTCGTGCTCAAAATTTACCCCCTAGAGCTCGCAGATGGAAGAAAAAAAAGATTATCTTATGTACAGACAGAAAACAGAAAATAAAGGCAGAAATAGCATTCTGACCATGGAGGTGCTGTGGGGCAATTATCCGGCAATCTGGTGAGGGTGTCTCAGAAAGAATCCTAAAGAGGGTGGAGGAAAGAGCCTCCACCCGGTCTCCAGAGCAGGTGTCCTCCTCAGAGTCACCAGGCTGACCTGGAGTCCAAGGTCAGAGTCTCAGCTGTGTCTCTGACCTGAAGACTTACTGTTCAACATACATGCCCTTTCGGATGGATGAAAACAGACAGACTTACACTTCCTCCGCCATGCAGAAGTGTGACATTTTTGTTTCAACTGAATTTCCACTGGGGCTTTATAGCGTCCTGGTGCATTCTCATAATTAAAGACTTTAAGTTTTTAATTCCCTCTTCACTTTGAATCTCCCCTAGAGCCTTTGTCATGTTCTGTGTTGTTAGGAAATGTAATCAAATTAACAGAAGTAGAAAGGGCTTTATTGGAGTCAGCTTCTCTCTCTCTCTCTCTCTCTCTCTCCCTCTCATGCACACATACACACACACACTTTTACCTCTTAACTACCATCTCTATTCTTCTATTTGATCATCTATCCTTCCATCCACCCATCTGTCCATCCACCTCTCTTCTACAAGGCACTACATTGGTTTTCATTCCTATTTTCTCTACATGTTTCTTTCTCAAACTTTAAACTACAGAATACATACCAACTCTCTTTACATCCTGATCAACTTGTTGGTGGACAAACATGGCTTTCATTAGATAGATAGATAGATAGATAGACAGACAGACAGACAGACAGATACACAGGTTTGCATAGAAAATAAGATCAAGATCAGAGAGAGACTATTGTTAGACTGTGACTTACTCAAGTTCTCCCAAAAAAGAACATGATAGATCACTGCCTGGCCAGTGAATGGGATGTTTTCTAGCCAAGGTTTCAATTTGTTTCTGAATAACTTGGAAAGGAGAGATTATATAGCCCGAGGCACACATCAGAGACTGAGGCTGAAACAGATCTGAGGCGTGCATGTGAGCAGAGCAGCCAACCTGCCCAGCAGCCAGCAAACTGACCTCACTTTTTTTGGCTTTTTTTTATTAGATTTATTTAATTGTATTTGACATCATTTATAGTCCCCAGGGAGCTCCCACCACCATTCCACCGTGCACCGTCACCTCAGTCCCTTGTGCACCCTCTGCCTTCATCCCCGTCTTTGCCCTCCCCTTCCTACCCCCCCATGATCCCTTTGGTTTATCTTTGACCTTTTGATCTTACTGAGCTTTTTTGTTTGTTTGTTTGTTTTTGGTTGTAATTGCCCATTTCCTTGAGCTTTCTCTTTTTTTTTTTTTGTTTTCTTCTTTTTAATTTTTTGTTGTAGTTGTTCTTTATGTAGATGATTAGATCAAGAAGATGTGGTACATATACACAATGGAATACTATTCAGCGATCAAAAATGACCTCACATTTTAACTGCATCTCACAAAGAGCCATCAAGTGTTGAGAGGCTAACGAGGGCTCTCTAGGTCAGTCATCCCCTAGTAACATTAGCACTCCCTCCGCCTCTTTGTACTCTCCTGACGTACGTGCTGATGGTATAAGACTGTGCAGACCACACTGCAGGAGTCAAAGCACTGGCTCCCAGCCCTTGGTCCTCAAGCCTTCTTCACCACCACATGCCTGCAGCTGAAAACATGATGCCAGGTTCCCCGGAGGATGCCCTTGCTGGCGCAGTGAAATGGATTCATGCTATTATATCTTGACTCTTACAGGTACCTCTTTTGATATTCTGTGTTACTAAAAAAGGGGGAAATCATAGAGAGCTTCTATTACCCCCAGACATGATACGTGTCTGCAGAAAACACATGTGTGGCTGCTCGCGTTCTCAAAAATAATAAAACGAGGCTGTCATTTCTTAGGGAAGAACTGATAATGCCAGAATTCAGAATTCAAACATTTTAATTTGAATTAAATTAAAATGTTAAAATATTTGAATTAAATTAAAATGTTTGAATTCTGGATATCTACCTGTCACCATGAGTTTTCGACAGTTCCTCAAAACTTACAGCATTGTCTGATGAGACCACTGGCCAGATTACTGATGTGGTTTTAAAACATTGCATCATTAAGGATATCGACACTTGCAAGATTTACATAACTCAGTAAAACTCTATTTTCCAAAACATAAAATGTTACGGAACACACAGTCTAGAAACTCCATGGATATCTCAAGTCAGATCATGGATATACCAAAGTGCAAAAAGCTAAGTGATGAACTTTCAGAGTCCACTTTACAAGTAATCTTTACGAAACCACGACTTGCCAAGTTTTGGTGTACTATCAGAGAAGAATAGCTGAAATTGTCTGAGGAAGCCTTGAAATGACTTCTCCCTTTCCCAGCTACATAGATGTGAATGGTGGGGCTGCAGCTGGCTGAATGGCAAATGTCCACATCCTACAATCTGTTCACGTGACACTGTGTTGGTTTTCAGGTGTATTTATTTCAGACTCATGACTGTAGCGTGTCCATTTTCACCGTGCCTTCATATCCCCTGCAACCCATGTGGCAGTGTACATTTTCAACCTGAGAAGGAGCATCGAGGACTCTTGTTGCCATCTTTCTTGGAACCAGCAATAGTGCCAGGGACATGCTTTGTATCTGTCTCGTTGGGCACATTTAGTTCTGTTTTACTTCTAGGGTAGCTGGTGTCTAGGAGAGAAACAGCCTCACTCCTAGGAGAGAGCAGCACTTGTAAATGCGAACTCATACTGTGCCCTTCAGGCCTCCCTGTTCGACATAGGTAACTCAGGTTCTCCTCACCACATTGGATCTTCATCTTCTCCCCCGGCCACAAGTGAGGAAGGCGCGCAGCAGAGATCTTCCATAGTTTGGCCACCTCGGCAGCTGAAGAAAGACAAACCTTCATAGACAAACCACAGAATCCACAATCCTGACCACACTTGGTGCCCCTTGCACAGTTCTCGGGCTGCTTCTGAAGGAGTGCACCAATTCACACTCACCAGCTCACACACTCACTGCCAATTCACATTCTCACCAACTTACTCTCACCTGCTCACACTCATCTGCTCACACTCACCAGTCATTGGCAGCACACTCTCTCTGCACTTGGCATACTCAGAACTGACGTAAAATGGTGGCCCACTGTGCCATTCCTTCACACCGTCCCAGTTACCACTAAGCATCTTTTCAAATGTTTATTGATTGCTCCAAGTTCCCCTTCTGGGCATCACCTCCCCAAATTTTGCCAACTTCAGTTGTTTGTTGTTTTCCTTAGCAATGTGTAGTTTGGCTTTTAAATGAGCTCTTTACACCAGTCCTCTTACAGTTTATATGCTGTGTGTGTCTTTCTTGGAGACTATTATTTTGCACTTAAGCCCTTTAATCTTTAAAATAAGGACCTATAGCATGTTCATATTGTTTTAACCTTTGAAATGGAGAAATCGCAAATTTGTCTTTGAAGAAAATGGCTGGAAAGAAAGCCAAGGGACCTCTCTCCCAAACTCTTGGCTTGGGTATCTGGCTGCTTATTCCACATCTGCACTGGGACATCCCACACACAGCGCCCTGGCTCACCCCTTCAGCCCAGCAGCCCCTCTGGCCCACCACACCCTCAGCCAGCCCCCTCTGCGGGAGGCTTCTCCGTGCTCCGAGCAGCTCTGCCGCTCTGCTATGACCTGCTGTCGGGTCTCTTTTCAAGTGAAGCCCACAGCCCACCACATCAGCCGTGTCCCCTTCCTCTGCTGTCCCCTGCCTCTGCAGCCCGCACCTGAGCCACCGCTGTGGATGCAGTGGCTTCCTGTTTCCGCCCATAAATCCGGGACTCACAAAGGGAAGTCTAGGGGGCCTGTTCCTGTTCAAGAACTGCAAGGAAGGCACCAGAAAATCACCGGGGAAGGCTGACAATTGCCAGGTCAGGTGGGTCTATGCATGCTGCGGTTGGGGGAGGGGCGCAGCTTTAAGGAAAAACAGGTATTTCTGTAACCCCAAACTACCTTCCCCTCAAACCTCCTAGTTCTGTGGCGGTAGGGACAGGTGGCCACACGCCCCTCGCCTGCTCTCCCTACACGAGGGGGCTTCTTGTCTTCCCTTGTGGACCGAGGGACGTGAGTCCAAGGAACTGAGTGTGGAAAACCTAAAAACAGCAATTTAATAGGGAAGAAACTAACACACACCCCCTACCCAGAAGGCCAAGGTCAATGTCACATGTCATGTGTCCCACTATGATGGGGTCACAAGGGCACCCGCAGCGCTTCCCCCAAACCCACACCCATGGGGTCTCCAGGAAGGAAGGGAAGGAAGGCGACACAGACCAAAGTTCAGGCATGGTCTAGAACACACTGCTTCTCGAAAGTGTCAAGAAAAGACCAGGAAAGGGCCACTGAAAGGGAACCAAAGAGACACAGGACAGGCCGCCGTTCGGTTCTGCTCCTGGAACAGAAGCTGCGAGGCAAAAGCTGGGATGAGCCCAGTGAAGTCTGCAGTTCGGTCAACGGAGGCTCCTACGTCAGGTCCACAGTCTGCGTGGTCTTTGCGGACGCTGGGTCTGCCTTCCCACCTGCGGGTCATTGCCAGGGGACAGTGGTCTTGGGCTGCCCCCTTGTATCCAGCACACCCCCTTTGGCAGCCTCTGTCATTCCTGACACTTCCCTTAGCTGATCTGTTGTTCACACCTGTGCCTAAGAGTCCACCAAGAGGTGAAGTTTCCCAGAGAGGAAACGGACAAAGGATGCGGAGAGGTCCCCAGCACCGGAACTCAGAGCAGCCAGGAGTCCTTGACACCAGCAGGGGATTAGCAGTGAACTTCAGTGCTCCCTCAGGGGGTGTGGGAAGCCCCCATCCACAGCACCACGTGAGCCAAGTCACAAGTTATAAAAGATTTAGGTGAGCTCCTCTGTAAGCACCTTCCCAATTCCCAGAGGGCTCTTCTTATGTGGTAGGTATTATAATGAAAAAAGACCCAGACATGACAAGAGACACATGGGCAAAGACAGCTATTAAAGCAAGAATGATTGATTTCATAACATTCCAAGGTAGCACTCCCTAACTCCAGACACAGCCACCTCGCAATGGCGGCCTCCCTAATTTGCATAGGTAATTGACAGCTTGTTAACAGCTCATTAAGAACACTGAAAACCATGTGACAACTACAAACGTGTGCTTAAATGGGGGACAGAATCTGCGAATAGCACAATATTGAGAACTCAATCAGATCTCAGACTACAGGTCAGAAAACAAGTTGATGGGCTCTGGTGGTGAAAAACAGGGACATCAACCAACTTTTTTTTTAGAACTTGATTCAACAGTTCTACAGTCTCTAGGGTAATAAACAAGAACCTGAGCCCTGATGATTTTCGGGGCTCAGCTCTTCACAGATGCGATGATGTGATACCAGTTTAATATAAACACGTAAAGGCAGATTGTTCCAGTTTCTAAAAACACCCATTAAACTGCTTATGCAGTTTTAAAATTTGTTCTTAAAATTCACCTTTTTCATAAACACAAGTCATTTAGACACCACAATCTAATATTCTGCAAGAGAGAAAAATGTAAAGTGTAATTTGATTTTCGCCTATAAAAAGGAGATAAGTTTCCTGATTTACACACAGTTACTATTGGTAAATTTGGATGCTGCATTTTTTAAAGAACATTTGAATATAAATAGTGCAAATAATTGTTACATCAGCAAATCTCTTCTGAGTACCACATGCCCCTGCAGAAAGCTGCTTTTGTGAGCTGTTCCCCCTGCATGCCATAAGGGGCTTGGAGATGGCGCAGGCAGGCCTGGAAGAGCCAGAATCTGGGCTTCTCGGCCACCAAAGTGGCTCTCTGGTGTGGTGGCTGGCGTGGGGACTCTCACACCAGCGGAGCCTGCTAGTTCTTATGTTTTCCTCCTTTTTGCATGAATCTACGAGAGGCAAATAGATGGCAGGTGTGGGCTGAGGGGTCCA
This sequence comes from Galemys pyrenaicus, assembly GCA_019455555.1. NCBI lineage: Eukaryota > Metazoa > Chordata > Mammalia > Eulipotyphla > Talpidae > Galemys > Galemys pyrenaicus. The sequence goes on along the minus strand of JAGFMF010011747.1, from coordinate 16,333,169 downwards.
GGAAACGTCCCCCGGGCTTGGATTCTGAACCCGGCCACAGCCCTGTCCATCATGCCACTTGGCTCTGGCCGCGCTGGCCAAGCGTACCCTCTCCTCGCCCTGTGCCTCGCACTTCGGCGGACCTTCTCACCTGGTGTGTCCTCCCATCCTCTGTCCCCTTTGCCCAGCCGGGTCCTCCTCACCCAAGCAGGTCCAGCCCAAAGGACTTTGTCCAGACACTGGGACAGAATCGGGGTTTAGCGAGTCCAGCCCTGCCCTGAGGCATGATTCACCATGCACGAGACGGTGTCCTGTCCTCGATTAAGTACGTATCCTCAGGAGGTCTCATGTCAGGACCCTATCTCTAACTGTTTTGTTGTTTCGTTTTTTAACATCTTCATAACTTTATTGCTATTAGACTAAATGACTATATTTAATTTTAGGATACTCTTTTATAGTCCAAAAGTTTGTTTGTTCTCATTTAGTGCATCTGTTTGTTTGGGTTCTCCATGTCTCACACGGGGTGACGTCACACAGGGTCGGTCTTTCTCTGTCTGGCTTATTGCTCTAAGCACCAGCCCCTCCGATTCCAACCAGGTTGTGGAAAATGGCAGGATTTCCCCTGTTTTTAGAGCTGAAAAGTGTTCCATTGTCTCTACAAACCACATCATCAGTTGATGGGTTCTTAGTCATTCCCAGTTCTTGGCTCCGATATTAATAATGCTGCAGTAAACATAGGGGAGCAGCTAGCTCTCTGACTTAGTGCATTTATATTTGGGGGCAAACACCCAGAAGTGGGATAACTGAACCACATGGAATTTCCATTTTTTGTCTTTAGAGGTTCCTCTGTATTGCTTTGCATAATGACGGAACCAGTTTAGAACCACCATAATGTCTCAGGGTTCCCTTCCCGCCACACCCTCTTTAACACTTGCTGCATTTTATTTTAGAAACTAGCCATTGAGCTTTAACTTCTGACTGAGACCTATTACTGATACGTTGAAACTCAGGAAACCAGCTTCCCAAGCAAGAGATCAGACAGGAGAACAAAGAGGCTTGAGTAGGTACAATGGTCAAAGGACTAACATACAGGCCTATGCAATCTCGGTGTAGTAGGAAGGACAAAGTCATCATCCAAAGACCTGAGTTCAAGACCTGCATCTTCTGAAACAGAAAGAAGCTCCCTGATGTATACCCAGAAGCCCAGTGCCGGATCATCCCCAAGAGCTAAACCTCCCCTCTGGTGCTCAGAAAGATAATTCCTCAAGGTGGTATACCAGGAATCATGGTTTTAATGATCTTTCCAGGTGATTCTTAAGTGTCATAACACTTGAGAATCATCATTTGCACCCTGATATCCCTGCAGAACTTAAAAAGAAAAAACAAAAAAGCACCAATGTCTGGATTAGGGTTGTCAGATATAGCAAATAAAAATATAGTACACTAAGTTGAATTTCATTTTCAGATAAATGATCCTTTTTATAGATAAATATTTTAGTAGGACACAAAGGGTGGGTGCCTATACTCTGGTTTCTCTTCAGATCGTATAAATCTTTCGCCTTCTACAAAGGGTGCCTTCTCTCCAACACCCCTCATCTGGCTCTCCTCTCAGGGGTTCCCAAGTCTTTGGTCTGAGCACAGCCCATGTGAAGAAACAGAGAGAGAAATAGCCTTTCCTTTCCTGGAATCACCAGATTGAATCCTTATTTCAGGTATCCCCCTTCTTTTGAACTCATGCATTTTTAAATATTGTTATATTGTTATATTTCCAGTATTTCCAAGCATTTATACCAGGAAGGCAATGCTCTCTGGCTAAGTCAGTCATGTTGTTAAAACCTGTCATTTGAATGTAATTCTTGCAACCAAAGAGCCAGAGACTATGAATTCTTTCAACCCACTCAGGGGCAGTTGGCAGCAGAACAAAGAATATGAGTAAGGACTCTAGGTTCAGATCAATAAAGCATAAAGAGCTGTGGCCATAATTTTGCAGATAGATTCAAAAGCAACTCAGACAAAGTAAAGCATGGAAGAGACAACTCCAACAGGGTCCTGACATTTTGTAATGATAATGAATTATTTGTGATAATTGATCAATATGAATTTTAGCTTAACAAACTACCCCAAAACTTATGGCTTAAAATAGCAATTGTACCTCATGATTTTGTGATCAGGAATTTTGACAAGACTCAGCAGGATAACTCTTCTGCTCCAGAAGTGCTGACAGAGACCACTCAATGGCAATGATGATGATGGAGAGGATGGTCTAAGGGATCCAAGATGGTGTCACCCATGCACCTGACACACTTCCTGGTTGGGGTAGTTGAGAACACCAACGTGTGACCTCACTAGCATGGTGGTCACTGAAGAGTCAGGCCTCTGACAAGGCTTTGGTCTTCAAGAAGGAGTGTTCCAAGACACAGGAAGTAGCTGCTGCCAGGCCTTCAGACTGGAACGTCACACACTGTGCTCTCCTCACAGAGCAGTCACAGGACCCAAGGAGAGGGGACCTTCTGGCAAGTGTGTCTCAGTCCCTCCAGGGGGGACTGATGTGACCATTTTTCATCTGCCACAGTGAAGCCAGCCTGACCCTGACACCAGGCCACAGCACAGAGAGGTGGAAGCTTTTCTAAGCTCCCTCTGACTTGCTGACTTACATTGTTCTCCTGGCTTCTGTTCTCCTCATGCAAAAAATGGAAATGTTCACATGAAGTACAGTTGAAATCCTTTCAGGTGCAAGTAATGGGAAAACTAACTCGATTCTTACTTCAGCAGAGAACGTTTTCTTTTTCTCAAATAAGACTTGAAGTAGGATGATCCACAACACGCCCAGCCAGATGCCTTCTCTCTTCCCATATGACCATCCTCAGGTTGTTGGCTCATCATGGGACGACTGCAGGTGGGTGTGGATCTTCCAGAATCACAGTTATGTTTAGGGTAGAAGGAAGGCACAGAGATGTCCTCTCCAAGTTGTGCCTCTCTTATGCAGAAAGCAGAGACTTTCTCAAAGAAGCAGACTTCCTACAGCTCGGGGTAAGTTCCTGCTTCCTGGCTACTCCATAAGGAAGGGGAAATGAGTCTTCAGCTGTGCACTTTGATGCCACAGCAAAGTAGGCTGGAACTAAGAAATAGATCCTTATTACTTATCCTATATAGATATTTGAGGAGGAAAACGTTTAGAGTGTGAATTGAGTAATTATACATGGGGGATATTCTGCTCTTACTCAGAAGGAACTTAAATCTAAAAAAACAATAATAATAATAGTTCTCCAAGCTCAGACTAATAAATGCGTTAGAAGAGAACCAGCAGATCAAACATGAGAACAGGAGAAGTAGCCAACTGGACAGAACAGAACTCTTTTCTTAGATAACAGCCCGTGGGGAGATGATATTTGAAGTCGATGTCAAAATCCCACTGTATATAATTCATGATGGAAGATATATAAGGACACTAAATTCAGTGTGCAATAAATCTGAATGGAACCCACACTGCAGGTCCAGCTACCAGCATCTGGTTGCTTGGTGACTCGAGCACAGCCCGGACTTAGGGAGCACTCGCCTGGGGCGCCACGCGGACTCTCAGCACATTTGAACGTGGCCTCCAGCTGCGGGAGCGGAAGGGGGCTTTGTGTAGAGAGGAACATGAAGGCTCAGGACCCAGGGGCCGGGGTCACTCCCGCCAGGTGGCACCCATCCCCTAGTGACACCTGCAAGAGTTTTCACCAACTCCAGGATGAAGAGATTTGTCTACAGGAAAGTGCAAAAAAAAGGAGAAATAAGAGCGGAGACCCCAGCACTGACCCCATGCTGGGAGCCAGCAGGTCCAGGCTGCATGTGGAGATGGGGGTGGGTGGGAAAGCAGAGCCCCTCAACAGCGCCCAGCCTGCTCGGCGGTGGAGGCTCTGGTACTCTGACCGCACGACCCTCAAACACCATTCTTTTTTTCTGACAATTATAAAAAGGTGGATTTCTTATGGCCCAGCCTGTCTGCGGTACTTTAGAGCCAAATCATCCTTTCGTCGCCAACTTCCCTTTCCTGGATGAAAGGGAGTCATCGCAGACTGTAAGAGCCAAAGTTTATTTTTGACACACATTCCGGGAGTGGGTCCCCAATCTGAGACCAAACCCTTGCTCAGAACCCAGGGAAACTCAGGCTCCCCTCTCCCCACCATCAGAAGTGATCTGAGGAAGAATTTGACTTTCGCAAATCACATCGGGGTTGTTAGTTTGGACAGTCTTGCAGACAGGGTGGCCTATTTTTGTTGGAGATCCACAAGAAAAGGAGCCTGGACTATTATCGCGGGGCCTGAACAGCTTCTGAACTCCTTGCCTCCCGCCCTTCACCATCCACAGACCTCGCGGGCAGCAGCGAAGCTGATTCGGGGCTGCACTGGCCGCGACCCACCCGCCTTCACCCCGGGGCTCTGGTCGGTGGGGCGACCAGATCTTGGCAAGAAACCAAACATCCATTTCCAGAAGTTCTCTGAAGCTTCAGGGCCAGGACCTCTCTCGTTGCTGGGCTCCCTCTTCCTGGAAGCCAGACGCATCAGGACTGCAGTCTCCTGGCCGCAGCCCCACCGAAACGCCAGCTCCTCGCACCCCAGACGCGCGTGTGCTCACACTCACACACGCACACCCCACACCCACATCTCCGACGCCGTTCCCTGAGTCCTCCCTTCCCAAATATTGTGAAAGCCCTTTCGTCCTCCTTTCTCTCTCTTGCCAGCTGGCGCCCTGGCTCGCCTCCTGAACGACTCCCGGGCTTATTAGTATTATTATTCTCGAAGTGGCACATGTAGTACCACTTCCTGCTCCGCCGGCCCCGCGACAGCGACGGAAGCCGCTCTGGCGCTGTGACATCTGTCTTGGTGGCAGCCTCCTCAGGCAGTTCTCTTGGCAGCCTCCGCTGCCACCAGGCCTGTCGGGCGGCCAGGCGGCTGACGGGCTGTCAGAGCCTCAGCTCGCGGGCTGCCACTTTCTTTGATTTACCTTTTTCGGGAGCATGTGCACGCCGGCATCACGGGCGGACAGCGTCCGGCCATGCCAGCCTGGTGCCTGCGCAGGCTGTCGGGTTGAGGGAGTGGCTGTGAGATTCTGCTTTGAGGTGTAAAGGGAGGCCTGGCCGGCCTGGGAGTGAGGGGCAGGGGTGAACCCAATATCTGGGAGACACTGTCAGTGCCTTGCTCCCCGCGAGGCTCCTAGGCCCGGAGGCCACTGCCCCACTGACAAGAGCCCCCTGTGTCAATTACTTCAGTGGTCACCCCGCCAGACAATGCGGCCGCCTGGCAATTTGGGGTCCACAGCGCTCTTTCCCGGCTGGGGGTCCGAGCTCTCAAGCGCCCCCCGCCGGCCTTGGTGTGCACTCCCGGAGCCACCCAGAGCCCAGCCCCTCCTCCCGCGGTGGGCGGCGGGGGCCACCACAGGGTTAAATTGCTAATCGAGGTTCCGTGAGGTCTGCCAGAGCCGAGTCTCCAACACTTACATCTGTTCAACAATTATTACAGCATTTTTGTCATAAAAAATTCAACAGCCTGAGTGTCGTGCTAGCAAAACCTGAAAATTTATGCAGTGAATAGAATAGCTAATTTCTCTGAGGAAATGCAGGGGGAAAATTACAGATTTTACTTAAATTCCCAACACCAGAGCGTGCACATCTGACGCCCTCCTCGGGGCTGGTGGCCTGGCCGGAGCCCAGGATGACCACCAGCTTCAGCGCACCTGCCCACACCGGGTCGCAGGCCAAAGCCAGAGACCCAACCCCAGGTGTCCGGACAAAGCCTCCTCCCACCCCATTAACCTCAGCCAGGAAGGAACCCGACTGGAGCTGGGTTCCGCAGGGGCCGGCTGCCTGCTTTGCGTCTGCACCACTTCCTTCTCCCGACCTCCCCTGGGCTGCCAGACCCAGGGGTCTTGGCCAGACCCGGCTGGAGAAGGCCTCGCTGGAGAGGCTGACGTCCCTGAGCTCAGCCTCACGCTGATGGAGGCTGACGGAGGAGCACCGCTGGTTGCCTCCCTCCTCCACGAAGGTCTGGAATATGGATTTTATGTAAAACTAAAGCTGTCTGGTTAGGATGCCGTGGCGTGGAACAATATGCTACAGGCGATCGAGACTACTCTCCCGGGGGAGCTGCCTCCCGACAGACTTTTCGCAGCCGCGATCGCCACCACTGCAGGAGCGGGGTTCTCACGGTGTCGCCACAGTCGCGCCGCCGGGTGAGGCAGGTCTTCAGAAATCCCACCGCAGAGTTTCACGCTGCTCACTTTAGCAGACTGTCCCGAGCCCTGATTGAGGGGCGCTGCCGTGCAGTGGTCAGGAGTAAACTGACCTCACCCCATCACCCTGTCTTGAGGATGCTCAGGTGCTGGTGAGGTGGGGATTCTCTCGGCAGGGGTACCCATCTCTGTACCCCACTCTGGGGCTGCAACACCAGCCAGCAGAAGCACACAGCTCCCTAGGAAGCCATATGCCTCTTAATGAAAAGCAGGTGCAGTGTTCAAAGAAAATAAACAACACCCCTGAAAAGAAACACCACCATCCCCCTTGTGGGTGGACTTCCCCCCTTCGTCCACGGCTCCCTGGCCTTGAAGGTGTCCTGTGCCTTCCAAAGCTCCAGGGACACTGCAGCCCCAGGCTCCCGGGTTAGTTGTGTGGGGGAGGGGCAGACCCAGAGGATCCAGGGGCAGCTGCCTGCTGAGCCCGCTGCCCTGCAGGCGGTTGTGCCTCAGGCACAGAGCACCCCTGGGAGAAGGGCTGACCCCCCTGACTCCCAGCCGGAGCCTGTCCGCTGGCCTTGTCCCCAGGCACTGTGGCAGCCCAGGCGCTGCCTCTGGCTGTGTCACGCAGTGAGGCCTCCCAGTGGGAACGCCCCTGCATACCTGCCTGTCCCCAGGCTGGACACGCTGAGCCCGAGCCCCTAGGCAGGAGCTGGTGAGTACAGAGGTCACCGGACAGAAGAGGGCCAGTCCCACGTGCCCTGCCCAGCGCCCTGTGTGGAGGCCGCCATGAAACAGGACGCCGGCAGCAGCCGCCGGGATGTTAGAGCAGAACGGCCACCGCGGTCCAGGCTCTGGTGCCGAGCACTTCATGGTGCTCAGTTTTCAGAACCAGCCCTCAAAACGAGCACTCTGGGCCTCAAAACAATGCAGCACTTCCCCCAAACTGTCCCGCATGCAGCCCTGAGGGCCAGCCCTCAGACGTCAGGCTGGCAACGCCAAGCCCCTCCGTCCCTGCGGACCACCAGTGTGGTCCCGAGGTCACTTTCCAGGTGAGAAGCAAGGTCAGTGCGTGATGCACTTGAAGATGGCCTCAGGGTGGAGCTGCGGGGCGTGGGGTGTGGACAACACTTGCACACGTGACTGAGGTGACAGCGGTGACCGGCGAAGCAGCAAACTGGAATCCGCAGGATGGGGCAGCATCCTGTTCTCAGCGGCACGATTTGCACAGGGGTTTTGCCTGCCACTCCCGAGCCAGAGCTGTGGTTTGCAAGTGTGTGTCCCGGAGAAGAGTCATTTCAGGGGCCATCACGGTGGATGTGGGTACAAAGCTCTGAGGTCCCCATGTTGGTCTGTGTCAGTCCACTCCATGTGCCGCAGCATCCAGGAGGCTGAACACCCATAAGGGGTGCCCCCCCACTTCGCGGCCACCAGACAAGGCCTGAAAGCCTTGATCAGACGGCCTTCTGCGCCCTGACGCCTCCAGCAGTGTGCTCTGGACCTCAGCCCCGGCACAAAGGCTAGTTTTGTTTTTGTCCAAACTTTTTATTAGTTATTGGTAACTTCATGACAAATGATTTCAAAGGTGGTAGCTGGAAGCAACCATGTGTCTTACCTCTCTGACCCTGAGGCCAAGAAGCTGGGCATCACCTGGTTTCTCTGTGTCCAGGTCTCCCCAAGGACCCGCCCTGGTGCCAGTGCTTCTGCTGTGATGTGTGGTTCGAAGCAGAGAAGAATCCATCTGCAAGCTCACAAGTTGGATGTGCCAGACCAAGCTCTTGAGGGCTGTGGAGAGGAGACTCTGGTCCTCACTGACTATTGGGTAGAGGCCACCTCAGATCCCTAGGGAAGCTCGAACATAGTAGCTGGGTGCAAACCAGCTAGCAGGAGAGAGGACGAGAGAGGGACTGTGAGCATAATCCAGTCGCAAAGGTGCCATCCCCTCACACTGGCCTGTTTGCTAGAAGTAGTTCCCTAAGGCAGCCCACGCTCAAGATGGGCTTGCACAGTAGTGAGAACCAGAAGGGGAAATAACCGAGACTCAGCCCCATCCTCTGTGAATGGCTCACCAGACATCTGCCCCTCTCCCCCCGAGAAGAGACTGCGTTTGGGTCCCTAGAGCTAGGCACCAACTTTTTCTCCCCTTGTGGGTGACTTCTAAGGATATTTAAATGCCTATTCCTCTTTTCTCACAGAGCCCGTGTACTGATGAAGAAAAGCTACCTCACTGTGGCGGCATCAAGCTCCTGGGCCTCAGCTTGTCAAGCCTCATCTCCTTTGGTCCTTGGTAGAAACCAAAGTGGTGGCACTTGGTGAAGGACTGAGGACTGAGAAGCTCAGTGGTACGAGGAGCTGACTGCTTGGACACAGACTCCACCAACGTGGCTGCACCGTCACTTCAGAGGAAACATGCATGCTGCTTCATTATCAGCTGCCCAGCACACCCCAACACAGAAATGCTTGTACTCCCCACTACAGGACAGCACAGTTCTAAGCTAACACAAGCACAAGTGAGTTGTGGCATCTCACTTAGTAAAGCAGTTCTACACAGATTTATATGATGTTTTTATGTTGGTTTTGAAAAAATGGCATTACCGTAGTTATTGGTCAGATATCAAATATCAGCAATTTTACACAGTTTGGTCTAATATATTTTTGTGAATATTCTCATCTAAACAAGTGATCCTTACATTAGAACAAATTATGTTTTCGTATTATAAATAGTCCTTAGCAATATCACAACGTCTATTGATTTAGGGTAAAAAGGAAGTGAAAGAGGGAGGAGGTTGGAAGGGAGACAGGGAAAAGGAGGAAATATTTATTCATAGAAACTAGCATATAGCAGAAGTAGCAATAGTGATTATATTTAATGAGCATCCCTGCTTGGCCCCTTTCACACACAATAGTTTATTTAAGCTTTACAATAACTGTCGTGTAGCTTCTGTTAACCCAACTATTGTACTTGAGAAGAATAAATCTCAGAGAGGTGAAGTGATTTGCCCAAAGCCACATAGATAAAATGGCAGAGCCCGCAACTTAGCCTAGATCTGCTTGGGTCCATAACTCTTTCATTTAACTTTGTGTCTTATCAAAAATTACATTCTAGAGACTTCCTGGTGGCCATGGAGCGTGACCTTATTAGACGGTTCCTACCTGCTATTGAAGAATGCATAAACAGAAACCAAATCATCCAAAGCCACAATAACATTAACAGCAAACTTATTTCAAGTACAAATTCCCTAGTCTTTAAGGGTGAATAGGAAAAGATGAGGCGGTAACTCAAATCTTAACTCTGAAAAAAGGACAATGAAGAGCCAGCAGGAGAATCTCCCCAAAGAAACAACCTACATGCCTTCTTTACCATCTGGGAGACTGACATTGAACATGACATGTGGCGGCTGTACTGCCTTCTGAGACTGAAACTACCCTGGTTCACGCTTACTTTCATGCTTGTTTGTACCTTCCTTTTCTGTAGCCATTTGGATGGTTAAACTTTACCTTCACCAGTTAAGAAGATAGTGCACACTGAGGCATGAAGGGAGCAGTAAGAGTTCAAGGAAGTCCAGGAAAAGCCCTAGGAACAATGGGTTTTAAAGAGTATAATTTTGTGTACATTAGTGCATGAACAGTCATAGTTTTCTTAAATAATTCCAGAACAAATTTATCCACGAGATAAACGGAAAACAGAGTAGCCCCGATGAGGCCAGGCAGAGGCTGGGGACATTATCTGTCTGTTCTTCAGTTTGGCAACAGGCTTTGCCTGTTAATGTGGCCTTTAGATTAAGATTGAAGAGGATTATTTTGGAAATAGCAGGAATAATAGTAAAGAGAAGTTCAATCTTTACTCAAATAATAATAGACATAAAACAAACCAAACCAGGCCCAAGAAAAGCATAAAAAAATGACAACGAGTGGTATAAAAATGCAGATGAAAGACATACCTAAGAAAAGAATTTATTACAGGAAACTGAAGAAATTTTAGATTGCATATGTTTTATGTTCACTATAAAATACAGTACAATATAGAAAATATGAAGCATAATATGAAATAAGCTATTTTTAACATCAGGTTCAGAAGCAGCCTGAGATCTCAAAAGAGATCTGAAAGAAATTATGAGAGTCACTAATAGTGAATATATGTCCGGACTTTACAATATACCAGATATTGCCCTATGTGCTCCACATCTATTGACTGAGTCAGTTCTCCAAGTAGCCTTTTTATCACATTGACCTGACAGACAAGGTGACTGAAGTGCACGCAACCATTAAGTATCTTGACCAACTGAAAAATCTAGTAAATGGAAAAGCTAGGATTTACATTCAGCCAGACTATACCTGAAAACTCAGTCATCAGACCACATGTCATGGGAGGGAGCGAAGGACAGAATCTATATAGCAGCAAATTAAATCAGTACACAGAAAGCAAAGGGTCCTTTAGAACCCTTCAAGGTATGTAGAGAAGTCAGCAGCTACAGCCATTAGGCCCAATCTGGCCTACACTTGCTTTTTTTTTAATATAAATTTTTTAATTTACATATATTTGACATCAATTGCAATCCCCATGTATTCCCCATCACCGTAACACCAGTGCACCATCACCTCAGTCCCCCCGTGCTCCTGTCTGCCCTCCTCCCTTTCCCTCTTCCCTCCCCACCAAGTGTCCCCAGTTTGTCCTTGTCTTTTCATTTTTGGTTTTTGTTTCTTTCTTGTTGTTATTATTATTGTTGTTGTTCTTATTCCTTTCCTTGATCCTTATTTGGTTCCCTTATATTCCTCCTAGGTGAGGAACCATCTGGTATTTTTGCCTTCTGACTTACTTCGCTGAGCATAATCCCTTCCAGTTCCATCTATGTTCCTATGAATGCGTCTAGTTTTTCTTTTTTTAATGGCTGAATACTATTCCATCGTGTATAGGTACCACAGCTTCCTGATCCACTCATCCATTTTCGGGTATTTAGGTTGTTTTCAGGTCTTACCTATTGTAAAGAGTGCTGCTAGAAACATAGGGGTGCAGGTGTTCTTTTGAATCAGTGTGTTTGTATCTTTTGGGTCTATTCCTAGGAGTGGGATTGCTAGATCATATGGAATTGCTAGATCATATCTACACTTGCTTTTGTAAATAAAGTTTTATAGGAACACATCTTTGCTAGGTTGTTTATATATTTTCTATGGTGGTTTGTATTTCAAAGGTAGAGTTGAATAGATGTTCTGTGCCACAGAATAAAAGTGTTCTGATCCCTGATTTAGAGAAAGAAGACAAAGTGACAGAAAGATGAGGATGTAGAAGACAGAAATCAAAGACACAGCATGCAAAACACAGACATTTCAGAAATATGACCACACAGAGAGAGCAGAAAAAACAACCAGAACTAAATAGAAGATTCAGAAATGAAAGTTTTAGTTTTCTCCTCAAAACATTATTTAAAGTAAACTTTCTATAAAGAAACACATATCATAAAGAAATGTTGAGACTCTAGAGATAGGGGACTGATGGTAGAATTAATAGGTTACATACAAAGGAAAATTAAAATGTGCCATGTGGGTCAGCTCCCTTGCCCGGAATCAAACTCAGGCTGCAGTGGCTGACAATAGATTGATAGCACTGAGACTTGAACCCTTGCACCACCGGGCAGTTCTTGAATGCATAAAAAAATAAAAATAAATCATTAAAAAGAAAGAAAGAAAATTAAAATGTGCCTAATCACAGATTTCAAATGTTCCATGTCAAGGGGTAAGTGAAAGGGAGTCTAATAAGTTTTGAGAAAATGATGACATGACTCGAATTGTATACCTACCCAAGCTATCACACATGAAAGGAAAAGACAGAAAATTAACTATGCAAGAAAGTATACCTTCACTATAGTCATCCTGGAAAGTATTATATGAAAATATATTGAAAGCTACAGAGTGATTAATTAAAATAAATTATTCAAAGATAGAGAAACTATAATCAGCACAAATAGTATGTTGAGTGAAGATCATAACTAATAAACCCTACACACATGGCACTAAGTCAAAATCACTTCAATAAGTATAGAAAAAAAAAGGAATTTGAACATTAACAAATCATATTGAACAAGGTAGCTTGAAAAGACATAAGGAAGACAATAATAAAACCATCTCAAGAATAGCAAAACAGATCTAAGGATGACCAAAGATAAAGAATAAACACAATAAAATCAGATCTCGATTAATTATATGCTTATATAACTGCATTAATAAATAATCATTTAGAGCTGGTGTTTAGAAGCAAAATAAAATACATAAGCCACTGTTAAATCCAAATCAAAACACAAAGACATACACAAAAATTAGATATGAAAAATAGATACATATTCCAGTGAAACCTAGAAATTATAAAAATGCAAGATGTATGCCATACATGGAGAGAGATTTGAAAATATAGTAAGATACATTTCTGAGGAAATAAAAATTAATCCAATAACAATTAAGAAATTTTAGAAAACCTATAACCACAGCAAAAGCAAGGGAAAAGAACTTTCAACACAATTATCTCCCCACAAAGACTCCCTAGGTCAAGTAATCTTGCTAGTTCTTTATTATAACTTCAAGAAACGGGTCATCATTTTTATATATAATAATGTTTAAAGTTTCACAGTGGTCCACAGATAAAACAGTGTCCGAAAGATACTTCATACCCAGATCAAGAAGTTGACAATGGATAATATCAAAAAGAGAACTGGATACCTAAATGACTTGTGAGAATGCAACCAATAACCTAAATCAAATTCTTGCTAAGTTAATCCAAATGTACTGTGATATAATTCTAGATACATCCCTAAAGGTAGAAGGAAGACTCGATATTAACAACCTATCAATTTATTACATCACATTAAGATGACGAAGTTGAAAGAAATAATATGCATAATATGATCTTTGAAGAAGCCAAAATAAATTTTATAAATTCAGCATCTATTCCTCTTTAAAACATCTTCTGAAGCGAAAATGAAAAGGAAACTTCCTTAATATTCTGAAAAGCATGTTCCTTAAACAAGAGTCAGGATGCAGTGCCGTTCAAGTCAAGGCTCGTACCCAGATACCAGCCGCAGCCATCTGTACGTGCATTATTCTGTATCTACTCCAGATAATGAGAATGGAAAAAATAAATGTGAGTTACACAAATCATAAAGAAGAGCCATACTCATTAATCATTCATTATTATTCATTTTAGAAATCATTAGATTATGTACCTGCAATAGCTCACAGAATTTTTAGGAAAAAAAATATGCATGACTTTGGACCAGTTCAGAAAATTAGCCACATACAAGAAAAGGCAAGCGTGGGGCTATAAGGATGAAGGAACACAAACCTGGCCTCCAAAAAGGATCGCAAAAGTCTGCCTCAAAAACTGCCAAAGCATTTGCACATTATATCCCACAGAGAAAATGTGTGTGAAATTTCTTTAGGTGCATTTGCCCCGATTTCCCATTTACCGGGTCGGCTGCCACCTGTACCGCTTGCTGCCATCTCCAATCCCCAGCAACTGTCCAATTCACACGGATCTCAGCGAGAATAGGCAAGTGGGTCCATTCTTTCAGTGTTAACAGTTCCAATGGACACTGCTTCAATCAAAATCACCATTTGTTTACAGGGTAGGAGGGAGAGTGGATGATTTTAAATTTCACTCGGAAGATGTAGATGCAAAAGTCTAAGAAAAATTTGAAAAAGTAATGTAAAGGGAAGATGCCCTGTCTTCAATGGATTCTAATATAAAAACATAATAATAGAAATTACAATAATATTCAAATAACGTGATAGTAGTATCTTGCCTGTAATAGATTAGAGCAGCTAATTCTAAAGCAGACTTGCTGATGTGAGTGTGTAAGCTTAATATAGAAGGAAAAATGAATCAAAGTGCAATTATAAAAGATTGGTGACCCAACACTGGAAGTTATAAAGTGACACTGTTTTAAAGGTAAAGCCCAATCGTGGGTAGATTATATTTAAATTAAAGCTAAAAAACAAAAATGCAGAAAAACATGTGTGGAAAGCAAACACTGATACTTTGAGTAAAAAGACTCCTGAAGCATATAATGCACATCAAAATGCTTAACAAAAATTCTCAGCACACCTAACCACATAAAATTTTTAAACTTTGCTATCGACCTCCATCATAAACAAAATTAAAAGACAATACAAAAGAGTGTTTGCTACGACTATATCAGGAACAATATTAGTAGTCTTCAGATACAAGAAGATCCAAAAAATGAAGCACACACACACAAACATTGCAAACGGAAAAAGAAAAAAATGGAAAAAAGAAAAAAATGAGCAAAGTGCATAAATAAACAACTCAAAGTTTTAAAAGTGCATATAAATGGCCAAATAAATAATACCCAGTCTTCGTGGTTAGTGATTTAAAGCCAAACATTGAGGTAATGATGAGCCAGCATTGTGGCCTCGGTTGCCTTGAAAAAGTATGTGGAGGTTGCTTCACTTATGCTCTTGGGGGGACTTGTCCCCGTCAGCCTGAGGCCCCACGTGTGTAGTGCTCAGTCATAGTAGTATTTGCTGAATGAAAGAAGAATGATTAGCAGACACAAGCTGGTAAGACACCCTCATGAACGGCAGAAAATATTCATACAATATATAACTGACAAGGGAGTAATATCCGAGATATATAAAAAGCTCATACGATTTAACAGCAAAATAGCAAAATTCACAAATGGGCAGCAGACATGAATGGACACTCCACTAAGGAGGATGTCCAGGAGGGACTCCTGGGGGCACAAGGGGTTGAGCGCCGCACTGTGGGGCTTCCGCAGCCAAAGAGGGGACCCACATGGCACAGCAGACCTCTCCTGCCCCCCCCGACTGCTCCCCTCAGCAGTATATTTCAGTGGATCTGCCTGTTCTGCTCCCCGCTCTGTCTCTGGTGAATCCTCTCACCCCCGCACCTCTGGCCTGTACCCCAGCTCTTGTATGCATAAATAAATAAAACCTTAAAAAAAAAAAAGAGGATATCCAGGAGCCACAAAAACACACGAAAAAAGTTTTCATCATGCCTAATAAGACACACAGATTAAAACGGTAAGGAGGCTACCATTTCACACCAGTGAGAATGGCCCAAATCAAAAGGACCCCAATAGGAGCTGGAGGGGGTGTGCAGAGAAAGGGGCCCCATCACACTGACAGGCAGGATGAACCTGGACATCCGTCACAAAAAGCAATCTGGATTCATCTCAGAAATCTGAAAATGCACGGAGCAGCAGTCCCGCTCATGGGCATCTAACCACAGACTGTGAAACCCCCCCAGACCCCTCCATCCCAGTGTTCACAGCAGCTTTATGTATAGCAGCTGGCACTGGGAGGCGGCCTAAGTCCTCTTCAAGGGGTGATAGAATCAAAACGATGCGATCCACATGGAATATTGTTGTTAAGATTAATTTATGCATGCATGCAAGAACTGGGGTGCAGGGGGTGCAGAGGGATGAAAGGATTTACCAGAGACAGAGCGAGAACAGAATAGGCAGATCGACCAAAATACACTGCTGAGGGGAGCAGCAGAGGACAGGAGAGGTCTGCTGTGCCCTGTGGGTCCCCTCCCTGGCCGGGGATCGAACTCGCGCTGCAGTGGATGGTAGTAAATAGCTTGATAGGACTGAGACTTTAACCTCTGTGCCACCAGGGAGGACCATGGAATATTATATTATGTCACCACAGGAAAGAACGAAATACAGCCATTTCCAACAAAATGAAGAGAATTTGAAATATATATATATGTATATGTATGTATGTATGTATGCAGCAAAACTAGTCGGAACAGTAAAAGCAAATATTGGACACTCTTCTAGCAGATAAATTGACAATGTGAAAAACTACTGGACATCACCAAACACCCCAGGGTTCTGCAGCTTATGGGGCAGGGAGGGACAGGGACAGGGCCATCAGGGAGGGTGGAGGGAGGAGAAAAGAAGAATGACTACGCTCCAAGAGGCAATATGTTCACGAAGTCTAAAATATATACCCATTTTTCTCAATAACTTCATTCCTCCAAAGGTATCTCCAAGAATAATCAAATATTCAGATAAAGATATATTTATAAGACTGTTTTCAGCAGCATTATTTATAATGTAAACAAATGGAGATAGTGGGAAGTGCTTAATAATTAGAGTAAGCTTACTTTCATATATATAATTGCATTTTAGGTGATTTTTTTAAGATGATACTGCCTCTGAAATATTTAACGGTTTAAGAAAAATGTTAATGTGCTGAACTGAGAAAAAGGATGATCTATGATTATATATGTGTGTGCACATATATAGACATAATAGCCCCCTTTCACATATAGGAAACATGTCATGTTTAATATATGTGTCCACATACTAATATATATAGTAACATTCTATGCATTAACATGTATTTCCTACATTTGAAAGGTGCTATATGTGCATGTGTGTATATCGTGTGTACATATAATGTGTTATTTCACTCCCCTTCCATCCGATCTAGGTAAGAGAGTCATGTTGTCTATAACTCTATTTCTTTATTCCCGCACCTCACCGTAGAGATAAGAGCCAAAAAATGTCAACATCGTAAATGTTTGATGAGATGTACTTATATGAGAAAATTATTCATTGTGCATCTGAGATTCAGATATAAGCGGACCTCCCATATTTTACCTGGTAATCCTGACAGTGACTTTTCGTTCAAAAATAATTTAAAAAGCTGCAAGAAGGAAGGACTGGAAGGGCCTGCATTTGCAACCCAGTTTGGGAAGGTGGGAAGAAGAACAGGAAGGGCGCGGGGCCCTTGTGGGAGTGAGTGGGCCCGGGACGCAGCCAGGACCCCAGCACGTCCCACTCAGTCTGTGGGTGTCAGACAGGTGTTCCTTCTGGAAGTGACACCAGCTTCAAAGACCCAGCCACAGTGGAAATGGCCTAGAAATCAAGGCGTACGGACGGTCTGGTTGCACCAGGACATGCTTACAGGAAGGGAGGGCGCCTGGAGCCGTCTCAGGAAGGTGCCCTGGACGGGCGGGGCTGACCTGTGGTCTGACCTGGCACCTGCTGGTCAAACCTGACCTCACATGCCCCGTGGTGCCGCTTTGGGAGGTGAGTCCTGCAGGAACCAGCAGGTTCCCTGGGTGCCCCAGGTCCCGGGGCATCTGCACCTGTTCCCTCACCCACATCACTGCTGCCTTTGCACACCTGACCCCACCTGGCCAGGACCACGTGTCCACCTGCAGCACACGACCAGGGCCCAGACGCTGGGCCCCGGGTCCTCCTGCGTCCCTCCACGGACTGTCTGCACACATAGGCAAGTATCCCGAGGGTCGCTGATAACGAGAGCTGAGTCGCGAACCCCAGCAGCAAGTGAGATTCTGAAGCTGCAGTGTCAAGTCTCCCTTGACCGCCCCCCACAATGGCAGCGAGTCCACTGCTCTGGCGCGGCCCTGAGTGAGTGGACGGAGGGAATGAGGCTCCCAAGTGTCCGGGTGGCCCTCGGTCTCACAAGGCACACCACTACCAACAATCTCCAGATCACTCCCTCCCTTCACCTCCCTTTGGAGGGCCTGCAGTGCAGTTCAGCTCTCTGGCTTCTTTAGAAGGAATCGGGTCTGGCAACCGCGGGACAAGGCCCATGGAATTCTGCTGTTTCCCTGGGGGCGGCCAGGCTCCACGGGCAGTTACTGCCTGTGTCCAAGGGTGCTCGGGCGACGTCCGCGTGACCATTCATGACTTGTTCAGTTGTGCTTCATCCAACCCTCCGCCCGTGGGGTGGACTTGCCCAGTCGTTTCACCCCTCTGTGAAGCCCTCCCGGCTCCCTTGGGTGAAGGAGTCACACTTCCCAGTGTCCCTGTCTTCAAAGGCCCTGCTGGGCGCCGGTGGGACACCCTTGCAGCCACAATAATGAATTAGTGAGGGCCGCTGTGACCCCACCCCCATCCATGCTTAGTTGTCATCTGAACTCACAGCCTGGCCGGCCTCGCTCCCAGCACCAGCCACTTCCCACCAGGCACCTGCCCACCAGCTGGCCAGCTTCTGTGTCCCCAAGAGACCAAGACCCACTTGAGCACCTTGAAGCTGAGCCCTGGGGGGTTCCGGCCTTGACACTGAGCTTTCATTATCCCAAAAGGCGATGGACACACCATGGCTGCTGGCACATCATCCGTCCATCAGGGTCTGCATCGAATGTGTGCAATACATTCAAGTCCAAAAACATCTTAAAAACAAAAAATGGAAGAAAACCAAAGAGGGGCCTCCCCAGTGGCACACTGGGCTAAGCAATGCACCATGAAGCAAACCACAGTCACTGTAGCACGAGTTTGATCCCTGTCGCTGGCCAGGGAGGGGACCCACATGGCACAGCAGACCTCTCCTGTCTCCCCGCTGCTCCCCTCAGCAGTGGGTTTCAGTTGATCTGCCTGTTGTGCTCCCCGCTCTGTTTCTGGGGAGTCCTCTCACACACACCCCACACTTCTGGCCTTTCCCCCAGTCCTTGTGTGCATAAATTAAATAAATCTTTAAAAAAAAGAAAACCAAAGAAAGGGAGGGAAGCGGGAGTGTGAGTGCATGGGGTGATTGCATTAAGTACAGAGTTTGAAGCCCCTGGAGCTCAAAGTCTGGCCCTGCAGGGCCAGGGGTTGGGGGGGCACCCACCTCCTGCCCCGGAGTCACCAGCAGCTTGGAGGCGTCAAACAGTCATCAAGTTCACTCCCACATGCTTTTCCCAGAGCCAAACCCTCTGACAAAGGGATGAAATAAGTCACCACTGCAGAAAAGCTTTCCCATAACAGACTAGGCACTACGGTCTCGGAAAGTCATTCAAGGAAAATCTACCTCTTTCCTTTCTCCTGGAAACATATCATTAGCCTTAATTTAAGTCAGTGGATGGGGGAGGGAGAGTTCGTTTGAGGAAATCTGAGTGACGATTGTTTAATCCCATTTAGGGACACAGGGCAATGACTTATAGATAATGAGAGATTTAAAATTCCCTGGTCAGTCTCTAGCTAAAGGCTTTTTACAGGGGAAAGAATGAGTCATTCGAGGCAGTCCATGGAGCTTTCATAAGCTTTTATTCATGATTTGTTGGACACGGGTACCATAAATTTTGCGACCAATCTATTAACCACTTCACTGGGACTTGGTTTCCCTGCTCTCCACCTACCGTTTCAGAAACAAGCGTAATAACTGGGGGATCGATAATTCCTCTTTGCTACGGTATCTGAGATGAGTGAACAGGACGACAATATTTCTATTTATTGAATATCATGTCAACAAATTCCCATTTCAAGGATAATAAAACAAGTTACATTTGATGTCAGGGCTGTTTATCCATACAAAAGGTACACAGTATATTTCCTTTTCAAAAAAAAAATGTGCTAGCATTCTTTATTTTAAATAATCCATGTTTTGATCCACCCTGCCAAGTAAAAATAATTTTGCATTGAATCTGTCAGCTGCCGAATCCCATTACATCCCGTAAAATGGACAGCGGCTTCGGGAAGCAAAGCACCAAGTTGTCGTTATCGCTTTTTTCCCTGTTTATTGAGTGAATCGTGCGGTGAGTTTATTCAAGGTATTCCTGTCAACATAGATATTTTTGCTTAAATAGGGCAAGGACAGAAATGACTAAATTTACCAGATGAGGAAGAAACCTAGCTGCAGAATTATTTCCAACCTATAGTTCTCAAACACAGCGTGAAAAGTCTGAAAAAATGAAATTTTAGTCATTAGAACTTGACAGCTCCCAGTCACAATATGCTGACATGTGTAACGGGAATTAAGAGTTTCTACCGGCGGGGTGAACATTAATTTTTTTTTAGACAAATCATTTCTTTCAGCTCTGCAGATCATGCGTGGCAGCAGGTCGCTGGACGCTGGTAAGTGGCATGATGCAGCTTTCTAGAAGCTCCTTCTGAAGAAAGTGCCACTCGGGGACTCTAAGGGCTGCCCTTTCTAACAGCAAAGCAAAAAGGAAGTGTCTTCATAATAGGAAGACTTCCCAGGGGCTCTGCAAGGAGCCTACGACCTCTGAGGTCCTGTGGTGGACGCCTCTCCTTGAAGACTTGGAGTCTTCGGAACACAGCGAGAATGAAGAATCACCAATCACCTAGGGGTTCTGCAGCTTACGGGGCAGGGAGGGACAGGACAGGGCCGCCAGGGAGGGTGGAGGGAGGAGAAGAGAAGAATGACTATGCTCCAAGAGGCAGTATGTTCACGAAGTCTAAAATATATACCCATTTTTCTCAATAACTTCATTCCTCCAAAGGTATCTCCAAGAATAATCAAATATTCAGATAAAGATATATTTATAAGACTGTTTCCAGCAGCAGTGTTTATAATATGAACAAATGTAGATAGTGGGAAAAAAAAAAAAAAAAAGAAAGACCAAGGCTGGGGCTCTTTGTTACAGCAGCCCAGGCGAGCTAATACTGATTTCTGAAAAGGTTTTGCAGATGCCCCTGCTGGGCTCCCAGATGGAAGACCCAGGTCACACCACGGAACACAGAGCGCTGGCTGAAGCCTTCTGGGGCTGAAGCCTGAGTTCTGTGGATAATTTGCATCATGACATCGGGCTACTCAAGTGGTCTCTGGTGGTGATTGTCTCTCTGGGAGATGAAGGTTCTGGTCAAAACCACCCACCTCCACCAGCAAGCCCCCCAACCCCGCCAACAGTCCTTTTCCAGGCAGTAGAGAAGCAGTGGGATCGCCTCTTCCCCAGCAGTGGGATTGCTCAAGACGGAGAGGAACAGGCAGTGACCACGAGCTGAGTCCACCTTGGCTGTGGGGATGGCTACGGGGTGGCCACAGGGACGGCCGCCATGGCACTCCACCTATTGCAGTTTTCAGCTTTAAAATGGTCAAAGACACTGCCCCCACATCCTCCAGGACACCCATGTGGGGTTCTCCTTAGTGGAGAGAACATGTTCCCAACTGTGTCTAAACTCCACTGGCTGCGTCTACACTCCACTTGATGAGAAAGAGGGGCCAGAACCAGGGGCATGCTGCTTGGTTTGTTGTAGGAATAAAATATGATCCTTGAACTGACATTGAACAAAAAACCCCGAGAGATTTCGAAAATGTGTCAGCAGTGGAACACAGGCCCGGCGAGGAGGACACCTGTTTAGGGGAGCCAGGCGGCAGGGAAGAGGCCGTGAATGCGGTCTTGAGTCCTTTCATTTACATCCTTGCTTTCAATCTGCACCAAGAAGCCCGGAGAGGCGGGTTAAGTCATTTATAGGGTGATTAATTTTCTTGCAAGGGATGTAGGCCTATTCCCGAAGGCCTCACGTAATTCAAAACTAGCACAATTCGAGATTAATTCTCTGGAGGAGGAAATGTAAAGTAGGGTTTGCATTATTTCAAAATCGGTGCATAAACTAAGACTATTAATACATTATATATCACAGCTCCGGGTCTGCCTGTACAGACGCCCCAGTAACACACCCTTCGGGTGAGTCTATTCCAGTCAGGGCAGCTGACCAGTGAGGCCACGGGGAGCCAGCTGCAGATCGGGGCACGTGCCGTCAGCATATTCAAGCCATATTCCTCCATGGGGAGCTCCCTCCGCCTGGGAACCCACCAGGACTTCACCGAGACAACCCCGAAATGACCATCGCCCGCCTGACCCTCCCGCACACAAGTGACTGTGTTCTGGAGCCCGTGAGCAGGAAGGACAACCTGGTAGCTCAACATTCCACCTCTGACCTCAGCTAGACATGAGTTCAAGTCCTGGCTGTAGGGTCTTGGGCAAGAAGATTCCACCTTGTAGCTCTCAGTTTCCTTGCCCATAAAACACAGAGGACAGTAATACCCGATTCTTAGAGGAAAGTCTTCAGGGTCGAACAGGTAAGCAGGCCTTCAGTGAATACCAGCTTGGCTCATGGTTCACCCGAATGCCCCATGACTCCCTATCACTCCCCTGGCCTTTGCATGGATCTTCTGCGCGTCCCCACGTTCTCAGCCAGGAGCTGGACGCAGCCAGGCCCAGGGCCAGGTCAGTTTATGTAATTAGCCAGAGAACGGGCAGGGGCCCTCACCTGCAACCCGCTCCCCCACCCCTCGTTCCCATCCCGACTCCAGGACTGGACAGCACTGCCATGATGAGTCATGGGCAGGGGGCGCCCTCCCCGCAGCTGTCTCCTGGCCTCCTCCCCACGGGGCTGTTTGTACAGGCGTGCCCCCCGGCTGCTGCGGTGTTCCCACACGCGGGACATTATGCACTGTAAAAACACAGCATCATTGCTTACCAGGGGCTTATAAAAATAATTGCGATCCAGCCTGGCCTCTGTCACTAGTAATTTATCGCGTTGCTCCTCTTTTTGTGAACGTGCTTCACACGAGTCAGACGCATTATATGTAAATCGGGCAACATGTTAGACTTCCAGTTGAGAAGTGACATGCATAGGTGTGAATAAGATATTTTCAAATTTCCCAAATCCCCGACAGAGACGGGTGATGTGCCCGTGCCCGGGACAGGAGGGAGTGGGGGCGGGCAGGTGGGAGGCCCCCCAGTCAGAGCTCTGCAGCTACGGGCTCTGCCCCGGCCCCTGCCCGCCCGGGGCCCTCCTGTGCTGCGGGGTCAGCCTCTGCCCTTGTCTAGCTCTACTCTCAAGACGTGTTCGCTGGCCCCTCCCCACCATCTGGCCAACACCAATCACGTTGCCTAATTTTACATTTTTTTAAAAGATTTATTTATTTATGCATACAGGAACTGGGGTACAGGCCAGAGGTGTGGGGTGTGAGAGGAGTCACCAAAGACATAGCTGGGCACAGAACAGGCAGATCAACAGGAATACACTGCCGAGGGCAGCAGCGGGCACAGCAGGAGAGGTCTGCCGTGCCATGTGGATCACCTCCTTGGCCGGCAGCAGGGATCGAACTCGTGCTGCAGTGGCTGCGGTCTGCTTCATAGTGCGTTGCTTAATCCACTGCGCCCCCAGGAAGACCCTAATTTTACATTTTGAATCTCACAGACAATCTTAAAAGTTTCTTTGCATCAGGGACTGACATGGAATTTTAATCATTTATTTATTCAGGTAGTGAACAAAAGTGTGATCGGTCTTATATATGCTGGGTGTTTGGAGGGATGAGGTGATAAAACAGAGCAAGTTTCGCCATAAGACGCTGAGGAATGGGCACTGAGGGTTAGAAGGGAGCTCCTCTTGACTGTACTTGAACCCCAAATATGCTCTGGGCTCCTTTTGGAGGAATGGAGGTCAGGTCTGAAGAGGCTTCAGTGTCAAGTTCACTAGCTGGTCGATAGTCTGGGGACTTACGCACGCGTCAGCTTCAAACAAGGACACCCCACATCCTCAGTGTGATGTGCGACCCTCCCACCTCCCTGGAGGTGATGGGCACCCCTCATCAAGGCCTCGGTGGGTATGTGAACTTCGTAACCTCTAGGAAGGCCCCAGCCTTCCTAGTGTCTGCTCTCCTAGTGTCTGCTCTCCACAAAGTTCCTAGTGTCTGCTCTCCACAAAGTTCACCCACGAGTGTGGGCTGGTGATGTGGTGGACTTACGGATGCAGTCCCTGTGCGTCGACACACAGAGCAATGGAACACCTCTTTGGGGTTATGTCTTAAGACATATGTCAAAATATGTCTTGAGAGCAGTGCTAGTGGGATGAGCAGACAAGGACAGAGGCTGACCCTACAGCACAGGAGGGTCTCTGGACAGAGTCCCCATACCTCTTACTGGGTTATGGAAAGACTACGACTTCCATCACCCACCTCTTCTTCCTCCTCCTCCATTCATTTCCTCTTCCTCCTCCTCCCCTTCCTCCTTTTCCTCCCCTTCTTCCTCCTCCTCCTCCTCCTCCTCCTCCTCAAGTCTTCCTTTCCTCCTTCTCCCCCTCTCTATGTACTAAAGGAATCATGCCCTCATATCACAAGTGTCTTAATGTTTCTCCACATAGCGATGAATTTGTGACTCTCATCAGCAGTGAGAACCTGATGCTCTCAGCCCACCAGCCAAAGAAGCTCTGAATGTTACCAACAACCATGTGAGCAAACTTGGAAGAGATTCTGTGAAGTCCAACCTTGAAGTGGCTTCAGTCCCCAGCTAGCACCTTCATGGCCACAGGTAAGGGTCTCGGGACCAGCACCCCACTAAGCTGCAGCCAGACTCCTGCCCCGACGCACTGTGAGAGAAACAGTGTGTATGTTTCTAAGCCTCAAAGCTGTGGGTTTCTTATGCAGCAAGAGACAACTAATACCAGTCTCTGAATCCAAACCCATGCCCCCAACCACCATAACCCAGTGGGGGCATCTACATTCTCACTACCACTAACCTACCTACCCTGACATGCAAAAGATGAAGCAACTCACCAAATGTGCCTCTGAGTTCTGGGTGAGGAAGAACCATCAGCATGTACAGCTCAAGCCAGCTCCTGTGAATCAAATAACCAGAACGGTTACTACCTGCCAGGGTTTTCCATTCAATGTCTTAATGAAATTGTTGTCATTTAAAATGATTGTTGCAGGAAATCGGATGCTGCCCCAGTCCGTCCCCATCTGAATGTTCCCTGAGGTGGCCAGCTTATTAGGAAAACCACTGCAAAGAAGTCTGCTTTGAGGAGACTTTCATCCATATTCATTTGGTATTTGAGCGTCACTTTACAATTTCTTAAAGCCGTACTTTGGGAGAAGCACCCACACAGATAAAGACAGAGTGGAACTGAGTGACCTGGGAGAAGCATGGACAGTGTCCTGTCAAAAATGGCCCTGTGGAGCTGGGCCCCAGGGAGCAGAAGCTTCCACATGATGCGTGGGTGAGGAGGGAAAGGAAAATCTTCTTTCTCAGGAGATTCTTGCTCATTATTTCAACAGATGGTTACCGAGCAGCCTCTGTCCCTACTCCAGGGCTCACAAAGGATACAGAACAAAAGACAGGGTTGGAGAAAAAAAATTAAGTGCTGTAATGAGAGACTCCTTCATTGACCAATTGTGAGCAATTGATCAGAAAAGTAACAGGAGATTAGAAGACTCTCCCCTAAGATCAGTGAAAAATCTTCCCTAAGCTTCTCAGAGAAAGTTTACCGAGTAGCTAAAGTCCTTGCGTAGAGTAAGTTGATGTACTGTCACCCAAAATACTATCCTATCACCTTGGTTATTTTTGGTTCCACGAAAGATGGAAACATTGAGAATGAAGCCTGGACTGCAGGGTGAACTGTCTGAACTCCAAACCAAGACAGTTGTCTCTTCGCTTTGAGGCCTCGTGTGCAGGAAGAATGACACGAGACAGCTGTGAAGCAGAAATTATTAATTGGAATGATTGCAGAAATTAACACAGTTATTTAAGTTGAAGCTTATAGAACTGACCATAGTACATGCTGAGTGAATGCATGTTGAAGGGAGAAAGGAGATTGGTTTGCTAAGAATAAGACCAACTTTTTAAATTCCATCAAAACCACTGGAGGTAGTCAAGGCTCTTGAAATGTCTGACCTGGATTCCGAATCTCGGCTGACCTTAGAGATTAACATGACTACCTCAACGGTATTGAGGACGGGGTAGATCAGAGACCACTGTCATGGCCTCAGCTGCTGGTCTTAAACCAAAATTCCACTCTTTAGGTTCAGACCCCGAGTTTCGTCAGTTGCCAAGAGCAATGAGGATTGCTATCTCAAAGGCTGGTATGCAATTTAAATGAAATAGCATTTTAATGCACGTGCACTTTCTGGCACAAAGTAACACTTAGCACATCCTCGCTCTCTTTCCTCTCCTCAAAACTCTAAAAGCGCCAAGTAGACTGAAAATCCCCTCGTTGAACCTTTATTCCTGCCTAACTGAACAGCAGTGTCCTTATAAACAAGAGAGACTTTTACAAAGAACACTCAAAATGACCCAAGACACTCAGTTCAGGAGGGGGAAACGCCAGCGTGTTAGTCTTGGGAACACTGCGAGACTCTGACACGCTTATCTTCACCAATGAACACGGAACCAAATAGATTTCTGCAAAGAAATTTGGATAATTTGGCCATTTGAACAACCCAGTTGAACAGATTTTAATGGCATTTTAAGCCTTAGAAAATAAGGCTCCTTAATGTAAATGCTGACAGACCCTTAACTATAGCAAGACATTCATCGACACAGTAATAGCTTTAAGAGGGAGAGTAAAACACCTATTTACATTTTGAGTAGTAGCCTATTCCCTAAACACATTCACACTGCAATCAGATAAAAGACCGAGACAGCCTCGGCTGACTGACAGGTGTCACGGTGGCAGGAGGATGAACTGGGATCAATCTCTAAAACTGCTATTAGCGATCACTCCCCATTTAAAAATCAAATGTTGTGATGACTGAACCACGTTTACTGACTGGTAGCGCCATTTTCTATTTTAGACTCGCAGCCACGCTCCATGGGTCTGTTAGAGACGGACTGATGGTTCCCACTCAGAGGTCCACAAGGGTCCACAAGCCAGGACCCACAAACTAGCTAGGTGTCCATTGGCTGGTCTACACCAAGCCACTGTCAACCACAAAGGAGACAGGACCTAATATTGTTTGAAAGATAAAATGGAAAGAAGGCAGGACGCCAGGGAGGAAGGAAGGAAGGGGAGGGAAGAGGCAGTCCAGAACCCAGTCCAACCTCAAAAACAGCATATGAAACAGTCTGCCTTGTGCACCCACAAGATCCCTGTCCACTCATCAGTGGCCCCATCCCCACACCCCAGAGAGTCACATGTCAACCTCAACAGGCAGCAAGCAAGGTCTCACCAACATGGACGGCTTTCCTGTTAAGCTGTGTCCTTTTCCTTGTCAGCATGTGATACAGGGTGCCATTCATAGTGAAGGGTCCTCACCTTTCCATCCTTCATCCTTCCTATCCTTAGGGCGAAGGCGAAGGTCACCTCCCAGTCTCTCCTTCCCAGACACTGTCCTGATCCACTCCCATCATCTGTCCCCAGGGTCCTGGCAAAGCTTCCCTGGTCACTGGTCTCCCCTTTCAGTTCACCCTCTACGCCAGTGTGGTCGCTCTAGAAACCTGATAGTGAACCTCTTACCCAAAGTCCTGCTTTCTGCAGTTTTCTGCTTCTTTTGTGTTAGCTTCAGCGCCTACTGGGAAGCCAAGTTTCTGGACCCACCTTCCAGGGCTAATTCACAGCAGAGCAGGATCTCCTAGCGACCACTTGGAAACTGAGTCCCAGGGCTCTGGCATGACAAGCAGTCATCAGGCAGAAGAGGATCAGAAAAGCTCTCAGCCCAGGCGGGGCTCCCCCGGCCCCCCCCCCCAGACTCCCATCCAGATCCGGCACTGCCTGGCGTGCAGGCCAAGTTCTGCCTCTGTCTTGAGAAGTGTCAATCTGAATCCCAAATGTGCCAACCTGATTACCATCATCAACAGACTTCTTAATGAACTGCCACTACTGTCAATGGCATCTTTTAATGACACCCCGTAAAGATAAAGAATTCTACAACTCCCTGTGCATTGCCATTTGGTTCCTTTGCTTCATGGCAGAGTCAAAATGTTCTTTGACTAAAGATACCACCAATAATAACAGTTGATGTTTATTGAACACTAACATATAAAAACCAGCAGTCATTACCCAAGTGAGACTTCTGAGGTGGGAGAGAGGAAGGAGGAAGAAAGGGTCACAGGCTATAAGGGAGGGTAATGGGAAAAATAAAAACATTTTAAAAAAGAATTGCGTATGTCGCCATCCATTTGGTACTCAAAAATGAATAAATTAAATAAAGTGCATACCTGACACGTAGCAGTTTCAAAAATTACTTTGACTTACATGAATTCTAACCAGATCAGAAAGTCAGAGAGAAGCAAGATATTTAGTGTTAAATAATTCTAATAGAAAATATTTGCATTTATTGAACATTAATGCATGTCAAGGACTGTCTAGCACTTTAAACGTGAGGTGGTGTCCCCAGCCCAACAAGCACGGATTAAGGGGTGCAGCTGGGCATGCTCTTTGGATCTAACAGCCAGGTCCTACTTACTTACTCACTGTGGCTCTGGCTTGGTCCTGCACTGGTGCCATCCTACGCCAGGAACCCCGTTTCTCTAATGTCCCTACGAACCAGCAAGGGCTTAGGCACAATCATCTCCAGTTCTAGAGGAACAAATGGTAATAATAAGGCACAGGAGGTCCTTACCCAGGATCCGCCAGCTCACAGAGGATGAGCCGTGTCAGACACAGACCGTGTCCACTGACTTCCAAAGTCTTATTGTCCCCTGACAACTCCCAGGCTCCCCTGCTGAAGGATAAGTCAGAGCAGCACCCGTAACAGGATGAATCCCTAAATGGAGGGTATTCTTAGCCTTCGCTTTTCAGAATCACACAGTCACCTCCATCGTCAACATTGTCAGTGAAAGAGGGGGGATTTTTATGGGCCTCCCTGACGGCGCAGCGGGTTGAGCACCGCACTGTGAAGCATCTGCAGCCACAGCAGCGCGAGTTCTATCCCCAGCCAGGGAGGGACACACAGGGCGCAGCAGACCTCTCCTGCCTCCCTGCTGCTCCCCTCAGCAGTGTGTTTCAGTGGATCTGCCTGTTCTGCTCCCCACTCTGTCTCTGGTGAATCCTCTCACCTCCCGTGACTCTGGCCTGTACTCCAAGTCTTCTCATATGCATAAATAAATATATATCTTTAAAAAAAGAAAGAAAGAAACCCCCCATTACCCTGGGGTTTTTATGAGGAAAGCCTGAGCTTTGAAGGCCCCAAGATTCGAGTGTGGGTCTGGTTCTTCTGCTCACCAGTCCTATGACCTGAGACGTACCCCGAGATCTTTGCACGAAGACCTATCTCAGCACACCTATCTCGCCCGCGGGCTAAATGAGAGACAGGTGTGTGGACCTCTGCATCCATGGGGGATGAACTCAGCCACCATCCTGAGGGGAGGGGAGGGCTGTGGGACAGGGTCGGGGTTAGATTCCAGCTCTCAGTGAAATAGCGGGGCCTGCGCACCTGTAGGGGATGTCAGGAGGAGGGATGGATACTGCGCCGGCAAGATGGCTTCCACACCCTCAGGGCCTCGGTGCCTCGGAGACTTGATTTCCCTACTGGAGCCCCCTCCAGAGCCCTCCAGCTGCGGAGTCCCCTGGCTATGCCGTCTCTGTGGCCTGACGGGACCGAGAACGTCTTCCTGCCTCCAGGTCACCCCTCCACCTTGGCAGAGCCAAGACAGACCTTCATGGGACTCGGGACGGTCAGCCCGTGCGAGCTGCCTTCCACGGTGTAACAGGACATGAATTAGCGCTTTTATGAGAGACTCGGTTTCCTTATTACGGGGCAAACAGCCACTGTTCTCTTCTAACTAACTAGACTGATTCAATTAACGGTGCTAAATACAGTTCCTCCTTGAAAATAACTTCAGTTTACTGCTTCCACAAACCTCATTACATTTGATTAAACAAAATACATAGTAATAGACAAAAGATGGTGCAAACTTTTGGCCATGGCCCATTGACTAGGGAGCCTGCAGCAGCCGGCAGTGGGGGGATGAGGGGGGTCAGTGTGTGTGTGTGCGTGTGTGTGCATGTGTGTATATGTGTGTGCATATGTGTGCATGCGCATACACATGTGCACCTTCTCGAGTCAGACAGCGAGGGCACCCCAGCCCTGCCTCCCAACCTCCCTGGGCCCCTGAGCTCATGTTCTCAGCTAAGAAGGCAAGGGCACCCACTCCTGAGAGCTGACATGAGCACACTGTTATGGGGGAAATGGGTCTCTCCTACCCCTCCTGTGTGGACCCCAAAGCCAGAGTTGGCTGTATTTGGAGAGGAAGCCAATAAGGAGGTGACAACAGTTGCATCAGGTTCTAAAGGGGGACCTTAATCTGATAGGGCTGCCTTCCTTGTGGAAGAGATGCCCTCCCTACACACACACACACACACACACACACACACAAGACACAGCACAAGTCAGACAGAAGTTCTCCCAGAAGCAATCCGCCCCTCTTGGGTCGCTGGTCTCCAGGCTGAGGCCTGCCGTGGGGCCACCTGTCTCTGGTATTTTGTTACTGCAGCTCAAGCTGACTACAAATACAGTCCCATTCTGGGTTACTGAAGGCTAAAACTTCAACCTATGAATTGGGGATAGTAGGTGAGGCAGCCATCTCTGATTCACTCTTTCCCAATCCTCTATGGAAGGATAAGTCTAAAGTACCCCACAATCATGGCTCCCCCCAGACCACATAGCTTCACTGGGGCCCAAGAGGTCACCACAGAAAGCTGGCAAGTCCCCAGCAGGGCTGACAATGAAGGGCCATGTAACCCTCCTCCTGCCACTTCGGCCTTAAAGTACCTGTTCTTAGCCTTCCAGCCCTTTCAAGCAACGTGTCCCTCACTTACCGAACCAATTCCAGGAAGTCTTCCTCTTCCAGCAAGTTTTCTGGGATGTTTTCCTTTCATAAGCCCTCCTCCCAGCCTGGCCAGGTAGCCCCACCTGGGACTCCATAGCACCCTCACTCTTCCCATCCTCCAGGCCCAGATCATGCCCAGGGCTCACATTCTGCTGGCGTGTCTGTCCCTTCACTGTCTTCACACATAACCCGGCACCTCTGTGTTCTCACCATCCGGCATCAAGGTTGGTGTGCTGAAAGTGCCACGTGAAAGGGTGGGTGGGTGGGTGGATGGATGGATGGATGGATGGATGGATGGATGGATGGATGGATGGATGGATGGATGGATGGCTAGATGGGTGGGTGGGTAGGTGGGTAGGTGGATGGTAAGTGAGTAGGTGGTTGGGTGGATGAGTAGCTGCGTCTGCTTCCCTTAATGAGAGGTTTTATCAACTCTCTTTTGATGAAAGACACCATCTTTGATCATCTCCAGTTCCTTTGTAGAGACGTGTAGAGCTAACCATTTGAAAAATACTTTCTTGACCTTTGGGAGTCTGGTGGACACTGGTGGGATGGACTGAGGGGGCTGGCAGGGGACCTGGGGCATAGAATAGACATCTGGCTCCATGTCTGATAGATTTCTGTTGTTTCATCCATTTTAAATTGTTTTTCATCATTTCCTTCACTTGACTAAATACTGAGTTATCCACATTGTCTTAAAGCTGACACTTCAGATAAGAGAAGACCAGCGTTATAATGGGAAGAGCATCTGCTTGGGTGTTCTCCAGGAACCCCTTTGCCAGCTCTGTGACCCTGACCCACTCCCAACCCTGTCACCTGTTCATGATCTCAGAAACAGTGAGCCATGCCTTCCCGGCCCACTGCACATGAGAGGAGCGGTGTGCCCAGCACAGAGGAGGAACTTAAAAAATGTCACCTCCCTTTCCCACCAACACACCTCACACTGCCCCCCTTTTCCATGACCCTGAGGTTTTAAGGGGGTTTTCAGCACGGAAGCTTTAGTGGGAAATAGTCTGGGCCAGAGGGAGGCAGAACAAAGTGGGGCTTATAAAGGAGACAGGAAACACCATTCACTCGGGAGATGTGACTGGTCCAGAATTGATTGCCACGATCAGGTGAATTTACCCAGAAGTTCAGGTAGCAGGAGCTTGCCCAGAAAAACCCTGGCTGTCAGGGATGACTGGTCGTGTGTTGGTGCTTCTTTCATATTCTGATAAAAATTTCCCAATCTCGCTGCTTAGAATAAGAAAATTAGCCCCTGCACCGGCAGAGACTGAACTGACAGAGACACCATCCCTTCCCATCCGCCCGCTGTGCTCTGTGCCCATGCGCTTCCCTTTTTCCAAAATATTTATCACCACACCATGCACACTGAAATGGGCCAACTCTCTGAATCAAACCAGAAGTCTGTCTCCCTCCCTCACCGTCCCAGACCAAAACGCAAGGGCTTCACTCCGAGGCGCACAGCAGCAGCCAGGCAGGGCTTCTGTTAAAATTCATACATAATCAAAACAAATTGAATATCCACCCTTATTTCCATAGGGAGCAGCGCTATAATGATTAATGCTTGACAATGATATTTAATTAAAGCTTATTTACTTTATAAGTACTTTCCGAGTATTTTTCCTGTGGTATACCAAGCATTACCATTCCAAGATAATCTAACATATCATAGTTGAAGACAAGGGTTATAATAACAAGAAGAAACTCACATCGCATCAGCACTGCCTGGAAACATTTTTTACAATAAATAATATTTGCAGTACACAGATTTGAAAACAATTTGATTCTCAAGGTCTAGAGTCTGTCTCTCTCTTTCTCTCTCTCTCTCTCTCTCTCTCTGTCTCTCTCAACATACATCACACACACAAAAACACATCCCCTCAAATCTCTGTCTACATTTTAGTTATCTAGTTTCAACAATTTTTGTTGCAAAATTCCTTACCACCTCCAACCCAGCCTCAGGCTTCTGGTAGAATTAAACCTGAAATTTTCAGCTACAGTGTGTTCCTACCTAAAAATTAAGAGAGAATCGGTACATAGAGATCTCTCAAATTTTGACACCAGAAATCTCAGCATTGTTTTCATGGACTGATACATAATGATGAAAGTTACACTGAAACGTTCAATTCTGGGAATATTTATGAGGTCCTGAATATTTCCCTCCAATTCCTACAAATCTACTCTTAAAAGACCAATTAATTATCTGTAATATAACTGAAATAATTGTCCTTTACAATTGGAAGAAAGTTGATTTTATTTGTGCACTTTCCGTGAAAGCATGACAAACCATTTATTCATTTTTTAAGAGAAGTTAGAAGCTAGACTTTGGGAAGACTGATTTTTCAATGTTTCCAGTCACTGAGGTCAGGAAGCTATAGAAATCGCTATAATGAGATGGAAAAAAATCACTCCCTTTGGTTCACTACAATCTTACAGCACAAAGTTCGTACACTCTGCTTCTCCATCCAGCCCCAAAATAAACAGCAGGGCGTCCTGCAAAGGATTTCACAGGCGTCTTGCCAACACAGGGTGCTCCCCCTCTCCTGGAGGGCTTTCTGAAGGCCCCATTGCTGATGAGCCTGCCTCATGCAAAACACACACTGTGAGGGCAATTCCGACAGAGGAGAGCGGAACTGCCATTTTTCCAGGTTAAGGAGGGAGTGTCACCCCCCTCCAAGGGCCTGTGTAAGTTGCAATTGTCTCAATGGGGCGAATTCAGACCCTCTGCTTCTTTACATTTCAATTTTTTTCCCCTGAAGTCTATGATCTTAAACCATGACATAGTGACCCTTATGCATATTTCATATGGACTCTTTAAATTTGCATCTTTCAAATCAGCTTCCAGGTCTTCGACCCACTTAGTCACCAGCCCCATTTTACAGAGGAAAACGCGAGTAAATGAGGTGAGTCTTCTCCCTCAGGAAAACATGAAGCTGGCAGAGCACAAAGCCCACGGCCACGCCTGAGTCACTGTCCCAGGCAGGGACCTGAGCCAGGTAAGCTCAGGTGTGTGGAAGGTAAGGGGAGGCTCGTGCAGAGAACCGTTCCTGGTGTTGTGGGGACCAAAGCTGCCCGCCCTGGCTTCTCATCACTGACATTTGCCTTTCGAACCTAGAAGGTAAGAAGGTACTGAACTCTGCTGAATTTACTTAACTCGACTTCCAGTTTATGAAAAAAATATCACTTCTGTTCGACATGAGTTAATATTCCAAATTTGGGGCATGCCTTTTATTTCTGCTCACCACGATGAAAGTGTATTTTATAACAAGGTGTTCTATTGCTTTGTAACTATTCATCTTACATGTGTACATAAATGTTAAATGAGTTGGAGAGGCATTAAAGCCAATTTAAATGCTTTTAAAACCAAAGGTGACATCCATTTAGGCTGGCTTTCTAATAAATTCTGATTTTTTTTATCTGAGGAAAAATATATAATCGCTAAGTTTATGCAATTTAACATGGTATTTTTAGCCTCAAAATAGTAAATCCCTTTTAAATCAATCCTCTTTGTACTTGTTACAAAGAATTAATAATATAAGGGGAGTGAAAAATAAGTGCAGTTATTAAATACCGTATTGATCAGTTGAGACCAAGAGTTACACCAACAGAGAAAGGAGGAGGATCGTGATGAAGTTGAGATATAAACAAATATCTAATGCCACTTTGCCAGATTAAGTGCACTGTCTAAAAGAAAAATTTAAGGAAATAATTTAAATAAATGGTATAATAAGATCCTTTTAAGAGACGGCTGTTCAGATCCCTATTTAGATTCATGTTCTTTTATCCATTCTGTGAGTAACAACCAGCTTTTGTTATTTCCTTACCTGAAATTCTTTAAAAATAAATTTCAAGTGCAACACATCACTCAGAATGTCGGGGCCCCTAATTCAGACCATTTTCCTGCCACCGAGGAAACCCTCCTCTTGCATCTGTGTCACTCTCTTCTTTTCCTCCCACTGGACTTCTTTCTCCAGGAGCGTGGACAGTTCAAGTTTTGTGTTGCACATTTTTGCTAGTTTTGTTTTCAATTTCATGATTAGGAATCCACTTTCCCAAATCAAAATGATTTGATGTTTTTAAAGGGGGGGGGGAGCCATACCTTTGGTAAATGTTTTTCACAAAGCCTACCACAACCAAGTCACTAGACACGCAAACACCTATTTATTACAAACGCCTTTTTACATGAATTTATGAAACCTTAAAAGGCCTTTATTTTGCAACAAGCAATTTTGCAGGCCATTAGTCCATAATGCAAACTAGCCTCTTTGGCATAGTTATAGGGGGAAAAAAGGTGTTAAACAGCCGAGGTACTGAGCCAGCAAGAGTGGCACCGAAACCTCCGGGGGTGGGGGTGGGGGTGAATTCATTCCCGCCTGCTCCCTCTTCGGTGTGCTTCTTCCCTGTTTGGTGTGAGCATCACCCGCACGGCTGTGTCTGTGCACGTGCACACCCCAGTGAGTGCACGCTACCACACCCTGCAGATATGTGCAAGGAGCAACGCACAAGCACACGCACATCAGAGCAAGGTCATCGCTCTCGCAGGGTGCAGCTGCAGAAGCCGGCCACGCTGCAGGAGGACGCGGCCACGCTGCAGGGGGAACACGCAGGTCGCTCAGCTGATCCACTGATTCATCGGCGAGACCTGTGTAATAAGACAGCCTGGAGTAATAACCCACGTGTCTGACTTTTAAGAAAGGGGGTCCCTAGTAGAAAGACCCCCCCAACCCAGTTTGCACGGCATCCTTGGGGCTCCCAGACCTGGGACATCCAGGGCTAAAGTTCCTTAGGAAAACTGGGAAAAACTGATAACTCTAGAAGGAAAGAAGCTGGGAGTTCAGTTTGATTGGGGCAAGGGTCCCACAGAGATAAGGAACTGGAAAAAATGATAATGACCCTGAAAAAAATTGCCAATATTTGAACATGCTGTGTACTAAGGAGAGAGTGTTACCGGGTGAAGGAACTTTGACAGTGTTGAGTGTCAGAAACTGGAAACTTGCTTAGCACCCACAGGAGTGGACATTTCAAGTGGTGCCCACTTTAAATGACCTCAAGTGGAAAGGGATTGTCAGCATCGCACACAGAGTACGAGTCCCATCTCGGCCATTTTAAAGTGTACAGTTCCATGTCATCCATGTCTGAAAGAAGGGCTTGGGTTGGGGCCTCCTCCCTGGTGGCGTAGGGGGTTACGTCTCAGTGTTATCATTGCCAAGGCCCGAGTTCTATCCCTGGCTAGGGAGCTGACCCACATGGCACAGCAGACCTCTCCTGCCTCCCCGCTGCTCCCCTCAGCGATGTGTTTCAGTGGATCTGCCCACTCTGCTCCCCACTCTGTCGCTGGTGAATCATCTCAGTCCCCGCACCTCTGGCCTGTACCCCAGTTCTTGTATGCAAAATAAATAAAATCTTAAAAAAAAAAAGATGGGCTTAGGTTGACCCTACCTATTTTAGGAGCCATTGTGGATATTTGAGGGTAAGAGTCAAAAAAATGTTTACCAGGCTAATTTAGATTCCAAGATGCTGAAAGTCGCAATTGTATAAAATCCTGAGCTGAAAAAGAAATTAATTTCATAAGAGATTGCAGTTAAATCTTCAAAAATCAGCCAAAATTTCTGCCTTAAATCAGCAAATGGCTAAGACAAAGATACCAATGGAATCTGAAGAAACTAATAGATAAGCAGGCTTTTGAAATGTTACCCTCCTAAAATAAACCCATAAAATTAATCTACCCGGGCACTTTCCATGTTAAATCAGCACAGAAATAACTCTAAGGACCTAGGTCACGAGCTGCAAAGTGCCCAGGCAGGCCGAGGCACAGGGGCCCAGGCTGAGGGTGGGTCTCCGCCCTGCAGGGTGGCAGGGGCAGTGGGTGCTGCCCTGCACCTCCCGGGGGTGCCGAAGTAAAGGGGGCACGGGGGACCTAGAAAAAAGGGGAAAGCTGGAGATCCCCAAATCACTTCAGTTCGCCCTTATTCACGTGTCACTTCTCTCTCCTACAGAAACAAATGGTGTTAGTTTGGTCTCTCTCCACCACTTACTTAAAGCAGGTGCGTGCAGCTCTCTGAAAATGTAGCTAATAAGGCCACCCCATTGGTACAGGGTATCTGCGCCCCTTTAATCTGTGGAGGGAGTCTCGGGAGGTCTGGAGCCTTATCTGAAAGGAGGGGCATTCCTGGCCCAGTAACTGGCTATCACCAGAGAGATGCTTCCTGCTGAGCTCCTGCTTTGTGGCTGGAAGAAGAGGAGTTGGGGAGCTAAGGTCAGAGGGACCTTCAAATCTGAGGAGGAAGGATGACAGACACTGCCCTCCCATGTCAGACAGATTCCCTGTGAGAGCCTGTCTCTGGACACAGCCTGTGGGGACCAGTTTCTCCGTCTCTCTGGGCCTCTCCTATGGCAGTGCACCGCGGACCTCAGCACAAAGTTTGACCTAGGACTGGCACATGCCCCAGAAATCCCACCCGTGGGTATAAACACCCCAAACAACAGAAAACAGGGACAGATGCTTGCACACCAGCAGCACTGGTCACAAGAGCCCAAAGTGGCAACGGTGTCCGTCCACTGAGCACTGGGCAAGCAGAGGCTGGTGACCAGAGACCACGGAACAGTGCTCAGCCATAACCAGGAACCGTGCGCTGGTACCGCAAGGACCACGGAGCCCGGAAAGCCGCCTGTGAAGTAAAATCGGCCAATACGACGAGACAGACACCGCACAGCTCCACTACAGCAGAACATCTAGAAGAGGCAAGACTACAGGGGACCAGGTGCAGAGGGGAAAGGGAATTGGGGACAGGATGACTGTTTGGGGGATGGAAACTTATGAAAATAAGTAGTGATGAGGGTAGCACAAGATTGTGACTATAATTAATGACATTAAGTTGTACTGCTAAAAATGATTAAGATGACAAATTGTATATTATATAGATATGACCACAGTACAAAACAATTGAAAGTAAATAAAAGACCCGTTCATGCAGCTAATGCACAGAGTTTGGGAGAATTAAACTACAGAGCTCATTTTGCAGCGAGTGGCAAGAGAAGACACTGGACTAAGTGACCATCCGTCCCTCTCCCTTGTGTCTCTTGCCCATGGCACGAGGCCCGCGTGGCTGGGAGCCCACCCTCACCCCACAGGCACAAGCGATTCTGAGTTCCTCAGGTCCAGAAGCTTCTACCCTGCCTGTCTGGAATCCATGCCCTCACCACTCAGGAAGTTTCTTGTCTTCAAGGGGAGGAGGGAATGGAAAGTCAGCTTCTGACAAAGGCAATTAACAAATTGTACTCACAGGAACTTACCCCCCCCCCATCATGAGCGTTACAATTTACAGCATCTAGAAAGAAACTGAATTTAAAATGCAATTATTGTGCAGTAATTAACTTTGTCCTTTCAGAACTCAGTTTCTTTAGAGCTACGTGATGGAGTCTAGTCTCCTGCTTTGGTTAGCTTGGGATCTGTTTTGTTTTGTTGTTATTTTGGGTTTGTTTTTTTTTTCCCACATTTTTCAATAAAGTGTTTTTATGGTCAAATGGCTGAAGGGTGGTGGGGAGTCTGAGTCAACATATTTAGGTCCTTCCAGAATTCTGTCACAGGGCTCAGTGTTCAGCTTTGCCTCTGGGGTGGGGTGGGTGGGACACCTCCCTCTGTAAATTGCTTCAGAAGCAGCCTCTGGACAGCCGCATGGAGTCAGCCAGCCCAGGACAGGACAGTAAGAGCTAGACCGGCCCACCCACCCTTCGCCGGGGACGAGGACGTGGCCTTCCTGAAGACTGTGGACGCCTGCAAACTCCAGGCTAGGAGGACAGACTCAAAACCGGGCAGATGCCGAGAGAAGAGCTGCTGGCTGCCTCCTCTCACTGCATACTGCCTGAGGAGATCTCCTGCGTGCTCTCTGTTATCCCTGGGGACAGTCTCCAGGGAGGGGACTGACCTATAAGACAGGGTCACCAGCCCACACACACCAGGCCTGGCCAGACAGACGGGCTGAAGGTCAAAACCTTGTTCCAGCAAAGTAGACTATCCCTCTCCCTCCTGGTTTTCTCTGGGTGAACATGGGAAACGTGGTTTATTTTTAAAAGTCCTCTCAAATATTTCTTGATCTTAAAAACCTCCAGGCAGCGTGAAATCACGAGACATTTAGAGGGAAATGCCGCTCCCCCAGAAGTCCAGCTCACGGGGAAGGCTTAGGCCTCCGAGGCTAGGCTGCCTCTGAGACAGCTTTCAGGCCCTTCACCCTGTCCAAGCACAACAGGGCTGAAAGTGAGTCCTCTCCCCTCGCCCACGCACCCCAGCGCTGCAAAGCCAAGGTGTAACCAGATTCTGTACAAGCCACCAGCACGTCCAAGGGTTTGCCAAGAAGGAGAAAGGAAAAGAAGAGAAAGAGGAGAAGACGCTGAGAACCTCGGCAGATACACGTTGGCCCTGCCAATGACTCTCTGTTTAACTTGTAATCAAAACAACTCAAACCCAGTTACTGTTTGCATAACTGCCAAGTTTCTCAATTTCAGCACTCGGCAGCAGGCCCTCGGTATGACAGGCTGTCTTTCAGAATCCAGCAGAATCTGCCAAAGCTCAGAGGCAACTGGTACATCTAATGCCAGTGAACAAGGACACCCCAATACCTTTCCCCTGCACATGAAGGCACGTGGCCTCACCCCCCATCTGCACCAGGAGAGGTCCAGACCTGTGTCCACCACCCCCTGCCCCCCTCCCAGGGCAGTTTACTTCCCAGCCCCTGCTGGGCATCAGTAGGTAAGCCAGGATGGAAATAAACCACCAAGTTTTCTTATTAGAGACACTGGGGGGTGGGGGGAGGAGGAAAAAAGCACTCTTGCCAGTAGATGAGAAGAACGCTCTCAAATCAAATAGACTCAGAAAAACTCGCTTTCAAGTGCCCAACGGTATCACGCAATCTACAGATAACGTTAGGTATTCAGATTCGCTGCAAAGTGTAATTGAAAATAAAATAGACATTAAATGCGTACGGGCGCATCTTTAAATCTCGCATCCTAAGAGCTTCTCGTGAAACGGAAGATAAGGCTTCTCTTTCCCTAGGAAAGTGTAAGCTTTTAAAATCCAGTTGATCCTGGGGGGAGGGGCAGGGTTGGATGCAGCTTCAGCGACCTCCAGGATCATTGGGCTGATTAGCAGAGCAGATATTAATGAATAAGCATTGTTTTGACTGCAACTTTGACTATAACCTGCTGATTTAATGACTCACACTAAGTTTAGGGAGTGCAGGCTGCAATCTTAATTATGTAAACGTGGCCGTGCTCCTGATATTAATAACTGTGAGCATAAATATCAGAACTTGACAGAAACACATAATTAAGGCAGTGAGACAGCCCTGCTGCTGGGGCCAGTGGACACTAAACGGGAGGACGGTCTCCTGAGTTTGCCACTTAACCAAAATCTGCCTGTACAGTAAATAGTGTTTTTGTTGTTGTAGTTGTTTCCATTCTCTGAGCGGTGGGGCCGGGGTGCTGGTTCTGGAAATGTGGTAGGAGAAAGCTGTATTGATATGGAAGAGGCTGTGCGTGAGGGCAGCGGTTCCGATGCGGGCGAGCCTCGGAGGGCAGAGCCAGGACTCGGGAGAGCTGCAGGCTGCCCGCTCTCTGGAGCATGGCCATGGCGGCGCGGTCCGGAGGAGGGTGTGGGGTCCAGTCTGGGCCCCTCGGCCCCGCCCGAGGGGTCTGCGTCAGGGCGGGGAGTGCAGGAGGAGGCTGTGCGCGCCTCCCTCCTGCCCGCCACGTCCCAGTTCGGCTTGAGAGGGGCCTGCCGGGCCTGGCGCTCCTTTCACCCGCCGAGCGCGCTCTGCAGGGCGGTCGCCCGACCAGCGTGAGCCGCTCAGCCACGGTCTCCTCTGGGCCTCGGATGCCGCGCGCCGTCACAGCAATCCCGGCCCCAAGCTCGAGCCGCTCTCATTTCCGAGCTCAAGGCTTTTTTGGAGAGGAAGAATTTTTTTTTTAGTGTAATTCACCCATTTGCAGGTTCTCTTTCCCCGAACCAAAAAACATTAGCGAAGAAAAGAGGATTCCCGCGGCCCCAGGTTTAGCAGCCAGGCCAATTACCCGCTGGACCTTCTGCAGCCCAGACCGCCCCGAACGCCTCTAAGGAATGCGCGTCGCGGAATCTTAATTAGCAGGCAGGCGAATTCCTGTTAAGTTTCCGTTTTTCAATCAGGAAGCTATGACTGGGTCTGATCGCTTTCCCGGGAAATAGTGTGAGTGTG
Source organism: Galemys pyrenaicus (assembly GCA_019455555.1). NCBI lineage: Eukaryota > Metazoa > Chordata > Mammalia > Eulipotyphla > Talpidae > Galemys > Galemys pyrenaicus. The sequence continues at coordinate 16,292,462 of JAGFMF010011747.1, read as the reverse complement.
CGCGCGTGTGAGTGTAAACGGGGGCCTAACACCAGGCTCCTGCTCGAGGCATTTGGGAGGGCCGGTCTGGGTTTGGAGCACAGTCGCCCCATCTGGGCGTTCCCGGGTCTCCCAGCCTCTGCCCCCACCCCCACCCCCAGCCCCTGGCCGCTACAGCTCTCCACCCCCAGCCCCAGACAACCCAGTGTGCGCCCAGCTCCTTATTGGTATGCTAATTCCCAGAACTGCCTCAATTTGCAATTCTTCCCTGGAAACGGTATTCAGATTTCTGCGGCCGTGGTGGTGGGGTGGGGGGTGGCGGGGAGGGAGGAGGGCGGGAGGAGGATGCTGGGAGGTTTCTTTGCCTATACCTTGGTCAGACAGGTAAAATAAACTTATCCCGGTGCGGACCGACCTACAGCCCCTCCCGGAGGCCCTCTGTGGTCTGAACAGAAAAGCGGGAGAGTGGGCAAGTGAAAATACCCGCACTGCCTGCTGCGGGAAGCCAGGCCCCGGCCCTGGGATGACGGGAGAAAGGGGCCAGGCTCCTTTTACAAACTGTTGTTCTCAATTATTCATCTTCAGCCCTTTGCACGCAGGCCAGGATAGGCAGCGACAACTTTACCTCGAACTGGGGGGAGGGGCGCCCCTTTTGCTTGAGATAACCCCCTTTCTTTGCATTTGAAAATAAATGTAAAGTTTACCTTGGGAACAAATGATTAATGAAGTGTTTTCAATGTACCCCAGCTGTTCACCATAATAGAAGAATAATTTGATGTTTGAGGTCCTTAAGCCATTTGATGGCAGTTGATTTCTTTCTTTTTGGAGGGGGCTAAGGGGCTGAGGTGATTAAAGGGTTAATATTCAAATCAGAAATTTGCAAGGACTGCATAACGGGAGTGCCACCCTCATAACAATAGGAATTTTTAACAATATCCAGCCTTGTTAGCAAGAGAGTTACATGCATTGAGGGCAATCAGTGTGTCTTGTCAGTTTCTTTTTATCTACCATCTCCAACCGCCGAGGAGCCGAAATGAAGCACTTTGGAATTATCAATTTCAGCCACATTTGCATAACAAAGCCCCCGAGGAAGAGGCATGATAAATGTGAAGGACCCCTCTTGGAAAGGGAACTGTCAACCGCGCCCCGAAAGATTCTCCGACCGAGCGCATTCCCCGGGACTGCAGTCAGCGAAAATAAAATGAAAGCATTAAAGAAAGTCATTCTCTCAGAGAGAAAAATCTCCCCCTCTGCACAGAGAGAACTGGATGAAATGACATTATGCATATGAAAATGTCCAGAAAGATGTTTGATTTATGTATGCATTAGATGCAAATTCCATTACGGTTCGCGCGCTGTTGTGTGATTTGGCGCTGAACACATCAGCGCCCTGATCAGATCTGATCTCATTAATTCCGACAAGGAGAGAGAGAGGGAATTGAGAAGAATTTATGGCCTGGACACTTGAAAGAAGTAAATTGTAATTCTGTTTAAAGCTGTAGCGAACCTTTTAAACACCTTTTATTATAGGGAAGCAGCTCTCACGTTTATAACACTATGAGGACTTACTTAATCTTGTACAGGGGGCTTCTGATTCTCATTTGGGGGGGGGGAAATTCTGTGACCTTTTTTCGAGGAAAGGAAAGGAAGGAGAAAATGCCTATCTTAGACGAAATTCAGGGTACACGTCACAGTCGTGGGATCAAAGTAGAAATGGAGTCTCTGCATGTAATTTTGCGAATGTTTGCTTTTAAGATCATGCTGTTGTTGTTTTAGTGGCTTATATTTTCAAATAAAATGCCAAACAGTGAATGAGTATTTTTTATGGGGCTGAGCGGCTGATTTACACTGTAAAATGTCTTTAATTGCATTACAGATAAAAGTCCCACTAAAAATATATGACAAGAGATGCCTTGGGAAAAGTGTCTTCTGAAATCTCCACTTATTAGAACTGCTTTGGAAACAGTCTATTTCAGACCAAAATAGATTACCAGCAATAATAACAAGAATAATAATAATCATGGTGACCCAGCTACAGGACAGTTTGAAGGGGCGACGTATTTCTGTTCGGGAAATCCCAGCTTGTCTGCTTCTGTCAATTATGACTCTGGTCTTTGACTCTTTGCCTCTGAGCAGCTTTAATAAGTCGTTTCCTCCTTTCAAGAGTAATAATCAGCCTTCATGGGTGAGACGTCCCGCATTTACTGGATGGCCAGTGGAAAGCCCAAAGTGCCTCAATAGTTACTGCATCCAGCATCGGGGGTCTCTCCCCAGCATCACGACCCCCTGGGGTGCAGCTTTGCCTGCAAGAGTTGCGTTTTCTTGAGCATCCTTCATCTTCCAGAGCTGTGATTAACTGCCTTCCCAGGGCTGGAGTTGGGGGGCAGAGAGAATGGGGGTGGAGGGAACCTTAGTTAAGGGTCAGGTTTGATTTGATATGGGAATGAAGAGATCAAGGCAGCACAGTCTCCGAGGCGGTCGACAGCTTCAGGGCGGCCGAGCCCATGGAAGTCACTGCTGAATTTAGCAAATGTTGGTCCAAAAGGATGCAGCAAACTTACACGGAAGGCAGATTAACAGCGACTCGGCGGCCAAGGGTTTCAGGGCCAAGTGACCCTGTTTAAATGTCACGTTTTGTCAGGGGCTAATGCCCAAGTTGTTCCTCATTTCCACCCGCACCATAGAAACACCTCACGTGTGCTGTAGATATAATTATAGATGGAACGCACACCTTATTTACATTTTGCGTCTGTGTCCCGAGCCTCCTGTGCTGTATGTTTTTAAAGACACGGGGAATGCGTAGCGTCTATTGGTTTGCCCGAATTCCAACGTGTAACACCAGCAAATCAGGAAAATAATTGGGTTTTCCTTTGAGAAGAGAGAGGGGGGGGGGGAATTCTTCTTCCTGTGATGTTTTAAAAATTCAAAATCTCCTCATTTATCTCCATGATGGCTGTAACCACACAGTTGAAAGGTGTATTTAGGTTGCAGAAATTGTATTTTAGAATGTGGAATTTCAAGTCCTTTCACTTGGGGGACTTGAACGAATCGTGCACCTTTTCAATAGGTTGTCTGCCAGAAAGGGGGGGGCTTACCTTGGCATTATAGGGGTGGGATTTTTTTTTTTTCCCAAGATGTTTCAATGTGTCTGGGTATGTGTGAAGGCATGCATAGAAAAACGGATCCCGTTTGCTCGCCTTCAATTAAATCATCCCTCAAATAGACACAGACAGAAATGTATATATTCTATTTCACAGTAAGAGAAGGGTCGGCTTTCTCCTATCTTCACACAGACAGTCAGAGCCTTCCCTGTTACACACACACACACACACACACACACAGTGAATGGGTGAGGCTTGGTGATTAAGGTCGCGCTGTTTGTTCATTTCTGCCCTGGCTAATGTGATTGAATTGCAACAATACCTTTGAACTCCCTGGCTCTGATCTGCATACTAATTGATCCCATGTCCTTGACAATGACCTTTCCCCACCATCCACCCATTCTGGGCCCTGCTCAAAGTTGCTATTAAAATCCAGCAACAGCTAAAAAGTCCCTTCATAAAGAGCTCCTTTGAGCAGTGTGTTACTCCCTAGCTCCCCCTGCGAGATGTTTTAAGAAATAAAAAGTGTGTGTCCAGTACTGGAAAGCAGATTCAACGAGGAAATCTCCAGCTTTTGGTCTACTAACCTCAAAGCCGGGAGGAAAGAAATGGTTTTCAAAACTTACTCCTGCACTTGTCACATTTTATCCTAAAATCTGTGATGGACATTTCTCTGCAAGCTGTTTCTCCTCAAACCTTTGAGCTATCGGAAGCCCACAGGTCAGCTTCATTGTGCAGATACCAGTGGGTGGGGATCCATCTTTATTTACATGTTTGGCATCTCATCCACTGTGGACTGTTGTGCATTAATTTGCAGTGTTTTTAAAACCTTGCCTGCACTGCTTATTTCTCTGAGGACGGAGCTTGTGGTGCTTCCTTATATTTTTCACCCAAGATGCTTCCTCATTTGCCTTTTCTACCCCCCCACACCCCACCCCGCCCAGGTCTTCACAGTTGTATCACTGTCAGATTCTGAGGTATTGTCAAGAAAAGAAATTGGAAAACTGCAAAAAGTATAATTTTTTCCAAATGTACACATATTTATATATAAAAGGGCATGAAAATAAGGCGAACGCATGCTTGATGAGGACTCCCCTCCTTTTGGAGAGGATGGGGCTGGGGTGCTGGCACACAGACAAGCAGATACCAGGCCCAGGAGCCCCTCCAGGCGCTTGGCAAATTGCTCTGCACCAAAGGAGTCACTGGAAGCTGGAGGACACCACGACGCTTCCATTAAGCAGTCAAAGTTAGATTCTTGGGGTGTCCCGGAAGAGAAAAGACATCCCTTGAGAGCGGGAAATTTATCAAAGCGATGTGTTCGAAGCAATGCTAACAGCGTCCTCGAACAGTCTGTGCCAGACAAAACACAAGACCTTTCTGCGCTGTTCAGTCCCTGGCAATACTGTCTGCAGGCTTTCCCTGAAATTTGCCTCCAGGACGAACCAAAGGAGGCCCCTGCCTTTGGCCATGAACACACACCTGTTACTGCTGCATAAGGCACCCGCGAAGCCAAGGAGCCCCGGTCTCCAGCCGGCATCCCTGGGCGCTGCCCGCCGACAGGACAGCAAGACAGGCAGGTGCAAACAAAAGGCACCTATGCCCTGTGCTGGCCCAGCGCCACGGGCCTCTGACCCTCATCGCGACTCTGTCCCGGACGGCAGGGACAGACAGCAGCAGCCGGTGCCGCCAGTGGGTCCTGGGCCCCAGACTCGCTGGGCTCCCGGTCTTCCCGTGTCAGTAAGTCCACACTCTCCTAAGAACACGTTGTTCTGAAAAAGAAAGGAAGAAGGAAAAAAATCTGCCTGTAATTTGTCATGAATTTCAATTACCAAAAAACTTTTGATTTTTTTTTTTGCACAAAAAGAAAAAAAATTGGCACCCCTCCAGGTTCTGAGAATGTGGTGAATGCAGAGAGTGACAGAAAGATAGAGATGGGAAGACACTGAACATGCGGGTCATGAGCCGGCCGGGCTCTAGGCGGAGGCAGCTGCCGGGAGCACGGGTGGGAGGGGCTCTGTGTGCCTGGGGGGGCTGCACAGCCCCCCAGGGCTTTGGAGCTGCCTATTCACAGAAGTGGCTCTCCTCCGGGGCTGCTCTGCTCGCCAGGCTCCCTGCGCAGAGAGGATTTAGAGAGGACGGAGAGCCTCTTTGCGTGACTAGGACTCGGAGGGGATTCTTCTCTGCTCTCAGAGACACAGACTACTTACCAGCCGGGAGCAGAACTTTATTTTTTTTTTGAACTGTGCAACCGTGTGAAGCTTGTCTGGTTTCAGATTTACACAGACATTGGGAACCAGCTTGTTTTTATCCAAACAAATTCAAGCTGAAGAACCTCTTGCCTGCGCTGGGAGCGGATTTGCACCGAGGGGCTGATGCTGCTAATGCGTCCGCCTTCCGGGCGCAGCTCCGGAGACCAGAACCCCAGGCTGGTCTGTGTGGCTGACCTGTCCATCCAGGGCTGAGGCTCTGCCCCACTGTCCTGCGGTGTGGCCTCGAGCAGAGCTGTCTTCTGCGGTTAAAGGATAATTTAGGCTTTTAGAGGATAATTTAGGTTTTTTGAGGAGCTACTGTAGCGCTGGAGCTGCATGCGCGCTTTTCAAAGAAGTAGATCAAATTGTCACACTAGAAGTGGTCGCATGAGACAGTGCAGAATGCAAATGCCACATTGAATGGAGTGGCCCAGGCCGCTGCCATAGGAGCGGAAGGCCAGAGGTGGCCCGGGGGCAGGGACAGCGACCACGGTGGCACAGAAGTGCGGGCGTGCTCCACAGGGCTTGCAGCAGCGCTCGCATTGGGCTCTGCACAGCCCGCAGGGCGCAGGGAGCCCAGTGCCTGCTGGTCAGTGGGGGTGGGGGCATGTGCAGCGGTCACCCACCCCCAAGCGTCGAGGCATGTTCAGAAAGTCAGCTGCAATAGGCGCCGCTTCAGGAAGGACGAAGAGAAAAAAAGGAGAAGCCACCTGCCTTCTGTGGAAAGGAATCCAAACGGGGCCTGGGGCAGAGCAGCTTGGCATGGTCCAGAAGAAGGGGCCCTTGTTCCACAGAAGGACAGGAGAGGGGTGTGGGGAGGGGAGGGCAGCGGAGGAGCAGGTCACCCGGAGGCAAAGCCAGTGCTTCTGGGACTCGAGGCCTGAGGGGACAGACAGGCCCCTTCTCAAGACCTCTGGGAAGGTTCATGGCCAGAGAGACAAAGGTCACCTGAGCCAGGGACCCCTGCTCAGGCCCCATTTAGGGCCCTGGGGGAAAGAGCTCTAGTTCAGCAAGCTTTTCACTTTCCATTAAGAAAGAAAGTGAGAAAACAAGAAGGGAGAGGAAGGGAAGGCTAGTGTGACCTCCCTGGGCGCCGATGCCACCCAGTCCTCACCAGCTTCCTAGGCATCCATGCTCCAGAGCAGGGGTGAGGACCAGTGGGTGGCCGTTGCCCTGGGGAGTGCCTTGGGCGGCTGCTCCCAGCAGGGCCCCAGGGCAAGGAGCCCCCCGCTTCTGGGGACCCTGTCCAAAAAGAGGGGCCAACATGCAGGCTCATCAAGGAGCCCTCCCTGGTGGCGTGAGGGGTTAAGCCCAGCACTATGACGCTATCGGCAGCCACTGCAGCACGAGCTCCATCCCCGGCCAGGGAGGGGACCCACATGGCGCAGCAGACCTCTCCTGCCTCACCCGCTGCTGCCCTCAGCAGTGGGTTTCAGTGGATCTGCCTGTTCTGCTCCCCACTCTGTCTGGTGACTCCTCTCACCCCCATGCCTCTAGCCAGTACCCCAGCTCTTGTAGCATAAATAAATCTTAAAAAAAAAGTCCTGGCACTGCCACTGACCCCAACGTGAGAGTAAACTGAACCAGCTTCCTCTGGCCGCCTGCCTGCCAGGGCAGAACCCACCCGCCACCTCCCAAGGGAACACAACAGTGTGCTGCCATAACTGTGTGCGATCGCTTTATAAAGTCTTCTAAAAACAGGTCAAAATACAAAATGAAATAATGAGGTAATGAAATAAACCACCTCGATAATCGATGCTGATTGAAAATATATAGGCACCTATACAAATAGGTATTTTTATAATGCAAGTTTAACTATGTAAAGAATACAAATTACTCTTAGCTTTAGAACCAGCGAAAGCCAAAATTAACTTTTCACAATATTTCCTTCTACTTTAGTCTCTATTTAGAACAGAAATAAAAATATTTGCATGCCTATTTATGTCCTTATTAATATATAGCCTGACATAACTGTGGCTGTGCTGTGTGGCATTAGCCTCAGCTATGGCAGATCACAGCTCTCCTGTCACATAAGGTAAGTCCTATTATAGATGCATATACAATATAGATACAAATTACTTTTTATGGGCATAGAAATGCACATGTAGCTACACACATAAATCAAATGCAGATGTCCATCATAAGATAGATAATTATAACATTAGTATTAATTTTAATTGTTTTACAAAATAGGGAAAGCACAGGTATTGTTAAAAAATCAGCAGTACTGGAACAGGGAACGCCCCTCCCGGCCATTTTCCTTCTGGCAAGCAGTATCTCTTCCCATTGATGAATGAATGGTAACATACTGGACACACTGTTCTGCTGTTCTGTACCTTTCTGTTGCCACTTAAAATATATCTTAGCAATTCATTCTGTATCAGCAGGTATATAGATCAACTTCTTTCTTTTTAATGGCTGCATGGCACAGCATGGTAAGGATATTTTGTGTTTGTTTAATCTACAAATCTAAGTTAGGTGAGTTTCAATCAATCACTCTACCAAAGGCAACAACAGATTTTTGTGAATATATGTCAGTACATCAGGAGGTTGAATTGCTAAAGTCGAACTCCCAGGTGAGAGAGGATGAATTACCTTAATACATTTGGCCAAGTCATCCTACAAAGAAGAGTACCAGTTACTATTCACACATATCACATCTACAGAGTTCTTATTTCCAGTGTTATTTATATTTTTCATTTCCCTTATTATGGACAAGTCGAGACAATGTTTTCAGCAGTCATCTATAGTTTTATCCTTGTGAATTGACTTTTAATGCCCTTTCTCTATTTTCCACTTGGATTATCTTCATATCTTAATGATTTGCAGGAGCTATTTACATTTTAAGGATGTTAGCCCAAGGTAGATCATGCATGAAGCAAAACAGCTTTAAATTTATAAAAAAGAGAGAATTACACTTAAGACTGAGGAGAGAGCAGCGTCAGGTCGAGGGCATGCTAGGGAAAGAAGAAAGAGCCAGAGACTGACTGTGGCACCAAAGCTGAGGACCCACCAGGAAGAACACAGGTGGATGGAGATCCCACTTCAGGTGAGAGGACAAATGGAGGCAGAAGGCAGCAGAGACAGTTTACCTTGGGCTTTATAATACCGAGGTGCCCTTGGGAAATCCACATCAATCCACGTCAAAAGGCAGTGTTTATAGGTGGGGGTGGAGAGGTGGTGGACAGGGTGGGGTTGGAAGAAAGCTGGAGCTAATCACCAAGACCTGAAGACCTGGAGAAGCTGCCACTGTTTCCCAGTCAGCTTCCTCCCCTATAAAGAGATGACAACATGAAGCCTCTGGCATGACGCTGTAAAGTATTGCAGAATCCCCTAAGGACCCCACACCTGGCCTAGTAGGCAGGAGAGAAGAGCCATCTTCACCGGTCCCGAACTGTATTCAGGAATCTGTTGTCCAGAGGTGAAATCAATCTTTTCAGATAAAAGAGATTTAACAGTGGGGACCCAGCCTTTGCATGCTCCCAGCGCAGCCGTTAGCAGGGAGAAACTAAACCCTGCACTGCGTTCCTCCAAGACCAGCATATCTTTAGGTCTGAACAACTTGGAACCGGAAGCCCCTCCTGTCAAGAGTTGGGACCAGGGCAGGGTCGGGAGCAGCACAAGGGACGGTGGTGATGGTGACGGGTGAGCTGGTGATGGAAATCCTAGGGGACTGCACCAAGGAAAGCAAGCAAATGCTGTAAGATAAATAGATTAATTAATTTTAAAAAAGGAGCAGTTGCATTCTTATACCGATGACTCACTGTTCCTACCTATACAAACTAAATGCTAACATGTTTATTGGAACAGCTCTCGCAGAGTAAAATCTGTTCAACTGCTTCCTGGGTTCAAACCCTCTATTTAGTTCTCCATTCAATGAATAAACAGATAAACTCTTTGTCTAACCACCACTGAGACCTATTTTCACTTCGTCAGACCCAGCATAGTAGCTGCTCTAATCACGGTCCCAGCACGCCCTCCCCCACCCGCACCAAATGCACTAAGTCTGCATACTCAGCATATACCCTAAGGCACACCGGTGGTGCTTTTCTATCAGAACCCACAAAATACCATACCTGGGGAGAGGGGCGTGGGTGTTGAACCACAGAAATGTACTTTCTCGAAGTTCTGGGACGCAGAAGTCCAAGGTGCAGGTGTCGGCAGCTTGGGTCTCAGAGGTCCTCGAAGGCTGGTGGGTCGTCACCGTCTTGAGCTCATCTCCCCTCTCGACAGGTCTAGCTCGAGTGCTTGTGGGAAGTCGCATCTGGATGTCAATCCCCGTGCAAGTGGACGTGGTGTCCACCTCTGGGAGAGCGAGTGTGTGCATTTGTGTGTGCACTTGTGTGTGCGTTGTGTGTGTCTGTACGCATCCCCTTGTGTATCTGGCTATATTTGGGTGTCTGTGTGCCTGATTGTGTTTGTGTGTTCGCAGACGTATGTGTGTTGTGCATTTATATGCATGACTGGTGTGTGTACTAATGACTGTGTTTGAGTGTATGATAGTGTTTTGTATGTATGAGTGTGTTTGAGCAATTTACATATATGTCCGTGTGTTGTGCATCTGTGTGTGATTGTATGTGTTACGTATGTGTGTGTGGTTATATGTGTTTATGATTGTAAGGGTATGTGTATTTGTGTGTGCGGTATGCATCTGTGTTCGTGTGTGCTGTGCGTCTCTGTGTGTGGTGTGTCTTCATGTGCAGTGCGGTGACGTGCACACTTGTAAATGGAGTGGTGAGAAGTAGGACAAGGCTGAGAACTAAATGACATTGCCCCAGGCTGTTCTGAGGTCCTGGGCCCTTTGTTTCAGCCAGTGACTTCTGGGTGTCTCTTCCTGGTGCTGTGCTGAGCTGGGCACTGCTCTTTCCAGGAAGATACGTCAGGGGCAGAAAGACTGATGGTTCAGGCTCTCAACAAGCGAGTGCTGGGCCAGAAATGACGCAGGGCTGTGTGGGGCCAGTTTGGGTGGAGTTGCTGGGGAGAGCGCTCTGAGCCTCGGCTGACCCAGCAACCAGCGGGCGGGGGCGCGTGAGGAGTGGGCTCTGCATTCGGGCCGGAGCAACGCATGCTGGCTCTCTGGGGACGAGCTCAGGTGTCCTTAGGAAGGACTCCGGTGCCATCACTGTCCTCCGGGCGTCCTCAGGTGTCTGCGTTTGGCATTCTGTGTGCTGTGGGGAATAAAGGAGCACCAGCGCCAAATGCAGCTCATTTGGGACAGGGGAGTGGAAGGCCCTGCATTGGGGGTGTAAGCGGGGGCTAGCCCCCCTCCCCTGGTGCCTCCCCAGCACCTTGCGACCCTGGGTTCTGCAGAGAAGCTGCGTCAATCCTGCCGCCCAAGTTCTGGGTTCATTCCAGGCTCTTCTCTCCTGCTTTGCAGAAACGGGGCCACCAGCCATCAGACAGGGAGAGACTAAGACAAATTAAGAGGAAAGTAATCGCAGGGCACAAAAGAAGATGCGTTTGACTGACAGCTTGGGGAGCTCGGGGCGAGAGCTGGAGAGCCAGCCCCTGCCCCGCGGGAGGTGACGCAGCATTTGTGGGGGAGTCAGCTCCCTCACATGTCACCGGCTGACGTGCCAGGGCTGGGAGACGTGGGTGTGAACCCTCCCTGACCCTTCAGGCCCCTGGAGCCAGCATCCTGGTGAGGCGGCAGCTCCAGGCCAAGCAGGAGACGCAGCCAGCAGCCCCGGGCCTGAGGCCGCCTGCCCTGGCCAGGGCACCCCGGCAGAGGACCCCCTCGAGAGCGCAAAGCCCACGGGGACTCAGCACACCTCGCCCATCACTGAGAAGGGTTTGAAATTACAGACAAGCTTTGGTGCCCCTGGATTATGAACAGCCTGGACCTTGGGAGAAGAACTGTGGGTCTAAACCGCTCGCCAAGGTCTGTGGTCACCACACGTTAGGGACAACTGCAGACGCTGCTCCCTGCCTGACCAAGGCTGTCCCTCCCGCCTCCCGCCCCTGGAGACGGCGTCTCCCGTTGAAGATCGGGACTGAGTGTGTGTGTCCAAGACCCCTGTCCCGAAGCCCCTCCTCTGAGCCGGCCAGACCCCCACGCCCCTCTCTGCCCACTGATCGTAACTGATTATCGTCAAAGACGGCGTCCTCCTTGAGGGCGATCCCTCAAGGTCCCAGGGATGCCTTGTTTGTATCCTGGTACGCTGCCTGATACATGCAGGCTGCTCGGGATCTTTCTGTGAATGAATGAAATAGTGGCCGACAGCAAGGACACGCCACTGGCCTCCTCCTAAGACGTCAGCTTGAGGCTGTAACGCGGCCTTGGGCCTGCGGCACCCCCAGACATGGAGAGCAGCCAGAGCCCTGCCCCACGAGCATCAGCCCCTGGGAGCCTGCACGCTGACCCCCGGATGCAGATCAAGGAAAGGGCCTGGCAACTGAGCCTTCGAAAAGGCAAACTTCCTCTTTCAATGATACGTTGGACTTAGATCACGGAGCAGCTGGAGGGCGGTGTCCTCTGGGCGTCAAGAGAATCGTGTCCAGCCAAGTGTAAGCCCTGGTCGCCCTTGATGGTTAAGCGGACAGGTCCGGCGACCACTGGCCCTGTTCATCATCATCCAGCAGCCCACCTGTCACCGTTGCCACCCCTCTGCTCGGCATTTTGCAGCCACTCTCCCCTCTCCTGGCTCGTCGGTGGAAGGGGCCTCCCCGTCCTTAGCATTGCCACCAGATTTGCTCTGGCCAATATTTCATGCACAGAACTCATAGTGTGTCAGTTCGCAGCCTGGACCCTGAAGACCTGGTGTGTTTTCACTTGTCCTTAAGTTCTTTGGCTGCTGCCGAGGAGCTGTACCTGTGCTGCAGAGGGGACAAGCCCTCCAGGCCGTGGTGCGTGGCAGTGAGTGTGAGGTGCTCAGCTCACCAGCATCTCCAGGGCTGTTATTTGTTGTTACTGCAGCAACAACTCACTGATACATCCCTGAAATTTTGGTGTTTTTTTAATTGTTGTGTAGCAATTTAATGCCAACTCAGAGACTTAAAACAATAAACTATTGATACTGTTTGCGAGCATGGGTCGAGAGTCTAGCTACCAGCTCCCTGGGTCTTCTCTGAGTGTCTGGGTGAAATCAAGGTCATGCAAGCCAGGCCACATCTTGTCTCGGGCCCGTGTCTCCTTCCAAGCTCATGGGTAGGTGGCGGCACCTGTCAGAGGCTCATTACTCTCCCTCGTCCATGGTTCCTACCACCATCTGGCACCAGGCAGGCAGGAGAATCTCTGCTTTGAAAACTCACCTGATTTGGTCTGGCCCACCATGCAGGGAAATCTCCCTTTTCGATGAACTTAAAGTTGGTTGGAAACCTTAACGACATCTGCAAACCTCTCTCCTCTGTCATGTGAACTCATTCGCAGGGACAACTGCTATCGTCACAGCCTCTGTCTACTCGAGAGGAGAGACCAGAAGGGTTGGGTTTTTGCCCCATCTCACTGCACCCCAGCACGGGCAGCCACGAGAGCCTGCTCTTTGCAGACACGTTGCTTTGTGAGAGGCTGATGTAGGCGACCACGCCGAATAGCAACCGTTCTTTCCGATTCCCCCACACACCCTCCACCCCCACCTTGGGAGTCCGACAGGAGCTCAGCGGCAAAGGTTTCCAGGCAGGTAGAGGGACCCCTGAAAAGCAGTTTCTGAAGCTCACTGCAATTTCTGAAGCTCACTGAGCTGCATCACACTCTGCCCTGAAATCTTCTAGATGAGATACGACCTGATGACGTGTTTGCCATCGTTGAACGCAAGGGAGTGAGTAGTTACATATGTTAACTGACTGTGGAGTCAGAGACAAAAGTTCAGCTCCAACTCTGCAGCTTTCTAGCTGTGACCAGCTGCACTACACACACAGACACGCATGCACACATATGCACAGGTGTGTGACACGCTGGGTTCCTGACACTCATGCAGTGAGCGCTGATTGCTTCCTTGAGGTTCAAGTCCTGGCTCCACCTCCTGTTCGCTGACTTTGGGGAAGACCTTAACCTCCCTGCACGCCATTGTCCTTCGCTCTAAAACAGCAAGGATAATAGTAACAAGAACACAGAAGTTCTGAGTTGTGGTTTCTCAGTGGAATAACAGGCACGGTCAGCCTAGCCCAGGGCTGGGTGCTCAGACCAATACCACGGCCAACGCCACATCTGTCCTTCCATCCTTGTCGCTCGCTTCCATAGGTCACCTTGTGACAGGACACAGACACCCCAGGGCAGTGAGGTGAGTCTCCCCCAGCCTCCAAGGGGCCAAGTCTGGAGGGAAGACTGAGTGAAAGAACCAATGTATGCTGCTCTTTATTTTTTCCCCAAATAGAAATAGAAAAAGAACTCAGAAACCTAGAAAAAAGCAAGGAAGATAAACGGACGGGGTGAGAGTTAGGGTGAGGCAGGAAGTGATGACAGGAGCAGAGAGACAGGAGCTCACAGATTCTCTATTTGCATCTCCAGACAAGCTGGTCCTGCTTTTGGGCCCCTGAAATGCCAGGAATGTGCTGTGGGCCCTGGGCTTCAGGAAGACACCCCAGGAATGGAGGCCAGAGAGGAAAGCATCCCTCAGAAATGGGGTGCTATAGCAGCTGCTGTTTCTGGAACCTCTTTGTTCATAACCAGCAGTACATAACCTGGAAATTTTAATGCAGTTTCAATTCAGATGCAAATGGCTCTGTCCAAGTGGTAAATGCGCAGGAAAGACCAGGCTGACAGCAGGGACATCACTCCTTCCCTCGTCATCTCACTGGTCTCTGAATCACAGGCGTATAAGTTTGGGGAGTGAGCTATCACCTGCTCCTGTGAGTAATGAGGGCCCGTCCTCCATACGTTTTCCCTGTGAGCTGGATGGCAAATCCAATTAGTTATCTCTGAGGACAACCCGTAAATATTATCGGGACATAAAATATTGTGGGCATTTGGAAAGAAAATACAGTCATCTAAATACTGATGTTTTCAACTGAGAATTAGAATTGGAATTCTAGAGCCGGAGGAGGCTTCAGCCAGAACTGCTCCAGCTCCTTCGCCTGGGGGTGAGTGGTACAAGGACCGGCCATTTTGGTATTAGTTTGGGTGCATTCATTCATCCTCCCATTCGTGAGCTACACTGTCCTCTCTGCCATGAGGACAGTAGCCACAGCTAAGCCCGGGGCTCTGGGGAGGACCTGGCCGGGTCATCCATCCAGTCAGGTCTATCAGGGCAGGCTTCCTGGAAGAAGGCACATCTGCAGTGAAACGCATCTTGACAGACTGTGTCTATTTGTTCCCAGACCCCCGCCTCTAGCCAGCCCTGGCCCTGCGTATGCTCACCGCTGAGTCTACATGAGCAAAGCGTGCGTCACTTGGCAGATTTAAGCAACTGTTTCCGAGGGTGCAGACACTACCGCACCCGGGGGCCAATCTGGCACCTCTCACAAGTAAAGAGGTGAGCTGAGCGACACCAGGGAGCGGCGGGGACTATGGCCACCTCTAGCCCGTATGAGCGAGGATGATGGTTTTCCACTGACCAGCATGGGCTCAGGATGGCCAAAGCTCTCAGTTCATTCACTGGAAACAGAAGCTGAGAGCTGTCTTATAAAATCTCTATGCTGAATATATCAGCCACCAATTCTGATTTGTAAGCGTGCCACGAGGACTCAACAGTATGTACCTGTGGTACTTTATGGCCCGGGGCTGGAGACTGATTGATGAAGCCGTAGACCTTAACAGAAGCTCCGTGGACATTCCTGGAGTTGGTCCGGCACAAACACTGACCAGAGGCGGGGCATTGGGTGATAGCGCTCACGAGATGTGGCCGGGGCTCCAGCATCGTCCTGCGTGACCCAGGAGCCACACGGGGCGGATGAGGGCGGGAGCTGGACGGTGGGGCTGAAGAAGGGGCGTATGCAGAGCCAAGCACAGCTCTTGCAAATGGGGTCAAGGGAGCCGTGGCTACTCAGCAAGTAGCTCAGATTAGAGGGCACGCAGTGACATTTGAGCTGAAAGCCAGAGGGGTCCATTGTGAACAGAGTGACTGTCACCCCGAGTGGAAGCAAATGTTTCCCCTATGCTGAAGCTTGTTTCCCCAATGGTGGAAAAGGACTGTCGAAACGCCTACTTCCCGGGGCTGTCCTGAGAACCCAGGAGGGGCCTGAGGCGAGTCTGGGCTCAGGCACGGCCACGGCCTCGGTGTCCCCCAGCGTGTGTGGAACCTGGCCCAGAGCCGTCCCAGACAACAGAGTCAGACAAGCAACCGCACCCCGCCACCTGCAGAGCCGCCCCTCTGCTGGGGTCCGTGTCAGGGACCCTCTCGGGTCTGTGCCACGGTCCTCTCTGCTCTCAGCACATGGACAACACTGTCTTTGAGGTGCTCTTGCTGGGACCCCTAGAAGGAGACCTGAGGTGGGAGGGAAAGAGCAGTAGAGGGAGAGGCGGGGCCAAGAGGGGACACTGGTACATTTCGAGAGCCTTTCTGGGGTTCAGATGTGCAGTCACAGTCTCTACACCCCAGAGGCCTGGCCAGGAAGATGTAACACCAGCGGCTTTGAAGGCACCAGTGCACGTGCCAGCATCAGGGGCGGCTCACCCGCCAGCCCATGCGGTGCAGGGGCCACTGGGCCCTGGGCCAGCGCCCAGGGCAGCAAGATGGTCTCCGAGGCCCAGAGGAAGAGCCGAGGCGTTGCTGGACACCAGCCGCAGCAAGTGGGAGCCCTCTCTGCTCCCCGCTGCCCCGGCTGAGTCCTGGACATAGAGGATCCAGCATCTTGTGGCTGCCCCACACTGAGCGGGGTGCAGGGGTCTCTGCCTTAGTGGATTCAGCATGCGAGCCAGGCGAGGAGGCAGCAGAATCTCATCACACAGCAAACCCCCCACCCCGAGAAGCAGCTGCTTTTCCCCACTTCCTCCCATAAATAAATAAATAAATAACCTTGGGGGAAAAAAAGAAAAGGAAAAAAGTTTCTGACTTTCCGTAACCTTTTCTAAGAGTTCAGGTTATTTCTTTAATGCATTTGTCTGCTTTAAAATTGTCTCCTTAGCCTCTCAAGGGAAACCAATATAATACACCATCACATTTCTCACCGGAGAAAAAAGAACACTTACTCTTAATAGGTGGCAATTTTGCCAGATGTTATTGACATAGTAAGTGCGAAATTTCCGTGATACTCAATGCAGAGTGCAGCAGATTAAAGAACAATGAAGCACAGTGCAAAATGAAGTTTCAAAAGCCACAGTGTCAAAGTCAGGGGAGGTGTGAAAAAATTACATCTTCACAACACTATTAAGAGCAAGTTTACTAATTACTCCATCCAGCACAAGTTTCCAGGTAAATTCCCCAAGACTAGAGAAAGTTTTACAAGTGTTATTTTTTCCCTCCCTCCTTGTCAGCATTTCTTTCTGGGAGGGAGGGGGAGCAGAAAGAGAGAGAAAGGAAAAAGAGAGGGGGGCGGTAGTAGGGGGAGCCTGGAGGAATGGGGCTGGGTCACGGGTTCCTTCCCTTTTCGGCAGAACGAGCCACCTGCCAAGCTGGGAACACAGGTTGGCATGTTGACACGCCTATGGGCAGAATTCCTGGACATCCTCTGGAAAATGGCACAGCTTAGTCTAGTGCTACAGAAGCTGCAAGCAGAGTCAGAACTTACCCCGACGGCCCCCAAAAGCCACGTGGAGACTGAAGCTCAGTGATGGAGCCACCAACACAGCCCTGGGTCTGAAGGTGGGTCCTCATCCCCCAAATCTCATCCTTATCAGTGCTTCACCTTCCCAGCACTCAGTGGACTTTACATTTATTGGAAGCAGTGAAAATCCCTTCCCACCTGAAATTTAAACATCCAAACTATAAAGCAGAGGGGAGCAGAGGTATTCAGATTGGGAAGGTGGGCACTGAGGTTGTTTGCGTCTCCAGAGTGTCCGAGGCTTGTCTCTGCTCTATGCTGTCCCTGAATGGACTGCACACACGCACACACAAACACATGTGCATACACAACACAGTTGCACGCACAAACACACGCTCTCGCAAACATATGTGCACACACCAACGTACTTGCACACACAAGCATGTGTGGTCACATAAGCACACATGCTTATACACAGACACCCTTGCACTCACACATGCATAAAACACGCACACATATGCACATGAAAACCAGGGAAATGGCTTATGGAATTCAACAGATCCTCAGAGACACGATTCTCTCCAGATTTAATCAAAACTCCCATAAGCACAGGCGTGGGCCCCGTGTGGACGCCCCACTGGCAAAGGTGCCCTTTGTGGAGTCCCAGCACGATGAAGGGGCAATCCCCGAGCGGACCGTCAGCACCAACTCGTTCTTAAACCAGCGTTGCCCGCAGCTCGGCCTAGGCCCACGCGACGTCCAGCGTGTGTCTGGGCCCAGGAAGTGCGTGTAGGAACTGGCGTGACAAGCCAGATGGTCCCTCCAGGGACCCCCATGGAAATGTCCTACCTGCGACAGTATCACCCCAGGACCCGGGGCCAACACATGATCACACCCAGGTCCCCCACTTCTGCCCAAGTGTGTGGCTTATTCCACTTTGAAGGAGACGCTCCTCACAGGAAGTCTGCCCGCCCCTGGGAGGGACGGATGCAGGGGTCTGACCCACTGCCTTGTGAGCGCCAGGATCTCAAAGGCGCGCTGACCTCGAGGGAGCCTCGGGCGTGCCTGCAAAGCCAGGCCCGCTCTCTCCGGACGCCTTCAAGGCCCAGCGCAGGGTGGCCGCTCCTTGCGGGAGCAGGCGGGGCAGCGGGGCTCCGGAGCGCTCAGATCCCAGCCAGTCCCTTTATAGATGAGAACCAGGCCCCGAGGGCGGCTAGGAGGCAAAGGGAGGGGAGAGCTGGTGGAGATGCAGAGGCGGCCGCTGTGCCTTCCTGCCCGGCTCTCTAAATGGCTTTTGCAGTGATTCCAGAGACTTCAGTCACTCCTGCAGCTTAGAGAGAAATGCAAATGACACTGGCTCGGCTGGCATCCCTGGGCCCAAATACCGCCAGCCCGACTCCCCAGCCAACCTTCGGCCAATCTTAGCCCCCAGCACACAGACCAGAGACTTCCAGCACACTCCCTCCTCCATGCCAGGTGGACGTAAGGTGACCAACCCAAGCCCACAGCTCACAGGTGGGGAGGCTGAGAACGGTGGGGAGGCCGGAACCCACCTGTACCCACTCGCGTGCCCCCCTCCCCCGCCCAGGGGCAGAATGGAAGCAAAGCGTAGGCCCAAACCCAGGTCACAGCTCCAGGGCCCACAGTGGGTTGTCATCACTGAACCGCAATTTTGCCATGCCCAGAAGAAGCAAATCTCTTCTTTAAAAAGCCTCGGACCACGGCAGCAAAGATGAGGTGCTGCAGAATGGACAGAGCTCGAGGGAACGAGGCTTTGGGGGCAAGAGAAGGACAGAGACAAACGCTGGACTTTGATGCTGGACGAGTCAACAAAGAAATTAGGGTGATAAGAAACAAATTAATGTTTCTGAGGGTAAGGAGGAGGGGGAGGGAGAGAGGGCCACAGGGGTGAGGAAGAGGATGGGGGAAGCAGAGTGTGTCCTGAGACTTCTGGTGCTGTGGAAGGGTCCAGTGAACACTTACTAGGAAAGGAAAGACAGAGGCCTGGGTTAGATGACCAGGAGCTGAGCCTGGGGCTTTGAGAGCTGCTGGAGAAGCCTGAGATGCAGGCGCGCTTGTGAGGCGGCACGGAGCCCCGCGGGGTGGGTCCAGGCTACATTTCTGTAACTGTGGCTCCTGCTTTACATTTTCCCAGAGACTGTCTAGAAGAAAGGCCTCCTGCGAGGCCTGGCTGGCGGCAGCATGCCCGTCCCATCTGGGCTTCTGTGACCTTGTTCTCTGGCCTGTAGCCTGAGGAAGGGCAGAGGGAGGCAGTGGCTGCGGAGGACAGAGCATCACGGTCTCCGCCTTTGCCCCAAACTGTCTGTTATTGCACTTTGTGGATCACGACTTCACGAATGGGCCTCAGCCTGTCATCTGAAACACTGCCCGCCCACACCCCACTGTGTCCCGAAGGGGCCTTTCCTGTTCCTGAGGGCCGAGTGGCAGAGCAGAGTAATGGCACCCAGGGGCGTCATCCCCTCCTTATGGGCAGGGTCTCTTCTGAGGGGCCCAGTGGGTGCTTGAGGCTGCGGGTTGCACTGAACTGGCCCCGCAACGTTCTCCCCCTTCCATACCTACCTGTGTTAAGGTTCACGGTACGCACCAGGCACAGACAAGATGACGATAAAATAGAACAGTGAGCACGCTGCCGGCCACACAGCGTGTGAATGCAGGCCCTCTCTCTCTGTCAAGGTGTCTTCTTGTATGTGCTTGTGGTTGACCATGAGAACCGAAACCTCGGAGAGCAAACCACGGACGGGGATGACTGTGGCCGAAATGTCATCGTGTGGGAACCAGGAGACAGTTTTGTCCCACCAGAGGCTCACTGCTCTCTCTGCAGGCTTGAGACCTGTCTTCGAAGAGCTTGCATTTGGACCAGACACAGGTGCCATGAAGAACATGCTGGAATCACATGCTGCAGGTTTCATGTGCATGAAGCAGCTTCCAGGCAGCAACCAGGCAGAAGCCCAGTCAGGTGCTCCCAGGGAGCGGAGCTACAGCCAGCTCCTCCTCCTCCATCTTCTAGTCCTCCCTCCTCCCACCCCCTCCTCCTCCTCCTTCTTCTGATCCTTTTCTGCCTTCTTTCTACTTCCCAAGTATCTTAAACTTTCAACTTTGAGTATCTATGTATTTTAGAAATGAAGAAAAAACAAAACTGTGCAAATTTCCATAAACACATTCTCCTAAAGAGAACTTTCCTAAGACCAACAAAACTAAAAATAATAGAATTTAGGAAAGTCTGCAAAGATCTCCTAATCCAAAGCTATGATTTTGCAAATATTGAGTGATTTTGCAAAAAGTCTTAAATGTGGAAGGTGCTTATGTGTCAATTACATCTCACTAAGGCTGATTATTATTTTTTTTAAAGAATGAATAAATTCTCAGGAAATAAAAGCAGGAAGGAAGCGAAGAAAACGAAAATCCAGGAAAAAAAGGGATTCACATGACTAATGAATGACCCATGTCATGAGCCATGACCAGCTCTCAATATTCAGTGCTGGCTCCCTCTACCCACACCTGGTGCAAGGAATTCTTGCTTTTCATCCTAGACCCAGGGTTGCTCCATTTCTTTCTCTTTTTAAAAAAGATTTATTTTATTTATTTATACATAGAAGAACTAGGATTTGGTCAGAGGTACGGGGAGGGGAGTAAGAGGACTCACCAGAGAAAGAATGGGGAGCAGAACAGGCGGATCTATTGAAACACACTGTAAGGGATGCAGCAGGTGATGCAGGAGAGGTCTGCCGCTCCATGTGGGTTACCTCCCTGGCTGGGGATCAAACTCAGGCCACACTGCCTGGCAATAGCTTGATAGCGCTGACACTTTAACTCCTGCGCTACCAGGAAGGCCCCCTTGCTCCATTTCTTTTCCAAAGCCTCATTGGAAATGTTACAGGGCAGGGAGAGGGGCACCCCAGAACCCCCAAACCTGCTCTCTCTAAATGGGTTCTGCCATCTGCCTCATTAAGACAAACTTATAAGACCTTTAATTGAAAGGAAATTTAATACAATTAGGGTACAATACGGAAAGGAAAAAGAACATAGTTACTAAGTCAAGCATCTAAAGTGTCTTATCTCCTTGAGGGTAAAAGTCCAGCCAAATAGAATTGGCTTAAAGCAAGGCCCAAAAGCTGCCACACATCTAAAGGACCTTTCAGTGGAGACCCATAGAAAAGGGTCAGAAAGAGTCAGGCAAATTTGGGAGGAAAAGAGCAAAATTAAAATTAAGATAAAAGCTGCCATTGGGGGTTCTGGGGTGCCCCTTTCCCTGCCCTATGACAGAAAGACGCCCCATCTAAGAGCACGTAGATTCTACAGGTGGCCCCGTTGCCTCAACTTTGCCACTGGTTATCACCCACTAATGTCAAGTTCAGCCTTCACTCTGGCCCATGAGAGTTCGTGTCCTTTCACTCGATGGCTCCCATCGCCATCATAGCTGAAGGAGCCGCACTGCTGAGGCTGCAAGGGAGGATTTCCAAACCAAAGACCAACAGAAGCTGAGCTGGGGGGAGCGACCCAGGGCCAGGGGGAGATGGCAAAACAGGACGAGAAACAAACCTGGTGGCTGATGCATCCCGGTTGTGCGGGGAGAGGGCCGGGAGCATGAAGAGGCCAGGAATAGAGAGAGCAACTAAGCGATGAGTCAGAGGGTGAAAAGGGGTGGCAGAGGGCAGACGGCGCCCACATCGTGACAAGGCCCCAGACTTCTCAGGTGGAAAATGTCAGCCTAATTTTGGGACCTATCTTCCCATTTCCCAAAATAAAATCTGCCCAGGTAATTTGCAATATTAACGTAGATGTGGGGATGCGAGTT
Organism: Galemys pyrenaicus; assembly: GCA_019455555.1. Classification (NCBI taxonomy): domain Eukaryota; kingdom Metazoa; phylum Chordata; class Mammalia; order Eulipotyphla; family Talpidae; genus Galemys; species Galemys pyrenaicus. The sequence goes on along the minus strand of JAGFMF010011747.1, from coordinate 16,270,740 downwards.
TTGCATCGCAAGGAGCCTGGAATTGGAAATGAGAAGAGGAACACTCTAGCCCCCAACATCCGGCCCGAGGGCATCTCTGACATGGCCCAGGGGCTCAGTGCCCTAGTGGGCGCGTGGGGGAGGTGCAGGCTGAGCAGCTCCCTGCAGCAGCGAGAGGCGGGGCGTGCAGCCGAAGCCTGGTGGGTGCTCCTGTGTGAAGCCTCACTCTGGCCTCAGTTTTCCTACCCAGGAAACGGTAATACATGCCAGTGGCACCAACCTCCTGGCTGTAGAGAAGACTAATTGACTAACCAAAGCCCCAGAGTGGCACTTAGCAAGTGATAAGTTCCATGAAGTGCTGATTGTCGTTGCTAATATTCTCCGTGCTGTGCTCCTCATGGGAAAAATGCGGCGAGGTCCCGATAATGGGGAGGTGGGTAGCAAGACTCAGGGAATTAAAGCTCCACGCTGACAGTTACTGTGTTCTGGATTAATGATTTCTTTGAAATAGGAACTTCTTTCTAGAGCTGCATCATCAAAGAAGGAGGGAATAAGCCAGACTACTCGTGGCTCGTGAGCATGAATGCTTGACTCTCACCTCCCCTCCCCTCCAGACCCGCACGCACCCACAGACATTAAGCCCAGAGAAGGATGGGCATCCTGCGCCCCAAGACCAGTGGAAGATGCAAGCCCAGCCGCGCCATGACAGTAAGCACAATGGCCATGACATTGTAATTACAAACACGCCCAACTTGACACATCAGTGGACATCCGTGTCTACAAGTCAGTGTTTCAGCCTCTTAAACTTCCTGAAGTGTCTTTTTCAGAGTTCCAGCCTCCCCCTTAGCTTCACTCTCTCTGCCCCCTCTCTCCCCGGAGTCGTCTGTTGGGTCTTCAAGCCTGTGTTTGTTTCCTGGGCCAGCTGTTGTCCACCAAAGGGAATCACCTCTGCTCTCTGCATTGCTCATTCAACCTTGAGTCTCATGAGGGAAGAAATCCGGCCCATTTTCACTCTGTCCCCACCTGGAACAGCATGTAGAAGACAGAAGGAAGGGTGGGAAATAGGTAGATGATCGAGTGAGGAAAGTGGTTGCCAAGAATCAGTGGAACTCCTGAGTCAGAGCACAAATCAAATAAGCAGTGGGTTTAAGCAGACCCGTAGCCGGAGGCTGAGAAAAGAGGTCCCCAGCTAAGGGGGTGGAGAGATGGGGGCCAAGTAACCAAAGCTTGGAAGCCTGGGCTTTGCTCTGCTACATCTAGGAAGCTAGTGCGCTTTCCTCTCTGCGGGGCAGTGTGATGTGCTTTCCCTAAGCTGCAGTCCTTAAAGGAGTCAGACATTAATCACACATGAGAATAAATTATGTCCAAAACTATGACGAAGGTATTTGGAAACGCAAGATGTCAGGAATAGTAGACCAAGGAAAGCCCTGAGATCCCTTGGCGCCCGGCCTGTTCCTCGCGGCAGTGACCACGTGGCCCCCCTGGAGCCTTGGATATGCAAACTGCGCCACGTGCCCCGGTGGGTGTACCAGACAGCACATTTCACGGAGTCCGAACCCACTGCCATGCGGACTATAATGTCTGCGTGTGACTTCCTGAGTACGTCTTCATGTTCTCAAATTGCCCATTTATAACCCTTAATGCAAATGCCATTTTTATAATCATTTCTTTCTTCTGTTAATTTAAAGACTCCAGCATATGTCAAGACAATACAGGCAATTTCAACCAAACAGCAGTTGGCAAGAGTCAAGATTTACGTTCTGTTTAGATCCCATTGAGCTACCACAATACCAGAGAGGACAGAGAAGGAGAGCAGGGGAGAGCAAGAAGAGAGGAGAAGAGGAGCAGGAGGAGGAGGAGGAGGGGGAGGAGGGGGGGGAGGAGGGAGAAATCCACATAATTTCAGTGTGTTATTTTGTCATCACAATCCATGGTCATATGGAGCAAGAACAAATTTTAAGTCTGGACTATTCCTCTCCAGGGCACACTGCGTAGAGTGAACGTCTGGCTTCTACTCAGCTCTTCCTCTGCTGATTTCTTAGAAAACTTAATCAGGTCCTCCCAGACTGTCAGACGCCATGCCGGTGCTTGCAACTCTGAAGTGAGTGACACTCTGAAGTGAGTCACCACTGTGGGCACAGAGCCACACAGGGTGAAGACGACTGAAGCCCTAGTGCCATGACGCTTGGGAGGGGGTGGCCCCAATCACCCTGTTAGCGCGCTGGCTGGAGTCAGTGAACCTTTCTATCAGTTGCCCTGTTAGTCTAGGATTAAGTATGGATGCAACGGACAAGGCCCGGAGTCGCAGTGGCCTACGTGACCTTCATTTCTTCTAGCACGCCAGGCAGAGGCAGACAGCCCGAGAGTGGTATGATGCTGCACGAGTCAGCCTCTCAGCATCTCGGCGTGCCTCCATTTCCAAGATGGCCACCCTTCCTTCTAGCAGGAAAAAAAGAAGGGGGCATTTTCAGCAATTTCACAAGTCACTTAGCTTACTTCTATGTTACCCATCATCTGGGCCATCTGTGGACCCTCAGTGCTCCAGAGATGGGCTATCTGTCCAGTAAGGCTTTAGGAAAGAAATGGAGCAACTGGGCCTCCCTGTGGGAGGAAGTAAGATCTTTGTTAAAGCTGCCCGGGGCTGGCCAGAATTTGCAGCTCTGGAAGACAGTAATGCATAGAGAGTGCTATGCCACCCTCCATCCTGGAATTACCGGACTGAGTTTTCCCTATTCTGAAGCTTTGTTTGCTAAATCAAGAAACAGGCCAGGTGAACTGCTTTCAAGGAACTCCCCAACAACCAAAAAACAGGACGTGAAAGAATGGACGGATGAAGAAACGAACATCGTCTTTTGATTTTAGTAAGCATAGGAAATGATCACCACATTACAGCTTGTTGAAAACACAGACTGCCTCCACCCCATCCTTGCCTGTGCAATATTAGTTCGTGCTCCTGTGAGTCAAAATTTCCCTGACCCACAGTCTCTGCAGCATTTTGACTGAAAGTTTCCTGGCTCATTCATTTTCCATACCGACCTATCACCCTTTGTGACAGAGGCATTTTGTGCTTCTCTGTTTTTCTTGAATTTCAAAATTATTCCCATCAAAAGTTGGCATTGACTTTTCTGGCGAAGCCCAGCCGAACCAGAGAATAACACCATCAGCAGGTTTCTGAGGAAATTAACAGCCTACTGTGCCCCATCCAGCCGCAAAGAGACACGCCTTATCAATGCTTCGTTTTTTAATGTTCAGACATGTTAAGTTAAGCCAGCTTGTGCAAGGGAAGGATTTACTGATTAGTTCCTGATTTGGTCCATAATTGGCTATGGCAATAACTTCTGCAGTGTTAGCTAAATGTAAAAGGGAAGAAAGCTTGCAGGTAATTTGTTGCAGGGCTCTTGAGAAAGAGATGGGTCCCATCACATAAAAATCATAGTTAAACTTAATCAATGATGACTTCATCAAGAGTTTTTATTTATAGCTAATGCAAACGTTAAAAAAAGTACAGCCATTAATTATTAGTGGATTTTTTTAAGTCGAAAGTAAGAGTTGAATAAACGTACTTTAAGACACTTAGAGCTGAGGCATTCTTTATAAAATGACTAGCTAAAGAGTCCCTTGGGCTGCCTTTTAACTGCTTTCAAAGCTCTAATAGCACTTTTTCCACCAAAGACACACCCCTTGAATCCTCCGAGAGATACAATAGCATAATTGTTCTTTTAGGTTTCAAGGCCTTGACATATCTGTCACGGAAAGAATAGTGAATAATAATACCAGAACTATTTTATGCAAATTCCACTTAGAGGTTTCAAGATTTTCCTGAGAAGGGATCTTGCCCCCTTGTTGACACTGAATTGTCACTTTAGCTTTACATAAGAAAGTGGTTAGAGTTTTCCTTTTGTTAAATAATTCTCATTAAAAAAAATCTTTAGATAAAGTTAAAAAACAAATACAAAAACAATGAGATGGAAACATCAATTTGGGGATGTAGCAAAGGGAAAAACAGTATTCACTGAAATGATTTTTGCCCCCTGCAGCTAATCACTGTGCCAATGGGAAGCTCCTTTAACTTAAACCACGAGGGCGTAAAATAAGGCTCCTGAAGATGTAGCCGCCACAAACACACATATCCCACCTCGCCGCACATTGGCCGCAGAGACATACTTTTCAAAGGCCTGAGTTCTGAAATCACAGCTTCTCATGGAAGACAGGCACGAAGATGATATCTTTAGGCGGCCTGATTAATAGGGTTAATCCAAAGTCCACCCATTGGTCTCAAAGGGAGAGCCAGGATGCAAATGAAAAAAAATTACGCATTTTAGAGCCAAAGGACACCTTGAGTTCATCAGCTCCTCCAGCCCTCTTGCAATTCAGAGCCATACCCTTTAACTATCAAAATATAAATCACAAATAAGGTCCATTTCCTCCAAAGAGAAGGACTACAATGAAAAAAAAAAAAAATTGTGGGGCCTGCCCTGGTGGCGCAGTGGGTTAAGCAACGCACTAGGAAGCAAACCGCAGCCACTGCAGCACGAGTTCGATCCCTGCCGCCGGCCAGGGAGGGGACCTACATGGCACGGCAGACCTCTCCTGCCTTGCCCGCTGCTCCCCTCAGCAGTGTGTTTCTGTCAATCTGCCTGTTCTGCGTCTGGCTCTGTCTGTGGATTCTCTCACCACCCCCACACCTCTGGCCTGTACCCCAGTGCTTGTATGCATAAATAAATAAATCTTTAAAAAAAATTGTGTAGAAAGGAGTCCAAATCATTACCAACTTGGTTGCCCATGAGAGAAAGACCATCTCAAACCATCCATGCATCATCCATCCGTACACCCATTATCCATTCACCCATGCATCCATGCACTCAGGCACCTATTCATGCACCCATGCACCATCCGTCTGTGCATTCATCCTTCCATGCAGCTATCCATGCATGCAAACATCCATTCGTTTTTTCATTCACTCATTTATCAAATCTTGACTGACCACCTGCTCTGTGCTAGATCCAGAACTGGATCCTGTAAATTCTAGGTATGCATTGGATTCATTCTCTGCCCTGTTAGACGTAATCTAATGAGAGAGACAGACAGATAAGTGAGCAGAATAAAGATAAAGGAGGGCCTCCCTGGTGGCGCAGCGGGTTGAGCGCCATACTGTGACACATCCACAGCATAGCAGCGTGAGTTCGATCCCCGGCCAGGGAGGGAACCCACATGACGCAGCAGACCTGTCCTGCCTCGCCCACTGCTCCCCTCAGCAGTGTGTTTCAGTCCATCTGCCTGTTCTGCTCCCTACTCTGTCTCTGGTGAATCCTCTCACCTCCCGTGACTGTGGCCTGTACCCCAGCTCTTGTGTGCATAAATAAATAAAAGCTTAAAGAAAAAAGCTGCCATTAAAAAATATATATAAAGATAAAGGAAGTCACTGAGTACCAAAAATGTTTTTGCATCTAACAGTTTCCTGAGTGAATGGGTGCCAACCCCCTTGGGCTTCTGCACTGCCCTGTGTGGGCTGTTTTTGTCTGTATTTAACAAATGAAGAAATGGAGACCCGTATGGTGTGAACGGCTTATGCAAAGACCCCAGCCTGCTGGGGTCACTGAGGAAATATACCCTGACGTGCTGTCCTTTCTGTGTGATCTGATTGCCGCTCTCAGGTGCCTGACTTTTGTCTGTTGGCCTGGCCTAGATGTGGCTACTCAAAAAGGGGAGACGGTTCTCAACCTGGATCTCCCACACTAGTTGTGTGACTTGATCAAACCTCACTCCTGTCTTGACCTCAGTTTCCTCATAGTAAAGCTGCCTGTCCCTCGGGGCTCCTTGAGAAGCTGATGAAAGCATGCTATGAAAGGGTTTTGCGCATCCTTGTCAGCTAGGCAGCCATAATGATGGACTAGAAGCTTGAGTAGTGGAAGTTTATGGTCTCCCAGTTCTGGAGGATGGATTCTGAGATCAGGATGCCCGCCTGGCCAGGTTCTGGGTGGGGGTTCACCCTCCTGGCGTCCAGGTGGTCACCTTGCTGTACCCTTACATCGTAGGGGTGCTGTGTTTTGGTACTTCTAAGAGCGCTAATCCCTTCATGAGGGCCCCACCCTCAGGACCTCACATGACACCAGTTACCTCCCAAAAGCTCTGCCCCCAAATGGCACTTGAGGGTAGGGTTTCAACATACAAATGTTGAGGGGACACGGTTCAGTCCGTAGCAGGCTCCGTGAAGCAAATATGGCTGCTGTGAGAGAAGAGTGACCAGAGAGCATGGAGGTACCTGTGGGGACACCGGTGACGCCACACATGAGACTAATGACAGTGCGTGTTGGTCATTGCTATACCCAGGCGCTCCATATACATTATTTTTTTAAAAATATTTTCAAAAATTTATTCACACAAGAGCTGCAGTACAGACCAGAGGCTTGGTGGGTGAGAGGATTCACCACAGACAGCGTGGGGAGCAGCACGGGCAGATGGACCGAAATGCACTGCTGAGGGGAGCAGCGGACAAGGCAGGAGAGGTCTGCTGCGCCCTGTGGGTCAGCTCCCTGGACGGGATCGAACTCGCACTGCAGCATCAGTGGAAGGCCCACAGTGCGGCACTCAACTCCTTGCGCCAGCAGGCGCAATTATTTGATTTAATCTTCCCTAAAGACCCTAAGGCTTCCCATGTTGCACATGAGGGGCGCCAGCAAGAACCTGGGGCAAAGGCTTCAGCCCCGTGGCCTGACCTTCTCTATGAGGAGGGAAGGCCGTGAACGGGGTTTCACCCAGTCCCTAATCCACTGAACCTGAGACTCTTTGAGATGTGCCCTCGAATTCTTCGGCTTCGCCCCACTGAGCTATGGGTGGGGAGGGGGGATAGATGTCTACCTGGCAACTCATTTGGAATTAGAGTCTTTGAAGCCACGATAAAGGTAAGGATCTCGGGGTGACGGCCTTCCTCACTAGGGCGGGCCTACGTCCTACGACTGGTGCTCTCATAAGATGGTCAAAGAGAAGATGGGGAGGCTGTGAGGGTGATGGGGCAGAAACCAGAGGCCCACAGCCCCAGCCGTGGAGCTCCCAGAACACCCACAGCAGAAGAAGCCGGGAAGGATACTGAGAGCATGGCCAGGCTGGATGCGACTGCCAAGGCCTGAGGTCGGCACAGACCCCTTCCTGCCTCCCCCTGGCAAGGTCGCTGCTTCCCACCCAGCACAACTGGATCTCAAAGCCAAGGACGAGGAACACAGTCACACTCCTGAGGTGGACCTGAGCCAGCAGTGCCCCGAGGGCCAGCCAGGGCCAGTGCAACGATGGTCATTTGGCCATAGTGGGAGCTGCAGAGCTGGGCCCAAATCCCTCCCACCTGTGTCTGCCTCTCATGACTGTGTGACCTTGGGTGTGCCCCTCAACCTCTCTGAGTCACGGCTTCCTGATCCATGACGCGGTGGGGGGGTCATTTCTGCTGTGACAAGATCTAATGAAGGTCCAGGGCTGGTGCTCTGTGAGTGGGCATATTCCCACTGTCAGTCCTCTCTGCTCAGGCCCAAAGCCCCGATCCAGAACATCACAGGAGAGAGAGAGGCTGAGATTCCCTTTTACCTCACCTGGATGGGAGGGAAGCACAAGAAGAGAGGCCTACCAGTTCCGGCATCAATTTAACATCTCCCCTGGGGGACCAGGAGGCTTAATGTTTATAAAGTACTTTGAGATCCTGAAAGCAAAGACTTTATACAATTGCGAGATAATCATGATAATTAAACCATGTTATTGAATATAGCGAGGCCTTATTGTTCCCTCATCCTGTAGTGAGCAAACTCCTGGCCGACTCTTTAGCACACTGAAGAGATAATTTGCTAAATCATATACCACTGCCCTGAAAGTCTTACCCACCTACAGCTGGGCCTGTTCAGACTCCACAATAATGCTAATTGCAGGCCCCATCAGCACAGCACTTTACAGTTTACAGAGCACCAATAGATGACTTCTACTCTGCGCCAGTAACACCAAGAGGGGCAGCAATGAGGGAAATGATGCCACACAGGAACCTTGGGGACAGAGGTTGGCTGAACTACCCCAGAGAATGACTCTGCCATTAAAAGTTCTCGGAGCTAGAAAAGTGAGTCAACTTTTAGCCTTGGGCTACCAGAATACTTCTCTCCGCCCTCTCTGCAGTGAGGAGACAGGCACCCCTCTACTGGACATGGTTTGGTCAAAGGCTGGATTTAGCCCCCCTCACTGACCAGCATACTGTAGTGGTGAGGGGTGGGGAGCACTCAGGAAGCACTGAGGTTAATCAGGATGTTACAGGGCAACCCCAAAGGAAATGAGATGGCCTCAGTGTGACTCCTCAGAGGTGCACTGAAAAAAAAAAAACACATAACTCAGGGCCTCCCTGGTGGCCTAGGGGCTAAGTCTCAGGGCCATCACCACCGTGGCCTGAGTTCGATTCCCAGCCAGGGAGCTGACCCACATATGGTGCAGGAGACCTCCCCTGTCTGGCCCCCTGCTCCCCTCAGCAGTGTCCTGCCCTTCAATGGATCCACCTGTTCTGCTACCTACTCTCTCTGGTGAGTCCTCTCACCCCCAGCACCTGCACCTTGGGCCTCCACCCCAGTTCTTATACACAAAACCCCTCAGAACAATACCCAAGGGCAGGCACGCATAAGACACATTAATAAAAGATTTATTTATGAGAGAAATGAAAAGAGGAGGAGCACAGAGAGTGAGGGAGAGCTAGAGGGATGAATTGGTTCATACATGCTGCAGGTAAAGCTGCCTGAGCTGGGATCCTGGGTATACACTTAAGGCAAGACCAAACCCCTCCAGGCCCACAAGTGTTCAGTTTTACACCAAGTATGATTTAATGCCATCTTTACTTCCCAGAAATCCCTCTTCAAGAAGTCAAGAGTTGTGACAGATTCATGGCATGCTGGAATTTGTAATCCTTGGTGCCTAGGATCTCTTTGGCCCAGAGGTGGGGTGGAGTCTCTTAAATATCAGTGGGTGAGATGGTTCCTCCCTTAGGAGGAACATAAGGGAACCAAATAAGGATCAAGGAAAGGAATAAGAACAATAATAATAACAATAACAGCAATAAAGACACAA
>JAGFMF010011747.1:16182718-16261633 GCA_019455555.1 Galemys pyrenaicus | reverse complement strand
GGAGGGGAGGGGGAGAGTTGAGGGAAGATGGGAGCACGAGGGACTGAGGTGATGGTGCACTGGTGAGATGGTGATGGGGAATACATGGGGATTACAATTTATGGCAAGTATATGGAAATTTAAAAATAAATAAATAAGTAAATATCAATGGGTGGAGTTCATGCAGAATATACTGTTCCCCCAACAAGGAGGCTGAAGGGAGAGAATCCTTGGAGAGAGGCCTTATTGCGGGCTGGTGAGAATCATTTCAGGTAACTCTGGGCACAGGGCTCTCCTGGGATGTCTGGTACCCAGGGCTGCCAGGAGCAGGGGCAGAGTGTCCTGCAGTGTGAGGGCCCAATGAAGGAGAAGTCTGCGGAGTGGACTCTGGATTGACTGGTCTGCATAGAAAAGGCAAGCTCACAGGCCCACCGTTTCCTCCCTGGAGAAGTGAGTTAGCCCTGGGACGGTCGCAAGCTGAACCGAGATAGCAAAGCTTCCAAAGTAGACATGAAAAGACACGGTTGATACATGCCAGACAGACCCTTAGAGACCCTGGTACTGAGCAAACCTGTTTCACAGATGAGACACCCGAGGTCTTTATTTGACTTGACATTAACTTCACACAGGCTTCATTGCAAGTGGTGGTAACTAAGTGGCCTTCTAGAAATAACAAGGATGGAGGTGGGGCAGGGGGTCTTTAGCTAAGTCCTTTCAGTGAAGTGTCCTGATTGCTTAGAAAATAAGCCCTGAGCCCTTACCAAGGACCGCGGCCTGGGGATTGTGCTCTCACCGATGTCACCTCAAACTTCATGCCCCAGTGGCTCAGAGAGGTGGCGTTTCCTCCCCCTGCCTCGCTGTTTCTTCTCCTCTTCCCTGTTGTCTCTTCCTGCTCAGAATGCCTTCCTCTAGACCCCTGCCTGCCTGCAGGGCCTGTAAAGCCTCGCTGAGGGTGTTCTTGTTCTCAACATGGGTGACCTCTATCTCCTGAGCCTGGACTCCCTGGGGCCCTCTGCTCACCTTTCCAATAGACCCGCTATGGGATTCACATGACTGCTGTGGGGTCCTGTCCCCCACTGGACGGCCAGTTGCTGGAGGCAGGGCCCAAGGCCCCTCCTCAATCAGTCCTGAGCGGCTGGCAGGGGGGCAGCATTTAAGTGTGCTCTAGCAGGTGGCCCAAAAAGCAGTTCAGCGGCCAGTCTGCTCCCTCGCCTGTGCCCCTTTCTGCACGTGCCGGCGAACTCATCCCTCACTCTCTGTCAAGGCAGAAAGGATTATGCACAGAGTAATGCTTTTTATAAGCTATATATTTTAGTCTTGTGCTATTGCTGTGATTACTTTTGCTTGATTTTATTTTCTATTGTGTTCCTTTGTCAGAGTCAGCTGGCTTTCCAAAAGACAGAGTATCTGCATTTCCAAATCATCGCGCTCCCAGAACCTGCATCCTGCCTGCATGCAGACCCCCGGAGCTGTCTGCCCCTCTTCTCCTGCTGACTTAGAATCTGCAGGTAGGTATCTTCTTCCAAACACACCTCTCCACAAGCCAGCCTGCTGCACCCAGGGTATTATCTTAGAAACCGCTATGACCAAAGGTCATGCTTTTTGGAGCTATATTAATCTCTTTGTCTAAACAGCACAGGCTTAATTGGTTTAGATCAGAGTTGTACTGTTTTGAGTAAAAGGGTGTGATTAATGTGAGCTAAAGATGGTTGGACGGGCGCAGACTAATTCAGTAGCGTACACAAACCTATTATCATCGAAACCGTGAGAGCTGGGGAACCTGCCTTCGTGAGCAAGTTTTTTTTCCCTCCTCAAGGGAAAAACAGAAACCTGAGAGGGCTGTGGGGACCCCCACCCCCAGCCCCAGCAGGCAGTGTAGCACAGGCACCCCAAGTCTCTCAGGGCATGGTGAAATGAGGAGCGGCTGCCGCAGGCCCTGGGCGGCTGCTCCCCTGCTTGTGGCCTCCAGACCCCTAGTCCAGGCTGCTTTCCGACACAGCCTCCAGGCTGGCCTCGGTGCTTGCTTCCTTGGACCCTCTGGACCTGGGTCTGGACCAGTTACGGGGCACAGCAGGAGCCCAGATTGGCTGGAGGAGAGACCAGGGCACCCACTCCCAGCAGGCCGGGGGGCACACGGTGCCGTGTGTGCCTCTCCTTGTCCAAGACGACGGAGCAGCCGTGACTTCTTGTGTCAGTGGCACACGTATCACACGTGCTGTGCTCTCAGGCGCTTGTGGACATCCACTTATTTAACCCTCAAGAGCCCTGCCCGGACTCACTTTATGGATGAGGAAACTGAGGCACAAAGAGGTCGAGTCCCTTGCCCAAGGCCGTGGATCTGTGAAGCGGCAACAGCCAGCACGCACACTCAGGCTGCACCCCGAACCCCCACCGCCGCACCGCCTCCCGGCACTGTGATGAGGGAGGGGTGGGAATTCAAGGTACCCCTCGCTTTCCGAAGTTCTCATCATGCCGCTTTGCTTTCCTGGAAGACCTGCATTAGCACCCGGTTTCACTAACCAAAGCCAGTTTTCACTTTTAGAGCAAAAGGAGACAAAGTGTTCCATGTTGGTTTGCAGCAGCCATTCTAGAGACCGCGGCACCCCAACAGCAAAAGTGGCCCCACCAAGCTCCTCCCCTGGAAACCGTTTATTTTGCAGGCTGTTTATTACATCATCCCTGCCTTACTGTATGTGAGCGTTATTTTAGGCTGAATGTGTGATTTGGTATGATTTGGTAGGTTATTTTGGGGTCCATCTACAAGTTTTCTATATAAATGAATGGTAATGGCTTTCCTGCTTCGTGCATGCGGCGGATGAGAGGTCTCCCAGGAGCGCTCTGCTTCAGAGACGAGGGAAGCCTGTGCAGCTGAAGTCTGAGCTGCAGGCACCGCCAGGAAACACAAGGAGCAGCAGCCCAGAGAGATGCGCGGGTGGAGAGGGCGGGGTGGGAGCGGCTGGGACTCGCCGGGCTCTGCCTGACAGTGACCTGGGAGCCGCTTCTGCAGCCTGTGCAGATACCTGCAGAGGGTGCCGGGATTGCCCCGCGGGGCGAGGCCTGGGGCAATGCCAGCCCACAGCCTGGTCCTCCCGCTGAGTAGGAAGGACGCACCCTGCAGCCCACTTCAGCAGCGTCACAGGCGGAGGGGGCCGGGGCGAGTGAGGGCACCTCACGTGGAGGCTGGGGTCAGCACTAGCCTGGCTGAGAGGAGGGTGAAGCAATTGAGGCCTCCGCGACAGGATTTTAAGGAGGTGTCAGCAAACCGTCAGTGCAACCAACGTCAACAACGTTGCATGAAATGTCTTCTGAAAATTCAAAATCAATGCAAAGAAGTCTTTGATGAGTGAAACGTCACAGTCTTATTTGATCTTCTTGATAAGATCAATCTGTTTGTTCTTCTGCCTCAGTTTCCTAGATAGATCAGGACGTCAGAGTCCATCTTGGCTTAAGCATCTTAAATTTATGGCAGTATTTTAAATGTTGCCCATCATGGATTATTCAATTTGCATTAATTTTGAGTTTTCAAAATGACGCTGGGTTACTTGGGATTTATCTTGATGGTACCCTCTTGAATTCTGCACCCTGGCCTCACCCTAGTCCCGGCCCTGCTCTCTGTGACCGTGAACCTGAACTATCCCCTGTGGGTGTCGGGCAGGCTCAGGGGAGAAGCCGACCCCATGTGTAGATGGAATGAGCTCTCACAGAATGGGGACTTGGCCAGCAAAAGTCCAGGGGAGGCCAAGGCCAAGTTAGGTGGAAATACCCAGTTGCACCTGCATTGATGCTGCAGGCTCAGAGGTGAAGGCGGTCAGAGGTTGCTTGGGCCCTTCCCATGGATGCAGAGCATTTGATTATTATTAATGAAATTCGCTATTATTTCACTCCTTGTCAATATTTGACCGTACAGAATTCTTCCTTTCACGTGTGGTCATCCTAGTTCTCCCACCACCAACGCACCCGTTGTCCTTATCACAGTCCATTGTAATCTCCCCTCTTTCTCTTCTTCCCCTTTCCCTCTTGGATGCCTCAGATCTGTGGTCAGCTTTCAAGCATTCCTTTTAAAGTTTAACTTTGTCTGACCCTTTTGTTACTCTACATTCCACATATAAGTGACACCATCTGCATTTATCTTTCTTCTTTGGGCTTACTTTGCTCAGCATCAACCCTTCCAGCTCCATCCATGTTGCCCCAAATGGTATGAGTGCATCATTTTTGATCGCTGAGTAGTATTCCACTATGTATATGCAGCATATCTTCTTGATCACTCATCTGTTTGGGGGCACTTCGGTTGTTTCCATATCTTGGCTATTGTAAATAGTGCTGTAATAAACATGGGAAGTGCAGGTTTCCATTCCGAATAGCATTTTAGTGTTCTTTGGAAGCCTTGTTTAGTGCATGAACTTGGGAGTCTTTCTTCAGTGCTTGGCCTCTTCCCTCTTGCAAATCATGACTGGACACAGGTTCAATGAGGATTAATGGAACCTCTGGTGGCGCATCAGACTTGAGTTCTGTGCTGGATCATTTTGGAACACATCGTTCATCTTTCTAAGAGGCTAAAAATTACATCCTTAAAACTTCAGCGCATTGATTCACACTCTCATTGCCTCCAAACAGGACCATCAGTCCACTTCATTCAGGGAAGACATGGAAACAGATCCACAACCAGCACCCACGGCCAGCATGAAACCCACTGTGACATTGTTATATAAACATCAATTCTTGAGAGAATCAGCCGGGCTGCCCTCACATACGCAGCCATAGTTTTTATATCTTGTGTTATATTTGGGTTAGATTTTTTGCACTTTACTTATTTCTTAGAAAATCTTTTGAGAGGTCTGGACTGCATGGTTATAAAAATCATTGTAATGTATTTTCCTTGCATATTAAATTAGCTCCCCAGACTGATAAAAGGTTGGAAAGCTATTATTCTTTATCCTTCAGTTTACTACAATCCTAAAGTAATAGCCTTCTATTAAAGTATATTGATTGCTCCTACTGTTAACTAGCAAGTTGGTGTACAAAAACAAAACAGAGAAATCTGCCATTTTTTTCCTGGTTTCTTCCCTGGAGGAGGATTTCAAAAGACCTATGTTGGCTGTAGCTTGAAGAATCACAGGGGGCTTGAAAAGGTTTGGTTTAAATGTTTATTTATGTTTGTTGCTTATTTTTGTATTTCCCAGACATCAGGGAGTTTTGAGGAAGAATTAGTATACTGTTTCACTTTTTTTAAAGAAAAAACAAGGGTCCTAAATCAGCATAGCCCTTGGCTGCAGGAGTCATCTATTTATTTCACAAATAATCACTGGCCACATGCTATGCACCAGACCTACGTCTGGAAGAGGTTTAACATGAACACAACGGATGGTATGTCCACTCCCATGATGAGTAAATTCCAGTGTTAGGGAGACAGATGATAAGTAGGTAAAGAAAGACTGATTTTACTAGATGGTAACAAATTCTGTAAACAAACAAACAAAGAATCAAGAAATAACTATGAATGAAAAGTGGGCGGTTGCCAGAGAGGAAGGGGACTAGGCAGAATGGAGTTAGAGCTTGTGGGGCATGCAGGGGAGTTTATATCTGCACAAATCAAGGTGTGACTCTGTGCTCCTGAAGTTTATATAGTAATGTAAACCCAGTGATAAATCAACCAAATTTTACACGAAAAAAAAAAGAAAAAAAAATGCATGGTTAAGGGAGAGACAATGTGAGACTTTAGTGTCACTTTGTCCAGGCCATGGGTGTCCCGATGGCTAAACATTACTCCTGGGTGTGTCACTGAGAGTGCTTCTGCATGATATTGACCTTTGAATGAGTAGACTGAGTCGAGCAGATTGCCCTCCCAGAGTGGGTGGGCCTCATCCAATCAGTTGAGGGTCTAAATAAAACAAAAAGATGGTGGGAGATTTGCTCTCTGTTTGATTCTTTTCGTGCTGGGGCATAGGCTTCTTTTGAACTTGAACTGAAACTCACATTGAAAGATCTCCTGGCTCTCAGATCTTGAACCTGTCAGTTGAGAAGAAAAGAGCTGAGACTAATTATTCCAGAAGCAGAGGTGGTAGAGCCTCCTCAGCTAGAAAGTGAGAGCAGTGGTTGAGATGGTCCATACATTTGCAATCAATTTTAAAAGCTGGGAACGCTAAGAGATACTGATAAGTAACTTAAGATCTCTTTCTCTCTCTCAACACACCTTTAGATTTTTCTAAATTAGTTTGTGTTCTTATCCAATGAACAGCTATGACTTTACCTATTGATCATGGAAAGAAAACACTTTTTTTTTTAAACAAATGATATTTTCACCTCAGCTTGCCCCAACTGGACAATATGTGTGTGTGTGTTTGTTTCTAAGATTCATATTTATTTTTTCTCCCTTTTCCTTCTATCTACAAATAAAAATGAGTTTTGTATTTGTCATGTTCTGTTCAAGTTACGGCTCTCCTATCAAAAATAATGATTCGGTCTTGAAATATTTGGGCCCAAGAATGCAGAGGTGGCACAGACGTGGGAAGCATGCAATTCATTTTTATCCTGGTGCTAAATCCTAAAAAGGAAAACCAGGCTACATAAAATATTACACAGAAGAGAGACACAAGCCGGGGTTTCCAGGACACAGGCTAGAGACCCTTTGTCTTTAGGAGGAGTTCAGGTGTTTCTAAGGAAAGGTTCTGGTATCTTCTGTGAGGAGTCCCTTTGCTTCTAAGGGCATGGTCTGGAATCATCCACGGTGCCTGCATTCAAGTCCTACGAGGTTGATTCCAAATCTTTGAGTAACTTGATGCAGTCTTCATCTTCCCTTGAGCTTTAAGCTTCTTTTAAGTTAATATCTCCTTAATGGAGAAGGCCGGAGGGTCAGGTGAGGGCTTTCCTGTCTCAGCTGTGTGATACTGGTGGATGAAGCAGGGTAAGGCACAGTGGCAGACAATAAGCTGTCTACCACAATCTGAACACCCCTTCCAGAGTTGAGGGTCATCACTGACCAGATCGGGACTACATTTCCCAGAATCCTTTGTGTCTAGGTGGATCCATGTGACCTGTTTCTACCAAAGAGATAGTAGTGGTCCATAAGAAGCCTGGGGGCATTCTCCATCATCTCTGCCCATCTACCTATGGAGTAGAGGAGAGCAGAGCTCCCAGATGCAGGGAATCTGGATCCCTGAATCACCCAGCAGAGCAGGGCCACCACCAAACACTAACACCCACATCAGTCGGTGGGTGAGTACTCAGTAAGGAGTTCTGGTTTTGAAGTCTCTTGTCTCTAATAGCTATGAGCTTCTACAGAGCTTGTCATTGCAACAGTGGAGTGTGTTAGACACCAGCGTTATCCCAAATCATTTCAGGTCAACTCAAGAGACTCATGTTTTGGTGCAGCTGAGGGACGCTAACCTGACCCGCTGCATCTGAGCTTCCTCGCCTGTCAGATGAGGGTGTTCTCCGTCGGTGGTGGTGAGATGGCCACATCAGGACTCGGAGACCTGGAGTGTCATCTAGACCTGGCAGAAAGAACCACACTGAGCAGCTCTCCAGCCCATGTGCAAACTGGGTAGCAGTCGCACTTCCTCTTGGGATCTGATGAGGCGTGCAGGAGCTTTTACCCGCCAATGCCTTGGGGTTGTGCTGGCCACACAGGAAGTGGCCACTACTAGCTTGGTCATTGTTGTAGTTATTATTACAGGATGGAATTCTACTGAACTTATAAATCTGAGAGGTGGGGATATGACTATTGTTTCTGCTTATCAGAAGAGAATGCAGAGGAAGGCAAGCTAGCTAGGATTGCGGGGTTGGGAAGAGATGGAGTGGGGACCCCTGAACTTCCGCCTCCCAGCTTCTCCTGGCCATGCTGACCTGCCGGTGGCTGCCCTGAATTAACAGGCCCTGGCTCTAGGGTGCGGGGCTGGGCCTGGCCCAGGCAGGAGCAGGGCATGCCCAAGCGAAAGACGCCTGAGCTAGTTGGGCCTCTCCTCTGAGATGGATCACCTGTGACAGGCCACAGGCCACAAGGCAGGAACGACAGGCTCCTCACCCTCTTGTACAGATGAGGGGGACAGCTGGTTTGGCTAAAATAAGCACAGGCCTGAAACTTTACTGAACGGGAACGGGAACCCAATCCAGGTGGACTTCATTTTTTCCATTTTTTCTCTCATTAATTTTTGAGAACTAAAATACTCCGTGCCAATTTTGTTCTTTTCAGTTACTCATCCTGTTCAGAAGAAGAGATAAAAACTTTGAGAAAAATTAAATGAGAAAGAAAGATGAAGACTGCCGACTGGGAATAACGAAAGAGAAAAATCCATGAACAGGATGCTGTTTGCAGGAATTCCCAGGAGGGCTCTCCTTGGCTTCCACACGTGGAGGGGACACTCAGTTTAGGGGACTGTGGGTCAAGCATCTACTATGACTCCTTAGGGGGGAACGTGAGCTCTGCGTGCTCAGGACAGAAAGGAGAGCAATGAAACTTGTGGACATGTCCCTGAATGTCTGCACGTTCTCAAGTAGCCAGTACCAGCACCAGCTTCCAAATTGGAACTTTGGAGGGACCCAAAGTTCAAAGCTAACCCAGCCCTGTTTCTCCTCCCCCATCTTTCCAGGATGCAACTTTCCATCTTTTCAGAACTATTACAGGGAAGGTCCAGCTGTGATCCAGGGCTCCAAGGTCAACCAAGGACAGGCATTTCTTAAGAACCCCTGCCTGAGAGATTGCCGGGCACAAGTTCACGGTAAAAGCACTGGGCTCCAGACAGCAGCTCAGCACCCAGGCTGGACTGGGGGACAGCGCGGTGCCAGTTTTACTAGAAACTAAACAAAGGGGTGATAAGATTCACCAGAAGAAAGTTATATGTTTCCTGTAATAATTGAATAGGAGTGACCATGACTGCCTTTCTACTGAACTAGATTATAAAACCGACCCCACCAAGGGCCTCCCTGGTGGCTCAGGGGGTTGAGTGCCACACTGTGGGGCTTCTGCAGCCACTGAAGCACAAGTTTAATCCCCAGCCAGGGAGCTGACCCACATGGCACAGCAGACCTCTCCTGCCTCGCCTGCTGCTCCCTCAGCAGTGCGTTTCAGTGGATCTGCCTGTATTGCTCCCCACTCTGTCTCTGATGAATTCTCTCACCCCCCATGCCTCTGGTCTGTACCCCAGCTCTTGTATGCATAAATAAATAAATCACACAGACCAGAGTCACGGGAGGTGAGAGGATTCACCAGAGACAGAGCGGGGAGTAGAATAGGCAGATGGACCGAAATGCACTGCTGAGGGGAGCAGAGGGGCGAGGCAGAAGAAGTCTGCTGCGCCATGTGGGTCCCCTCCCTGGCCGGTGGCAGGGATCGAACTCCTGCTGCAGTGCCTGGTCTGCCTCATAGTGTGCTGCTTAACCCACTGCGCCACCAGGGAGGTCCACAAATAAATAAATCTTTAAAAAAAGAAAATCCCAGCCCCACCAAAATGGTGTAGTGCCGTGTCAGCCAGGCAGACACAAGGCCAGTGTATTGCTAGGGCCTAGCAGGTGCCAAGCATATAACAGCAATTAATAAATATCTTTTAAGTCAATCAAAAATGAGAACTAAAACAGGCAATGTCTATTTAATGAGAGGTTAGGATAATTACTGTGTAACTTAGAAGGAAATCAATTTCGATTAAAATGATTTTCTATAAGCTGATGTAGATTCGGTTAGGAAGGTTGGAAAAATTCACATATCGGTCGAGTCAACTATCAGAATTGTGGAGTATTGCAACCATTCTGAGCTTTGATACTGTGGAAGAAATCACAAAGGAAAAGGCCTGTGTTTTACTATATTTAAAAATGAGACAAGAAGGTTAAAAACAGAAGTGAGAACAGAACAATAGACTAGTACTTGAGAAGGAAGTACTTTGCAAGGCATGATATTTAAAGATGTATTTTATATGTTTACATTCAAATTTAGAAGTAACAAAGACCACGATGTCAATAAGTCATTGTCAAAGACAAGGGCAGACTCCAGGCAAGAGGAAATACGAAGTACGAGCCTGGCCAGGCCTCTCACTGCAGCCATGGAAGGAATCTGCCCCAAATAAGCGATCCCAGATACACCTGCTATGTGTCGACGGCGTCATCCCAGCGGACCAGCACCAGCTCCTAAAGATGGGCAGCACGAGGCACGTGCAAGAGCCTGCAGGAGTTCATGGTGAAAATGGGAATAACGGCAGTCCCACACGAGAGCAGCCACAACCTGATTGCACTTAGAGCGTAGTCGGTGGTTGCCGGAGCAATGTCAGGATGTGAACGTCATTCCGTAAGGGGCCCGTTGAACGTTACGAGTGGAGTCGCCGTTGGTGCCGGTACAGCGTGCACCCTCCGCCATGGCCCCTGGAAGGAGGGAGAAGAGACCGTTCCATGGCCAAGGAGAAGGAGGGCCCGGGGTCACGGTGTCTGAGCTGCCGGCACCACGCCACGGGGCTGCTGGTGGGGGGGAGGCTGGTGAGCAGCCTGTGTGTAGACGTGTGTGCGTGTGTCTGTGTGCTTCCCTGCCTACGTGTGCACACTGCGTCTACGTGCCTCTGCATGTGGGCGCTGTGAGCCTGAGTGTGGCTGTGTGCGCACGTGTCTAGAGGTGTCTATCTGTGCCTGTGTGTTGTGTGTCATGTGAGCCTGTGTGTGCACCAGCGGTGCTGTGTGTGCAGGTGCATGTCACATGTCCCTGTGTGCCATGCACGCACCTACATGTACTATGTGAGTCCATGTGTGCATGTGTATGCCTGTATGCACCTGTGTGAACCCGTGTGTGCACCTGTGTGTGCCGTGCGTGCATATATGCACCTATGGGTGCCATGTGTGCACCTACGTGTGCCGTGTAAGCCCGTGTGCACACCTGTGTGTGCCATGTGTGCATGTATGCACCTATGTGAGCTTGTGTGTGTGCATGCGTGTGCCGTATGTGCACATGTGTGCTGTGTGTGCCTATATGCATCTATGGGTGCCGTGTGTGCACCTACATGTGCCATGTGAGCCTATGTGTGCACCTGTGTGTGCCGTGTGTGCATGTGTGCACCTGCATGTGCCGTGTGAGCCTGTGTCTGTGGTCTTCCCTGTCTCCCCGCCAGAAAGGCCGGGGCCAGCCCGTGGCCGTGCTGCTCCGGCCCCTGTTCCTGGCGCTCTGTGCAGTTCCACTGTGCGTTATCACCGCTGCTTGTATTTTGACAAATCATGAGACCACCACTGGCCTGGAGCGGGGCTGCTCGTGAGCCCGGGGCTCCCTGGACTGATCCTGCCCTGTCCAGCCCCACAGGAGATGGCAGCGCCTTGGGGCCCATTTAGCAGGTGAGGAAGCACCCCACAGAGGCCAGCGCCTCTCAGGCTCCTGCCAGCAGCTCCACCCTCTTCCCCTGCACCTGGGGTGCAGCCTGAGCAGAGTGAACCCCGAGCCTCCCAAGCTCTAGTGGCCAAGGTTGTGCTGAGAAGCTCCTGAGGCTGGAGGGGGCTCCTGGCCTTCTAGGGCCCCTGAAGCACACAGCCCAGCCACAGGCGCGCTGGACCCCAGCACCGATGCTTGGGGCTCGGGACGTCGTCTCCACAAAAACCCACTGAGGAGGTGTTTTATGTCTGTATTGGTGCTATACTATTAATTAGATCCATCATTTTCCTCCTTTTGATTTGAAATCAAAATTTTCGTGGCTTCCTAGACTCACCCAGGCACTGCTAGTCGCCCTCTGTCAGCGGTCGCCTGCAGACCACAGGGAGCCAGAGGCAAGGGACAGCTGCCCTAGAGTAATTTGTGTGCACTAACACAGATGCCGCCCTGCGCGGGTCCCGGGGGGCTTCCTGGAGGAGGTGGACATGGCAGCCCTCAGACTGGGAGACCCCACCCACGTGTTGCCCTGCAGGATGCAGCCCCAGATGCAGAACGGGGTTCCTCCCATCCGCTCACAGAGAGCCCAATCCCAGGTATCTGGAGAACTGGTTTATCGTTCCTCTTCCCTTCTCCTTTGGGGACACTTAAATAGAACAGAGAAAGGAAGGAAAAGGAGGCAAAAGGAAAGAAAGAAGGAAGGAGGAAGGGGGGAGGGGAGGAGGGGGGAGGGAGGGAGGGGAGGGGGGAAGGAGGCCAGGCCCAGAGGAGAGACAGGAGAAAGCGCTGGGCAAGGACAGGCGCAGGAGCCCCTCCCCAGGCCCAGCTATCATTCATGTTGATGTCAACATGGCTACAGAGACAGGTAGCAGGAAAATACCGCCGGGGGAGCCTTTGAGGGCGCTCAGCGGGGCTCTGGGTAATTACCGTGGCCTAGTTATTTCTCTGGGAAGGGAAAAAAAAGTCCAGCACCCGATCTTTTTTTTCTTAATAGGTGAAGTTGAACCTAAAGCACTGTAATTTTAATCAAATCTTTCCCATCTGCGTGTAGCGTCTCTGAGAAGTTGAAGATTTAAGTGTATGTTGCAGGGTTTGTGGAATCGTCCCAGCGGGGAGGGAGAAGGGGCAGAGCGGTGTAATTATGCTACACTTAAAGGTGTTTTGGTTGCCAGGGAAGGCTTTTTTTAATCTCCTCTTTCCCTCATTGAGGGTTTGGATGATGTCACGGAGGACAGGCGAGGAGAAAAGGAAACGCAGCGGCCAGAGGGTGTGCAAGAGGGAGGAGAGGAAGCTGCAGTTTTCAGTCTGGGGGGGGTTGGCACCATGTGAAATGGGAAGTTGAGTTGCAAAGGCCGTGAGCTGACAGGGCACACCTGCCCATGTCACGTGGGGTAACTACACCCGAGACAGAGCCAAACAGGCACCTTCACCACAAGCCACTGCATCAGCTCCGAAAGAAGCAAATTCTTTCTCTGGTGCCTCGTGATGAGCACCCTGTGGTGTGAGGCCTCAGGTACAAGAGACATGCACAGGTGCAGAAGACACGCACAGGTGCAGGGACACACACAGGTACAGGAGACATGCACAGGTACAAGAGACATGCACAGGTACAGGGGACATGCACAGGTACAGGGGACATGCACAGGTACAGGAGACATGCACAGGTGCAGGGACACACACAGGTACAGGAGACATGCACAGGTACAAGAGACATGCATAGGTACAGGGGACACACACAGGTACAGGGGACATGCACAGGTACAAGAGACATGCACAGGTACAGGAGACATGCACAGGTGCAGAAGACATGCACAGGTGCAGGGACACACACAGGTACAGGAGACATGCACAGGTACAAGAGACATGCACAGGTACAGGGGACATGCACAGGTACAGGGGACATGCACAGGTACAGGAGACATGCACAGGTACAGGAGACACGCACAGGTGCAGGGGACACACACAGGTACAGGAGACATGCACAGGTACAGGGGACATGCACAGGTACAGGAGACATGCACAGGTACAGGGGACATGCACAGGTACAGGAGACACGCACAGGTGCAGAGGACACACAGGTGCAGGGGACACGCACATGTACAGGGGACACACAGGTGCAGGGCACAGGTTTGGTCCACCTGTCAAGGCGAGAGAGGTGCTGTGCCTCTGGATCCATAATTCCAAACACCGGGCATTTAGGGACCACTGTCCCGGGACGTCATTGCTGTGGCGGAGGTGTGGCGCGAAACGTCTCTTTGAGGAGCATTGTTTTTTGTTGGTGCCAGCAGCTGACATTGCCAAGCAAGGGCCTTCCCAAGCACACACTTCAGGCATTCCTGAAATGCACACGCACAGCCCTGCCTTTCAGTGGGGGTAGCGTGTCTCTCCAGCCCTCCCACCGGAAGAGAGTCAGCTTGCATCAGGAATTCCGAGGGGCAGGAGACATGGACAACAAATTCAATAAATGCATTCAGAAGATGTCAAGTCCTTCGGGAAAACCAGACTCGTGGGGGCTGTCAGGAACAACCTGGACTGTCAGCTCCACCCTTTGTCTGTCCAGTCCCCGGTCATACTCATCTCTTAAAGGTCAGCCAAGTGCCACCTCCTCCAGGAAGTCTTCCCCCTGTCCTTTCACCGACCCTTGGAACACTTCACTCCACATGGTGCTGAACACCTGCAGCCTCTCATCAGGGTTTGCTAGACTGGTCTTATCTCCTGAGTCAGTGTCCTAAGTCTTACCACAATCAAGGACCACGAACTGAGTGTCTCAACAGTAGAAATCTGTTTTAGACCTGGAATCGCAAAGCGCAATTCAGGCATTGGCTTTGTGAGGGACACAGTCCTGTTGGGCAGTCCTGCTGGGTCAGTTCTGTTGGGCCAGTCCTACTGGGTCCAAAGAAGGGCCTATCCCCATTCCTGGAGGTTAGCGCCTTAACTGCCTTTTGGCAGTCACAGTTCAACTAATAACATCTTCCCTGCTAGGCCCAAGCTCCAAAATATGTTTCCTTGATCTACTCATTCTGTAGCTTAGGCTGCAGAGACCTACGCAGGACAAGCATTAGGAGCTCTCTTCAAAGATTTACTTAGAGAACGGTTCAGACAGCCAGGCCGGAAACGATCACAAGCCTCTGTGAAAAAGGGGATATTGCCCCAGGCAGATGGAGTAGGCTTTGCCGGCATTCTGAGAAGTACCTCAGTTGAGAGGAGGACTTCTCAGTGCAGTCCTGTTGGAAACCAGTATTTGCACAAACATCTTTCACACCTTGTTTCTGGCCTCTTGTCCCTCAAACCCCAGCCTCTGAGCACATGCAGTAACAAAAGCCAGCAGTGGCCAGAAAACTACACGAGTTAGCCACAGCCAAAGTCCAGAAGAGAGGATAGAAGATGGCAGCTCTTCCTTTCCCCGCCAGGACCAAGCATCTCGGCAGAGACAGGGACAGCAGAGACAGAGACACTCAGAGAGCGTCCCTCAGCCGACAGAAGACAGTTCCATCACACTGCGAGGAGTCTGCCCCAGGATCCATGCCCTTGGCCACCAGCAAGCTGCAAAGAATAATAAAGACTGAATCTGACCATGGAAAGACTAGCTGGACTAGTAGCAAGAGAAGGAAGCCCTTCCCGGAGAAGAGTGTGAGGGGAGGCGGTGACTGCTGGGCCGGGCGTTGCGTCTCATGGAGGGTAAGTTTCCCGGGGCTTTGTGGTGCAACGGAAGAGGAAAGCAAAGGGCTGGATGTGGGCCGTGTCCTCTCGCTGGCCGGAGCTCAGCTGGCCGGTGGAGCAGCCAACGGGGCGCTGCTCTCTAGTCCTAGGGCCTGACAAGCACTTGCCTCGTCTTGCAGGGAGCACCCAACGGGGAGGACGGATGGAAAGTGGCCCCAGCCCACCAGAGGTGTCAAAGCCAAAGTGACTACAGGTCCCGAGAGGAGGAAACGGACAGTAAAGACCAGAAGAAGCTGCTCACGCAGCGGGCGGTAGGAGAGCGGCCATCGGTAGAACGTTCTCGCCCTTGGCGCTGCCGGCAGCTGGCCCATTGTCTGCCTCTTTGCAAAATCCAATATTTCCCCTTCTGGTGTTCTTGGCGCAGTGACAGGAAAGGAAGAAACAGAAGTTTCCCCTTTTAATGAAGCTGTTGGGCTCCTTCTTTCTTCCTTATCAGAACTGACACGACGGTTACCACTTCGCTTCCGGTCCTGCACCAGAGTCACATAGCAACATGAACCTCTCCATGGCAACCTCCCCACTCTCCACACACAGACGAGCCTGACAGTTTAACATTCAATAAAAAGGACTTTTTAATTAAAAGATGACTAAGAAATGGCAGCACACAAAATATATTGGACCCGTAGCCTCCACTTGGATGACACGCGTTTACGGAGGAAGCGGCCAGTAGGGCTTGTGCTTAGGGAAGGACGGTCGTCTGCCTGGAAGGGGCGTGCACTTTCTTTGGGCCCACAAAGATGTTAAATTCCACCCAAAAAATGTTTAGTTAATAATTAAGTGTCTGCTAAAGGCTGGGTCTCATGTCCGGTCCTGATGCCACAGAATGGACAGAGTCTGGACAGTCTGAAGGTCCTAGGACAGCGACAGCCTCTCAGCACAGCTGGACCCTGCACCAAGTGCCCACAGCAGCAGCTGCAGGTGTCCTCATTTGACACAGGGGAGCTGCACCGGATGATCAATTCCGCGGCCCTGCAGGCATCTGGGCCGGGACTGAGTCAGCCGTGTGGACAGGCAGGCGGCCAGGCTGCCATCCCGCCCCGGCACCGAGGGAGGCAGAGGCACCAAGGAAAGTGAGAGGACCACAGCTGGGCACGGAAGGGGCATCTGGAGGGAAGCACGTACGTGTGTGTGCGTCTATGAGCTTGTGTGTGGGGGCATAGGTCTTCAGTGAGACAGGACTGGCTAACTCGGGCTCCGTCTTTTACTTGTTTTTGTGCGGTTCACCCCCGTTTCCTCTCGTGAAAGATGCCCAGTAGTGGGGCATTTCTGTTCCTAGAATTCAACAGGCTATATAGCTAAAAATCTGAGAAGAGTGCCTGACCAGTAGTGATCATTATTAACGTTAACGCTCTCAGCACTGTATTATCTTGACTATTACCTCGAAGTGGTGGAAGAGAAGCATTAATAATATTCTGCCCAAATTAGGAGCTGAATTGAATCAATCATCACAACTTTCCTTCTGACGTATTTTTGGAAAAAACCTGGCCCGATCAGCAGCTTGGAGTCTGTCACTTTGAAATGAGGGTTTGGGACGGGAGAGGCTATTCCAGGTGATAGGAACTAGGAAGTCATCTTTCTTGACATGGAGACCACAGGGTTGGTCACTGGAATATAAGAGAATGAAGGACCATCTGAAGTAATGCCCAGTGTGGAGCAGCGACCCTTTAGGGTTTATGGGGAAATTATTATTGTTATTAGTGAACATATGGTTATTTTGAGCTTCCAGAATCCACCCAAATACCATACGGGCCCTCCCTGTTATGGTGCCCATAATCATTTATTGTTGTGGTGCCATTTCCTGAGACTGGAACGTGCTTTATGAAGAAGAAATGAGCTCAGCTAGGGGTCTATGGGACCTCCAAGGAGAGAGCTTGTCACGAAACAGGATAGAAAAGCGCCCACTCGCTGCAAGCAACATGGATTCCAAAGCGAATCTCATCCAAAAACACCCTCAAAGATACACCGAGAATCATGTCTGACCAAATGCCTGGGCATCTGGCAGCCTGGTCACTTGGACACATAAAATCAGCCATTGTGCTGACTGATGACACCTGGTGTAGAAGACACATGAGGCAGGGATGGGCTACCTTCAGGACTGGTTTGATCAAGAGGTTCATGAGGTCCTGTGAGCGCTGACGTCACTTCTTGTGCCAGCATCTTCTGGCTAGTTCTCAGGTGCTGCCTCAAGTCATCTCTTCCCCCTTCCCCTGTACCCATCTCAGGAGACTGTGTTTCCACCACGTCCAGCTGGGTCCTACATCTTCTCTGCCTCTACCCAGCTTTTCTCAGGGCTGAAACCACGTACACTTGAACATGAAAGCCAAGTGGTGCTCAGCTGCACCCGACCAGCCAGGCTAACTCGAGGCAAATGGATGTTTCCAAAACAAGCACTGAACAAAAACAACCCTCCCTGCCATGCTCACTGCAGCAGCGTGATTTGCAGTAGCTGGACATGAAGCAACCAAAGTGCCCAACGGTGGGGGCAGATCCAGTGCCCGACCCAGTGTCCGAGAGCCGGAGTCTTCACCCACCTCCGGGCTTCACTCTGGGAGGAAAATAACACCGACTGGGCCGCACTGAGCCAGGCCCCAGCATCTCAAATTACCGAGAGACCCTGGAGATTTGTGTTGCTTACTCGGGAGCTGAGGCGCCCTGGGCCTGAGGGACCAGCACCCTCGCCCAGCAGCGGGAAGCAGAGAAACAGCTTCCCCCAGGGCTCCCTGCTCATCTTCAGTGGCCTGTTGGGGAGAGTCTTTGAGTTTTCTGCCCCCCTGCTTCCCTCAGACACGCAACTTCTCTCCAACACCCTGAAAGTGACTTGGCCATCGGGTGCCTCCAAGGGCAGAGACCCGCCCAGTGCACACGCCTGGAGACGAGGCTGGACCCCGACCTGGGCGGGGTGCAGGGGCTGGGTGGCAGCCTCCGTGGGGCCCTCCGCAGTGGCAGCTGTCCTCTCCCCGCCCGTGTCGCGGGGCACGGCTGGGCTGGAGAGCAGCACCGTCATTGACTTTAACAGCCCGTCGCGCTGATTGCCGGCTGATGACTGACTTAATTCCTGTCAATACAGCACTGAGTGGCTTTAAACGAACCATTATCCACAGGGCGGTGCTTGAGGGGGACGGCAGCGGGTCCCCGAGCTCAGAATCAGGTCACAGCGCGCTCCAAGGCCAGCGGCCTCCGCCCAGGGTCCGTCCGGCTCTGCGTCGGCACGTGGGACGCTGAGGCCCGTGAGGGTTCCGGGCTTTGCCAGGGGCTCCGAGGCAGGGCACCCTCTCCTGCCCCACAGAGCCTTGTCTCCTGTCATTGCGCAATGCCCGCCTGTCTTTCCCCACCACACCCAGAAGGACCTAGAAAGAAGCCCACGCTCTCCCTCTCCTGTTTAGAAGCCTTCACTCGCCCTGCGCCCAGAGGCTGCTGGCGGCCTGCAGGGTGGCGCGTGCCCACGGGACCAGCCTGCCCTCAGCACCTGCCCTCAGCCCCAGCTCTGCCTGGGCTCACCCCGCGTGCCCCTCTGAGCCCGGCACCTGCTGCGGCTTCTACCAGGAACGTCCTTTGTGCCCTTGTCAACCTGAACAACCTCTTCATCTTCAGGAACAAGCTCATCTTCCCTGGAAAGCGTCTCATTTATTTTACTCATTCAATCAATCAATCATTGTTTATTTGTTAAAAACCCACCATCTGTCAGACACTGATGGGAATAGAACGGTGCACGAGACCCACATGGTTGCTGCCGCTCGAGCTCAGCACCCACAGGGGAGACGGAGGCAAATCAAAACGGCAGCACACTGACAGGCGCAGTGAGACCTCTGGCAGAAGAGGAACCCCCACAGGGGGGTCAGGCGAGGGCTTTCTGGGGAGCCAGGGACCCCTGCTTCTCTTCCATCGCCACCTGCACCCACGGGGCTTGTCTCTGTACTTACAGGACCCTGCTCAGGCGCAAGCTCTGGAGGCCCCGGCCGGCTCTGGACTCAAGGCTCAAGATGTGCCTGGGGAGAAGGGACTTTCTTGAGCTGCTGTCCCGACCTAGACGTACGAGGACTCGCATGTCTTAATGGCGGCAAAACACTTCCAACTAACAGTATCCTCCGCTGGAAGTTTTCAAGATCAGTCAATTCCATTTTTCATCCACCCATGGACAGTCCCCCTCAGACACTCTCCCACCTACACACACTCATCCAGTCCTCTGCCCACCACTCTCCCACCCACCGTCCATGTGTCCATATGTCCATCCATCCAGTCATGAATTCATCCCCCATCCATCTATTCTATTCCTTTTCCCATCTACCCATCCACCGCCCATGTGTCCATCTGTCCGTCCATCCAGTCGTGAATTCATCCCCCATCCATGTATTCTATTCTCTCACCCATCTACCCATCCATCTATTTAATAAGCATGGGTTGATTTCCTGGTATATATCAGGCATGTGGTAAATGTCATGCCAGGCTGTTTACTGGATCTTTCTTGTCCTTCGACTTCCCTCTAACGTGCTCCCTCCAGGAATTGTCTCTCACCCCAAGGCAAGATAGTTCTCCTGTCTCGCCCTACTTCTCCTCTCCTTACCATCACTTCAGGGGCCATATTTCCCACAGTCTAGGCTTTCAACTATCATAATATTTAGCACAGTGCACATTGCTTAAGTGTATGTGTCTCTCCCACCAAACTGTGGGTTCCTATATCTTATTACATGACCGTGTAAGGGCTCCCTCTGTATTTGTGGATGATGAGTGGATAAATACATGTTAAATGTGGATGCATTTGCATGGCCTCTCCCTCAAAGGGATGAGCGAGTGCTCACAGGTAGAAGCAACCCTGGAGAGGTAATATGGAGTGAGAAAGTTACGTGAAAGATGGTCACAGACTTGGCGCTTAGAAATTTGTGGAGGAGTGGGGAGCAGGGCAAGGATGCACCAAACACACAGAACAGCAAGAGCAAAAGTGTGCAGCCCGGAAAACATGAATTTGAAAGGACAAAGCCGTGCTAGCATGTGAGCCCAGCACTGGAGATGCGGGAAAGCGGGGGAAAGCAGACTTCAGAAGTTGGATAAACTTTCTTTTCAAGTCCACGGTGTTAACCGTTGTCAAGAGCAAGCGGCGTTCCTCCAGTTGACTAACTGAGAAAGTGGGATGGGTACCAGCGACCGCTCCTGGTATGTGCAGCAAGCCAATAGAAGCTGGCAAATGTAAACAATGAGGTTATTTTGACGAACAAAAAAATTTGAAGATGAGGATTATGAACCAATCATTTTCTCAAAGCGGCCCCAGCTTTCCACCGTGGAAACAAACCCCATCCACGTGGATAAGTAACTGGAAATGTCAAATGGGTTGCTAGTTGTTTTAGCAACCTGCCGTGCACATTTAGGGTGCTTTCAAATTAAATAGATTCTAAAACTGAAAAGATGAGAAGTGAGAAATGTTTGTTTCAAATTGAATCGCTAGCAATATTTAACATCCAAAACTTTGATAGTTGCTGAAACACTGTATTTAAGATATTGTCATGGTGGCATCTGGGTCTGTGTGGCAGATTCTTCATTGAGGCAGCCATGAACCCACATGCCTGAACCTCTCTCCAGTCAGTGCAGATGGGGGTTGGGGCAGAGGGAGACGCCCAAGCAGGGCTCGAGAGGAGACATGGGAAGGATGGGTGGCAGGCTGCATCGCAGGCAGAGGAGCATCTGAGACACCAACAAGAGGCGTTTTGGAGTTTTGTGACACACACATCTCTTCCAGAAATTTCTTTATTAGGCAAATGTAATTTAGAGACAAGGTCTGAAGGCCAACTCTTCAGAAATTCTTGGCGTTTCCACCAGGTAAGTTCAAAGCTGAAACACTGAGAAGTGCTCCTGCAAGAGCTGAATGAAACAGCAGTAGAACTGACTTCGGGGGCAAAGGTTGGGAGGGTCAAGATATGCTGAGTTTGGGGTGCCTGTGAGACAGGAGATGGAGTTCTAGAAATCAGTCATGAGAGGTGGGTCTGGAACTCAGGTGGGAAGTAGATGGTGGAACAGACGTGAGGGTCTTGGACTTGAAAGTGGAAGCCAAGGTCACAGAAGTGGACGAGATCTACCTGGGCAAGTTTACTGGGAAACCAAGTAGCCAAAGGTAGAACAGCCGGTAGTTACTGCTTGCCCATAGCCTCTCCTCATCTATCCCAGCTTCCCTCTCACAGGACTCCCACTTGGGGTTAGAATGTTATGTCACTTTCCTAAGTTTTCCATACCAGATTACCACATATTTTGTGCTTTAAAACAAAAGGAATTTAACCTTTCAGTTCTGGAAGCCAGGAGTACAAAGTCCAGGAATCAGCAGGTCTGTGAGCCCCCCAAAAGCTCTCAGGGGAGTCCTCCTTTGCCTGTCCCAGCATTTGGGGGCTCCTGGCCTTCCCTGGCTTTCTGCTCTGTCACGCTAATCTCAGTCTTTGTCTTCACGTGACTATCTTACCTGTGTCTCCTCTTCGTGTTGCTCTGTATCGCAAACCTCAGGCTCTTTTCCCTTACAAGGACCCCAGTCATTGGATTAGGCCACCTAAGTCCAGGGTGATCTCATCTTGAGACCCTGACATACACCCATGAAGACCCTATTTTCAAAGAAGCTCACAGACACGGGAGCTATAGACTTGGATACACTTTTGGAAGGGGCTTGATTCACCCACTTGGGTTGGTGACTCTTAGATCTTTGAGAAGATCTACCCTACTCCCAGCCCCAGCAGATTAAATTCGCTTGGCCGATGAGGACAAAACTGATAGTCATCAGAAGCCCACTGCCTTGCTACACACCCTCTTCCCAGCTTCTCTGACCTGTGGAGGCAAGCAGGTGCACCTGTGACAGAGTCTGTCCAGCAAGAGCCAAGGAAATGCTGGGGCTACAGGGAGAGATAAAGAACAACATGGTTTTTGCACCTGTCCTTCCTTCCTGCTTTGGAGGCTGGGGGATGGCATGGAAGCTTGGGTGGCAGCCACCGTCCCAGCGTGAGATAAGCATGAGGATGGAAGTCATCCTACTAAGAGTCTAAAATGGCAAGACACAATGCCAGCCCCACCTCCTTCAGATGCTCCTCACTTTTCTTTGTTTAAGTCCCTGTTCTTTATGCATTCTCTTCCTCACAGGGGATGCATAATCAGCTGATACAAAACCAGATTTAAGAGAGAGAGAAGCCAGCAAAATAAGTGAAGAGTATGCCCTCACCGCAAACAGGAGACACCAACCCACGGAAGCCAAGGAGAGAGGGAGTAAAGAAAGGTGAAGCCAAATTTCTCAAGAATTAGGAGGTAAAGCAAATGCCGAGTCACAGGGTGGGGGATTCAGGCTGATTCGGAGAAGAGGCATGTTGTGGGGCGAGGAGTGAAGCCTTCCTAGGCAAAGCCCAGTGGAATTACCAGCCTCAGCCCGTTGATGACCGAGTAGGAAACGTTACATGTGCCGGGGACAAAGGATTTAGCCAAGTGAAACTAGGTGCCGGAGAAGAATGAAGAGACTGGATTAGGAACACGAGAGCGGGACTAGGCATAAAAAGGTGGTAATAGACCCCTTCCTTGGAGGCAAAGAAGAGAAGAGGGGGCTGCCGAGAGAGAATGTAGAGGGTCAAGGGGACGCCCACTGCATGTGGGAAGATCAGAGTGAAGGCACAAGGGGAAGAGTGGGGCAGAGAACTGCAGGCGTATGGGATAGGCTGGGTCACCTCCCTTCCAGGGAATCAGTGCTGCTCCCTGCTCTTTCCCCTGGCCCACCAGGAGGCCCCCAGCTTTCCAGTTCACAACAGGGAGGAGGCAGGTGGCTCTCCTGTCCTCTTGCTACCTACTTCTTGTCAGCGAGGGGTGGCATGTATATCTTCTGCATAGAGAAAGAGAAATTACCTGGCTGCTGATCTGTGTTATGGCATATATTTCAGGCAAATAGAGGGGAAGAAAACTCACCAGTGACAGAGAAACCAGAGAACTATCCTGTCTTTCTTCATCAGGGAAGAAGACTGTCATAACAGAGAATCAGCCATGGTCTATGCCCGTGCATGCAAAACCACCATCCCACAAGGCAGCTACTTCTTCAGATAACTTATGGAAAATAAAAGCACTTGTAATGTGAATTCTGCTGTCAGTGAAGTAATATATGGGTGAATGTTTGTGAAGAAGGAAATATCACCTGAAACACCTCTGTTGGTTGATTATATATCGGCAGTGTCTCTGACTTAGGTGAGCAACAGATGCTGTTTATTGATGTCTGTGTGCGTGTGTATGTGTGCATATATGTTTAATGTGTGCATATATGTTTAGAGCTGGGGTGGGGGTGGGAGGGCCTTGCCACTTCAAGATAACCGTCTGGTTTTTCATTGCCGAATGAGATAAGCAGAGAAGCCACAGTGACCTGTCATTTTATGACAACACTTTCTGGCGATTTCCCCTTCACCCAGAAGAGGACCCCGACCTAACAAATCAACTTGCAGGTAGGAGGTAGGCATCACTGTGGCAGGAAGCAAATCTACAGCCAGTCCAGGCACCAGAAAAGTAATTTTCCATGTCATGCATCAGCCCTTCTTCATCCTTCATTGGGAAATATCTTACAAAGAAAAGATGAGGTAGTGACCTTGAAGGAGGAAGTATTAAAATGTGGTGGAGGAGAAAGGAGGGAGGAAAAAGGCAGCCCTGTAGCTCAATTTCTGTTTGTTTCAGATGGCTACATGCGGCCTCTCCGTGAGGCCCCTACGAAGTCCCATCCACTTCCCTTAGTCCTCAGAGGGACGCCTCATGCTTCTTGCGCTGACATCTAGCCAGAGCGATGAACACTCCCTGACACCGAAGGCAGGACCCCGCTGGGTGTTCAGTCAGTTCAAACCTCGTCTGTCAAAGCTGAATTCCTAAATGTTCTTGAAGTTCCTCAGGATATGTTTGCTTGAACCTTGATGGGGAGGCAGGGCCAGCCCACTGGCTCTGCGCAGGCCTGGTTGGGAGCAGCAGAATCACAATGGGGCAGAGCCGTGCGCGCTAGTCCCCGGCCCTCCCCAGAGTGCACCGCGGAGCCTGCAGGTGGAGCTGGAGGCTGGTTCTGGGCAACAGGTGCATCTCCAGAAGGTCTCAGTTGGGACAAGGGGGTCGGGAGCAGCAGGTCAAATGAAGCTGGAGAAGAACCGTATTAATTACGGGGGGAGGGGAGGGGAATGGAGGGGAAGAGGAGAGACAGCAATAATTTTGACATGAGCCTCCATCATGTCATTGTATAGGCTTCCACTTAAAACTGTTCCCCAATGAGGAAAATTCAGGTCTAAAAATAATAGGATCTTATCAGATCTGGAATATACTTTATTAAAATGACGCTGTGACAGTTACATTCTCAAGTCAATTCCTATCATTATTTCTGGAACGAACTTCAAACACTTTCCCGAACAGCTGCCTGGGTTCCCCCTGTGCCCACCTCCCTCACTTGTGCTTTCGTGCCTCTGGTCCCCCACCAGGAATAGCAGCTGGTTTCCACCCCCCAAAGCCCTCACTGTCCTCCAGGCTCATCCCAAAGCCAGACACAGGACAGTCTGGGTGTCTCGGTGACAAGTGCAGCGGACGGAACCAGACCAGCCTCCTGGTGTCGAGGACCCAGTTGTTATGCTGATTTATCTCCTGGCCCGTGGACCTAGCACGAATAGGCCCACAGAGGTGCTCAGTACTGGAAAAACAACTTGAGGTAACGTGATCATGGTCTAGGAGCCCTTCCTAGATGTGCTAAACAAGAAGTCACCAGCGAAACCAACCTCGACATCATTTTCCTGAACCATCTGTGCGGCCCGAGACATGTCATGAACCCATTTTATTGTCTTTTTTTTTTTAAATATTTATTCATACAAGAGCTGGGGTATAGGCCAGAGTCGTGGGAGGTGAGAGGATTCACCAGAGACAGAGTGGGGAGCAGAACAGGCAGATCAACTGAAACACACTGCCAAGGGCAGCAGCGGGTGAGGCATGTGGGTCCCCTCCCTGGCTGGAGGCAGGGATCGAACTTGTGCTGCAGTGACTGTGGTTTGCTTCATAGTGCGTTGCTTAGCCCGCTGCGCCACCAGGGAGGCCCCCCATTTTATTTTCACTTGTTTCTGCTCAAAGAAAGTCATGCAGTGGAGTCCTTGGGTCTATAATCTAGAAAACATCTTCCTGGGTCCATGCGTGGCATTTCCTCCTTGAGCTGACCCTTTCATGGTGTCAGCCAAGACACCAGAGAGAACAGCCTCTCTGGGGCCAGCTCCTCCCTTTATGCCCTGCTGATATCCTAAGGGTACAATATATGGTCTTAAAATGCATTTCATTACTGATGCTCTCACTGTTGTCATGTTTCCATCAAATATGAATTTCAGTATCACTTGAATTGAAGGTGAAACTGAATTTGACCAATAATTATAAAAAACATCATGGTACTTTTATTTTCCTTAAGGTTTAGTTGATTGTTCTTTTATAAATCATAAGAAGTTGAAATGATTTACTGACAAGTCCACGTGGCTTTGCGAAAGGAAGATAGAAGATTATATTCTTCCACTCAGAAGTCCAGGCTGATTCACAAGTTAAATTTCTGGTCTGATATCAACTACAAACTGCACAGTTTCTCCTGGCTGTGTGGATTTTTTTTTTTATGCCCATAAATCCAGACATCATCAATCACTTGAATTTCCTTTTCTAAATAAAATTTCCATGTTAA
The DNA here is from genome assembly GCA_019455555.1 of Galemys pyrenaicus. NCBI lineage: Eukaryota > Metazoa > Chordata > Mammalia > Eulipotyphla > Talpidae > Galemys > Galemys pyrenaicus. Next base: position 16,235,948 of record JAGFMF010011747.1, on the reverse strand, counting down.
GGTTATTTTTCAAACAAGACTTTAACCTCTACAGATGAGCAGTGCCTAGAACTGAAGTCAAACCACTTTTTAAAAGTCAAGGACGCTGAAGAAAATTGGACAAAATCATAACGTGTACTTGATATCTATAAATGTACATAATAAACAAAATAAGTTGGGATCATTTAAAGGGACTCAGAGTTGGGTTTATTCAACTTACTCTTGTAGTAACTCCCACGCCGTGTGAGACACCTTGTCGCCGGGCACAGAACCCTCTGAATGACCGTGAACTAGGATATAAGGTCGTGGGCTCCCTCAGCAGGGCCCGGCACGTCCCTGGAGCAGGGGATGCAGCTTGAGGAACGAAGTTGCTCTTACTGAAGGGCTGCTCGTTCTCAGGGGCCACCATCTTGCTTTTCGCCCATCCAGTGCTTTCTTGAAGAGGCAGAGTCCAGCGCTAGAAGCAGACGAGGTCCAGGTCTGTGTTCTGAGCAGAGTCCACTGTTAGGAGGGTGGGCCACGGAGCAAGTCCTTGGACTTCTCTGGGTGAGTTTGTTTATTCGTGAGAGATTCTCATCGTCAACAATCCTGTTCTGGAAACTGTGGGAATCCAATATGTGTGCTTTCCCCTCTGATGGAGGATAAGGAATAGAAAAGCTGGAAGGGAGACACCAAAAATAGAGGAAGCTGTCTCACGCAAGGAGGCGGGGGTAGAAGGGAGTAACATAACCACTAGTCCAGTTATAGAAACCAAGACCCTCGGACACCAGCACCTAGATTATTTTTTTTGAAGATTTATTTATTTATGCATACAAGAGCTGGTGTACAGGCCAGAGTCACGGGAGGTGAGAGGGTTCACCAGACAGAGTTGGGAGCAGAACAGGCAGACCGACTGACACACCACCCTGAAGGCAGCAGCGGACGGGGCAGGAGAGGTCTGCTGCGCCATGTGGGTCTCCTCCTGGGCCAGTAGCAGGGATCGAACTCATGCTGCAGTGGCTGCGGTTTGCTTCATAGTTCACTGCTTAAGCCACTGTGCCACCAGGGAGGCCCTACCAGCACCTAGATTATGAGGAACACAGCCAAGGTAGGCATCAGATGCTGCAGGGAGTGTCAGGGGCACAGACCTGAATGTGAAGACATGCAGATTAAGAAGCAAACTATCCACCCACTCCGGGGAGCGTCCTTCTGCCCACCTGTGACTATGCAGGTGCTTCTCTCCACCCGCTCTCTCCTCTGCAGGGCAGTGGCCTCCTGCCCGCCTGTGACCTGTACCATGCTGGTCTTCTCCTCACTGACCTCCCTCAGCAGAGGCAGCTCTCCTCAAGGCTGCTGCCTGCATCCTCGTAGGCCTCTCTCAGCAAACCGGTCCCTTGTGGGGCAGCTCTTCCTGCCCGCTTGTGTCTGTGCAAGTGTCCCTTACTTCTCTGTCCCTTTCTCTAATAAACCTGCTCCTTTAAATATAACCAACATCTCTGTCTCGTGGAGAAACTCACCTGGGAACTCGCCGCGTGCTGCTGAACAGGGAGCTCTGGCGAAACCTTCCCCAGAGTGGCCCCAAGAGCCCCACTCTCCAAACCCACTGACTCCAAAAGCAACATCACCTCTCCCGCCTCCTCTGTCCGAGTCTCTTGGTCTTAGTTTCCTTTGAGAACACTTCTAAGACACCCCCTCCATCCCCACAAAGTTCACGTTTTATTTCTCTCCTCTGGGCCCTGAAAGCAATTTGAGTTCCACTGTTTAGCATTTAAATATCATGTCGTGTTACTGAGCTATGAACTCTCTAACCAGCACGGTGACACTAGGGCCTCTGAGAAGGGGAAGGAAGCTTTTTGCTGATGGATGGGCCAGGAGGGAAGCGGTAAGGGAAAGGCTTCAGGACAAAGGAGTTAGGTTCTGTCGACGTAAAGTTGTGTTAGGGCAAAGAATCGCTGGCTTGGCTGAAGTCCCCTGACTTATCAGGCAGCTTAAGCAATGAGGAGGCTTTTATCAGCTGTCTGGAGTCCCCACCCAGGCACCCCTCCGCTGAGTTTGCAGGTGCAGCCAGACTAGGGCCACTGACCTTGGATGAACCTCCAGGCGCTGCTGTGTCTGCTAAAGGAATCGCACAAAAAAGCTTAGATACTTTTATTTTTTTCCTCTTTTATGCTTCTGAGGCCTGAGGCCAAGTTAGCCATTAAACCGGGTCGTGTCAGCTGAGTTGGTCCTCGGTGTACTGCTGCCGTAGGGTGTAATCTCCCCGAGGGTAGGGACCCATCCATCTCTTACTACTCTCCCCTCAGTACCTAACCGAGAGCACAGCTGAAGAACAGGCAGATGAATGGCCCCAATGGACACCTCCTTTTCCCTCACCTGCCTCCACCACTTCCCCGTCTTAACTGGGGCAAAGGAATGAATGACACAAACTCGACAGGCCCAGAAGCGCCAGTCCGTTGGGTTTGCTTCCCCTGAGAGACTGCAGGGCCAGTCCCCCCTCCTGCAGACCACAGGGACCACCGCGGGGACCCTCCTTTCCAACGTGCTCCGGAGCCTGGCCTGGGCGCAAAGCTGCTGTCCACGGAAGGCCTGGTGGAGGGCAGGGGGGGCGAGGGCCGGGGACAAGGGGGCATTCCCGATGGGTGCAGATCAGCTGTGGCAGGGTCGGGGCGGGAGGGGGCCCGGGGGCTCTGGCCCAGATGCTCCCAGAGGCACCCCCCCAGGACCTGTTTCCATCTGAGCACTGGTCCCACATGGCCTCAGACCAATCCGCTCTTCTGTGACTCCGAAAGGCGTGTCGGGGCAGCGGCCAGAGGCTGCTGGGATCAGCGCCTTGGCAGACGCACAGGCCAGCGGGAAGCTTCTGCCGGGGCAGGAGGACGCTTGCAAGTGCCGGCGGAGGGCCGCTCCGCTCTCTGCGGTGCTGCTGTCCCGACACGGTGTCCGTGGGCCTTGGAGCAGCAGGACACGGCGGCAAAGCAGAGAAGCACCGCCCGCTTCCAACACCAGCAGCGGTCCATGGCCAGCACCGACCTGCTGCCACTTAGACTCTGGGCCAGAAATCTAAGGAACGAAGGACTCGGTCTGTGCTCCACGAACAGCTTTTGACTATTTGTTGTTTTTAAGATGAAGAGCTCTATTTCCTTCTTATTCTCCCGTGACAAATGACGTAAGCACCATAACTGAACACAGCACCGTCATCTCAGGAACCTGGAGGCCAGGGGTCTGACGTGGCCTCGCTGAGCAAAATGAAGGCGTCCTCAGGGCTCCCTCCAGAGACCGAGGGCAGCGGCCACTTCCGGGCCCTTTTCAGTGCCCAGAGCCTCCTGCACCCCTCGGCCCGTGGCCCCCACGTCGGCGCACATGCCCTCTCTCTGTGGCTGGCCACCACCACATCGGCCTCTCTCCCTCTCTCCGCCCTCATTGCATCCCCTCCTCTTTCTGACGCTCCAGGTTGTGGAGACCCTCGTGACTTCAACAGGCCACACTGTCGCGTCTCCTGGCCTCACTGCAAAGTCCCTGTGCCATAAGGCTACACGCGCACAGGTTCTGGGTTCAGGATGCAGACAACTTTGCCAGCCTCAAGAGGTGCCCCATGGGAGGCTAAGGAGAAGCAGCAGGACCCAAGGGAGGGAGTGGCCCAGGGGCATGAGATGGGCGCACTCGGGAAGACAGCGTCCCCAGATCAAGCTGGCACCAGGCCCATCCAGGCTCAGCTGCAGATGTCAGTTCCCAGGACGAGAGTGTGTGAGCGCCATGTCAGGAGCATAGGTGGCCAGTGTCCACTGGAAGCGCTCAGCCCCATGTCAGTGGGAGGGTTTCCTCGTCTCCCTGCCGCTGACGACAGCAGGAACCTCTTCCCATCAGCCAGCTCCAGGGTGGTGCTACTGGCCATTTGGTGCACGAAGCACACCTGGAGCCAGGGTCCAGCCAGGAACCAGCACAGCAACTCTACATGGACATCCTAAAGCTCAAGGGCTGAGGATAAGCAAAACCTTCCCCCAAGAAAGTGGGTGGCATGCTAGGCAGGTGAGGAGGGAAGAAGGAAGAGAGGAAGGGAAGGGGGGAGGGAGGGAGGGAGGAGAGAAGGAAGGCAGGGAGAAGAGAGACGCCCCATCCCATGCTTGCATCATGTCTACGCTGAATTCTTCCGGTTCAGAATCTGCCCAGGTGAAACGCTAGTGCCGCCTTGTTACTGCGTCACTGTCCTTATTACCTGAGAGGCTTCACGAGCCCTAGGAGATGGGCTTTCCTTTCCCTCATCTCCTGCGCCCCTAAAATCGAGTGTTCAGTCAGATGTCACCGACTTCGGACAGAAAACAAGGGGCCTGCCCCGGGGTTACTGAATGACAAGATGGATGAGCGATGCCTCCAATGGACCCAACCCTGAATCCTGGTCACCGAGTTCTTCTTTCTCTTCTAGTGAAACAAAAACAACTGGTAGAGACCCCATTTTGGACTCTGCAGCCCCTGGGCCCTTGAGAAGTTCAAGGTGTTACTCTCTTGTCTCATTTTCACTGGGAAATAAAAATCTTGAATCAAAAGCATCTGTCCTTTCCCTTGTATATGTCAAAATGTAATTGGCAACGGTTGGGGTTTGTTGCCTTTATTGCTTTTAATAGCTGTATAGCCACTGATTGCCCAAGCTGATGGTTAATTTAATTTCTGTCAATACAATATTGGGGCTGTCTGCATATTCAGACCGTGATTAACTGCTGCGGAGTCCATAACACTGGTGTTATTATTACTGCATTTAACTACCTCTCGGGAGAAGACAAATTAAATTATGTTGGAAATGCTGTTGATTATCATTACGAACTTATTTGTAGAGCACAATTACTGATCTGTTGTAAAATAAATCAAATTTTTTATCATCTTGGTATAAATTAACTTTACTGGAGGAGAATGGCGAGCAGAGCCTGAAAGAGTTTGGGCCTCCTTGTGGAAATCGGCAGAGCACTGAATTAAAATAATAATCACACATGAACGTAATATTATATTTTAATAACGAGCCACTCCATGACCAAGAGTGCGTCGTAGATTATGGAATCTCAACAATAAAGCAGCGAGCTCAACGCGTGTGGTGCACGGCTGACTCGAACGTAGGTGGAGGCCTGGGGATGAATTATTCCTGGGCTGTGACTCCAATTCAATCTGAAATCACCACTCGGGTAATTTAAGGAACGCAGCTTGAAGAACACAATTACATTAATCGCTTACATGTGATCATCATTTAGCTTTGCCATTCCCTTGCAATTTACTGGGTCCTGTTGCTGTAACACAGGTTAGGCCAAAGCCACTGCTTAGAACCGCTAAGTGACAGCCTGTCACCTTGACAGCAACAGGGGAGCCGGCCCTGGACCTTCAGACCGAGGCCCCAGGCGCGCGGTCAGCTAACTTGCAAGCTGCAGCTCGGGTTGCCCATGAAGTTCAGGAAGGTGGTAATAGCACGTGTTCCGTTCACATTTCCAACCACTTTTGCACCTTTAAATAACTAAGTGGATCAAGCAGAAGAGTAACTGCATTAAGAAATATTTGCCACGGGGCTCTTTCACTTCCATACAGATGGCAGTGCGGCCCAGTGGGGCCACTGACCAGGAGCCTGGCAGAAATCAGCGCAGTCCCTTCAGGCCGGGTAGGCCGGCTGGTCTTGGCAAGATGGCGACTGGGCTAGGCCTCAGTTTCTCCTTTGGTAAAATGGGGACTTTGGTAAAATTGGGGTTTCATAGCTTAGCTGAGCATATTTATTTTTCTATGCTCCATAACAAGTGGCCATGTGTTTGGGGGGCTTGAAACAGCACCCATCTATCTTTCATAGTTCCCAGGGCAAAGATGCTGCCCCAGGAGCAAAGCTGACCTGGAGGGGGTCCTGTAGAGGACTCCAGTCACATCACAGGGCGAAGACCCTTGTGAGGGCCCCAACTTGCAGCTCGCCCAAAGGAGTGTTTCTCAATGGCTGGCCACCCTCGAGGTCCCAGCCCCCACCTTGTAGCAGGCCGGGCTCACCCTAACCCTCCTCTCCTGTCCACCGGGGCAGCCTCCTTGCAGAGGGCCCGAGCCCTGGCCAATGCCTCCCCCACCAACTCCACCTCAGCACCTCGCGCGTCTTCTTTGCGATTCAAGACTAACCTGTTCAGTGTTTCTGGGTTTGGGTCCCTGCGTCTGGAGGACAGCAGGTGCCTAGGGCCCAGCCCCGCCCACACGGCCGTCCCAGGGAAGTTTTAGCAGGTGCCTGGGAGTGAGTCAGAGCAGAAAGGCTGGCAGGAGCCTCTGGGAGTCGGGGCTGACTGGCTTCAACCAAGGCAGTGGGGGTGCAGGAGGCAGAGGGCCGGCGAGGCTGCTGGAGAAATGAAGGATGAGGCAGGGAGGCCGAGAAGAGCCAGCTCGCATCGTGGGACAGATAAAGCCACTCAGCGAACTGAATGCGCTACGTCAGGGCCGCGAGTGACAGCCTCTGGGGCCGGGCGCCCCAGCCCAGGCGGCCCGAATTCTCACCTCTCCGAGCTTACCTGGGTTTCTTTCTCACTTTGGCAGCGTGTCTCTTCTGCTCGTCAAGCACAGGGCCTTGGGAGCCAGTGAGAGGGAAGTTGGAATTATCGATCAAAACCAAAGACCAAGGGGAGACGATGAAAGGAAGGAAAAGCTAGAACATCTCTGAAGCGGACGCCGAGGGCTGGACCAGTCCAGGCGGACCTCGTCAACTCAGCGTGCAGACCCGAGTTAGCGTCGGTAGACCGTGCGGTGGCAGACGTGGGGGAAGGCGCTGTCTCGGGAGCTCACCGCCGCAAGCGAGGGCTGAGCTGAGCTCCGGCTCTGCGTTTCCTTCACTGGGCGGAGGAGAGAACAGTCCTCCGAATACGCTGCTCTCCCAGGGACCGACAGAGAGTGCGGTCCGTGCTCAGCGCGCCTGCTGCTCGCCGCACACTGGTCACGGCCAGGTCAGGCCTGCCGAGTCGGGGACTGCTGGGAGCTGTGGGGGCTGGGCAGGGGCCACCGACAGACGGGTGCAGCGAGTGTGCTCGTCCTGGGCCTTTGAAGCTGTCACTGAGGAAGCCACGTGAGATCGTTTTGGAGAGGCAAGGCTTGAGCCAATGCCAGCGTCCTTGGAAGTAGAAGAAGAGATGACGCGTGGAGGGCTGCAGGGTCAGGGTGGAGACGGACAGCGGGCTGACCCAGCGACAAGAGAGAGACATCGAGGATTGCCGCCAGCCCCAGAGACCAGCAGGGAGGCGAGGGATGGGTTTTCCCTGGGGGCTGTGGAACGAAGCACCCAGCGGACTCCTTGATGTCAGCCTTCTTGGCCCCAGAACTCCCAGAGAATGGCTCGCTGCTGTTTCACATCTCCCAGTCTGCTGAATTTCTAAGTGAGCCCAAGGAAATGAGGACAGGGTGGATACAACCCCCCTGAGGGTGGGGGAGTCACACAGTCACTGCAGCTCCTCCCCTGTGCGAGGCACTGAGGCTGGGGGGGAGGGGCGGGGTGTGGGGAGGACCGGCCCCAGGCCAGGGAGCTCAGCCTCCAGATGCAAAAGTGCGGACACCATGTGGCCCTTGATCACCGGCCTGCTGTGGCTGCTGTCCCAGGCCTCCTCTGAATGGGGGGGGGGGGGGGGGGGGGGCGGTCTCCTCTGCCCCTCACTGGGAGCATCCAGCCTCCCCTCCCTCATGCCTAAGCAGCTGACCTTGACCACTGAGAAAGAACACGGGTTCACAAAGGCCTCTGGACGAGCCCCCAGGAGTCCAGGTTTCAAAACTGCCAATGAGGGGCGACCTGGCCACCGGTGTGCCAGCAACCCCCCGAAAGCCCGTGTGGGCTTCTAGCTCCTGACATCAAAACAGTGTGTGCGCTTCTTTTTTTATTTAGACATAGGCAAGTTAATTCTAAATTTATATAGGAAGGCAGAAGCCCTGTAATAGCTAAAGAAAGCTTGAAACAGAAGAGTAAAGTGGGAGGAGAATCACTCTACTCACAGTAAACCTCACTAGAGGCCCAGAATATCCAAAGCAGAGTGGCATTGTCAGAGGAACAGAGGATGGGACCGAAACAGACCCACTCGAAATGCCCCATGGCTCAACGGGAAGGGAGGCCCTGCAGCAGGGGGACACGCATAGGTTATGAAGCTCCCTTTTCATAGGTGCATAGTATTCCATCATGTATGCAGAGACCATGTCTTTTTAACCTGTAGTGGGCATTTGGGTTGCTGCCATAACTCATCTGTTGTAAACAGTGCTCGGTGAGCCCAGGCGTGCATGCCCTGTGAGTCAGCGCCTTTGTTTTCTTTGGGCACATGCCTAGGAGTGGAACTGAAGATCTGAGGGTACCTCTATTTTTAATATTTTGAAAAACCATTTGTGACAACCTGGAGGGGATTGTGCTAAGTGAAGTAAGTCAGGAAGAGAAAGACAAATACCATATGGGCTCACTCATGTGTGGCGTACAAAGAAACAAAACAAAGGAGCGGACTAAACTGAACCAAAAACAAGCCCTGGGACAGGACTGCAGAACTGAAGGGCCCACGGGTATGGTCGTGGACGATTAGGGTGCCAGGCTGGTGGGTGGGGTGCGGCGACACCGGTCTGATGGTCTGTGAACATATGCGGTGCTGTAAGTCTGTAAAACGTTATTAAAAATGAAGACAGAAACCTAGAGTGTGCTACCAGAGCAAGAAGAGAGCAGCCCTCAATCCGCACCTCACCCCTGATACAGAGTGAGCACAGAGGGGGTCATCCCCATTTTAAACTAAAATGTGGAACTAAACAGTTTTCAGGGAAAAATTGAGAAGATCTTTAGGACCGAGGGTTAAGCAAAGATTCCTTAAGCCTGACACACACACGAAAGGAAAAACTCATGAAAGGAAAAACCGACGACCTATAGCTCCTCAAAATGACAAACTTTGGCTAAGGCAAGACCTCGTTAAGAGGCTGAATGACAAAGAGCAAACAGGGACAAAGTGCCTGCATCCAGACACATAGAGAACTCTCAAAATGCAAAAGCCAGCGGGTGATTCAGTGAGAAAAGACAGGCACAGGCGTTTCACCCAGAGACGCAGGCGGCTCTGACCAGCCTCTCAGCGCCCTTCGTCATCCGGGAAACGCCAAGCGAAGCCACAAGAGATCACACACACCCAGCAGAAGGGGACACTAAACGTAGTGAGTGCCCCAAACCTCGGACCCCCTGCATGTGTGGCGGGCGGGGTGGGAAATGCTGCAGGCATGCTGGGCACCAGGCTAGCAGGTTCTTGTGAAGCTGAGCGTGTGATCCCCAGGAGCCTGACAGTGCCATGGACATTCCAGAAATGAAGACGTGTCCACACAGAAACATGCACAGAGGTGTTCCTAGAAGCTCTGTTCCTAATAGCCCAAAACAGCTGGGTGTCCATCAGCGGACAAGCAGCAATGAACTGTCATGAAGCTGCACCACGGTGTTATATACAGATACAAGGGAACACACCTGATACAGGCAAGCGCGGTGCATCTCTAAGGAATTTTGCTGATTTAAAAAAAAAAATCCCTAGGAATCTCCCTAGTGGCGCAGTGGGTTGGGCAACGAAATATGAAGTGAACCGCAGCCACTGAAGCACGAGTTCGATCCCTGCTGCCGGCCAGGGAGGGGACCCACAGGGCGCAGCAGACCTCTCCTGCCTCACCCGCTGCTCCCCTCAGCAGTGTGTTTTGGTCAGTCTGCCTGTTCTGCTCCTCACTCTGTCTCTAGTGAGTCCTCTCACCTGCTGTGACTCTGGCCTGTACCCCAGCTCTTGTATGCATAAATAAATAAATCTTAAACAAAATCTGTAAAGATTAGATACCATAGGGGTCCACCTCTATAAGATTTAGGAAATTAAATAATTCTGGAAATGAAGAACAAATTAGTAGCTCCAGGTATCGGAGTGCATAATGATGGGGAGAAGCAGGAGAGCAGAGATGGTGGCAATAAAAGGCAACAGAAGGATCCTTCTGGAACGATTCTATTTCTTGATGCTGGTGGTGGATACTCACACATTATAGAATTTCACAGATCTCAATATACATACAGGTGAGTACAAATGCAATGGAAAATCTGAATAAGATCTCTGGACTATATCTGGATATGCTAATATAGGTTATTAAGAAGGTTCCCCTGCTGGAAATTGGATAAAGTGTGCATGGGTCTCTCTATATTACCTGCATTATATGTGAATCAGCAGCGAACTCAAAATGAAGTTTCATTATTGAAGAAAGCCTTCATACCTGGGATTTCAGAATGACTGTTTGTTCTGACAGAATTCTAACTGCTACAAGGATTTCCCACACCAATACCCCCAAAACAAAGTCTTTCATAGATAAAGGTAAACCATACAGGTGTGGAGAAAAAAGGGGGTCCACAAGCACTCTTGGTGGGAGTACAGACTTTTTTAATATCTTGGAGGTTTCACAAAATATTAAGAGTAGATCTACCATATGACCTAGGAATTCCACTCCTAGGTATCTCTCCAAAGAATGCAAAAACACTAATTCTAAGGAATATATGCACCCTGTGTTCACTGCAGCACTATTTATAATAACCAAGTTATGGAAACGGCCGAAATGCCCATCAACAGAGCCGTGGATTAATAAGGTGGGAGTCTATATACACAGTGGAATACTATATAGCTATAAAAAAGATGAACTTTTGCCATTTCATCGACATGGATGGAAATGGAAGGGATGATCCTAAGAGAAATAAACCAGAAAGAGAAGATAGAAGGGAGACACATGGGGCCTCCCTGGTGGCGCAGTGGGTTAAGCAACACACTATGAAGCAAACCGCAGCCACTGCAGCAAGAGTTCGATCCCTGCTGCCGGCCAGGGAGGGGACCCACATGGCATGGCAGACCTCTCCTGCTGTGCCCGCTGCTCCCCTCAGCAGTGTACTTCCATTGATCTGCCTTTTCTGCTCCCTGCTCTCTGTGGTGAATCCTCTCACCACCCCCCACACCTCTGGCCTGTACCCCGGTGCTTGTATGCATAAATAAATAAATCTTTAAAAAAAAAAAAAAAGAAGGGAGACACATGGAAGACAGAGGGAAATAACACAAAGACACTGCAAAACTAAACCATAACAGAGCCTAGAAATATGACTGTGAAGTTAAAGCTAACAGAGGGAGAAGCAGAATAGGGATGGGATCAAAGGGGACAGGTGGGGGGACCTTGGTGCAGGGTATGGGTGACATCGTCTGAGGAGGTGGACCTGGTCCCCTCAACCACGTACAGTGTTGTAAGCCCGTGTTACCTCAGTGAAGAAAAAAATTGAACAATAAAATAAAGATTAAAACAAGCACGGTTCTCTGCTTTAGTGAGACACGAGCCATTGGCACTCAGCATTTGCTCGTTCTTGGAGCCCTGTAACCGGGCCCGTCAGTGGGAAGGGATGGAGGGGGCAACTGGCTTCTCTCAGGCCCATGTGCTATTGATTGCTTCTGTGTATTAAACTCACACACGCTCACACACAAGGAAAGAGCAATAGAAAAGCCTAAAAGAGGCCTTTCTCTGCAAAAAGCACCAAAATATAGTCAATAACTGCTTGATGCAAAACCCCGGCACTGGCTTCTCCTTTCTCACTGCGAATCTACGAAGACGCAAGGCAGATCTGAGCGAAGCAGAGATTAAAAGTGCACTTTGCCCTGTGTGTAAAGGCCTAAATTGGATTTCTTGATGATTTAAGGCAGGTGAGGTCATTCATTACTCATCGCAGTGGGTCTCCAGCAAATGCGGTGAAGCCGGGCACCCGCCTCGCCTGCCCCGTGCGAGCAAGGCCCATCACAGGGCAGAGAGGAGCCGGCAGGGGCAGTAAGGCGGCCTGGGGCCCGTCCCTCATGGAGCCCGGGTGGGGAGGACAGCGCAAAGCCTCTCAGAGACGGTGCGGACCCAGACACAGAAGGACGGGACATCCGGTCGCACGCCAACCCCAGCAGGTGCGCAAGAGCCAAGCGTGGTCCTCACCCGGGGCCGCAGGGAGCCCAGGTGGGAACGGAGAAGCTGGCAGACCGCGGGGGACCCGGCCTTGAGAGGACGCGCTTGCCCAGGCCTGGTGGAGCATCCTCGGCGTTTGTCACATCCCCCGTTCGCATCCAGACAGACCACCCATCTGGGGCTTTTTATTTCTTTTTAACTTTATTGAGGAACAACTGACAAATAAGATCATAAAGTATCTAAATTATAAAGGGATGATGTGTATACACTAGCTGTGTATAGTGTGAAAGGAGTCGCCCGCGAGTTAATTAACACATCCACTCTCTCGCATATTTACCTTTCCCTGGCTTGGTGAGAAGGTTTAAGTTCTACTCTCAGTAAATTTCAAGTCCACAAGCGCGCTGCCAGCTAGAGCCCCCGTACATCAGCGGCCCATCATCTCAAGCTGCAAGTGTGTGTCCTTCGCCGGCCCTTCCTGAGTCTCTGCTTCTAGTCCCACTTTTCTGCTCTGTTTTGCTGCGTTTCCTTTTTTTTTTTTTTTTTTCAAGGTTCCACATGTAAGTGAGACCAGGCAGGGTTTGTCATTTCCCATAGTACCATAGTATCCCACCCTCCAGAGCCTCCCACGTCGTCACAAATGGCAAGGTTTCCTTCAGCGGGGCCCTATCCCACGGGGCCCGCCCTGAGTCCAGTCGTGGGCCAGCCGTCTCTCTCCCCGGGACTCCCAGCCGGGACTGGCATGTCTTGACCATGGAAAGTACGTGATGGTGCTTCTGGGTTTCTGTCCGCTGAGCTGAGCCTGCCGTAAGTGACAGCTGGCTTTCTTTCTTTTTTTTTTTTAATTAAATAGTTACTTTTATTTTTTTATTAATATAAAATATTTTAAAATTTACATATACTTGCCATCAATTGTAATCCCCATGTATTCCCCATCACCATCTCACCAGTGCACCATCACCTCAGTCCCTCGTGCTCCCATCTTCCCTCAACCCTCCCCCTCCCCTCCCCACCAGGTGTCCCCAGTCTGTCCTTGACTCCTCATTTTTGGTTTTGTGTCTTTATTGCTGTTATTGTTATTATTATTGTTCTTATTCCTTTCCTCCCTTAGGAGGAACATAAGGGAATCAAAGGAGGATCAAGGACAGCTGGCTTTCTGACCGCACAAACAAGCTGGCTCCACCTCGAGACACTCTTGGTCTTTGCCGTGTCCGGTGCCCAAGGAGGCTGCCATCTTGGTGTGTGACCTAGGCGTCTGTGATTCCTGAACTCTGACTGGGCTCTGTTAAGGGATCGCCCGGGGGGAAGATCGGCTGGTAGGAGGAGCCAGAGGTTCTCCTCACTGCCCTCCTTGGCTTCACACCGGGAGGACAGAACTAAAGAAGCGAGCCGCTTCCTGCTCTGCTCATTGTATGCAGAATGGGTCGCTGTCTCTTGCTGATTCCGTGGTGGTTAGTAAGTTGTTTGCAGAACATCCCGGTTCTTGTGGGCACCCCTCAGGAGCATGCTTCCTCTTCAGGCAGGAGGATGCTCCTCACAGAGATTGACAAGGAAGAGTCACCAGAACTTTCTTTTCTTTTATTGCAGTGATTGGCAACATTTCATAGGACAGAGCGCCTGTCCCACCAGCCCAGGCCCCAAAGACAAGGTAAAAACCAGAAGGCGGAGTCAAACAGAGGGACCGGTGTGTGTGCGTGTGTGTGTGCGTGTGTGCGTGTGTGTGTGTGTGATGAGCAAGAGAGACATGAAGATGGCCAGGTTGTACCAGAGCTTCCTCCAGCCTGGTAAGGGCTAAGAGTTAACCTCTGCCCCTACATCACCCCCTGGGTTCTCTTGAAATAAAACATCTATTTCCTGCTGAGACTCTAAGTGGTCACAGCCTATTTGGGAAAATTCAAAAAATACAGAAAAGAATAGATAATAAAATAACCCAAATCCCATTACTCAGAGACAATCACTCTAAGAATTTAGGTACGTTTCCTTCTATCTCTGGCTGTGGTGTCTGTGTGTTTGTGTGTATGTGTGTGTTTGTGTGTGTGCACATATGTACACATGGGGTGCATATCTCTATGTATGCATATGTCTATGTTTTTATACATAATTGAAATCAAATTATAATCTTCTGTGGCTGCATCACTTCCAATAAGGGGAAAACTCAGGGAAGTAGTGGCAAGAGCACACACAAACATGGCTTTGACCTTGTTTAATTGAATTGACTGGTGCCCCAGAGACAAATAGCCAGGCAGGGCCAAACCACACAGTGATCTGATGGCCATTTCGCTGCAGCCTGCTCGGTTGCCAGGTCCTTACGGTGGGGAAAAGAATGGAGGAGGCTTTGCCAAAGGCAAATAAAATACCCGAGCCTAGGGGAGCCGGGCACAATGACTGCATTGGTAGAAAACAAGCAACACAATGTCAACAAACAGAAAATGAATGGGGCCTGTCATGAGGCTGGAATTTGGGAAAGGTCTGGCTTCCAGGATTTTATGGGAACAGCAAAGACGCGAGGATAACTCATGTGCATTGTCAGCTGAGCTCCTCCAGCACGCACGGCATGAATGGCCGGCCCCAGCAGGGACTTCTATGGAGGCCCACATTTGCACGGAGTCTTGTACTGCCGGCCCAGCTGAGACTGGGGAAGGTGGCGGGCTGGCAATAACTCAGACTGACCTGAGTCCTACTTGGTCTCTGCCTGGGTCATAGTTATAAAGGCTGACAGGGTAGCAAACTCTCAGAGGGTAGATGAAATGTAGATTTCATTCTCTCTATCCCCTAAATTTCTGCACAAGGACGAACTACCTCAGAGGGCAGAGGGAGCTGCAGAGAGATGAACGGTTTGCCATGAAGAACTAAGATTTTAGTTTTGTGGCTAATTCCGGGGAGATGCCCATCTACGTCATCTTGTCCTAAGTCCCAGAAGACTACATTTCCCAGCTTCCTTTGCACTTGCACTGTGTTCACCTGGCCAGTTCCGGGCAGGGTAGTGTGGACCAAAAGGTTGGCTAGAAAGTGAACGCAGAGACGTGGAGTACTTGGGCAGAGAGCGTATGTGCTGTGATGAGCTCCACCGTTATGTCTCGTGCTGAGTACATTGTGAGGGGAACCACCAACAGGGTGGGGTGAGGGGACAGGGAGACAAGAGCAGACCACGGCAGGAACAGAGGGATCAGAAATACAGGCTGACAGGTCCAGAAACCTGTGCTGGACAGAGGTTATTGCAGGTGAGCTGGGAGCGTGAGATAGCTAACGAATAGCACTGGAGTGGTCAGTCGGTCATCGGGGAAAACGAAGCCTGGTTCTTTACCTCACACCAAACACAAAAATTAACTCTGAATGGAATGAAGAAAGCAAAGCAATGGCTATCTTGCCTGAGAATAAGAAGAGATAATTTAGAAAGAAGACACTACAAAGGAGAAATCACAAAATGATAAAATTGATTTATTAGACTTAAGAATATTCAAGTATTTTTAAGAATGCCAAAAGGCAAACCACAATTCAGAAAGTCCTTACTAACACATGACTGAAAAAGAATCCATACCCAGAAGGTCAAGAGCAAATCAAGACAAAACTATGACATGATATAGAAAATAAGTCAATGTCTTAAAAATGGATGATACAATAAATAGGCAAGACGTGGAAGGGGACGGGTGAGCAGTGACTTGTGTCCGAATCCTCAACTTATTTAGTAACAGAGAACTCTACGTTGACTCTTCAGTAAGAGGCCATTTTAAACCCACCAAGAGCAAAATTTAAAAGTATGTTGAAGCTGGGCTTCCCTGGTGGCGCAGCAGGTTGAGCACCGCACTGTGAAACATCCGCGGCACAGCAGTGCGAGTTCGATCCCCGGGGCCAGGGAGGGGACCCACATGGAGCAGCAGACCTCTCCTGCCTTGCCCACTGCTCCCCTCAGCAGTGTATTTCAGTAGATCCACCTGTTCTGCTCCCCACTCTGTCTCTGGTGAATCTTCTCACCTCCCACGACTCTGGCCTGTACCCCAGCTCTTGTGTGCATAAATAAATATTTTTTTAAAAAAGTATGTTGAAGCCAATCTGCAGTTAAGAGGGTCACTCTTCACCCAAACCAGTGCAGCAGGGAAGGGGTGTGTCCACGACGGTGCCTAGGTGTGTGGCTTGTGTATGTGGACAAGTGGCAGCTGCGTGACTCAGTGCACAGTGTTTAGAGAGGATAACTTTGAAGTAAAGGTGGGAATGACCCCAGAACATGAACAGAGAATCTGACAGAGAAGCAGAAACCCACGACTTTGATGAATGAAGGCCATTTCCTCAGAGAGAGCCGCAGATGAACATGGAGGGAGCGTCAAGGAGCAGGCAGCTATTCTTGGGTAGAGAAGAGGACGAGATTGTGGCGATCTGGAGGCAACAAGAGACCATTCAGTGCTCGGAGTCACTGCAGGAGAAACAACAGAGGGAGGGAAGGGGAAGTCATGGGTTGGGACTGGCTTAACCAATACAAGAGGAGGGAAGGAGGTAACGGGGAACAGTCACAGGAGATGGTCACGTCAAGGGAAAGCTCCAGAGAGCACCAGCAATGGGGATGGGAGGCGGGAGTTACAGAGCACTGGGTCAAGGTGAAGAAAGCATAGCTGGGGTCACCAGGGAGGGATGCTTGGACTTGGGGCTTTGTCTGGTGAACCCAGAATGAGTTGGGTGGTCAGTTTAAACATTTGTGTTTGGGAAAGGGACAGGGAGAGAAGATCACGGTGAGAAAACTTGGCCACACCAAAGTTCACATCATCACTGCAGCCAACCAAGACCTGAAGGTCTGGCATGGACTTGACCCTGGAGGCCAGTGGGGATGTAGTATGCGGGGCCACTGGTGCTGAGCTCTTGGCAGGAAGGGCTTGAGGGTGGACAGAAGAGCACAACTGATACTGTCCATGCAGTCCCTTCTCTCGTACAGCTTGTCTGCTTACCAAGCATCAGCTCATTTAAGGTATTCCCTTCTTCCCATGCCACAGCCAAAGCAAAGGGGCTCTGGGCCTTTAGAAGGTTTGCCCAAGTCCACCCAACTAGAATAAACATCGGGGCCTCCCTGATGGTGCAAGGAGTTGAATCACAGCACTGTGAAGCATCCATTGGCACTGCAGCATGAGTTCGATCCCTGGCCAGGGAGTTGACCCACATGGCGCAGCAGACCTCTCCTGTCTCCCCGCTGCTCTCCTCAGCAGTGGATTTCAGTAGATCCACCTGTTCTGCTCCCTGCTCTGTCTCTGATGAATCCTCTCACCACCCTGCACCTCTCGCCTGTACCCCAGCTCTTGTGTGCATAAATAAAAAAATGTTAAAAAAAAAAAAGAATAAACATCATCCCATCAACGCCACACCACACCATCCAGCCTCTGAGAAAGTTTCTGAATAACAGGATACTTTGGCTGAGCAAATCAGGCCAGCACAGCTGCCGGTATTCTCTGGAACATGCGGGAGGCATCTGGAATTCTATTTTGGAGCGCCATCCTAGAATGCCCTTCTGTCATCCACTGCCACCTTCACGACGCTGGAGATGCTGACATTTATATTTTTAAACCCTTTTTGTCAAAATTAATGCTAGCATTCCCAGGTGCAGGTTCCTACACCATGGAGCACCTGCAGAAGTAGGAATAAATTGTAAACAAAAATTCCCAGGATTACATAAGACATTAAAATTGGAACAAAAACTTGAATTTAAACCAGTTCAATTCCATCCCTAATAGCACATGCAGAACAATGGAGAAACCCTTTCTCTATTCAAAGTCTTCCAAGAACAAAGGAAATTGCCCCCAAATAAAGCAATAACCTAAAACCATATTAATAATAACCTTGCAATTGTCTAGTCTTCTTAACTTTACAAAGCATTTTTACATCTGCCATCTTGTGGGGAGGTGGCTTCAGGCACAATTGTAGTTATTAAACAAAACCAAGAGTTTATTATAAGGTTATATTTAAACAACCACTAATCTACCTTCCACACTGAAACCAGAGTTAAACTTTCTCCCAAACAATTCTATTAAGATCATTTCTGGGTCATAAAACACCTGAATCTTCCTCACTGGCCCCAGAAAGAAGTCAAAACATCCTAATGTGACTGTGGGAAACTTTGCCATTTACCCCCTAACATTTTTTCAGCCTTATTTTGGCTCCCTTTCTAGGGGGCAGTGTGATGGGAACCTCCATGTGTCTTGAGAACAGAGGGGGTTCTAATCGTGCAAGAGGAGAGAGGGGGTTCTAATCTAGGTAAGAGCAGAGCTGAGTTCTAACTCTCCCTCTTCCACTCATTGACTCTATATTCTTTGTTTTCAAGATTTATTTATTTATGCACACAAGAGCTGGGGTACAGGCCGGAGGTGCAGGGTGGTGAGAGGATTCATCAGAGACAGAGCAGGGAGCAGAACAGGTGGATCTACTGAAATCCACTGCTGAGGAGAGCAGCGGGGAGACAGGAGAGGTCTGCTGTGCCATGTGGGTCCCCTCCCTGGCCGGGGATCAAACTCGTGCTGCAGTGACTGTGTGTGGATGCTTCACAGTGCTGTGATTCAACTCCTTGCACCACGAGGGAGGCCCCCTCTACACTGTTGAGCAAATCACTCAAATCCATGCCTCAACTGTAAAATGAAATTAACAATCACTACACCATAAGATTTTTGGGGGGCAACAAAGCCCATAAAGGGGAACCTGGCGTAGGGAAGCACCAGGGCAATCCTCGCCACTGTCCTCAGTCTTGGTCACACTCCCCTGCTCTGGAATGCCACGTCCTCTCTTCCCGCTCCTCATTTTGCAAACCCCCCTCCTGAAGGGCAAGTCTGTGGGTCGAATGGCAAATCAATCTTTCTCTCTGGTGGTCCCCGTAGTGCCAGGCCAGCGCGAGCCTACACCAGAGCAAAGTTGTGATCCCTGACCCATTCCTCCACTAGGGTGTGACTTCCTCGCAGGTCGTCTGGGTGTGCTTAGTTTCTAAGCTGCAAGGAAGAGCCCTGAGGTTCAATTCCTGCAGGAGTCAAAAGCCAAGGGCCTCCCCACACCTGCCCGAACCCCTTTCGCCCCACCCAGCACAGACTGACCACCCCTCACCTGCCCGGCGGCCATCTCAGGAGATGGCGGACGAAATGCAACCTCTAAAGGAAACAGCTTTGTCTTTCATTGGTCCCTCCTGGGCAGGGGGCTGGGAGAAAATCAGGGTTAGAAATTGACACCTCCTTACACATCCCCCTCCCCCTGCAGAACTGGGTCATCAGGTCTGCCACGGAGCCTCTCAATGGGAAGCGATTATTGAAGGTGGTGCCGGCAACAAGGGGCACATCCATGTTGCACAGGAGGAGCCTGGGTCCTTGAGCTGCTGAACTACCCCTGTATTGTCCATCTCCAGTTTTCTGGTCAAATAAGACAGTATATTTTGAAAACGTCACGAAGCAGGTTTGCATTCACTCACGGTAAAGCACGCCTGTCGTGTTTACAGCTCGCAAGGAAAAGGAAGCGTTCTGAGTCTCAGAGAGACCTAGGCCAATCCCCTGTCTCTGTGGAAGAGGAAGATGGTGCTGAGACAGGCAACCCTGCAAGGTCACTGGCAAGGTCATCAGCAGAAGCAGAGGAAGCACTGATGCACAACCCAGCACTCATTCGATTCAATAAATACTACGAAATCAGCCTCCGCTGGCTCGGGTCTCTGGTCTCTGCAAAAGCCCATGTAAAGGGCCCATTTGCCAAAAGGCAAAGAGATTTCACATACCCATTCTATTCCTCTGCAGGAATATGAATTGAGATTTTTCTTCTTTTCTCTGGCCTAACAGAAAAAGTAAAGGCAGTATTATCATGCACAGGAGATCATTTGCAAAATGATACAGACAGATTTTAGAGTCCTTCAGAATATCTCTTCCTGTAGAAAATTAATTTGGCCTACTTTGTTGGAAAGAGATATTTGGAGGGGAGCCTAAAGATGTATGGCAATCAATCAACGGGAAATAAACACAAATTGCAGATTTTTGTCAGAAAGTGAATGTCCTGATGTCTTTCTTCTAAAAGACAAACTTGCTTTCTTAGCCAACTGGACACTTTCAACTTCTGTGGATCAATTTCACCCATATAAGACACAGCCAGCGGCAGCGCAGCCCGAGCCAACTGGTCAACCAGAAGAGGCGGCAGAAGGACCTGAGAACCCTGAAGGCAAGGTGAAAGCTCTTCCTAGATGCCCCGCAGTCATGCAGGGTGGTCCTGGACATTTTAAGACCTTACCCACACCCCAGTCAGCAACCAGTTCCCCAGTACCCCAGTTTGGGTCCCTGAATACTGCTGTCCACTGTGGACATCTAGTCCTTGACCAGCCTTGAGCCCCTCCACACAGGGCAGGAAGTCTGCAAATGTGCAACCAAGCAGAGGTCCGGGCATCAAAGAGGCCTTGTGGCTTTGGCACCAGGGAACTGGGTTCAAACCCTGACTGCTGCTGACTTAGGAGCTGATGACCCTCTTACTCTGTTAACCTTGAGGGCCTCATCTGTAATGCAGGAGACCAATCAGGCCTTCCACGTAGGGTCGCCGATGAAATCGGAAGGATCTAGAGAATAGTTAGTATTCCATGACTCAGCTCTACTCAGATTAACTTCTCCTGGCTCCTGCTCAGTTCTCCCCGACCTTTCTCCAGGGAAGCTTGATTCTTGGTCCTTGCCCCTACATGTATATGCTTGGCTGCAAGGACCCTGACATTTTCCCTCCATCTGATTCCCTTAAGCCTACTAAGCCAAATCCAGATCACCCTCTAAAGCCCCAGACACCAGAGCAGACTGGGAAGGCTTTCCAGTTGGAAGTTTCTCTGCTTGACCAGTTTTGTTCCAGACCCAAGGTAAGAGGCCCAGGGGAAACACTAGAGCTGTATTATCTAATAAAGTGTCTACTCACCACAGATGTCATTAAGCACTTGAAATGTAGCTCATCCAAACTGCTATGTGCTGTAAGCCTAAAATCCATAGCAAGTATCAAAGAGTTACCATTTTTAAAAGAAGGAAAAATCCCAATGATTTTTTTGCTATTGATTACATGTTGAAATAACATTTCGATATATTGGATAAAACAACAATATTATTAAATTAGCTTCACCTCTTTCTTTATACACTTCCACAAGACTACTAAGAGAGTTAAACTTACCTGGGTGTCTCACATCAAGTCTGTTGCACAATGCTGTGCTTGAGTAAGTTGCAGAGGCTCAAAATAACACACCTGCCTTTGTCCTAGCAGGTCTGGTGTAACAGCATGACACAGTTGTCTCAGTTCTAGACACTAGAAATTCAAAGTATGCCAAAGCTTTCTCCTTACAGCGGCTATGAGACAGTATCTTCTCCTTCCCTCTTTCAACTTGTGGAGGCTGCTGACTGTCCCGGACTGTGGCCACATCCCTCCAATCACTGCCTCTGTTTTCACATTGGCACCTCCTATTCTGTTGTGGTCACCTCTGTCTGTCTCTTATAAGGCAACTTGTCATTGGATTTCAGGCCCATGTTGATAATCTAAGATGATCTCATCACTGCAAGATCATTAGCTTCATATACCTGCAAAGAACCTTTTCCCAAAGGCATTCCCAGCTTCTGGAGAGTGGAACACGGATCTCTCCCGTGGGGGTCTCCATCGATCCAGTGCCCCTTTCTCAATGTTGATGATAAGCTGAGTGCCAATGGGTTGAGGCAGGCGACCTGAGGGTCAGGTTTCTTCTCTCTTCTTGATGGTGTCACTGATGCGGATGAATGGAAACCTCCTTACCATCTCTGCAGATTACCCACCAGCTGTCTCCAAGATGACAGATGCTTAGTTTCAGGAAGAACACACTAGATTCTGACCCTGAATTTTGTGCTCTTACAGGGGGCCACTTTCATGCAACAGCCCTTTCCTGTTCCCTGGCTGCAGACTAGATGCTGGTCAGCAGGTTGACTCTGGTATGCGCCTCACCTCGCCCGGCTTTCAGTCTTGCTGGCTCAGACTTCTGATCCTTAATTCACAACTTTGAAACCCGGCAAGATTAATATGATTAGAGAAACAGGAGGAGCACAAAATGTTTTCAACTGTGTGAAGGAAATGCCAAAGTAAAAGCAGACATGGTCTAGTCACCGGTGCATCCTCTTGTACATGAGAGTATACAATGCATGTACCTGCTGGCTCTTTGCTGAGTCGTGGCCTCTGAAAGCATCATTCTCTACTTCAAAGTCTCTTTTCTTTGCTTCTCTGGCACTGTTGCTTTCTGCCCTGAGCTTAAATGTTTTCTCCTCAATGGGACCTACTTTGACCATCTGATATGAAGCAATGGCTCCCCATATGCATATGTACACACCCAGTGTCAGCCTTCATCACCTATGCACTTACCAGTTTATGGTTATTTTATTGTTTGTATACTCATTTTTTTGTCTTCTGTACCTCATTGGAAAATAAACTTTGAAAATTCAGGTCTCATGTTTGTAGCTGCAGCCTTGCACATCCTCTAGCTCAGAAAGAAGCGGTGGCGGTATGAATGGGTGGATGGGTAGAAGGACAAGAGGAATAGGCGATACAACGGACCATGGCTTATTGCATGAATTCATTAATGGACGGGTGAGAAAGCCTGATAGTCCCAGCAGGCACAGTTGAAGCTTACTCTAATAAATTAAATCCACCCACCTCCCTAAGCCCCTAGAGGCCAGTGCGTAGGCCTCACAGAGGGCAGGCTGTGAGCTCTAGCTCAATAGACCTTGACATGCAAACTACTGAGAGAAGACACTAGGCACAAACTTGTCAGACTGTCCACTTGGGAGGCCCCACAAAACAGCTCCAGGGAAAGAAGGAATGGAGGGGACTGACTATACTCTCACCAACCTCGAGGTTGGCCCGATTGCTCCATCTGTGCAATTAGAAAAATTATTTAGTGTGTGCATTATGTTATGAGTAGACCTGGCACATACAGTTTATGAAGGGAACACTTTAATGTACATTTAATAAAGCTGAAGACATCTATACACCAGACCAACAGTGTCAAATGTGTTTGCTTTAGGAAATTGGAAGCATCCTGTGAAATTCTGTACCCCTTGCAATTCTGGTGTTTACAGGCAAAGTGTTTAGCTTATGAAACACCTTAGCAGAGGAGAGAGGACCGACCACTTTCTTGTCTATGAGAAACTTGTCCATGCAAAGGGTTTGTAATAAAGTAATCTATAGAGACTGGAAAGCTTAAGACATCAAAGAGGCAAAAAGAAAATAAGAAGGACATTCATAAGCAAAGTGAGAGAAACAAGAAGAGAAGATGGGAAGCAGCACAGAGTAAAAACAAAAATCTTCATCACCGAGATGATGGCACTGGTAGGTATTTATGTGTGTGTTTACCCTATACCAAGCCTTATCCTAAATGCTTCTCTCTTTCAGTCCTTTATAGCAGTTCTACATGGTGGTTATTTATTATTTCATTATCCTCATGTTTTACAGAAGTTCCTTAAAGTGATTAAGCAACTTTCTCCCAAGGTCAAAAATCTACAAAGTGTTGCAACCAGGGTTAAAATGTAGGTAGACTGAGTGCACAGTCCCCATTTTCACCTGCTACTCTGCAATGTGGTGGCGGAAAGACCACAGCGAGCTCCATTCTGCCCCTGGGGAATGACGGTGGCAGAAGCAGTCAGCAAAGAGTTGTCCTATCTTGCTCTAGTGTGACCCTGAGAGTTCTTTCCTAACCCTGGCTGCCTACTGGGAAAAGCCAAGTGGCCAGCTCTTGCCCAGAAAGCAGAGCAAAGAGATTCCATGCCCAAGCGAAGTTGATTGAGAGGCATCTGAGCTTTCTCCATGTTGCCTCTCCTCCTCCTTGCCAACTGGAGATTCCCATTTGGAAAGTGTGGAGTGACTCCCTAACATTTACATGAATGTTGGGTGTATTGGCAAGAAATAAACATTTGAATGTGTGTTAAGCCCCTGCTACATTAAAGCTTGGTTGTTTTAACAGCAAACATTGCTTGATACGAACATGCTTATTCTTGTTACTTAACTTCTGACTAGCACTTTGTTCTTCCTTTGTCAAATGAGTGAAGATTGTGAATGCCATAGGGTTGTAGTATAATTAGAATATACATCCCATAGAATCATGGCCAGGCTATATCATGTGCCCTATGAGTTTGTGGTCATATTAGAACCCATAATACATGCAGAGGTCCTGATCACTCAAAATTGGCAGCCACCATTGCACTTACTTTTTATAGCACATGCATATGACTTGATTTCAGTTCACTTTGGTTTTGAAGCAAGCTATCCAAGTCAGCTTTATTTATCTAATGAAACATATGAAGACAATTTTTATTACATTCAGGGTCTGTTATCTCCAAAGCAATGGCTGGGTTGGTTTTCTATTCCCATTTTGCACCCAGATCCAATGTACTGGCAGATGGCATTCCACTCCCTCCTGGCCTCACACTCAGAATCAGAGAAAGGGGATAATTTTTTTAAAGCCTACAAGAAAGCTTCTGTGACATGCATCATGGCCGTAGTCTGGAATCACAATGTCTGTTCTCAAAGGTGACATCATTGGCATTTCCAAGAATGTGTCCATGATTCTCCCAGACAAAGAGTCTTGTCCTCAAGCCAAAAACTAATGATTGGAGAATACCACTGTATGTGTACAGCATAACAGACTTATGAATAAAGATGTAGGAATAAGAGAAGTGTCCATCAATCCTCCTATCTATTCATCCATTCACTTCTTGAATTAACATTTGAACAACTACTATTTATTTCATTTCAGACTAGCTTGATTTTTTTTTTACTTTTATATTGCAGTAAGTGTACATGCACAGAAAGTTGCAAAGACAGTACAGAGAAATCTGGTGGACTCTTCCTCCTGCTTCCCCCAAGGGTAGCAACTCACATATATACCACATGCACCCAAACCAAGAAATTAATAGTAACAAAATCCCCACATCTTATTCATGCCTTAGCTCATCAGTTTTTATATTATTCATGTGTGTGCATATGTGTAACTATATGCAGTTTTATCACAAGTATGTGTGTGTTTGTGTGTAGGGGTTGTATATCCAACAATCATTACATTTGTTTTTTATTCCACTACAGAAAGGACATATTTGCTAGGGAGAATGTTAAAAAAGTGAAAGTAAAGATAACAACAGTGGCTTCTGTAGTCCCCCCTCTGAGCAAAAGCCCATTTGCATCAACTGCAAGCATTTCCTTCCCTTTGCATGTTTCTGTACATTTTTCTCTTTTTTTTAGTTTTTAGATAATTTTCAAGCACTTAAGAAGTGAAAGTAATGGCAATCATTTATTGCACTTTTATTTCACTGAAATGTCTGAGCAGGTTTTGAGTCAGATGCACAGATATCATCGTCTCCTTTATTCATGCAAGAAAAGATGACAGCTCGTGGAGAATGAATGATTGGTCCACATGGCATATCAGTGAGTGAGACAACTGGTCAGTGTGTGAACCAAATATTCTGACTCCAAAGCCAGTCTGCTTCTCATCAGGTCGTCAGCTTCCACAAATGCTCTTCCACTGAGGAAAGGGTCTGCACCTCCGGTATTCCATCGGTTCGCCACCCCAAATTCCCACAGATAGAGCAAGTCCTGTGTGAGTCCCCCCATTTTATAGAGGAAGAAACAGATTCTGCAAGTTTGTTGAATGACATCACATGGTTGTAAGAAGGAAAAGTAAAATCGAACCCAGATCTCATGACTCTTCATTGAATGCTGACCTCAGCACCATGGACAGCCAAGTCCATGCCTCTCAGTTCTCACTTGTGCCCATAAGATCAAGCAGGTGTTCTTGCCAGTCCTGGAGGTAGCGCAGAGCCTTTCTTTACCCAAAGCATCAGTCAGTCCCCTTCGGTCTTTCAGCTCAGTGCTCAGCTCAATGTGGTCCTGGGCGTGCTGGTGGTCCTAGGCATGGCCAGAGTACTTTCTCTGGACCCTGCTCAGATGTGCCTTTGTGCATGCCTGCATAGAGGGGAACCCCTCTGGATCCTATTATTTGTATGACTGAAAAAACTTATAAAGGTGCAGTAATAACCAAGCAGATCCTCGGCAATATCAAAGAGCAGAATTTCAATAAGGGTGTTGCATTAAATCTGAGCTGGCAAGAGCTTACAATAAAAGTACAGTAATGAGCAAGCTTTGTGATAAAATTAATATAATTAATTAGTGTTTGTAAAGGACTTCAAGATCACAGGGTGAAAGGTGCCAGCCAGAGGAGAAGTCATCTTAGAAATTACCACTATTATCATCTTAAGACATGGCATAGATTATGCACTATATGAGTATTTCCAAGCATATATTCATGTCCCAGCTATAACTACGTTAATTTATAGTAATTTGCAAATCAGGTCTCTGATCAGCCCTGGGAACCCTTTCTGGATCTCTAAGTGGATGAGGTTATGACTCAAGTGGTATTTTAAACTCTATCCTGTGATAACCTATTAGAGAGAACAGCCCCAGACCCCCGTGCGTGCTCAAGTTAAAGATTCAAATTATAGCTGACACGCGTGAGCCCTGAGCTGCATTCTCCCACTCCGGGGCGTGTCCTTTGGGGTTTAGTTGGGTTTTATTAAAAGTAGGTCTGAGAACATCTCTCTTGTTCTTAATTTTTCAACTTTCCCAGCATTCAGACGTTACTGCTTCTCTGACTCGGCGATGTTCTTGGCAGGTGAAGCCCCTTCCCCTGTCACTGTGTCCCCAGGATGTATGGGGACCACACATGCTGTGGATCACAGGGAATTGGGCTGACCAGGAACGTGCAGTTCCAAAGTTGCTTCTCCAAAATAGGCCTTTTATACCCAGCCTTCCCAAGGGACCAACCAACTGGAAAACAGAATACCATATTAATTAACTAGACCGCACGATTTCTATTGGGCTTTGGGGTACATTAAAAAAAATTAAGCTAATTGTTTGATAGTAAAAGTCATACCAAGAGGGAATTTGGAAAATAGCACAGAGAATGTTCTAGAGCACTGTTGGGCGTGCTTTCCCCAGGCATTTGGACACGCAGGCTACCTGCTGTCATCATCTCAGTTACTGACATTCTTACTGAAAGCTACTGGCTAGGGGTGCGTGACGGAGCCTTTCGTGGGAAGTGAGAAGGTCACAAGCTGCATCAGTTCCTTGTATACAAGTAGAATGGGAGACCAGTTAAAAGAGCTGCAAGAAAAAGAGGTCTCTGTGGGTCCCACAAAGGCATGCTGGTGAGTTTAATGAGCACTTGACCTTGCCACAGATGTGCTGGTTCCAGACTGTCCCTTACCAGCAAAGCGATCCTGAGCAAGTATTTCCCCTTTCCTTCAACCATATGCTTCCCAGTGGCACATGGACGATGAGAAAATGGGGGCAGAGGTTGCACCTGATCAGGATAAAAAATACATGGCAATTTTCTCCTCACTTGCACATGCACACACATGTGCATTCATGCACACATGTACACATGTGCTCACAGGAACACATGCACAATGCAGTCAGTGCTCACAGGCACACATTCATGTGCACTCACACACTCCCCCACATACAAATGCACACTCAATGCAGGCACTCTCACATGCATGCACACTCACGTACACACACATGCAGGCTATTCCATGGCAGACATTGTGAATCCATCACAGAGCCATCCCCACTGAGCTCAAACACAGCCTCAGAGCCCCCAGTGAAACCCTTGGGTCACCTCTACTTTTAACAGGATTTGCCAGTTGAGACAAAACCTAAGTTCCCCTCAGCTCCAAACATGTAAATCATGCTCTAATTTTGCAAAATGCTGTTTCCAATAGCGTTGCAAGAAAGCATAAGTGTCTGAGTAAATACATTAATTTTTTCCATGAAAGCTTTTCTGGCTGCCACATTTTATGAAACTTTATAGGAATTATAATAACCTTTAAAAACCAAGTAAAATAAAAACATCATTATTAGACTGTTCAATTAGAAATGCAAACACACTGCTAAACAATCTCCAAATGTAATTGTTTAATAACAAAACATAAATTAAAAAGAAAAGTACAAAGCAAAATGCCCAGGGAACAAATTGTGCTCTTCCACTGCTGGGGATTGGAGCATCTTCTCCAAAGGTTTGCAGCCCCTTGTCACACGGCACCATGCTCCCGCGAGCAGATTCGCAGGGCTTTCTTGGTTGTCAATATTAGCACGTTATTTTGGAAAACACCAGGAGCTCTGAAGGGGTAGATCAAGTGAATACACCCGTGTGTTTTGCCTGACTTTGCCTTTCCATCCTGGTCGGCTGCTGACCCACACACCACCTCATTCGTCTTGGCAACCACCTCATGAGCCTGGGATTTTGTTCTCCCCATTGACAGGCAGTTGGGGCAAGTTAAGTCCCAGACCCAGGTTACATAGCAGTGAGTGTGGGCCCAGGATGGTGCAGACTCATAGAGGAGAGGCTTGAGATGGCCACCAGGGCTTCATCCCCTCGGCTTACAGTGGGCAAACAGAGGCCCAGAACAGGACTCACCAAAAGAGCCCTGGTCAGTAGACTCCTCATTGCTCCCTGAGAAGGGGGTCTAGGGAGGGGCCTGAGTGCCTGGTAGGTCGAGGAGCAAGAGCTGGGAGGGACGCGATTTGGTTGCATCCATCAAGAAAATGAGAGTTTTCCCAGCTACACCCAATCGTTCGCCTCATGTGCACCTGCATCCTGCTGCAGCAGCCAGAGGAAACACCACAGAGGTCGCGAGCCCCTCCAGGCTGAAAACATTTCCTGTCTGGCCCTTTCCAGAACAAATTTACTCTCCTTGTGTGTGGCATTGCTGGGGTCCCGGCAGGACTCAACTCCAGACTGTGTACGACCTCAGGCCAGCCCCTCTGCAGCTCAGCCACGCTTTCATCTGCATTATGTCTGCAACCTTCCCCAGCTCTCCAAGGGCCCCTCAGATCTGCCCTCTGGGTTAACTCACTCCAAAGTACCTCCCTTGTATTTGCCATGTCCTCTCTCTAGCTTGGAGCCCTGGTGGAAATCCACTTCAGTGACGTCACTGGTGAATAGGCCAAGGGGAAGAGAAAGTAGAAGGTAACCCAGCTGGGGCAGCTTCCATAATCGCAGATGTTCTTGGGATGAAGAGAATGGCCAGGTAAAGGTGTCGGGGAACTTGGCTTTCTCCCTTCCGTGGAATGGAAGTAAGTGCTTCCATTATCCACTTTGATCCTCAGCTCCTCTCAGCATTGCCCACAGTTTATAAATGAGACAAGTGTGGCTTGGAGGAAACTAAACCCAAACAGCAGAGGGTCACCTAGAACTTCAGCCCACATGAACTTGGGTCCTCACCCAGAGTCCTGTCTCTATCACACACCCCCTCGTGCTAGTTGATATTCAAAGCAATTAGCTTTCAGCGTGTAAACTCCTGTTATCCATCATGCCTCTCTGTTGTCATCACTATAAAATGCCAGATTTGTTCTCTAAGAGAGGGATCAATGTAAGGCTGGTGAAAATAACCAATGTGCTGTTGTGCCTGGTCATAGCGCTGAAATTGTAGGGAACGTGATGTGCAGAAGCACAGAAAAGCCCTCAAGTGCCACACTGCCCACCATGTAGCAGGCACCTACTTTGCGTCCTGTTTGTGGTTAGCATTGGGCAGGATGGGTGGGGAAACTGAGGCAAAGATGAGCTTCTCTCAAGGGGCTCCCTGCCAAATGGAGGAGACCAGGAAGTGGACATGTGCCAAAATACAGGCTAGCAAGTCCAAGGAGATTCTCCTTCCTTGGAAACAAGACCTGAGTTTTGGGAACAAGGATTTCTGGCAAAGTGGTAGTAATATTTCCATACTGAGCCATTAGCAAGACTCTGTTTACCACTATCTCCAATTTCAGTGCTAGAAAGTCAACTGTAAATACATTTGACAAAGACACCGCGTATACCCATGGGGGGTGGGCTACTAGGAGACTCTAGTATCAGTTTCATCACCATCACCATCTAGCTGTATGTAGGAGAACTGATGGTAATTCTGGTCATTTATTACCACACAACACTTAATGATTAACACAATAACCATTTCACAATGTCTCATTATTTAATGGGTGACGAATTCAGATGAGCTTGGTTGATGATTCTTTTCCCCATGGAATGTTGACTGGGTAGCAGATTTTAGGGAGGGTCTGTTCTGTTCTGGGGTGTTCGGTGTACCTAGATGTTTTGAAGGGCCAGTCACGATATTGGGTTTTGTTGGTTCCTCTTCTCTGCACGGTCTTAGAAATTCCCCACAAGTTTTCTCCAGTGGGATGGAGCTCCCATGTAGACGGTCAGCCTGCTAGCATCTCATACGGAAATTTTCAGTCACATGTAGGGGCAGGACTGGCACAGCATCCCATCTGCCATGTTGTAATGGTTAAAGAACCCCATTCCAGACTCAAGGGGTGCTAAACTAGATCCCTTCTCCTCATGAGAAAACTATTAAATAATTTAGAACTGTCTTAATCCACTTCAATGACCCTCTAGTCACTAATTATTTATATTCTACACACAATCAAAATGCATTCTCCCTTGCTCAGATCCCTGAAGCCTCATCCCAATTTGGCATAGTTCTGAAGTCCAGCATTTTATTATCTCAAACAAGTCCAAATACAGACACGGCTCCTTGGGTGGTGTGTCCCAAAATAGGGTTCTTTTTAATCTGATTATCTATTAACTAAAGGAAAGAGTTATCTGCCCTCCACAATTTCAGTCTACAACGGTAAGAAAAATGGGATAAACGTAAACGCTTAAGGAGCAGGAGCACTTGGAAGTTCTGGGTCTATAGCGGTTCTTAAGTCCAGCTTGCAACATGTTGCAAGTTCCAGGAGTAGGCCTCAGTTATCCTCCTTAAGAATAGGATTTTAGGGGGCTCTTGGCTCTACCCTCTGGACCATTCTTCATCTTCCAAGAAAACTGACTTTCTCAATCAAATTCTGCCTGGGGTGAGTGGGCAAAATTTGCATGTCCTTTTCATTTAATAGTGTCTCTGTCCATGCTTATTTGTCCAAGCTGGTGGTGCTTCCACCAATGCAACTCTCCTGAAGTCCTTGTGGGTTTTCTATGAATATTACTGGGCTTTGCACCATCATATTAAAACCATACGCACCGTCTCCCCAAGACTCTATCTTTAGCTGAGAACCAGAGTATTTAAAACAATACCTTTCAGATTCTTAGAAGCTTCCTTGTCCAGTTGAAACATTTTCTGAGGCACAGCCTTAGAAAATTTACCAGGAACACTCTGAAGTCTTACTTCCCCAAAATAAAATTTAAAAAATCTCAGAGATATACCCCCAGATTTACCCTGACACCACCTCTTTCTGAGAGAACTTTCTGCTGACTAGAAAATGTTCCAGACTCTATATTTTCCTTCAAATTTTCTCCAAAAAATGCACTGTTTAAAATTTTCATTTCTCTCTTCTTGTATTTTATCCAAGTCCACTAGAAGTACTCAGTGACAATATCACATCTGCCTGAAGCTGTCTTTAGGTAGATGTACAAAATCCAGAAGTGTCCTTGGAATTTTCCTGAAATTACGGTTTCACTCACCTACCTGGGATCAAGTTAGTCCCCAGGACCTACTGGGGTGTTCTCTTCTCCAGCCTTGGCAACCACTGAGACATCGTTACTGCCCAGCAAGCCCTCACCCACCAGCAGCTCTCAAGGTCCTCCCGGTCTCTGCTGGAAGAGCAGAATTGGAGTCTTTTCACGGAGGAAGACGTGTCAAAGAATACGTGTCCATCCTCAGCACCTCACAAGACTGAGAGTCAGATTCTGGAACCTGCCAGTCTGGGTTCAAATCCCAATATACCCATTTCTTAGCTATTCTAATCTTTGATCATTTATTTGTTCTTCAGCTTCCTCATCTGCAAAATGGGCATCATAATAGTTCCTACTTCAAAAATTGTACTTGAGGACTGATATGGAAAGCATTTTCACATTTGAACATTCAAGTTAGTCTTAACAGTGTGTATTGAGCACCCATAGGTGCCAAACACTGAGAAGTGGTTCATTCTTCAAGATGCTCTTGTTCGAATGGGGAGCTCAGTGAATTAAAAGTAAATATTATCTATTTGATTACTTGATCTTACAGCAGGCAAAGTTGGGTCTCCAAGAATTTAAGTGAATTTCTCAGCACCTTAAAGATTTTCAGCACCCTAGTCAATGACTGGGCCAGGATTCAGCCCAAACCACAGGCCCACGCTGACTGCCACGCGCCAGCCCCAGGTCTCACCCTGCATCCTCAGCTGAGTCACCGATGACTCCATCAGGAAATACTGCAAGGTTAAATAAAGACATATATTTTAAGAATTCCGTATATTTTATTCATATTATAACAGCATGCATATTATAATTGATCTACACATATACATTTAGGATTCATAATTATTTAAATCATGTCTTGAGATGACCATTGATTGCATTTTAAAATGTTGCAGGTTACCCAAAATAGATGTCACTTTGACATAAACTTCCCGACTTTCTAAATCTTGCTTCCATAACACTCGGGGCAAAAAATTTCATCTAAATATTATTGAATTCCAGCACGACATTAGCATGCAGAGATATTTACAATAACAGAGCCATTACAACTCAATCAAAAGCTGATTTCAGCCAGAATTATGCAGAATTAAATCTTGCAGGATTCAAATTATTAAAAATCAGAGACTCAATAAAGTGTGGTCTGGAAGTCCCATTTATCAAGGGAGCAGAAGTGCCTCAACAGTTATAGTGACTTTTTCATATATATTCTGCAAGAATTTGCATGCATTTTAAAAGATCAGAGTTTAATTCTTATGGAACTCAAGTAACTATGCTATATTTATAAGGCAATGGAAGCCAGCTCTGAAACTGTTCTCTCTATTTCCTCTCCACATCTCACATTTTAAATGCATTGGTTTTTATTTCTGGTTCCCACTGGATAGAGAGATCTGCAGGGAGACCACAGGCATACACAGAATAGTTAACTCCAATAAAGGCCAAATCAGGGTGGCAAAAGAGGTGGCAGGAGGAAATCCAAAACCATGTATAGAGCTTGTTAGGCACTAACACACACACACGTACAAAATGCCCCTTGCTGGTATGCTTGATCACACCTAGATTCTTTATTATATAGTTATAATTCCTGCCAGAATCCCTTCCAAAATACTTCATCTAAATTAAATAAAAGAATTAATTTCTGCATACAGAGAGGTAGAGGTGGAGAGGAGGAAGGAAGGGTGAAGAGGAGAGGAGGAGAGGGTGTGAAAGGAAAACGGAAGGGAAAGGAGAGAGGAGGGAAAGGAAAGAGAGAAAAAGAACCAGCATGTAGAAGCACAGAACTTTCACATCAAGTATGCACAGCCTTGATGTCCAGGAATCTAGTTCTCTTAGCAAACAGCATTTACTTATCATCTGTTCTATACCAAAGACAGAGAGGAATGGGGATGAGCCTCCTGCTTCACAACATAGTTGGGATGACAGAGATACAGACTGATTTGGGCAATCTAGGGTTAATGTCCAAGCTATGGACAGACATTCCTATGAGGAATGGAACCAACTGCAGTTTACCAAAAACAAAACAAACAAACAAAAAGGAAAACCCCACAAACATATGGCTAGGCGATCCAGAACTGAGAGAGTGACTTGGCACTGCCGTAAAGAGTCCAGCATCTTCCTTTTCTCTTGTAGGCCATTCTTAGTATGTGGCTTTCTGTTCTTATTCATTTATGGTTGCAAAAGGGCTGCCTCGCCTCCAGATATCCCATCTGCATTCCAGGAAAGAGGAAAGGAAAATGATGAAGGACATAGAAAGGACCTTCTACCAGCAACCTTGCTGACATGGGCAAGAACTACAGCAAATTGTCTCTAAACTACAAAGAGGGCCTGGAGGAGTGAGCTTTTTTAAAACATAGGTACTGAGTGGACAACCTGCAGTGCCTACCGTCAGTCAGTGGGAGCACAGAGGGAGAGGGTCTAAAAAATGAAATGCACAGGAGTCAGTATCAAGGATGGTTTCTAAGAATAGATGCTGTGGCAGAGGGGCCTTTGCCCAGAAGATAAAGAGAAAGGGTTTCATCCGAGGCACTGCTCACTACCAAGTTAGTAGTTCTCGAAGCATGATGAAAGCTGACATTTGTCGAGCGCCCACCCTGCCAGGCACTATGCCAGCCACAGCCATCTCATCATGACATACATATGTTCCTGGTGGAGACAGCAAGCTCTGGAGAAGTTACACGACTTGTCCCAGGTCGCACAATCAATGCCTTGAACTTGACCTCACTTCCTGTTTGGTCTGGTCAGGATGTTCGAGATACAGTAAAGGGAGATAAGCTTTTGGAGAGAATCAGAACATGATTTCTCCCCTCAAAGGTCTCATATAATATCAGTCCATAAAAATTCATTGCCCGGGTTTAGCATTGTAGATTTAGAGCCTACAATGAATGAAGTGCAGACCTTGCATTGGTGGAGACAGACATACTTAAACCTAATTCACAATAAAAGGTGGGAAATAACAGGCATTGAAGGGCACGGGGAGTCATCCAGGGTTGTCCCTGGTCAAGGACAGCCCTTTCCAATCAAGTCCGAGTGGTTCCATCACCATATCCAGACTCCCCAAACCCCTGACCCACATGTGGTAGGTCCACCAATTCCTCTTTGACGTTCAGCGGGTGATTGGTGGGGAATATGTCGGTCAGGAAAGGAACACCCCCAGGGGTGCCATGTCCAACAGTCACACTTGCCAAGGTTCTCAGGGAGAATGAATGAGATCCTTTCTCTGATGGGCTTGTGGGTGTCTCCCTCTGGCTAGCTTGGATTTTTAGGAAAGATAATATTAGAGCTTGACACTGGTGCCAGACAGGAACTCAGCTTTACACACACATCCTATGCAGGCTCCTGGTCCCGAGGCTATTTTTGCACCGGAGTTTAATGGAGATCCCAGGTATTTCTCCATCACCTTAGTCCAACTTCTCGAAGTTGAGGTCTCTGCTGCTGTGTATGGTCAGTATGCGGCTTTCTGTTCTTACGCATTTATGGTTGCAAAAGGGCTGCCTCGCCTCCAGATATCCCATCTGCATTCCAGGAAAGAGGAAAGGAGAATGATGAAGGACATAGAAAGGACCTTCTACCAGCAACCTTGCTCTTCTGGGGGCAGCCTCCTCTTCTCGAGTGTCCTCTGGGATGCAGCCATATGGGAGCAGGCACCTGTTTGTATGCAGGCCACCCCATAGAGGGCTGTCTGGGAGCCGGCTGCGTGTCTTTGACTGAAGAGGGAGAAGTAAGTTTTCACTTGGTTCTGAAGAAACAGGGGTTATAAACTCTATGGGGCTTCTCACAGAGGCATCAGCTGGAGATAGAGGGTCTCGCAGCTTCCCTGCTTAGAAGATCTCTCCAGCAGAGGGTGGAGGGGCAACAGGGCAGAAGGGTGAATGCAGTAGCACATAGTACCCAGCTCAGTCCAGGAAGCCTTGCAGAAAGAGCACCAAATGGTGGCTGACAACTTCCTTCCCTAGACTCAGAATAAGCAAGTAGTCTCTGGTCCTTCATTTCTGAGAGGACCCTGGGAATCCCAACATCTGGATATAGTTCTCCTTTCCCCTGACCACTAGAAGCTCAGAAACTGTTTTTAGATGTTCCTTATCAACGTCATAGAGATGTTTTCTTGTAACACTGCATTGGTGATTGCATTGTTCTGCCAGCATCCTCCCAGCCCTCACTGCAAGTGCAACGAGCTGCCCCAGCGACTTACACTTGGCTATGGAATTTGCTTTGGTCCGTGTTCACAGACACATCCAAGCAGAGGCTGCTAACATGCTTGTGTGCCTTGGCATTTGAGCTCATGCGACTGTCAGAATGCAGAACGCACCCTGGGCCACAACTGGTACATGGAGGATAACAGCCACGTGGCACAGAACAGAATACATCTGAGCCTAGAGCCACGCCTAGCTACCCCACGCCCTGCAGGAGAGGTCTTCCCCCACCAGCTGAAATCTGAAAGTCTAAAGGCCGCGGTTGTCAGCCACTGAGTTTTGGGGTAGTTTGTAAAGCAGAATTATTGTGGCAACAGCTAATCCAGAAATTATTATACCTGCCACTGTTATTACATTCTCTCCCATACCAGAGTATTTTGAAGAATCATTTCCCTATGCATTTGTCCATCACTATGTTCATTCATTCACTTGCCAAGAGGGTCCAGTACCCAGGGCGCTGTCCTAGGTGCTGAGCAGCCCAGGGGCCCGCGGGAGGAAGACAGACAGCACCTCCCCTCCGCGCCTCCTCTCCGGTGGGCGGGTTTGCTACAGCGAGGCAAGTTGTCTTCCCAGCACCGGATGCCTGTTCCCCTGAATGCCTCAATGTTCCCATCTCAGATGACTCACTTGATGGTAAAAACAAGCTTTCTTCTCTCCTGGGCTCAGAGAAGAGAGCAGGTCCTCCAAACAGCATGGAAGTCACTCAGCAACTTACAATTAAGAAACATTGAAACCTCATTCATTTCACAAAACAAAAAATCAACACTGAGCTCTAGTCACTCCTCCAAGCTTCACAGAATGTCCCGTGGTTATATTCTAGGTGCAAAATAATTTCAAGCTATTCCGTATGAACGGATGACTCATCCAACACCAGAAAGAAAAGGCGAGGTTTATTTCACAGAATAAAAGATCCAGTCCCCACTAGCAGCCACATTCATGTGCTGTTGCCTCGAATGCAGCGTGATTAAACATTACTTGAAACCTATTAAAGCAGTCCTATCTGCCACATCCAAGCCCTGCCAGAGCTGCCCCAGCCCCTGGGCTTCCAGGGTGCCCCATTACCCACGTGTGATGTGAACTCTGTGATACAGACCAGGCACCAGAGAATGCATGTTGAATAAACAAAAGAAAAAATAATGGCTGACAGTTTGTGACGGCCCCTGAAGACAGCAAGCACGGTGTCCTCAGGATGGGAGGTCCGGACCAGCAGTCCATGATGCATTTGTCAGAATCCCAGCCCTCAAAGTAATAAAACAGGTTCCTTGAGAGACACTGAATTGAGGGAAGGGAAAGGAATTCTTTGCTGCAGGATTGAGGAGACAATTGCTAGAGTAACGTTCTCGGGAGCCCCCCAAAGGGCACTCTGTGGTGAAGCTTCCAGACACACCTGCCCTGGACGCCTTGCTTTCTGGCCAGCTCACAGGACCAATGTGTTGGAACTCACGTGGGGAATCGCTGACCCACATCCCCTGCACCAGCACCTTGCTTGACACACCAGAGGACTCCCAGTCTTGAGCCCAAAGTTCCCATATTAGCTTCAAGAGCAATTCCCTATAGGAAAAGGAAAAAGCAGCAACACAGAAGATATCATATCCAAAGACTGACCACTTGCAATCAACCGGAAAGATATTTACTCTTTCTTAAAACATGAAAACAACTTCAGAATTGCAATGCAAAATGAGCCTGAGTGACCAGTCACCTTCCCAGTCTCCAAAACACACTCTTGCAATGAGGCCCTAAACATACAACGGTGTTTGAAAATAACGGTAAGATCCGAATGTATGCATGTTTGCAATTCTGAGGCACAAGCTTTACCTCTTTATGTAGTGAATTTGGTTAAGGCATACTTATTTTTGTTTTTTAAAGGGTTTGGGTTTTCTATTTTCAAAAACAGCAGCTCAGTGAGAGCCAAGAGCTGTTAATTTTGCATTGACTTGCCTTGTGCAGGTGTGACATTCCAAAGTTGATGGCTCTTAAATACAGCCCTTCAGGTGACTTCTGTCACATTGAAAGCAGATTAAATTATGAGCTGTATAGTTCCAGTATATTTTGTTGTATTATAATTCTTTGAAAACTGGTAATTCATGCATGGCATATATGAGAACTCTCTATTAACCAGAGTATTTGATTAATGAGCCCAGCGTGTGCTTCCATCATGCTGAGTAACTGACTTTACTCCACCTGGATGGATGAAATACCCAAGCCATTCCATTTTCTTGTTTGTTTTAAAGGCTTTGTAACAGTACTGCACACAAAAATTAGCATGAGAACCGGGGATAGAAAAAGGGCTTGAGCCCCAGCTTTGAGTCTGCAGTTCTAGAAAAATGCCCAGCAGCTAGTAAGTGTGCCATATATTATTAGGGGGAGATGAGCAGACAGCTTGACAAATAAATCAACAAATGACTGGAGGACATAGAGCTTCCTGACTCTCCTCCACCTGAGTCCTAGGCCTCTTCTCTCTGCTTTCTTAGCATCACACACACAACTCCAATACAACCGTGACGAGCTTCTGTGAGTGTCTTTATCTGCATTTTCCCCATTTATTGGTGCTCCTTGAGGGCAGCAGCTGTGTCTTATTCCTCCAGTCCTATCTTCCAACCAAGTAAACGTGGAGCGTTCATGTTTTCACATGGAAATATACTGTTTTACTACTGCACAGAGGAAGCTTACATAACAGCTACAAAGGAGAAGCCCAGAGGGGCTGGGCAGAGGTAGGTGTCTGTGTGGAAGTTCCAGGGAAAAGCAAGAAAGGGGAGAGGGAGCTGAGCAGGGAGAAGGGCACCTCACCCATGGAAGGCTGAGGTGGGGAAGGGAGGTCCCCCCTCCATCCTGGTCCCCAATAAAGAAAGAAGGAAGAGGAAGGGGGGTACCCAGTGACCTGCTAAGAAGCTGTACGGTGTGGACTAAGGATGAAGGGCACTTTCGTAAAACACTGTCAGCAACGTCAGACTCAGAGGAAGCTAGGGGACCAGCACCCTGCTGCCCCAGCTGCACTCCCCACACTCCCCACTGCCACGCTGACAGAAGCCAGGGTGGGGCGGGGCGTGGGGGTGCCTCCTGTCTGCTTGGGAGATGTTGACATTTTAGACATTTCGGCTCCCTGGGCTAAAGAATGACTGGGAAATTGCAGCAGGTCCTTGAGGTAACTCGCAGGCTGAACCTCAGATGGGTGTCTACAGAAGAGAAAAGGAAATGTGACACGCACCCCGGGTGATCAAACAGCCCGAGCCTCAGAGGGCAGACTCCTAAGTCAGAGCGTTTACAGCAGGAGCAAATGACTTGCGCTCTCTGTGCCTAAGTGTCCTCGTCAGGAATGAGGAAAAGAAGAGGCTCTCTCTCAAGGAGTTACTTTAGAATTAGGTGAAATAATTTTCATAAGGCACCTGGAATAGTATCCGTCAGTTTGTAAATGACTTGGCCATTCTATAAAATATGGTCGCAACAATAATGCTGTTGAAGGAATTTGACTATCTGATTTACTGCACTCACCCTATTCTACTAAAAGGGAAAAAGTAAACTGTTTGCAATGATTCTATGTAGATGGTGGAATAGCATATTTTAATTTTAATTAAATGTATTATATTATTAATATAATTTTATTTTAATTCTTTTCTTTATACTATTGTGTTTTTGAAACTTTTGTACAATAAGCAAGTGACAGTTACGCTCAGGAGAATGGTGTGACAAGTATGACTTTTAAAGAAGGGAGGTCCGTGTACCCCCCTTCATTGCATGAGTTTCGGGGACATGGTTTGTGCTTAGAGCAGACAAACCCGGAGGAGCACGTACTTTGCCACCTTCAAGATGCGTGACTTTAGCCAAATCGTAAACCCCTCCAAGCTTCAGGGTCCTCAGCTGGAAATATTGGGCAGGGGAGGGAGCAACATAGGATCCTATATGAGCATACAACTGGTGCTTAATAAATGTTCTCACACAAGAGATAAATTGTTTGACTATAACATGCCTGGGTGGTGGAGTGATTTTTAAGGAAGGGACTCTATCCTTGAAGGCTTGAAAACCATGAAGGCCCAAGAGTAAGAAACCCTAGCAGTGAAAACAAAAGTAAGGAGTCCCTGGTGGCGCACTGGGTTAAGCAACGCACTATGAAGCAAACCGCAGCCGCCGCAGCACGAGTTCAATCCTTGCTGCCGGCCAGGGAGGGGACCCACATGGCGCAGCAGACCTCTCCTGTATCTCGCTGCTCCCCTCAGCAGTGTGTTTCAGTCTGCCTGTTCTGCTCCCCGCTCTGTCTGGTGAATCCTCTCACCTCCTGTGACTCTGGCCTGTACCCCAGATCTTGTGTGCATAAATAAATAAATCTTTTAAAAAAACAAAAGTAAGTGGAATCATAAGAAATCAGTGATGCAGACCCAGAGGGTCGGGGAGTTGCCTGGGAGGACTTCATGGAGAAGGCGGGGCTTGAAAAGAGCTTTTGAAGAATGTGCAGAATTTGCATTGAAGCCAACACTAACTAGAATCATACTCAAGAACTGAAAGCAAATTCCTGATGAACGTGATGTCCGGTAAGAGAAGTCTGACTGTACACACACCACTTACAAAGGATGAGCGTTTCTACCTATCTATACTGCCATCTTCCACATAATGTCACCTCTGGCCCAGAATGGCTGCCGGAACCCCAGCCATCACAGCACAGCTTCAGGCCAGCAGAGAAGAAAAGCAGAGGTGCCCATGCCCTCTGAGTGGGTCAGCATCCTTTGAAACACTTTTCTCTGTGTCTCCCCACACCTCGTCAGACAGATAGTTTGTAAGACAGGCTAAAAAGTTTGCTTTGCACTCTGAGCATACCCACAAAAAATTGGAATTCTGTTACCAAGAAGCAGCAAAGGAACCAGAGGCCTCCACCACTGGAAGAAATGCAGGACCAGGGCCATGATGTGAGCATAAGCCTAATGCAGGAGGGAGACATTGTGTGGGGGACAAATGAACGTCATGCATGTGCCTTCAGGACTGTCGAGACGCGATAGGAAATACCTCTGCTCAGACTCTCCCATGGGGGCGCTGCATTGGATGGACTTTTTCTACATGTTTCCTCCAGCTTCAGATAGCTCATCCGGGGAGGGGGACCTCTCCTGTTTGGAAGACGAAGAGAGGACAATTGAGGTTCAAGCAGGAGTCTCCAGCTCCACCCCCTTGTCTTGTCTGCTAAGAGCCCTTAGCACCCAGCTTTGCGCCCCTGCTCTTCTCCTAGGGAGGGTTGTGTTTACATCAGGGCATGGGCTCCTCTGACGCCCCCCCAGTGGCCCACTCACCCCAGGATTCTCATCACACAGCTAACAGGCTCAAACGTTCCTGATAGGACCCTGAGAGCCTTGTAAAGAGGGGGAGCATAACCTTCTGGATTTGCAATGAGGGAGCCTGCTTGCTAGAAGGTCACAGGCATTCGTAGTACATTCAGATTCCCCACACCTTTATTCATATTCAGGGATCGTGCAGGGCACAAACCACCAGCAGACACTCCAGGTCACTTAGCCACACACAAAATGGAAAGAAAGGAAAAAAATGAATTGAGGCCACAAATCCCACAGGCACGGGAGGTCTTTCCGTGGATGCAGATGGACTTCGGATTGAGTTATCACAGCACATTGGCTCCACTCTCTGGGACTCCCGAGGCTGGAAGTTCCCTTGCACTTCCCCCACACCCCCTGCCCAAGCCCCCACCCTACCCCCACCCCCCACACAGCACGAGTGTTTTTAAGGAAACATGCACTTGGAAGATAATTTTGAGGAAAAATATAAAATAGATATAACCTCCAGTTACCTTTTCTTAAAGGAAGATGAACGATCCAAGGGAAGGATAAATTGCATTTGCTATGAAAATTTGAATTTCAAGAAGTATATTATGTCCTCCAGTGTTCTCAATGAAAAGAAAATTATTTCTTTCTTGGGGAACACACTCTTATGGCATTTTAACTTTTATGACATTTCTGATTTGGGATGATGAGCCTTCTCCACAGAAATGATTCAAACTTCCATTTTTGTGGTGTGCATGTCCTTGTAAATTACTCTGCCAGCTAAGGAGAAGGAGACAGTTTCCTAAAGTGGAGAAGGTTTTTCTGCCCAGAAAAGTTTCTTTCCCCCTTTCTGGATAGAGACAGATATCAGGGAAAGAAATTGCACTTAATCACTAACCACCTGAACATAAGTTAAAAGTGGTAT
This sequence comes from Galemys pyrenaicus, assembly GCA_019455555.1. NCBI lineage: Eukaryota > Metazoa > Chordata > Mammalia > Eulipotyphla > Talpidae > Galemys > Galemys pyrenaicus. The sequence goes on along the minus strand of JAGFMF010011747.1, from coordinate 16,194,236 downwards.
CAATCTTTTCTCTGGACGAAAATAATTTCCCTTTATAAACAATGAACAAAGACACATTTTACCAGGTGCAATTAAATGTAATTGTACGGCTCAATTGAGATCTGGTTCAGATCCTGCCCCATCATGGAAAACCCCAAGATACTGGACACACAAATAGATCTTTTCAACATTCGAAGGGACGTCTGCTCTATTGTCTGTTTTGAGCGTGAAACAACGCTATCCGAAGGAAACTTGAAGCAATGATGTTTATTTAGAATTAGAATCGATTTTCATTTTACATAACACCTTTCATTTTCAAGGCTCCCGAAGTACTTTACAAAGCAATAAGCTAGACAGTAATATTGCCATAGACAAGTGTAACCGTCATTATGCCTTCTGTAATAGCTCGCAGGCTTGGAAATTAGAAATCAAGGGAGAGAGATGGAGAGACCGATAAAGAGGGAGCGAGGGATGAGAGGGAGCGCTGGGAGCAAGGGCCGGGGGCTGGGAGAGGAGGCACGGGAAACCAGCCCGGGAGGCAGAGAGACAAAGGCGCAGAGGACCCAGCCAGCCTCCTGCTCCTGCTTTATCAGCTCCAGATGCTCCCCAGAAATGCTGGGACACCCTCAGCCTCACACCTACAGGACAGGGTGGTAGCACAGAGAGGGGGTCTGAAGTCAGAAAGCATGAGCTCATGCCCCAGCCCCCTGCGCCATGGAGCCGGGAGACACACTCAGCCTCCCTAAGCCAGTCTGTGCAATGGGGGTGGGAGAACCGCGCCTCTGCAGCAGGAGACGGTGCTGGAAGGACCCAGGGCAGCTCCAAGGCTGTCTGCTTCCCCGCCCGCCGGTCCTCCTGGCCGCCCCCACAGGACGAATACAGGGTGCCCTGCGCAGTCCTGTTGGATTTCCAGGGCCCAGGGAAGTTGGATAAGCCCTGCCTGGTCGCCTGATGTCCACGACCTCACCTGATGAAATGAAGCCGAGCGGACTCAGTTTACCAGAACAAAGTGCTGCTGGTTGCCCCTTTTCCTCCGGGCAAACTTGTAGCCCATTTCACAGAAAGAGACTGAGAGCCCACGGGGAGTGGCAGCCAGGGCCACCCAGGCCTCTGAGGTCACACCCCGTGTTCTTTCACTAGTCCTGGGTGGGGGAGTCCTGGGGGGAGTTCTGGGGGCATGTGTGTGGAGGGGTGGTGGGAGGTGGGAGAAGCAAGGTCCGCGCAGTGCCTCCAGTGAGTTTTTGTGACGCCCTCACCAAAATGGATAAACATCAAGTATTAACCAATCCTTCAGAAAACTGATTTTGCTCATTCTTCAACCACCACCCAAAGGTGCTGGGTGCAAGCTGAGGGATGCCGGTCGGTTTGAACGCCAGGGGGCGCAGACGAGTCCCGCCTTCCCGCACCCGGAGGAAGCGTGAACACAGGCTGGCGAGGACTGTCACGCTGACGCTGTCATTTAGTCACATGAGCACATTCACTGAAGACCTACTGTGTGACCTGCGTGCTGCTAGTGCGAGGCCCCAGGGCGTGAGGTGGGAGAGCCCTGCTGAGTATTCAGCGATCCCCACGGGTGGAGAGGCCAGCGCTCTGGAGACCCCCTCCCTGGCCTTCTCTGGGGGGCGGGTGGCAGTGAAGAAAGAGTCCCAGACCCCACGCAGGAAAACGGGAGGGAGACTATGGAATATTCTAGAAGGAAGGATGAGGACTAAGACAATGGGAATGAAGATGGCAGGAAAGGAAAGCATCTGAGAGCTGTTTAGAAGCTCAAAGAGGAGGTCTTGCAGTCTGTTTAGACAGGCGTCTGTTCCTTCTCCTAAAAAGGCCTGACTTCAATAGTAACAAACAAACAAACACACACAAAAAGGAAGGGAAACCACCAAGCCCTAATTCCAGGACCACCTCCCATTTCTGTGGCTCGCTTGACCCCTCATTCCCGTGGCGAAAACTGCGCGCTCTCCCTGGCACCGAGGGCGAGGGAATTGCATTGTATGATATATTACTTATTTTAATCAAATACAATTTTTTTCTAATTGTCACGGCGCCGGCAGCCTCCCGGGGGCTGGTGACTTGTGTTCGCCCGTGACAGGGGAAGCGGTCTCGGCAGCTGCTGCGGCAGCCCGCCTGTGCACGGTACCTCTCACGTCTTGTCATTCACATCCCCCTAATTACGGAACATCTGCTCGCTGTGGTCATTAACACTCCACTACCAGCTTGTCTAGTTCAATACCAGTGACTCCTGACCTCCCCCAAGGAAGGCGCTTTCTGTCAAAATGTTCCCCCAAAGAAGCCAATTCTCCACGCAAAATTTGCACTTTTTTTTTTTTTTGATGCTACCTTCTTAAAGACTTCTGAAAGGAAGTGGGTTGGATTAGACATCTTTGGGGAAAGGGGGGAGGAAAAGTCTTAAGCCCTGGAAACCTCTTTCCTGCCTTGTTTTGTTTGGAGTCTTGCAAATTCAAAAGGGACGTGGTTTTCAGGGCTCCAGAAGGAAATCCAAGCGCCCCCGGCCCCCCCCTCCGGGCCGGCAGCTAGGGGGCAGTAGAGACGCCCGCAGCCACCAGCTCCTTCCCGGGCTTGCTCTCTGCCGACCTAAATATAGACCCACACCAAGATTCCAGCCGCCTTTACCATCCTTTTAATTATAGGTTCCCGCCGTGGTGGGTGCTCGTGTTCCCTGGAACACCCCGAATCCTAAAACCTGGGAAAAGAGATCCCCCCCTCTCCAGGGGCGAATCTGCAAGCAGCATATTTCTCTGTGCAGAACAGACAGCATTTAAAATATGTCACAGCTTCCCTCGCTTTCCCATTACCACATGCTCCAAAAAAAGTATAATAGAAAGGCAAGGAAAAAATACAGAAAATAATTCGTTCAAAGCGTAATGGATCCCAGCCGAGGGCCGACTCCCCCCGGGGGGCCGGTGACAGCCCCGGATGCAAAGGTCCCATCGAAGCACGTTAGAGCTCAACGTGGTCAAGATGGGAAGGGACAGGGGCAGGGGTGCTCTCCGAAGGGGGGGGGGAACCGCCCTTTGGACTCCCCAGCACGATCTGTGAATGGAGGTATTTTTCAATCGCTTGGCACACGAGATCCTTGCTTCTGCTTCCTGTTCTCGTCAGTAGGCTTTCTTCCAGGAAAGCGTGGGTCTGGGCTGTGGCTCCTACAGATGCCTTGCTGGGAGAGCGGTCAGGGGATCCCGAATTTTATCAGGTAGTTGACTTTGCTTCCAACATGGAAAAGCATTTGCTCAAGGGAAGCCTGTCTGTCCAGCCCGGCTGCCTGACTCACAGGTGAAGGAGGACGCAGAGAGCCGGTTTGCATTTTATTTTCCTCTGAGAGGGTCCAAAGCGATCACTGACCCAAGCACAGTAAATTCCAACTAGAGCAATGTAATTAGGAGAGAATAATCCGAGTGCCTCTGTCCTGCCCAGCTACATCGAAAAGCGGCCAGGGCACTTGGCTGCGGGAAATCTGTTCCCGCATCTTCCTGCCAGTGCCTGTGGATGATTCTCTGGGCGCCGACAGGGCTGGGGAGGCATGAAAGAGGGAGAAAGATGAAGGGATAAACGGGTTAAAAAACACTGCCGAAGAATACCTGTAAATACATTTTTAAAATGTGCATTTCCAGTATACAACATCATCTTAATTGTCGACCTCTTCAAAGCACCCTATCGGAGAAAACGTTTTAACAAGGGGGTAGAAATGATCTTGTAATCTCAACAATAAAAGCGTTTCCATCCTTTGTATATGCTGACTTACAAAAAAAGTGCTTTCAAACAACAAAAGATGGAGCAGTAATTACATAAATCTCTTCATTCTTGATGAAGACACAATGGAGTATGAGCAAATCAATAGTGCGGCTGCCGTAATTCTTGTTTTTATTATGAGCCGAATGCGAACTTGTTAAAATTGAATTCTGCTCCTTGTGTATAAAAAAATTAGGATTTGCACAAATCCGGAGCAAAAGAACACATGTTCTGTAAATGTTTAATTTTTTTTCCTGTGCTACTTAGGAGATTTATGATGGAGTAGAATCAGATTTAGAGATGAATGTGACACCAATAATATAACGCCACTGCCTATAGCCCGAGAAATGAGACGCACCACTCCTAAGCATCTCCTTTTAGTTCTGCTCTGTGGATGTTCAGAATGCCCAGAAATTACCTCCTCAATTTTTAATCCTGCTATTAAATAAACTAAATGTACCCTAAAGTCAAATATCTTCAACTTATTGCCAATAAGTTGGCTGTAATGATTTTTCCTCACAACCTACATTTGTTATATTTCTCATTCAAAAATAACTAATATTGTTGATTTTCCAGAGAAAAGGTGAAAATTATTGCATTTAAAAATAATTAATAGATGGGCCTGCATACCTTTGAATTAAATTAAAGGAAAAATATTTCTTTTTTGTAGAGATGATTGCATTCATATCCTGTTTGGTGTGAAAAGTAGATTCCAAAAAGCTTTTAACTAATTTGTTCAATTTGTTTCAAAGCCAACATGAATAGGCTTGGTGCAAATTCAGATTCATTAAAACTTAATTAATATGCATCATTATGCAAATGAGGTTGCAGTTAATGAGTTCTTAAAAGAAGCTTTCTTTAATTAGTTCAGTTTTAATGGCATCATCATTTATCTGACTTGTTTTTAAAGCCACATGACATGCAAAAAGTGACCATCCCCTACAATGCTCTACCTAATTGCGTTTCATCCTAATTGTTTAATGCTGAAAACTTTGAAAAAGTTAAAATGTTTTGATATTCAGTTCTATCAAATGGCTTTCGCAAACTTTTCCATTCTGGTGCTGGAATGTTTTTCCACCCTTCCGCTGTTTTGCTGCTGCTGCCTTTAATTTTTGTTGTTTTTGACTTCGCGGGGTTGGATGCCCGGTCTGATCCGATGAATCACCGTCCCCGCATTTATGAGATCCCGGAGAAATTGCTCCTTACAGGTGCTCGCGGGAAACAGGGATCGCCTCGTTCAACAAGCACACTTTATTGTTATGTGCACGCATTAGTGTGGATTATTATACTTATGTACTTGAAAAATTAAAACAAGTCTTTCTCGAGGCCATCTGCTAACTTCAGGAAGCTTGGTAACATGTTTTAACACAAGATTTTAAGATGTAGTAATTCACAAGAATTACAGCCACGGCTATCACCAGCGTCGACATCAGAGATGCCTGCCTGGGAGATAAGAATGCTTAATAATTATTGGGGAATATGGAAATCAGAAAAGGGGTGGGGGGAAGCAGGCTTACTGCAGAAATAAAAAAAATACTACCCAGGAAATGACTTTGGAAGCTTCGAAAATACAATGGGTTTTTAAAACATTTTCAGATTTATGAAATATTGTGCTACACAATTACAATTGTGTTTTGACATGTGGTACTGAATGTAATTCTTCAGGGGAAAAAAAACGAAGCTCTTTTTTACATAGGGTCCTGGGAGGGAAGGAGTGCACCGTCTTACACATTTGTACACAGGGTTACACATTTTTTACACGACTGTCAGGAGTTTTATAACGGGAGACAAACTCTTGGCATTTGGAGCCCAGTAATAAGTATCAGGGCTTTGCCTTGGGTTAAATGAAGTTTTCCGTTTTGTTTCAGCGGGGGATTGAGCTGTGTTCACTCCACCCTAATTAACAACAACAAAAAAAGCCTGCAAACCTCGCATCTCCCCAGACAGTGTCCAACACAGCCTCCATGGTACATTTCACATAGAAAAGAGAAAAATAAATATTCCAACCTCTTTTTGACACTTAGTCTTTTGAATATCACTGAGAATATCAGGATTCGATAATTGGGGGAAATGCATCTCACCGAGAAAGGAGCTGAGAGGCAGTGATTTGGGGGCTCTTTGTAATGGGGGTGCTGTCTTGGGCTGGGGAGATGGTCTCTCTACTCCCGAGTCTGCTGCTTACAACAATGTAATTGGTATTACACCGCCATATGGTGATTGAGATCATATTAATAGAATTACATGAATATCTACTGGGGGAGGTTCTGCTACAAAATACGACATCACGTAGAAGTGTGGAGCAAAGCCATGTCATTACAGGGTGTTTCTGAACAAGAGGAATCCGACAGACTGTGTTGTTCACAGCCAAGGTAAGCAACTAGACGAGGTGGTCACCTTCTCTTAATAAAAACAGAAAGCGGTTCGATCGCATGGTAGAAATTGGAACCAACCAAGAGAGTTTTAGCATTTTATTTTAGCTTTTCAAATGGTGAAATTCTGAAGAGTGAGGGAACTTGTCTTATTTTTATCTGTTCCATCGTGCTGAGCGAGACACCTTGAATATACACCCTGTAAATGTGGATTGAATAGATGAACAATTCCATTAACTCAGGTCAAAATTTGCTAATAAATCCTTTCTCTAATATGTTCCAACAAACATGTGCATTCACAAAAACAATCATATGGCAAAGGTGTAAATACGTGTATGACCCTCATCACACATCGGCCACGGGAACGTAAAATATTTCTGTCTCTACGGAGGAATAAAAACAAGCTTCTTGGCACGCTGCTTTTGAGTTTAGAAAGCCCTTTCCTTATCTCCTTGTAATTTCTATAACATCGCTCTGAGATTGGCAACGGCATCGTTTTGATTCTGAACAAAGATGAACACCCCATCCCAGAGAGGGGGTGCAATCTGGTCAAGGCTACGGGAAGGCGAAGGTGCAAAGCAGGGGTGGGGCAGAGAGCATGTAGGTCCCCAACTCTGGCCCCCGCCAGCCGGGGAGAAGCCTTCAGCACATGGATTCACAGCTAGAACGAAAGAACATGGGGTCCCCAACCCCCACCGAGAGGCCAGAGCCCCTCCCTCCTGGCGGTCCCCAGCCAGAGGTGTTCGTAGCAAAGGTGAACTATCTGAGGCTAGCATGCCAAGCGGCGTTTCAGTTTGGGGCTTTCTGAGGCAATATTCAAAATGATAATACTAGTGGCCATCAATCACAATTATTTTAAAATTCAATAAACATTTAGTGAGTACTTTCTTTGTGTCGGGGCACCCTGCCAGCTGCGGGGGAAGCCTGCCTCCATTTAATCTGCTCGGTGCTGCTCTTTGGAGAGGCAGGCGTGCGCCGGGGAGCTGGGAAGTCGTGGCCTCACGTCCAGGGTCGGGGGAGAGCGGGAGCCACACTCCTCTCCTGTGTGTGGGTGAGGACCCCAAGCGAGGGAACTAGGGTGACAGTAACCCAATAAAGGGTGATTCTCCAATGCGCTAACAGTTCCTCTGAAGACAGGCTTTTGTGAGTCAGAGGGTTTGGAGAAGGCTTTGTGGAGGAAGGGTGGGGGAGAGTCTGAAAATCAGGACAATAAATAATGATCATGAATGACGTCGCAGCAGGCACTGGTGCAGGCTGGGGACCTGCTTGGGGCTGGCAGCACTGGGCGTCGTTCCCAGGTTTCATGCCCACAGTGAAGGCGTGAGATGCAGGTGGTGTCCCATTTCAGAGGTCACAACACTGGATGCTGTCGGCAGATCAAGGCGCCTGCACGAAGACTGAATCCCCAACCCTCTGTCTTCAAGATGAAGCATTTTCATCATGATATGACCAAGTGAAATTCGCTGTGCTGTTAGCAAGACTGTTCACATGAAAAGGAAGAGTGTTTTTCCTCTGTTCAAACATGTGAGCCCCAAATCCTTTTTGGTTTTCTCTTACCTGGGTTTCACGTTTTATTGCAGTTATGTAGGAGCACACCTAGGCCTGTGCACGTGCGCGACTCCCAGGAGGCTCGGCTCCCCTGGGCACTGTCAACACCCATCACGACCAAAGGCGGCCACACCTTCTAGGCAAGCACGATTCATACTTCCCTCGATAGACCTCATCTCATATGACCCTATCAGAGACTAGGGTGCTGTCCCTCTTCCTCAAATTGCATTATGGGTGCTTCAAGATAGTAGGGGCAACAGCAAAGGACAAAAACGTGGCCATCATTACGTGCTCCAGAGCTGAGACTGGCTGCCCATCCCAAGAAGCACTCACAATCTCGAGGTCCTGTGTGTCCTGCCGCTCAGTCATTCTGGGTGGCTGCATTTCCCTCTTACTGCTCTTGCTGTCCCAGTGCTTTCACCTCCCAGTCAGGCCTCCCGGCCTCCTGTCTCCCATTTGAATGCATTCTCAGTGCTGTCACCAAAGAAGCTTTTAACTCTGGGTTTGTCACTACCTCTCTCTCAAATATTCAGTGACTCTCTATTGCTTTCCTAATAAAATCCTATCTTCCCAGTCTGGCTTTCCAGGCCTTCCAGGTTATAACCCAAACCATGTATTCAGTTTTATTGTCTTCTTGATAAAAGTATATCTCTAACAAGACCCAACTTTTATTTTGCTTCTATTAATGATATATAATAGCTGTAATAAATATATATATGAGATCACTGTGAAAACAATTCTGTATTCTATTTTTTCCACTGAGCAATATATATGTTGTATTTTGTCACATCTTTAAATATCCTTAAAAACCCTAAACTAAAGGAGTTATTTTAGAATAGTGCTTGGGACATAACAGGTGCTGAAGAGATAGAAGAATGTTAGCTCTCTTCACTGATATTGGCAATTATTATCCTCTGAAATCGTGATGTTCAATGAATATGATATTTGATTACATAGGTACATGGCAATGAATCAGAGATGCCCTTCACTGTTAAGCATTCCATCTGCTCTTTATTTCATGTTCCCATAAATAATCCTGCAAGGACCGTGTGTATGCATGTGTGTGCTGTGTATGTTGACCCTCACACACGCACATGTGTGTTTGTGTGTATATGTGCATATAGTCTTCTGGCATGTGTGTGCTCTGAAAATGCATATACATGTGTTCGTGTGTGTGCATGTGCATGTATGTGCATGTATGTGCAATGTCCACTGATCATCTTGGAAGAGGTTCCTGTTGTCAACAAGTTTCCTCCTTAAGCTTTTCTGCCATTTATAAGAAGAGACTTTGTCTGCTCCCTTTGAGATTTGAGTCTTTGGGCAAATGGAAGGCACTGGGACACTTTTAAGTTGCAAGTAACAGAGAATAAGCTCAGCAAAGCTTTGGGGGTAGGTTCTACTGGCTCGGCACCCTTACTTTAGCCTGTCAGAACCCAGAGTTGTCTCCCAGGGTTGGCTCCCCAAGTGATGAGGCTGGTGAGGGAGAGAGGATCGGCTGCCTCCTGGCTGCTGGGGTGGTGTCCCCAGGAAGGAAAAGTTGTCCACCAACATGAAGATATGGATGGAAGAGGCCAGGACTTCCCGGTGGACATGGCCAAGGCAGGCGCATCTTGGAGGCAGGTGGACACGAAGTGTGGTCGAAGTGTGGGCTGAGCCCATCTGGAAACCCACCAGGAGTGTCTGACCTGCCACTCACCGACCCCTCCTCTGCACTCCTGTCATTTGACCAATTTGATAAATACTAATTGACATGTCTTTATAATTCCTTCTTGACCCCTTGATTAACAGCGACACTGAGTTTGCTTGATATACACATGTAGTCTCTTTGCATTTCCTCACTGCAGACAAAACCAGCTACATAAAATGTGGGGCCTGGTGCAGAAAGAAAACGCAGATGCCCCAGGTTCAGGACTCATTAAGAATTTCAGGACAGTGGCAGTGAAGCATGAAACCAGGTCCGGGCCCTGCTAAGTGCAGACCTGGTGCTGTCCAGGCCACACACGCAGGAAGCCCTGACTGTGGACTGTGTTCACACACTTGAACCCTTCTTGTACAAATGTCCTGCCCGTCTTCATTTTCTGAAATCAGTCAAACAGGAGTATGTTGATGTTTCGTCACATTTGTCGCGAAGTCAGTTTCCCATTAGCGAGCCATGTACGAGAATGCCGTGAACGTTTCATCCTGCATGGGGACCCTGAAATCTCTCTCTTGCTCCAGTCCTAAGCAAAGCAGTGAAAGTCAAGGACAGGACTGTAGCTCTGGCTGTGCCATTCTCCCTCTTTTCCTGCCAGCTGGTCTTTTGTGATCTCACCACCCTCAAGGCCTGGCTTTGATGCTACGTGGCCCAGAAGCTTCTCTGATACTTTGACCCGAGAGTCGCCACTGCCTCCAACTAGGGGAACTCTTTTCTGGAGCCCACGCTGGGAGGCAGACCGAGAGCAGGTGGCTCCGCTCCCTTGCAGAGAATTCTTATATCCTGATGTCAAGGACCTTGGACTGTACAGGTTAACCTTGCTGCTGCTGTGATTTATGATGAGCACTCAAATTTTTTGAGCACTACAATGAACTAGGCACTCACTGTTCAAAAGATTTAGCTGCACGATTTACAGGTGCATTTGGAACAACAGACAAAGCTGGGCACTAATCAGATTGAGGACCTTATTCTGCTGTGGCCTGTCACGATGGATTATGTGTCTCCTCCCAGCCCACTCTCAGATGCATCTCCAAGTGTTTGATAAGGTTAGCTACCATAATAATTTTTGTCAATTAAATATCGGTTCTCAATTTCTATTACAGTGAACATTTCATAATAGCATCATTATCATTGATCATTACTGGACACTCAGCATGAAGCAGGCAGGTGCCGGCTCATTTAATTCTGGGGACAGATAAGTAAACTGGAGTTTTTCATAAACCCCTTGCTCGAATGGGAGACCAAGGTGCAGGGACGTGGCGACAGCAAGTACCAACACTGGGCTGTAAACCAGGCGGCCGCTGCCCCCCCGGAGGACGCCACAGCCGCCCCCTGTCTTCTAGCAAGAAGGAAGTCGCAGGTGCAGGTGGGACCTCACACAGGGAGCAGAAGTGAGGTGGGAAAGCGCAGCCCCAGGCTTCCGGCCCTGGTCTCCCGTAGACTCCGAAGGAGGCCGGGGATGTGGCTCTGCTGAGTCTGCTGAACGAGGAAGAGCGTGAGGGAAGGAACAGTGTCCTTCTCAAAGTGCAAAGTTCAGACAAGACCCCGGGGTGCAGACCACGGCCATGAAAACACGCGGCGTTTATTTAGTCAGCTGCACAGACTGAGCTTCTCGGGCGCTGGCGCAGTGTGTGGTCCACTGGTGAGGTGCTCCAGGGTCGGGAGGCCCAGGCTTTCGTCCAGAGAGAGCAGGTCAGAGACCAAGGCCAGGGTGGGGCCTCTGAGCCTGGGGCGGCTTCTCAGTGACTTCCCCAAGAACGTTCTCCAGTGGCTCAGAGCTCGGGGAATGGGAAGAGCCGGTCAGAGGAGGCTGCGGTTCCCCGAGACAGACCCAGCGACAAGGGTCAGGCTTCCCGGAGCAGGGGAGCAGGGGAAGGGTCCTGGGGAAGAACTCTGGGTGCAGGGGTGGGTGACAGGAAAGGCCCCCAGAGCCCACACTTGTTTCTGTACCCCAAAGTCATGGCCAAAGTCAGACACCCCGCACCAACTCAGTCCCTGCAATGAAGGTGGCCTCCCCCCAGTTCACGCTCTATCCCCGGACAGAACGCGGAGGTACTCGCTCACTCACCCATAAATCCATCAGCCGGGCCTCCCTGGTGGCGCAGTGGGTTAAGCAACGCACTATGAAGCAAACAGCAGCCACCGCAGCACGAGTTCGATCCCTGCTGCCGGCCAGGGAGGG
>JAGFMF010011747.1:15802953-16182298 GCA_019455555.1 Galemys pyrenaicus | reverse complement strand
CCTCTCACCCCCGCACACCTCTGGCCTGTACCCCAGTGCTTGTGCAAAAATAAATAAATCTTTAAAAAAAAGTTGAATTTCAGATTAACAAAACATTTTAAAAAAAATAATAAATAAATAAATAAATAAATAAATCCATCAGCCTCTTATTTATCTCTCCACGTCTGCTTCCATCCGTTTCTTTCACTAATCCTTCTCGGTGTTCATTCATTCCTTCACTGGTTTGTAAAACATGTGTTAGGCTCTTACTCCTGCAGAAATTGATTCAGGCACCAGGGACAAAGTATGACTAGAATTAACATTTAAACAAAATGAATTCCAGAAATAAAAAGTTCCTGTCTGCTCCTGATATATACGTTACAGTTCTCGTTTTGCACTGCTTGATCTAGCAAATGAAGACTAACGTGCTCTTTAGATACTGTGCTTAAATCAAATTGGGGAGTGTGAGTCCGGCAAATTCTTTCACACAGGGACCTCCAATGGGTTATATATTTCCCAGCCACAAACCCACTTTCTCCAATTCACGTGATCTCTCCAGGGCACCGATGCTGAAGCCTGGCAGCCTCCCTAGAATGACCAACTTACTCAAATGTCAGTTTTTACAAATCACTGTCATTCGGAAACAAAATAGACCTACGAGACTCACCAGGGTATGAATCTTGAATGTGAGGTTCTATTGCAATCAATGTTTTAGATAAAATATCATGAAATATATAAGCACCTCAAGGGCTCTAACTCCCTGCTCTCATGTCCACTTGGGGGTACACTGGCATTAAACTGAGTCTGTCTGATCTAATAAGCGACGACGCAAATCTCATAGTCAACATAAAATGAACAACAAAAAAGCAACATGTTTCACCCTCTTGTAATGATTCTCGTCTTTCCTGCAAATTACATGTCAGAACAAACTGTCTATTTTCAGGACACTATTGATGTTTTATTCTTATCACTTTTTTCCCCCATGGAAGGAATAGAACATGCAAACCTTGATTACGGCTGAATCACATCTTATACGTGGAGGGGACAGTGTGGTGAGAAGGACCGTCTGGCCAAGCCGAGCCCCTCTCACGTGGGATGCTGTGCGCAACTCAGATGGTTCAGCTGCGTGATCCGTGAAAGGTGCCACTTCCACGGACCCGCCCTGGTGGTTCCCACGCGGCGAGAGCCAGTTCAGAACCTGTCCCTGCTCCATCTCCACTGTGTGCTCACCAGGCCAGCGGTGGAGGTGACCACCCAAGGGGGCCAGGAGTCTCCCCAAAGCCCAGGTCAGGGCTGGGAATGAAGGGGAGAAGGCTGTGACAGCCCAAGTGCACTGCAGGCGCAGGGGTCTGCACCTGGAGGTGCCTCCTTTCCTGCAGCCACCTTGGACGAGGGGCCAGCTCTGATCGTCCATCCTGGGGACAGGACCTGCTCCGTTCACCCAGCTGCTCCCTCACGCGCGCGGCCCACAGCCACGGGCGCTCTGCTGGGATGAAAGACATGCATCCCTCACTGCCAGCAACCTCAAAGTTATGAATGAAAGAGAAGCTTGAACCAAGCTGCCTCTGTTTTCTAGAGCTGCCGAAACCACGAGCAGGCAACTTAACCAATGCAAATGCATCGCCTCGCAGTTCTGGAAGCCAGAAGTCTCAGATAAAGTGTCAGCGGGGCTGCTTGCTCCGGAGCTGGGAGGGAGAAGCCGCCTCGTGGGGTGCTGGCCTCTGCCGTCCTTGGCTCGCAGACAGACTCATCACTTCCTCACCTCCTGCCCAGGTGCCGCTCTCCCTGCGCATGTGGCTGTCTCCAGTTTCCCTCTTATGTAAGAGCAACAGTCAGATTGGACAGGGCCCACGCTATGACCTCACCTTCACGCACTGGCTCTGCAGCCACGTCATTTCCAATAAGGCAACAGTGGAATTAGGACTTCAACATATGAGTCTGCGCAGGATTCGACTCAGACACAGCAGATGCTGGCCGCAGTAAGGGTTTGTGAAACGATCCTCTGCTTTAAAACTAGGAGCATGAAGTGAGGTAGGAGCTCCTGGTATTGCCTTTGAATTGACTGAAAGGCTAATGTTTATCTGTATGAATAAATGTTTAAGGATTGCAAAGATAATTCTGGAGCAGGGAAGAGGGTAATGAAGAATATTATAATGTAAATAAATTTCATACTAAAAATGAGGTCTTGACCCAGGAAAGGGAAATGCAAGGGTAGAGCAGGATCGAGGATTCAGAACTAGATCGAAGGCTTTACTGGCATTCCATCCGAGTCCATCTGCGAGGCAAACAGCCCCCCACCATGAGGAAAGAGGGGGTATCCTCATACCGTGAAGGCGGTCAGTGCCCAGGCAACCACACAGAGGTTTCCACTGCAGTCTTCATACAAAATAATATTCCAGATGGGGGAGGGGCTAGAATAAAATGTGTTTTTAAAAAAGAGAATATGTCTTTTCACAAATTTTTCTCCCATTCTTAAGACTGGAAAAGTTTTGGCAATCATGCCATTATAAAGGGATGGCCACTTAAAAAGACTAATAAATTTGGCTGCTTAAAAAGGAAAATAAGAAAATACCTATCACAGTAAGGATAATAATCCTCATATACAAACAGCTCTTACAAATCAAGAAGCAAAGAAAAATAGAGACTTCCCAAAAGTGAACCAATCAAAAGTCAAAACCAGAGCCAGTCACATAATCAAGAAAATCAAATAGCTAGGAAGAGTGTTTTTTGATGACTACACTAGTAATAAAATTAGTGCAAATAAAAGCAATAATAATTTTCCTCCCCAGCTCTCACTCTGACCACATTTAAAAAGACCAGATGGAGAGGCAGAAGTATGATTCATTTCTCAAATTGTTAGGTGGAATATATAATGTTAAAACCTTCCTGGAGGACAATATACATTACTGTGGATGATAGCAAAATATGGAAATATTGCAACTGATAGTAGATAAATTGTTAACTTTACAGAGGAATATTAGATGGTCATTAAAAATCAAATCCACATACACACCACACACACCGTATAAACCATATGCCATACACACAGACACATGTTGTACCACATACACAAAAACCACACCACATATATTGCGCACACACACACACACACACTCACCCCAAATATCTGGGAAAATGTCTGTAACATTTTGTTGAGTGAAAAGGGCAGCCCCATTTACTTATTTACCTGCTATCCAAGAAATATTTTCTCAACACCATTTCTGCTTCATTTTAGGGTGGTCCTAGGAAATTAGACAACACTAAAAAATGAGAAAAGAGGGGCCTCCCTGGTGGCACTAGGGGTTAAGCACCACACTAGAAAGCATACACAGCCACTGCAGCAGAAGTTCGATCCCCGGCCAGGGAGGGGACCCACATGGCGCAGCAGACCTCTCCTGCTTCGCCCGCTGCTCCCCTCAGCAGTGTGTTTCAGTGTATTTCAGATCTGCCTGTTCTGCAACCAGCTCTGTCTGTGGTGAATCCTCTCACCCCCGCACCTCTGGCCTATACCCCAGTTCTTGTATGCATATTAAATAAATATTTTTTTAGAAAGTGAGAAAGGGAAGGAAGGCATGTTTAAAGGGAGGAAAGGAAGGAAAGAGGGAGACTGGTGCTTAAAGCCGGGATCCATGTTGCCTGAGGTCCAGGAAGGCTTCCAGGAAGTGGTAACTTGCGAGCTACTGTCTGCGGAAGGGGATCCGGGCAGTGGCAGGCTAACCAGCACAGGGCCAGCAGGAGCAAACACTGTGGCGGGTGGAGCAGATGGAGTCCGAGAAAGCACAGGAGGCACAAGCCATGGAGGACAGGACTGGGGACTCGTTCTCGGTCTGAGCTGGCGATAGGTGACAGGAAAGACTGCTGAGGGGGTGAGCAGGGCTGGCGACTGGGCAACACCACCAGAGGTCCTCAAGGAAAAAGGCAGGGCGGACCAGATTGCTGATTTCTAAAAGCGCCCCCTGCAATGTGGGCATGGCCGAGGTGGGGGCCAGGGAGGCGCTCCGCGGCCAGGAGCAGGGCTCCAGGAGCGGGAGCGTGGGTTGGTGAGGAAATGAAGAAAGGACGGGCGTCAAGAAATCCGCACTGCAGGAGGTGGGGCAAGCGGCCTCTGAGGCTGGAAGCAAGAGCGCACCGGCACAGCAGGATCCACGAGGTTGTGGTGGCGGCGCCCAAGGGCCCCTCAGCAGCCACCGTAAGTGATCAGTCTGAACTCTGAAGGCGTTGGGTTGGTGTCCATTTCTTTTCTCTGTTTTTTTTTTTCCCTAAAGTTTATTTTTTCAATGTGTGTTTATCATTGTTACAGAAATTATAAAGCTTTTTATTTCCTTCAGTGAAATTGGGAAGAAACGAAGACGCCAGAGAATCAGAAGCGAAAGGAAACAGGGCAAAGGCAAATGAGCACTTTTGCTTCAGCTAAGAAGAAGGTGAGAACTGGGAGGTGGGAATGGGGCTTGCCAGATCCTCAGTACTGGGGTGCCAGGCTCTGCAGGTGGCTTCCTGCGCCCACACATTCTCATCACTTTTCTACCTAAAGGCCCAGCCCAGACCAGCTTGTAGCTGTGCCAGCTAGTCCCTGCGATGATGCCCGGCACACAGACGCTCGTCTTCCGTTCATGGCGCTCTGACTTTCATTATAATTAATTATGCAGACACGACCTCCCAACACTTGCAAAGCGACTCCCTGACCTGGTGGGTTTCAGAGTCTGAAGAAGCGAAGTCTGAATCCAGCCTTCTCCTTTCTGGGTGCCTCTGGGTTGGTTCTGCTCATCCTCTCGAGCTTCCTTCTCATTCTATGGTGGGCATCGTGTTCTGTGCTGCCTGCGAGGCTGCAAACAGAGTTAATGCATGCAAAGCACTTGGCATGGCGACTGGCATCTCGCAGTTTGTTTATTGTGTATCTATTTTTACTTTTCGTTTCTGAATCCCCAGCACCCAACACAATGCCTTGCATAACGAAGGTAAGCAACAAATGTTTGTTGAATTTAGTTGACTGCAGATTGGACTCAATTGCAAAAAGCTGGAAAAAAGGAGATGCATACTTTTTTCATTCATATTTTATATTTCTCGTCAAGAGACAGGCTCACTGTAGTGACTCCATAACGCATATTGGGCTTTGTTCTACGTGTCAGACATGTGTGCCGCAAGGGCTGGGGACACACCCCAGCTGGTCACAAGCATCAAAGTGCCTGAGAGAAGGTCTGAAAGGGCAAGCAGGGCCCATGATGGACCACGATGACCCTGGCCTGCACCTCCCCCGAGACTTCTAGAGCTCATCTCCTGCCACTTGTACAGATTCTCTCCCACTGGCCTTCTTGCTGGTCCTCAAGCATCCCCAACAAGAGCTGCCTCAGGGCCTTTGCCTCTGCTGCTCTCCCGACCTGCCAAGCCTCGGTCTCCTACCTGCCTAAATCTTAGCCTGTGATGGCTCATTTCAGATGTCCCCTTGACTGGGGCATGGGACCCCAGAGTTTGAGTGGAACATGATTTTCAGTGTGTCTGTGAGGGCATTTCTTGATGAAATTAATATCTGAATCGGTGGACTTAGTAAAGCAGACGCTCCCCTCAATGTGCATGGGCCTCATCCAGCCAGACCTGCTGAGTGAGAGGGGCTCCTCCCGCCCAGCCGCCGACCTGGGAGCCTGCTCTGTTCCTCCCCTTGGACTCGAGCCGAAACATCAGCTTTTCCTTGGACTCAGGTCTGCCAGCTTCTGCACAGGAACATTCATTTGACCCCGAGGCTCCACATCCCGGCAAGAGCTATGCCCACGGTCTCCAGCTGCCAGCTACAGGTCTCAGGACCTACCAGCCTCCACCTTTACAAGTGTCAGTTCTTCACAAAGCATCACTTACAGGTCAGTTGTCCATAGCATAATATACAAAAGTATGTAAGCCCATGAGTGTACATATTGATATGCGGTATTGGTGCATATACCCATATCCAAATGGATATCCTACTTCTGTTTCTTGTAGAAAAATGTAACCTCTTCATCAGGTAAGTGGATCTGAAAGAGCAGCTCCCCCATAGCCCACCCATTGCCCCGCTTTCTCCCTGCAGCCATGACGCAATCTGACATTACATCACATATGCACGTGAATACCATTAACTGCCTGGCGCCCTTCCTTGGATTGTCAGCTTCTTGAAGGCAAGGAGTCTACCTATTTGGCACATTCGTATGTTCTAAGGGTTTGAGACTGTGCCAGGAGCATTATAGACATGCATATATGTTTGATGACTGACTGAATGAATGATGGGATGAAGGAATGGTATCGAGAGTGAATGGTATAGGAATGATGCTCCTGCCATCAGTGAGCTTCAGAATGGGAGCACAGAGAGAAAGGGCTGCTGTCTTTTTTCCCTGGCACCACATTTCAGGAAAGAAATACAGCTTGTCGAACAAAACAGATTCCTTGGCCATTAAATGGGTTGTGGAGTTTGGGGTTATTTCTTTTTTTGTTCTTCAGGAAGCTATAAGAAGAACTCTGTTTATCTTGTTCTCCAGCACTGTAAGGGGTAGGCTGTAAATAGGAAAAAGGACATAAAGCTGATGAGTGCTAACCTTCTTTTTCCATGGAGGCTTCTGCTCAGGCCTACTTAGCATTTCAATCTATATAAACTCAATGGGCCATAGAACCCTCTTTTATATACACACCAATTAACATTATTCTTTAATAGGAAGAAGTTTAGGGGATTTTTTTTTAAGTTGGATTCAAAGTAACATGCTTAATCACAAAAACCTGATGTTAATGAGTACAATGGGTTCAAAGGCAGCTTGGGAAGTTACACTTAGCACTTTCATTTTGATTTCTCAACAACCTTAGAAATGCCAGTAAAAGAGCCTCCTTTGATGGCACTTAAGGCCTTCTATGATCTGATCCTAAACTGTCTTTGCCACCTTTTTCCTATTCCATCTCTCTAGGCTTTCGGAGATTTGGTCATTCTGAAATTCTCAGATCCTTCCATGGGCTTCTCAATCTCATGTCTCTGTGATACTGCTGACACTGCTTCTTTTGCCAGTAACATTCTCCACCCACCTGACACCTTCAGGTGATGAAAATTATTTTTAATCCTTGAATATCCTAAGCACCATCAAATGCCACCATTCAGTGTTCTGCACTCCCTCAGCCCAGTAGGAAAGCCCTTTCCCCAGTGAAAGCCCTCAGCTTCCATTTGGGCATCCCCACTCTCCCCACCTTCAGTTCAGGTGTTCTGGGTGAGAGTCCCCAAGGACTACACCAATCAGTGCTCAGCACTTCCCTGACTCTGGTGATTGGCTCAGTGATGGTGATGTGACTAGGGTGATGGTCAGAGAATCTCAGGACCACTGCAGAAATTACCAGAAGATGTCTTTCTTTGAAGCTGAAACAGGGAAGGTCAGGCCCATTAGGACCATTCTGTCACTGCCTGGATGAAAGGAAAAACAACAGACTCCAGCAACTGAACAAAGTATCAGCCTGGCATACGCCAGTCAGTGCCTGGATCCAGCCCCACCTGAAGCCAGACCTGCCCTTGAGTTTCCACTACACCAAAATAATAGCTGTTATTTGCAACAGAAATTGTCCAGCTGAGATGTCCAAACCCTAACCGCCCCCCCACCACAGTGAGATTAGAAATTTCTAGAAGGCAGGTTCTGTATCCAGTTGACCGTTGCATTTTCATAGCCATTTAGAACAGGCTTTGTACGTACTAACTGTTCACTTAATGCTTGTTGAACGCATTCAATGAAATGAAAAAATTACTTTTTAATAACTTAGCTGTGCTCCCTGGACTAAATTGCCCAAGTGTTTATTTGATGTAATTATGAAATAACACCTTCAACCAATTTAGCACAAAAAAAGTTCTAGTGGGGACATTTGTCTTCATTTAAATGTTTCTCAAATATTACTTGTCCCCCTTATGGGAGAAAAATATTCAACTGCATTAGTGTTTTTGTGTTGAATATGAGATGAAACTCCTAAAGACTAATTTTCCAGATTACTTATTTTATATTTAGTGCCATTAATTCCACATGTGTGAAAACCATATAATTATACCCACACTATTAGTACTGAATAAAATTCTGTATTATTCAAGTGTAGTAATAGATAAATTGGCACTAGACTCATGTACACAAATGAGGCTTTTGAACTTTAGTGTGATTTCAATTATCTCACTTTAGCATCAAAAGTGCTCAGAAAAATGCCAAGATTCTGCATTTGCTAAATAGTCCTCCACTTCCACCCTCCTTTTAGCCGGACACCCACACGACCAGGTTCAAGGTCACATCTCCTGGCTGCACCCAGAAATAGTTCCATGACAAGCCTGTGTTCTTTCCAGCAGGGGGCGGGCAATAGAAGAGCAGTCCCCAAACACTGTTCCAGGGAACCCCAGCGCTTTGAGCTGCTCCCTGAGAAGAGAGCCCGCTCGACCCATGGGGTCCGTTGACGCTCCTCTGACTCCCCGGGGGCACACCCCGCAGGGAAGAAGCCCAAGGAGAGCAGCTGTCTTGACCACGGGGCCCCTTTCTGGCTCCACACCTGTTGACGTCTTGATTTGGAAAGAAGTTAGGTGAGAGCGTCAGGTGAGCGACCCCCTGCAGTGTGCTTGGAACTGGGCACAGGGATGGAGAGCGGCAGTAAGGGGACGCTCTCCACGTGCACCACGACGCTCATTCCTTCATTTTTGGTGGCTCCGTGCGTCGTGTCCCGGAGAGTGCATAGAGGGATACGTGGGGAAGTAAATGAAACCCTGAGAGGGAGATAGACAAACCACGTGACATCAGGGCAGGTGGGACTCTGGGAGGGGGCTTCGCGCCTCTGCCGCTCTCACTCCCCTGGGATGAGCTAGGGGCTTCCGACGACTCTCCGTGCCCTCCTCTGGGTGAGGGAGCAATGCTCAGCCATCGTCAGAATTAGACATGAAATGAGGAAGATGAGAGAGAGATGAGGAGGGGAAGGAGGGAAGAGATGGTCAAGTCTGGGTGGAGGGGAGAGGAACATTATTTTCTGGAAAAGCTCAACAGGGGATCTGTGTCATCAGGGCTGGTGGGCGCCAGGTGCTGAGGTGGAAAGCCCAGCCCTGCTCAGTTATCCTGCAGGAGAAATCCACCATGTTGGTGCAGATACCGCCATGGGGCGGTCAGAGCTGAGGAGACACGTCCCACCTCAGCAGCCCCGACACTTATCTTCGCCTGACAGCTGGCCCTTGGCCTCCTCTCCTAGACAGTCCACCTCAGCTTCGCCCTGAAAAATTCCCAGGAGCACCCTCTGGAAGGACCCTCCAAGACAAGCAACCAGGTGAACAACCCGGTACATTCCCTTTCACTGCTCACTGTCCTGGCTGGAGGCCCAGCTCTGGGGGAGAGAGTGCCCTCAATGGCATTCAGGACTTGGAACAAAGCAACTGAAAAAGAAGCTGGACTAACCCGCAAGCAGGAATTTGAAACCGCCGGACTCAAAGTCAAGACATGGCATTAAAATCTAAAATTTACACAGGCCTGGTCAGAAGCCGGAACCATCAGCCTGGCGTGAGCAGCCAGCCGCTGAGTCTGTGACCTGGTGGGCTGGGGTGGCCTCCCCCAACAATGCTGGAGAAGGAAATATACCAGCGTTCCTCTACCTCCCACTTACAGATAAATTTAGAGACATAAGCTCACTGGTAAAAAAGTTTATGAAAATCATTCAAGAGTTTTCTGTGCATTCACTAACTCACGAGATAGTTCTGCCATGCCAAGTATCTGTTGGGTTTACCATGACTTCCTCCGGTGCCAACATTCGTGCTTGCTCCCCCAGGGTAAGGGCGGGGGGCTTCAGCGGAAGGTGGTTTGCATAGCCATCGCCGGTGATGAGTCTGAATGCCAAATGTTACTTCTACTCAGTGGGACTGGCTTTTCTCTTGAAAATAGTACAGGAAAATGTCCTTATTAGCACAAATCTCAAAACCTATGCATGGTGGTGGGTCAAGAGGCCCCAAGTATTCTTTCTGAACCAACTTTTTGTTTTCAGGGATTCCCTTATTCGAAATCATACCTAACACCCCAATGTGCCCACAGAATACTCACTCTGTTCTGTAACAATTTACACAAAACATGATTAAAGCTTCTGGAAGATTCTACTAGGACAACTGGAAAAAGAGATGTTCCAGGGCCTCCCTGGTGGTGCAGGGGGTTAAGCACCACACTATGAAGCATCTATAAGCAATGCAGCACAAGTTTGATCTCCAGCTAGGGAGCTGACCCACAGGGCACAGCTGACCGCCCCTGCCTTGCTCGCTGCTCCCCTCAATAGATCTGCCTGTTCTGCTCCCCACTCTGTCTCTGGTGAATCCTTTCACCCCCCCAGTACCTCTGGCCTATACCCCAGTTCTTATATGCACAAAATAAATAAAAATAAACCTTAAAAAAACCCAACTTAGATGTTTCAACATAGCTTGCCTACTGCTAAAGGGTAGCAAGAGAAAACGTAGATACCATAGAAGAAGAAACCCAGCCCACGTAGCAGTCCAGGCCTCTGACTCCACCATCGTTGGTCTCCCTTACTCTGTCCATCCCTCTGTCAGGCAGAACCACATTTGGCACGAAGTCAGTTACCCTGTCTGGGCTTCTTGCTTGTGGCTCTGCACCTGGCCTCATAGTCATGGAGGACATACACGAACTGGGCTCCCATTTCTCTGCACGGATGTATGTGTGCTCTGTTGCTGCTGTAACAAATGGTCACAACGGTAGTGGTTTAAAATAACACAAATGTACTGACTGCTGTACAGTTCTGGAGTCAGGTCCATGGTGTTGAGTCTTACAGGGCTCAATCACTAAAGTGCCGGCTGAGTTGCAGTCTTTGGCTGGAAGGGTGGACCTGTTCCTTGCATCTGCTCTTTCCGGAGGCTGTCTGCATGTTTGGGCTGTCTACTTCCCGCTTCTACTTCCATTGTCTGCCCTCCTTCTCTGGTTCTGACTGACCTGCTTCCCTCTTCCAAATGCCCTTCTGATTACATTGGGTCCACCCACATAACCCAGGATAATCACCTCTTCTCCAAAGCCTTTGCTATCTATACACATTCACAGATGCCCATGTGAGGAGACATTCACAGATGTTGGAAATTAGTGGGGAGGCATCTTTGGGAGAGAGGGGTGATGTTTTCCTTCAGACCACAATGAACAAAATCCAAAAGGAAATGCCATTTATTATGGACTGAATGTCTGTGCCCCCTCCCCGGCCCCACCATCTGTCTGTTGAAACCTCACCATGTGCTGTATTAGGAGGCAGGCCTTGGGGAGCGGCTAAGTTAGATGTGGTCATGAGGGTGGAGCCCTCACCAATGCGATTAGTGCCCTGAGAGGAACAGTGAGAAGCTGGCGTGACTTCTCTGTTCTCCAGCACGAAACTGCAGTCAGAGGTTGGCAGCCTGCCACCTGAAAGAATGTCCTTCCAGAACACAGCCCATTGGCACCTTGAGCTGGGACTTCCAGCCTCTAGAATGGGGAGAATTAAATGTCTGCCGTTTACCAGCCACCCACCTTTATTGTCACAGCAGCCCAAGGAGCCCAAGACTCCATCATGCCAATGGCAGGGCAATTCCATCATGCAACCGAGACTCCATCATGCAAATCCATCATGCAAAGGCTTCCCTCCCTTCCAGCTCTCAGTGGGCAGATCTGGCTCAGCCTGGAGCATGCCTCCCCCTGCTTCTTAGCTCATCGAAGGACTGCACTTCCTCACTCTGTGTTCTTCAGCAAAGTCACATGACTAGTTCTGAGCCATGAGTTGTAAGCAAAACAATAGGTATCACTCCCAGGCTGGGGCATTGAGCTGCCAGCGTGAGGCCTTCTACAATCTCTTCTTCCTCTTATCTGGTTCCCAGGTGAGCAGACTCCACAACAGACCATGGTGGTTATGAAACAGAGAGCTCAGTTAGAGTTGAATTTCAAATATTGCATGGAGCTTACATACTGATGCTGGGAAATTATTTGTTATTTTACTGAAAC
The DNA here is from genome assembly GCA_019455555.1 of Galemys pyrenaicus. Classification (NCBI taxonomy): domain Eukaryota; kingdom Metazoa; phylum Chordata; class Mammalia; order Eulipotyphla; family Talpidae; genus Galemys; species Galemys pyrenaicus. The sequence goes on along the minus strand of JAGFMF010011747.1, from coordinate 16,170,365 downwards.
CCAGCTTCAACTGGAAGTTCTTTATTTTTATTGAGTATGTCTGGAGACCAGAAGTGAGAACAAGAAATAAGCCTTCGTTTAAGCACTGACGCTTAGAAGTTATTTGCCCCACAGCAGCGCTTAATGCTTCCCAAGTGCCATGGAGCACTTATTTAGGGAACTTCCAGAACTCCAGGGACCTCAGCTAGTCACTCCAGCCTTCTGAGAGAGGTGTGTCCTAGTGGGTTACAAAGTCAAAATGCATCTCAGTGCCCAGCATCCCTAGAAGCAGCAGCACAGGTGGGTCAGCAAAGCCCTTACCTCCATTCCTGCCCGCCTACCAAGGCCCAATAGTGATGCTCCTTTCTCACTTTACCAAAAAATTAAGGGACGAGGCATCCTCGGTGTTCAGTCTTGCCCCACAAATGTCCATCTTTCCTGGGATTTTAACTCAAGCTTTTGGTGTCCACCTACGCTTGGCAATGCACTTAGCAGATGAAATGTGACTTAGCACAACATGACATATTTTGTCAGTTTCGGTTTGATTGATCAGTATTTCATAATGTGTGTGCAAAACAGCCCGGGCATACTGTTTTAAATTAGAAAGTACTTTTATATCCACGGTGTGAGGGGCCCTCGTTGACACCGATGATGGCCACACTTATAAAATGCTTTTGAAAGGAATTGCATCTGACAGGCACCCAAAGGAAGTGCATTTGCAATGATAGTGGTGGAAAACAAAGGCACCGAAGGCCCAGACTTACAAAGGAGCCTTGGAGACAGGGCCTTGGCTGGCTGCTCTCCGGAAGCTCACTACCTGGGCCTGTGTGGAAATTTTCAATCCTGATAAATCTTCAGTTACTAAAGTGTGAGTGTGTTTGATGTAACGTGTGGTAGAAATCGTGCGCGATGCAATGCGCAGACAGCAGGCACAGAGGAACCAGCCCCGCCCTGCAGAAGGCAGCAGCATCTCGAGGTGTTGCCAGTTGTGTTTTGTTTTGTTGTTGTGCCTTGAAGCTGTAAATCGGGAAATCTGGATCGTGGTAGCCACCGCCATTCCCCACCCTTCCTGAATTAAGAACAGACAGCATCAGGCTAAACACGGGCGTCAGCTGATGTCTTGCAGGGGACTGAGAAGAGCAAATGAAATGTTTGTAAAAATAACCAGCTCCTGGATTGAACGTACAATAAAACCTTCATCTTTGCTACTTTGCTCTGGACGCTTTCATCAGATACTGACGTGAGAACTTTTCACTGGCACGTGCACCTCGGAAAGATCACCTGAGGTCTTGAAGTCTCCCTCCTTCCTCGTCCCTGAAGGAGATCCATGGCATGGAAAGTGACGGCAGCCTCAGTCACTCCCAGATGCTCAGGATCTATCTGAAGAGATGAGACAAGCGTGCAGGACCATCACCTCCAACCACCTCCACCTCCAGCTGTGGGCGGGGGAGTTGGAGAGCAATAAGAATAGAATCTCCAGAGACTTAATGATTAGAGGAATGGGCTCGGCGAGCGCAGGCAGAAGCCTCTCTACAAAGAATGAAAGGCTTGATTTGACCCTTGGGTGCGACCAGTGATGAAGACAGGCGGTGAGAAGAGGGGGTGCTGGTGGACTCCACGAAGGGGCTAAGTGGTGGCTGGAGACAACGAGACAGCAGAAGCCCCGGAGTAGGACTTGGGATGGGGAGGACTCATGCACTCATGCTGTGCAGCGGACTGACAGGAGCAGGTGAACATGGGACAGGCTTGGTCTGCCAGGACGCACACCCCCCAGCCACTGAAGCCATTCTCCCCAAAATAAGGTCCCTTGCCCCCCACAGCCATCATTCACAGGTTCCGTGGAAGGAGGTTCCACGGCCTCCTGAGCTCGTCTTGCAGACGGGGCCAGAGCCTGTGGGAGGCGGTGTCAGAAGCTCTCAGGACAGAGCGCTGCACCCACGCAGCCTGTGGCAATCTGAAGACCCCGTGGGGACCCAGTGAAGACTGTTGACATCGCCTGTGCCATGTGCTGCTCGGACAGGCCCGCGGGCACCGAGTGAAGATGCTGTAGCCTTGGGGTCCGAGTACAGATACCGGCCAGAATCCCCAGCCTGCGCTAGTGAGCATGGAGCCCTTGGGGCAGAAGGGTGGGAGCCGCCCAGCCTGCATGTGGCGCCACAGCCTCCCAGGACTCCTCGGAAGCCTATCTGGAGTCTGGACTTTGCACTATAAGGACCTTTAATAAAACCTTTTAAAAAAAGGGCCTCCCTAGTGGCACAGCGTGTTGCGCGCCGCACTGTGAGCCTCGCCTTGAGGATCTTTCTGAAAGGCAGACCCTCTCTTCGGGGTCTCCACGCCATCTCCACTGTTGTCGACACCAGTCCCAGCTGCCACTCCCCTTAGTTGGGTCCTGAGACATAAAGGTCTCGACCCCAATAACTTGAGTCAGGGCTGGCTTTTAGGGGAGATCCCACGGGAAGGCCCCAGTGGCTGGGCTGAGCTTTGTCACCAAGGGGTGGCCCAAACCCAAATGCAGAAGGGGGCCTCCCTGGTGGTGCGGGGGTTAAGTCTCAGCACTGTGAAGCAGCCACAGCCACTGCAGCTCGAGTTCGATCCCCGCCCACGGAGCGGACCCACATGGCGCAGCAGACCTCTCCTGTCTCCCCGCTACTAATTCAGTCCATCTGCCTGTTCTGCTCCCCATTGTCTCGGGTGAATCCTTTCGCACCCCTGCACCTCCGGCCTGTACCTCAGTTCTTGTAGGCATAAATAAATAAATCTGTAAAAAAAATAAAATGCAGAATTTCCCTTGTCCATGCACCACCTCTCCTCTTCAGCCCCACCTGCCTTGGACCACAGCAGTCTGTACTTCTCAGTCCGTATTTCAGAAAGAGCCTCGAAGGTGCGCATCTGCATCACACTGGTTTGAGAAGAACCCCGATTGCTCACAGGCTCGGCTACACTTTAAAATTAAAGGGTGGATTTGGAAAACGGTCCCGGGCCTGGCGGGTGTGACCCTGTCCATGGGGATTTCTTAAACTGCACGCAGTGATTCCAGGTAAGCCCAGGGCCAGAGCTCTGCCTTCAGGTTGCTCCTCCTTGCTGCCAGGACCACAAGGCTGGAGGTCAAAGGGCATCAGCAGTGGAAGGGAAGTGCCTCCAAAACTGGGGACCAAGAGCAGCTTGATAAATATATGCTCCTAAACACGAGCACATTTATACAGACTCATTAAAGTACAGTCACATGCTGTGTTTATAACGACAGAGTTGCCAAAAAATGGGCGTCAGTAAAACAAATCGTATTGTCACAATGGTTATTATTATTGTAACAAAACTTTAACATTTCTTACCCCTCTGCCAATGCAATCACAATGCATAATGCATTTGAGATTACTTCCAGCTGTCTCCCACTCCATGAATGGGGACATTTCTGCGCACAGAGCATCTAGACGCCGCACATTTGCATGGAAGCAGCCATCTTCCCATTCATGAGGAGAGGCTCAGGGCGGGGCTGGCCCTGCTGTGGCCACCAAGACTCAAGGCTCAGATGCAGCCTTTCTTCCTGAGCCTGATATCTGGGCCGGGGAGGAGGGCATCAGAGACCTTGAGTCTGAAGGTCTCCTCTCAGGTTCTTGTTTTACCCCCACATCCTGTAAGCAGGTAGACTACGTGTCCTTGTCTGTAGCTGAAGGTGGATACATCTGTCCCTACTGCCTGAAGGGGCTGCTGTGAGGCTGAGATAAAAGGGTGCTTGAAATGAGTTGTAAAGCAGCAACAGACCCTAATAATGTGAGACGTTTTAAGTGCTGTATTAGCAACGATAGTGGTGGCGATGGCAGCGTTACCACAACGAAGGGGAGACGAGAATCTTTCTGTCTTCAATTCTTGCAATTTCCTGTATTTTTTGTGAAGGCAGAATGGAAAGATGACTGGATGGAAGGATTGCTGCATTGCTGGGTGGGTGGGTGGGTGGGGGATGGATGGATGGATGGGTGGGTGGATGGATGGGTAGATGGGTGGGGGGTGGTTGGGTGGACTAGTAGATGGATAGTTGAGTAAATAGGTGGGTAGATAGATGGGTGGATGGATGTGTGTGTGGATGGATGTGTCTGGGTCAAGGAAGGAGTGATGGGGTGGGTGGTGAGTGGAGGTGTACAATGAAGTCTTGACATGTAGCCCAACTCCCCACCCCCACGTCTTACGACTTGACCTCTCACTGTCAATTATCTGAATGCCTTCTGGGTGGAGAACCACCATTTTGGTGCAGCCTGCAAGGTCTCTGTTCTTTGTCCAAACCTTTGCACCCGCCCCCCACACTTGGTTGTCTTCCCCATGCTTTCCCACAACCCCACAGCCTGCGCTTTCCCATCTCCAGTCCTTGGCTCCCACTGCTCTGACGGTACAAGTCAGCGTGGGTGCCAAGCCCGACTTGTACGACTTCTATTTGGAAGCCTTCCCTTGCTCAGCAAGTCCAAAGGAATCCCTCCCTCCTCTTCCACCAGTACGCCTTATCTCTTTCCATCTTGCAGATGGTAGACCTTGCTGCACACGTGAATCGCCTCCCCTCCCCAAAGGGAGAGGTAAAGAATGAGCGTCTGGTACGTGGCTGCTTCAGCAACCTCCTGCAGTTCTCAGGGAAGGTTTCGTGTTCTCGTTTTACTGACGAAGTGGCCAGGCTCCAGTAGGCTGCCTGACCAGTCTAAGGTCCGAGGCCCACCAGCAGGGGGACATGTTTACGGTCCCTGCACCGCAGCCATCAGGAGTGACCTCTCTGGAGGAAGCGTGTCTGTTGTGGCTGAATCATAAAGGTGGTTTTAGCAGTGGCGCTGCAAAGTCTGAAAGGGCACTGGGTCAGTCGGTGTACTTACTGCACTGCCAGTGCCCCTCTTCATTTTGGGGCCACACCTGCCCAGCATGCCACACAAGGTAACCCCAGCAGAGGCAAAGCACTGCAGTCACTGAGCCCCACGAGCTGGCTCTGATTCTGTGGCATCACTGGCTGTCAGCTCATTAGAAAAGTCCATTGAAACAGAAAATTACATCACCTTCAAATCTTCTCTTCCACTTGAAACATAACGCACCTCAGCTTTCCAACCCTTCCCTTGGACCTTGCCTCAATTCGGGGCGAGTGGCCCCGTGACCTAGTCCCACCAACCACGACCGTCACACAGTCTGCTTTCCAGCACGCGTTTCCTTAGGAGGGCTAGAACACAGACAGTAGCCGAGGACCCGGCCCGAGTCCTTCTGAGTCGCTGTTTCCCCTGATTCGACAGCTGTTTCTGCAGTGACTTCCCTTTGTAACAGCTTTTGAAAGCTTTTATCTTAAACTTTGTAGAAACACAATTCTCTTTTCACACGACTTCATTCGTTTACATGAAATATGTAGCATTTAATTACATGAGTTATAATAAAGGAACACCTGAGGCAGGGGGAATGGGAAGAGCCGAGTGCCTCTCCGGAGGGAGGCAGATCACCTGCAAGGTACCTGCAAGGCAGGTGTGGCGAAGAGCAGTCTGGCCCCAGTGCAGCCTGGGGTGTTTACCTGAGAACTGAGAAGCTATAATGAAGTTACAGACTGAGTGTGATTTATTAGGGTGCAGTGAAATAGAACTGGCTGTGGACATCTTTAATTCTACAGGAGTAGGGGTGACCTGCTTGGGGTGAGCTTGATGTATGTCTGGGTCTCCACCGCCTCACTTACCAGCTGAGCGAACTTGAGCAATCCTCCCCCTGGTTCAAGTGGAGATGCCACGTACCTGGCCAAGCATTGAGTGAGAGGATACAGACAAGGTGCGGAACACATAGTAGGTGCTCCCAAAACAGGAGCTAATGTTACAATTTTAATCCTCGTGGTTTATTTCTCGGTTATCATCCAGTGGGTAGAAAAAGATGCCTGAGTTTGCCTCACCACCCCCCTTCCTGCTCTAACAACTCTTCTAGGACCCTCTTCAAAATTAGCATTCACAAACCCCTCAGATCCTCAAAAACCTGAGACCCACCACTTCCCCTGTTTGCACTTGCAAATTGTTTTCCTTTGAATGTGAACAAAATGCACATGTGAACAGACAGTACCAGGACCCACCGCTCACACAAGTGGAAGGTCAGACAGAGGGGCACCTCTCAGGTTTCAGCCAACACTGCTATTTCCATTGCAAATCCCAGAGCCTCTTTTGTGAATTGCATTTGGTTTTTAAAGGAAGAGGGGTGCATAAGTCGCAGAATTGTTTACAGAAGCCACATCACAGAGACCTTTTCTAATGCACATAACTGGATAATATGGTAATCAACCCAAACCGATGGCATAAAGCTTTGAAATCACCAATAAGCCCTAAGTCACAATGGTTCTACCATGTCTAGTTGATCCAATTTTGGAGTCTGTGTCACACTGCAGTGTATTGTCTTTGTTTTTCATTTTGGCGGAAACAGGGAATGTCTGCCAGCTCACCTTTTAAAAAATGTTTGATTGTAGCAAGTTGTAATAATTTGTGCCCAGTACAAACTTAACAAAAAGTAAACATCCCTGCTATGCAGGAGACATAGAAACATATAGCACATAAAACGCACACAAGAAATGGAATGAAGCACACGTTAATGTCAATTTTTGATGTCAATTTTCATTTCTGCAATGGTCGAGAAATTAAGATAATGATTACTCAGGGCCAAAAAACTTTGCCACGTGCAGCATCAACATTGGTGGCATTTTCTGACTCACGGGTGGATTTGTGGTGCTGGAGAGGTGCCTAGACTTCGTAATTCACGAGAATTATAATTAACAAGGAAAAATTACTCATCTATTTACATTCCCATTTGAACACTAGATAAATTATTTGCTAAAAGCCCCTTAATGAACCCAAAGTACATAATTACCTAGTATATTGGTCCCACTTTCAGAGGTTAGAAACTATAGCAAAATGACTTCCCCCCCAAACTGTTCCCTTACAACTCCTGCTAGACATCTCTTTTATGGTTTTTAAAAGTTATATTGGTTTTTTTAAATATCAAAATATTTTATGCAAAATATTTCATTTTTAAAAAATTCACTCTCGCTCTTGGGAGAGTGTATGTGCAATTGTTAAAGATGTACTGCAGATTGCAATAAATTCTGAAATTAACACTGAATATATTTTCATATTATGTTTACATATGGGTAGGTTTTTTTTAGACTCCCTATCTTTTTTAGATTTATGAGATTCTCTACAATAAGATTCTTGTGTGAGTATATTTAAATTTCATATGTGTATATATTTATACACACACAGAGCAAGATTACATACTTGCTTTAATTTCTCCCAATCTTAAAAACTCATAAAATATTTAAGCTGTTTCAGGACCAGAATAGAAATGCCTCAAACTGTTGTTTAAAATCACATCCAACCTTCACCTACCCGTGCTAATGAATGGGGCAGTGTAACTCTGAGGCCAATCCATCAAAAATAATCAATGCACAGCTCTCAATGACGAGCCTTGTCTCTGCCCCCCGCCTCCCACCCTCCCAGCCTTCGACCTTAACTCCAGCTGCGCAGAAAAGACTCACTGGTCTCGCTCCTCGTTGCCTGTCATCTCCCTGATGAAACGTCCAGTCGGGACTAGACTGATCCAAAGGTGAGCAGAATGAATAATCTGCCAGCTGCGGAGCTAAGGGTCAGTTGATTTAAAGGTTTCTGTGGCTTCATTCATTCATTCAGCAGATATTTATTGAGGTCTTCGCACGTGTGAGACACTGGGCAGTGGGCTGGGGCTGTGGCGGTGCACATGTTGAACGTTCCCTTGCTTTTAGTGAAGTGTGCAGCAGAGGAGAGGACCCGGCAGAATTAAAGCAGCCCGGAGCAGCAGCATGAGGAAAAACGCGAGATGCAAGCAAAGCACGAACCGGGTCTGCTGGATGGGGCTCGGGTGCCCGCGAACATCGTCCATGGGAAGTGACCCTCACCCCCTGCTGAGCTGAGCTGGCAGAGGGACGTGGTTGAGGGACTGCAGCCCAGAGAGTCTGCATGAAGGTCCAGGGCAGAAAGGAGCAACGAGAGTGGGCGGCTGTGCCACCCACCAGGGCGGAGACCCCAGCAGGATGCGCCCAAGCAGCCAGAACTGCCATGGCGGGGGGGGGGGGGGGGGTGAAGTGGATCTCGACCNGGGGGGGGGGGGGGGGGGGGGGGGGGGGGGTGAAGTGGATCTCGACCATGGGTGGTGGCCACCCCGCCATGCTTCAAAGCTGCCTCCGTGTGCTGTGTGGACTGCAAGCCAGACCGTCAGAAACTAAGACCGGCCATCCTCTGGGAGCCCCCCTCGTCCCCCCAGGGAGAGGCGGCACAGCCCGCAGCGGGATGCAGAGGGGCGCGCCCCTCCAGGCCAGACTAGCGGACTGAGTCTGAGATGCTGCGCCCAGCAGAGCAGCGCCAGGCCTGCCAGAGAACACGAGGGCGAGGCAGCGCCAACCCGACACTCACTGCGGACTCGCCGGGTCTCCCCAATCCACGGGGAAGCCCTAACCACCAGTGTGTCACGAAGGGGTTGTATCTGGACATGACTGAGGCGAGTGTAATGAGGCCTCTCGGATGGCCCCCACTTCAGTCAGACTGCTGCCCTCACGAGAAAAGAAAGTTGGGGCGCAGAGACACTGCAGAGAGCGAACAGGCTGTGAGGAGGCAGGACGAGGGCGGGACCTTGACCTTGGCCCTCCAGAACTGCCAGAAAACACACTTCTGATGGTCAGTTCACGCAGCCCAAGCCGAGCGCAGAACCTGGACAGAGCCGCCACCCGCCAGCCCAGCCGCCGGGTCGCTCACACATCGCCCACGCGGCTCCACCCAGGCTAACAGCTGGGATTTGTGACCGGCACAGGACATAAATATTTCCTCATCAGCGGATTAGAGAACAGTGTCGCCAGTGCTGTTGCAGGTAAAATACTAACAAGAAGGAAGCGCCTCGAAGGCCTGGGCTGGCACCAACGCTGGAGGGAGAAGCGAGGTGAGATGGAAACCCGGCCTGAGGGGTAACAGGCGCAGCTCGTGGGGCTGCAGGAAGAGGCGGTCGCACGCAGCCAGCTCTCTGTGACCTGGGTGTGGAGACAGACGGCAACAGTCTATGTTAGAGAAAGAAAAAGTGCTGTGCTGCCTAGACACCTCTAGCCCTGCGCGTCCTTCCGTCCACCCACCATCCCTCTGTCCATCCACCAACCGCTGCATTCCTGCGCGCGTGCTGCGAAGCAAAGCAAATTGCCCACACCACCCCCACCCCCAGCCCCTGCTGCCCGCTCTCCACTCACCACAGACAGGCTCTGCTTCTGCTCTATTTTTAAGGTGAAGTTTATATACAATGAAGTGAACAAACCTTAAAAAATTAAACAGCACTATGAAATTTTAATTGCTGTACAATATAAGTGAACATATGTAAATATATATCTCTTGATAAGTGCTGACATTACATACACCCGTGAGACTAGTTTCCATCACCAAGACAATGAACATATCAATCACCCCCAAAAACTCCTGTGCCCCTGTGGAAAGGCTTCCTTCCAGCCCACCCCAGGCAACCACACATCTGCTTTTTATTGCTATGGATTCATTTTCATTTTCTAGAATTTTAGATAAATGGAATCAGATGGGGTCACTCTCATTTTGCTGGACCTTTATGTCCCTCAGTGTAATTATTCTGAAATTCACCCGAAGAGTCTCTCCTCAGTTCAGTCCTTTCGTTTTATCGTTGGGGTTCCGCCGTACTGACAGCCCAGCTCTGCACCTGCTGATGGACCTCTGGGTCACTCCCAGCTTGGGCCCTTACCCATAGGGTGGCAGTGAACAACACAACCAAGGCTTTTCATGGGACATAAGCTTTCCTTTCTCCAGGCGTGGACTGCCTGATGGACAGGGAATGCAGAGCCCCTTAAGAGACCTCTCTCCGAAGGAGTCATGCCGCCGGAAGCAGGTAAGTGTTCAGGTGACCCCGCATCCTGGTAACCTGTGGTTCTTCTCCAATCTTTCAATTTCAGCTCCCTTAAACAATGTGCTTGGCTTCTTGGTGTGGATACTTGTGTTTCCCTAATGACTACTGATGTCCAGCATCTTTCCAGGTGTTTATTTGCCATCTGTAGATCCTCTTTAGTGAAGCGTCTGTTCAAATCTGTTGTTTATTTCTTACTGGGTTGTTTGTTGTCATGTTGTGGATTTTAAAGAGGTCTTCATATATTCTGAGTATAAATCCTTTATCAGATGATTTGAAAGCCGTTTCTCCCAGACTCTGCCTTTTCTTTTCTTTTCCTTATTGAGAAGCAGAAGGGTCAGATTTTGATGAATTGACCATTGTGTTCTTCTGTGATGCCTGCTTTCATTATAGAATCTAAGAACTCTTTACCTAATCGGGGCTGTTTTCTTTTGGAAGTTGTATTAATACACAGGTTTACTCGGTGTAATGTTCTCTTACATGGTCCAGTTGGAGTGAATTCTTGTTAAGGTAGATTGCAGATGCTTTTTTTTTTTTTACATACAGATATCTAATTTTTCCAACACAAATATTTAAGGAAAAGACTAAATTTGCTGTTCTCTGCACACTCCCTATTGATCTTGTCTAGTCTGATGACTGGAGCTTTATGTAAAGTTTTAAAATCAGGTAGTGCCGGCCAAGCAGCTTTATTATTCTTTTCCAACTTTTCTTTTATTGCTTTAGGTCACTTGAATTTCCATATAATTTTAAAGTGAACTTATCCACTTATATAAATAATCTTGTTGGAGGTGTGATTTCTTCACTATGGACCAATTTGGGGATAAATTAATCTTAATAATGTCTTGTAATGAGGCATTTAACCATTTAATTTAGACCATCAATATAATACTGGTACGATCTGATTTCAATCAATAATATTGCCGTTTACTTTTCATCTGCCCTTTTTTGTTCCTTCCCCCCTCCTTTTCTGCCTTATTTTGAATTAACTGAATTTTCCAATAATTTCATTTAGTCTCCTTGTTGTCCATTTAGCTACAATCCTTTCACATTTTATTCTAATGGATGCTTTCAAGTTTACAGCGTCCATCTTTACTTTTCAGTCTAAAAGACACTTTGTTTCTAAAAGACACTTTCACTGGGTATAGAACTGCATAGATTGATTTTTTTTTGTTTAAATTCAGTTCTTTCAAAAAGATGTTGCTCACATTTCTCTCACTTGCATTATTTTGGAGGCGTTTTCTACATGTAGATGTATAGTTTTGTCATATTTGGAAACTATTTGGTCATTATTTCCACAAATAACTTTCTGTTCTCACCTCTTTTCTTCCCTTTGGGGACTACAGTTACCTGCAAGGTGGATGCTCCCTAGTTGACTCATGTTCTTTTAATGTTTCTTAAAATGTCTCTTCTTGGCATTTCATTTTGGACAGTTTCTATGGCTATGTCTTCAAGTTCGCTAATCTTTTTTCATCAATGTAGATGTTGAACACTAGCTCAGCTTTGTCTCCCCAACTCAAGGAAATTGTACTGTGGCCAGAAAACTCCCAAAGCAGTGAAGCAGGGCAATTGTGGGACTCCCTCTTTCTTCTCCTCACTCACTGTCCTGCATCCCTGGTGCCTGGTATCTTGTAACCTGCTGCTTTTATATAATCTGTGCATGTATTTCTTGTTTCAGGTGGGATGATAAATGTGATCCTTAGCAATCCATTTTGCTAGTCTGGAATATCAAGATTTAAGTACACCATTTGTAAATTTTAACAAATTTCTTTATCAATGAAACCTAAATTGCTATCAAGCTATAAAATAATAATTGACATCTCCCTCAGAAAGTCATCTCATGTCCCTCCCAGTTGAATCCTTCCTCAGTCCCTCAGGGAAGTCACTGTTATGTTTATTCCATCATTTACGATTCCATCATTTATGATCTAGAACATCATATAAATGAACTACACAATATATAATATACACTTTCACTTGTGTCACTCATTCTGTTTATGAGATTCAGCCGTGTTTTTATTTCAAAAGCTTGTTTCTTCTTATTGCTGAGTACTAATCTAGAGTTTATTTTTTATTTTTTTTTCCTCATTGGACACCTTGATGTTTTCAGTTGAGAGCTATTACAAAATAAAACCATCGGTAAGTCTTATTTTGCAGGTCTTTTGTGCACGTAAGCTTTTATTTCTTGTGAGTAAATATCTAACAGTGAAAAGGTTTGGTTGTAAATGGGAAATTACTGTCTATTTAATTAACTAATTGAGTAATTAATTTTATTTATTTATTTCCAAAATAGCCTTACCATTTTATATTCCCACCAAAACTATGAACATTTTAGTTGTTCCTCATTCTTGGTAACATTTGGTGATTCCTCGTCCTCTTGACTGAAGGTTCTAGCCAGGTTGTGAGGGTTTAATCCCACTCTCCTCACCACATAGGCTTCTGGGCACTCTTCTCTGCACTCATAGAGCTTCCTTTGTGAAGTATCTGCTCAAATATTTTTCCCAAGTTGTAGTCACTTTTAATTTTCAAATTAAAATTCCCTGAAAATACTGGAATAATAAACAGCCTGCTGAATAAACAATGACCTAGACACGTGCATGGAATTTTACTTGGGAAAGTGCTTGTGAATCTATGGAGATGGAACGAGAAGCAAACCACACCTAGTGTATCTACAAATGTGTTACTTGTCATTCTGCAGATGTCATTCTGGACACATTAGACACTCTTTCTGGAAGTTGTCAAACTTCCACAAGAAAAGTAAAACAAATCCGCAGGTGACCACCATCCAGCTTTTATAATTACCAGCATTTTGCTGTTCTTGCTTCCCTCCCCATTCTGCCTTAGCTGTAGGACTTTAGAACAATTCCAGACATTGTCTTACAGCTCACCCATAAGTGGGGTGCAATTTTGACAAATTGAACTGAAGTTACTCCTTTAGAACTTTATTTGACTGTAAGTAATGGAAAGAGTTCCAAATCCAATCTTGGCCCAGATTAGAGTACAAAACTGTATGATTCAGAACAAACTCTACCCTTAGCTTCGGCCACCTGTCCCATATCTTAGTGATGCTGTCCCATGAGATGAACTTCGGTTCTTAGTCTCTCCATAAGGGAAAGAAGGTGATATATACTTTATTTTCTAAAACACACCTGAAAACTCAGTTGAAAATTAGGATTCCCTTACTTCGTTTTAAGAATAATATAAAACTAATTAATAGTTATAAGAATAATTAATATAAACTGAGAATTATAACAACTCTTAGAAGTTATAAAATAATTGATCATTACTCTTATTTAATCTTATGGGTTTACATTTTAGGAGGGAAAGACAGCATTTAATATAGCTATGGGTGTTAAATAAAAATTGAGAGAGTAAAGGAGACAGCAGAGCTACTTGATCCTTCCCAAAAGATGTGAAATCTTACAGGAACTGGCATCCTGGGAAGCAATGAAAGACCCAAAAGAGTAAGATGAGGACAGGGCAGAATAAGTGCCAGGCTTGCAGGCTCCACAGAAACACTTGGAATTCTGAACCATAGGAATTCAAAATGATCAATCTAAAGCTGAACTGTAGTGCAAATTTTAAACCCAAGGGTTGAGAAATCCAAGAAGGCACAAGTAATCAAATGAAACAGGCCCGTTCACCCCGGGCCCCCTCGTCTGTCTCATGTGGTCTGTCTGTTCCATTCAGTGCCTTTATGGGGTCTCCCGCAAGCCTAGCTTTGAATTTTTCTGCATTAGTCTCAGTTTAGCCTCTTGGAACCTGTGGTTACATTACCAAGGAAACTCCTCGTCTGAAGTGGGAGCCACCTCTATAGGCTATAAATACAATGCAATTAGCCTCTCAAGTGCCTTATTATAGAATATATCAAGAACACCTACATGGACTCACAGATTAGAGGATGGAATTTCTGTAGCGAGAAGGCCGCTTCTTTCAAGGCTGACTTTTTATAGATGCAGGGGGTAAAAAAAGAACAAGCCCACAAATAATAAAACTCTTTTCAATCAGCAAGTGTGGACATCACTTTGATTGTCTTATTCTCCACTCTCCAAATCCATGCATCGCTGAATAGCCATTTGGAGTCCCACTCCTGGCAGTAATTATCCAAATATAAGCGTAAAGTCCTTTGGCAATGAATAATGAGTGGAAATAATTTGTTAAAGAGAGGGTAGATTCTACAGCCTTTGAGGAATGCCATCTAGTGATATCAAATTGTAAAATGCATATCCTCTTTGTTCCAGAAATTTCACCTTTGGAAACCGACTCTGCAGAAAGGGAGGAAAAAATGAATATGTATGGATATGTGTGCATAAGTGTCTATTTAATGTAGAACTTTTTGTGGCAACAAAACCCAAAAACTTCCAATGACAGAAGTAGCCACCAGCAGCAAAAGGGATGATGGACTCAACTGGTGGAATGAAAGTCCATCGTGTGAGATACTGTGCAACTATTTTTAAATTAGTCAGAACTATATGATCAGGGTTGTGTGTACTGAACTGAGGGCTAGTGTGAAAATCCTAAGTTGTGGAGGGTCACATTCATGATTGTTCTGTCTTTGTAAGAGAAAATTACAAAATCAAGAGAAAAGATAGGAAAGACGGAGCAAAAGAAGAATGGGATGGAGGGAGAAGGAAGGGAGAGATTTTTTCTCATCTATCTCCACTGCCCACTGCCCACCTAAGGAACCAAAAATCCTCCTAGGGTAATAGGGACTGTTCTAGATATTCCAAACAGACAGAAGATATGACAGTAAATTGACTGTACAGGTAGTAGAGGTCAAGTAATAAGCTGAGGATGCAACATAACCAGAACTGAACAAAGAAAAGAACCAACTCTCTTCTCCCCAGGACAGAGAGAAGCTGGAATAATTAGAGCACTTTGGGGGCTAGAACCATGGAAGAAGAAAAGAGATACTGCATTATTCTTAGCTTTGTTATGTACTGGGTGATTCACAGCAACACCCATGATGAGAGTAAGTAGTCTTATTTATGATTATTAAATGGGTACTTTCAGTCTTGTGATAGTTTTAAATTAGTAATAGTTTCTATTGACTAAGCTCCTGCTCTGTGTTAAATTCAATGTTCGCTTTTCACAAACCTTATTTAGTGTAATCATCAGAAGGTTGGAACTGATGTTTCTTCCTTTTGTAGATGATGAAAGAGATAAAATAGTTCATCAAACACCACACACTGAATCCATAAAAGACCCAGAGTTTGAAGCCCATTCTACCCATTATTACATCTGCTAGTAGTCCAACCAGCACACTAGTAGGGTAATTATAACCCATCTAGATTTGGGCTCAATCGATTCAGGTTCTCCTAACACTTGGTGTAGTCATTTTGAAATATGCCACAACTTCTCTGACATTGCTCAGTGTGTGGGGTCTACATGTTTACCTCCTGAGTCTGGATGGCTTATCGCTGCTGCAACAAGCAGAATCACAGTGGAAGAGAGGCTGGATTGTAAGAAGGAACTGAGCTTCTGCCCCCTCACTGGAACACTCTCTCTTCTAGCTCTGGGCTGCCCTTAAGATGGCAAGCCACTTCAAGGCCGCCATGCTGTGAGGAAGCTCAAGTTGCATTGAGACCACCCAGGTGGAGAATCCCAACCTCCCAGTCTGCCCAGCTGAGGCATATGAAGAAGCCTCCAGATGATTCTACCTGCCAGTGTTTAATTCTTCCCAGCTAAGGTGTGTAGCCAAGACGTACCTTTTCAGTAAGCAGTGCTTAAACTACAGACTCATAAGCAAAAGGAATGACTGGCTTAGTACATTCCGACAGGTGACCCAAATTCTTGGGGACTTTCAGCAAGTGTGAGAACAGAGCAAGCTGTCCATAACTTTTTTATGGAGTAAGTGGAATGAGGCATACAAATTTCAGTCCCACTTACCTGTCCAGTGTGCATGTAGAGACACACCTGGCTGGTTGCACCATACTGCTGAAATAGGAAGTTCTCTTGAAGGGACTGCTCCAGAGAAACTTCTTTCACTGTGGCTCACTATATTTTTAAAGGATAAAGAGTTGGAAAGGAGCCACAGAAACTTTGAGAGGTGAACCTCCATCTGAAACTCATTTCTGCTATCTGATTTGCTATCTGATTTCTGTATTGGGGTGAGAGCATGGCACACAATCCTACCACCAAGAGTACAGGGGACACTGTCCTCCCATTCAAGTCTCTCACCCATTGCCACAAACATTTCATGTCTGACAGACAGGGCATCTTGCAAAGCAATAGCACACCTAAATTTCCCTGGATTATAGGAATCATAATGTGAGTAAGCTGGCTTTTCCCTTTGCAAGCCCACACTTGTGTACTGGACAGCCCCAGGTTAGCTTGGCAGGGTCTAATGTGTCCAGCAAAGTCCATGAGCAGAAGAGGGTAAAGCCAGAATAGGGCCTGCAAGGGTCTCCAGCAAAGCCCTACAGGCCAGCTGCTGGTGACAACCAATGCATTTTACTCTGCTTTGTTGTACTAGTGAAAATAGGGAGTTGCTCAGTGAGCGTCAACTGTGGCAGGTCTAACCCAGTGTCTAATAAAGTAAGTTTTATTGCTCCCTTTTGAATAAAATTGAGCCCCAAGGGCCTCACTGGTGGCATGAGGGGTTGAGCACCACACTGGAGCTTCTGCTAAGTTCACACCCCAGCCAGGGAGGGGACCCACATGGTGCACCAGACCTCTCCTGTCTCCCTGCTGCTCCCCTCAGCAGTGTGTTTCAGTGGATCTGCCTGTTCTGCTCCCCACTCTGTCTCTGCTGAGTCCTCTCACCCTCCCCCATGCTTCTGGCCTGTACCCCAGTTCTTGTGTCCATAAATAAATAAAATCTTAAAAAAAAAAAACCTGAGCCCTGAGCCAACCCATCCAAGCCCCATATAACCAATAAACACATGATGAACATATAGGGCCACGAGATGTCAGGCAAGGAACAAGAAAAGCGCCATTAGAAGAGAATCATGACCACAGGCTGACTCCTCCCAGGTGGGAGCACCGACGTCAGAGAGAGAGAAGTGCGTAATGGAATCCCAGGTGAGTGCAGAGCAGAGAAGACAGTCTCATGGCTGGAAGCACGGATGGCCTGGAGGGTGAAGAGCAGGACGGTAGAACGGGAGGCTTCCTGCTGATGTGGCCCCCAGCTGGGGTTCGTGTGTGGGTGCTGAGGCTACAGCCAGGCCCAGTGCATGCAACAACATGGACTAAAGCTTTGGGGATCGGGGATCCTCTTCAAGAGAAAGGCAGGACAGGGAGAGGAGTGCGAAAACGCAGCGGGAGAGGGTTGACCAGCTGCCCACAGCATCTGGGGTGAGTGGAGCAAGAGGAAGTGTCTGTACCACAGCATCTGGGACTCAGATATTATCAAGAACATGACAAATTGTAAGAGTATTAACTGTAAATATGACAGGAGCATGTCATGGAGTCTCCTGTACTTGACAAATTGTGTTACCTGCCTATAGTCCTGTGAGAGTTTAGATGCAGGAATGCACTCCTTTAAGGGACTTGCAGCCCTCCCCCTGGGTCTCCTCTGGTGTAGAAGACGATGAAGCCAATGCTCCCCTACCTGCAGCTCTGAACAGGCCTGAGGTGGGGACTACACCACCTGCTTTCCCATCTCCTGCCACCCAGAAGCCCTGTTCTTGGGGCAACAGGGTACAGTCCCCACCCACTGTAGGCTTCACTCTGTGTAGAGCAGGGGGAGGAGAGTGGGAGGAAGATAGGGAGGGAGCAAACAAAAGGTTTCTCACAAAAACATGCCCTGTGACCTTTCACCTGCAGTGTGGATGCAGAAAACCTCATTCACAGAAAACCTCATTTACACCTCATCCCCTGCTGACCACTGGCACATCGGCGTTCTTTGGAACAGGCTTTGCTCCCTGAGGACAGGGCAGGGCTGGCACCAGAAAGGAAGAGACGGGAGGAGGAAGGAGGCAGAGTGAGCCTGAGGACCAGGCAGAGGAGCTCTGTGGCCGTCACTTTGGCCCCTTCCCCTGACCTGGCCCGTCCAAGTCCTGGTTGGCGGGTCCCTTGGGTGTACATGGGGGAGAATCAGGTCACAGTCCAAGCGACCACCTGCAATAGGTGGGGCAGTTCTACAGCAGGAATTGGGGCGCTGCGCCCTAGAGAAGGGGAAAGCGCAGGCAGCCAGCACTGGCTCTCGCGGGGCTTCTGGCTGACACAGTGGCGCTGGTGGTCGCAAGTCCCAGAGGGAGGACTCGGCGAGGTGCTCGGCGCCCACTCCAATAGTCCCTTCCACGCATGCGTAGTGGGACCCTCATCCCTTCCTGACACAAAATCCAAGTTCAGAGAAGGCACCAGAAACACCCTCCCCAAAGATGCCCTGCTTCTACATGGAAGGAACTCAGAAAATCCCCCGGCTGAGCACGGACCGGGATCCTCCTCTGTGGCCTGGCGGTGGGAGAAGGGAGGACTCGCCCGCACGGGCCGCTCGCTCTCGGGGCGCCAGCTGTCCGGGCACCCGACGCCCAAGGGGGGAAGTAAGCCCCGATTTCATCTCTCAGTTGTGTGACTCCGTGCATCTCTACCTTAAGACTGCAAAATCTATATTTGGATGTTAAAAAAAAAACTAGGTTGGATGGGAAAATAGGCAAGATATAAAATAGTTACTAATTTTAACACGTTTTTTATAATGAAGGCGCTGCTTTGAAAATCTTCTGTTTCCACATATGTGGATGATTTAACTTGACTTATTAACTTCAGTAGAAGTGAAAGATGTTTTTACTTCTGACAACTCCTGTGTTCTGAACGTTCGACCCGCAGCTGTTCTGCGTGACCACCAGGAGCTGCCTGAGGTCCGTTTCTGTGCTTAGGGAAGGCGGGCTGGGGCTTTGCAGATGCTGCTTCCAGAACTTTCTCTGGGGTCGGCTCACTTGTTGCTCTGAAGCTGCAGAACATGGGTCTAGACAGTGTCTGCCACAGGAATGAGAAAGAGAAGCAGACCCTGGAGCTGGGGATTTCGTGTTGAGTATTTCTGGAAGGATCTAGAGAGTCTTCTGAAACCTCACACGGTCCAGCAGCGCCCAGGGCTGCAGCCAAATTATGGCCATGTTCAATTGGCAAGAACTAGAAAGAAAAAAGATGAGTTCCTAGATGTGAACTTTTCACCATCTTTTCAATTTCTGTCCCCAAAAACTCCTTGGGAAGCATGACCAAAGGAAGTTGTGCCTCTCACATCTCCTCACCATCCTCCAAAACCACCTCTGGCGTCTTTCCAGCACGAAGCACTTACAACAAGTGCTTGATTTTCTCTGGAGGTAAATCCCACACTCCTGATTTTCTGTCAGAGCCGTGAGTTCGGCAGGTGCCCCTCATGGTTCCTGTTCCTCCACGCCAAGGAGAGTCCTTGAAGCTGTCTTACCCCCCCACCTCTGACCCCCACACTGCAGTTAGGTGCCCTGGCCCTCCACAGCACCCCGTGAAAATGTTTCTGCTTTCAGTGAGACAGAACTAGCCAAATCCTGAGGTGGCCACAGGCTGCTTCCCACCTAGGAGTCTCCAGAAAATTCCAGGAAGAGATAAACACTGGTAGTGACGGTCCAATGTCCTCTAGCCCAGGTGAAAATTCTGCTCAAAGAACCTTGTGCTGGTGACATTGGAAACTCAAGGTCAAGAACTTTCTCTCCAGAACAAGTGACCTCTCAGATTCCCATGAAAGAAGGAAGGACAGATCTCTGAAAGCAAAAGCCGACGTCTGATAAGTGGGTGACAGAGAGGCAGCTGATTCTGTCTCCACACAGGGTCTCTGACTTGTGTGTGGATTTTTTTCCTTCTGGAACTTTCTTCCAACCTGAGACTGATGTCCACATCACACCAGCATCCCAGGGGTCTTCTCTCTGAAGCTGAGCACTCAGGGTTTCACCCTCATAAATCCAAGTGACCCCCTAGTTATCACAGGAGGATTTAGTCTAACCCTAGATGCTGACATGGCAGGTCAGTCCCTGTGGCCTCTCAGCCTCCCATTGCACGATCTGTCTAGTTTAGATGGATATTCTCATTTCTCACTCTCCTGGCCAGATGACAGACATTCATTTCCCCAATACTACCATTTTCTGTGGGTACACTATATTGGGAGACAACACTTTACAGCTACACCATCCCCTAGGGAGGCAACAGTTAAATGAATTAAAATTAAATAAAATGTAAAATCCACTTCCTTGGTTGTAGCAGCCATGTTTGTGTTCCCAGCAGCCACCTGTGGATGAGGCTACCCTGTGGGAGCAGTGGCCAACATCTGCCAACACAGCAGCCTCTGGGGCTGCTCAAGTTCTGGCTGTGAAGGGGGAAGGTTTGAAACTGCTCAGTTTTTCCAAGAGCCCCAGGATGTGGGGACCAGCTGACACAGGAGCCAGTAGAAGTCCCTGAGGCACCACAGCAGAAACTTATCATTTTAATTTCATTTAATGCAATCCTCCAACTTTTGTCTTGTGTTTTTTGTCTTTTGCCTTATGTTGACGAAAACCTTCCAGAAGGTCATGAAGACTTCCCAGATGGGTCCATGGTTTTGCATCGTATGGCCTAAGCTCCTTAGAAACTCACCCTTCTGACTTATTTAACTGAGCATAATCCCTTCAATCTCTGTCCATGTTTCTGTGAATGGCACTAGTTTATCTTTTTTATTGTTGTATAATATTCCGTTCTGTGCATATATCACAATAGGAAAAAAATAAAGAAATTCATCCTGTGTGGGATATGAGGTAGAGACCCATGTTTTTCCCTATAGGAACCCAAGTGTACCTTCAAGGCACACCAAGTGTAGCCACGCCTGCCTGTCCCTTAGTGCCCACCTGGCCACAAATCCAATTTCCATGGATTTATCCCATGTTCCTCTGTCCACCTGCCCCTACCTTGCTTAGCTTTTATTGTTTAAGGTAACCTTTTCTGTCTGTAAGAGCAAGCTTCTCCATTTCTTCCAAAGTGTATTGAGCTTGCTTGAACTTTTCCTCCTCCACATACCTTTTAGGGTCAGTTTGTTGTCTAAAAATAAGTCTTGACTTTTCGACTAGAAATTCACTGACTTCATGCATTAACAAGGAGCGTTCTCTCTTTACAATATTGAGTCTTCCTTTCAAAAATATCTCTTTATTTGGGGAACTTCCATTTCTTTCAGGAAGGTTTTATCCTTCCCTACATAAAGATTTTATTCATATTTTAACCTTGAAATCGAGTCCTTGAAATTTTGTGAATTTTTGGCTACCAGTAGTATTTGCCCATATTTCCTAGTTGATCTCAGGAAATACAACTGACTTTGTATATTGGGTGTGAGTCTATCAGTCTCAGTAACTTCTAATTAACACTCATGATTTATTTATGGATTTTCTTTTCCTTCTTATTGGTAACACCTGTAGTACTGGCTCGGCTGACTCCAAGCAGTGGGCATCCCTGCCTCTTTGTTCTACATTTAAACAGATGGCTTTCAACATTTAGCCATTAAGCCTGATATTTGCTGTAGGATTTCTTAGACATCCTTTACAGATTAAGAAAGTTCTCTGTGGTTTAGAATTGTTTTTATTTCTTATGAAGAAATTAGAATTTTATTCAACATGTTCTCTGCATCTACTGAGTTTATCAGATGAGTTTGCTCTTTTATTTGGTTAATGTGGTAAATTTCATTGACTGATTTTTTCCACTGAAAGATCCGCACTGCATGCCTGGAAGAAACCCAAATCCTTTCTGAAGCTTTATATGTTATGCTGTTGCGTTTATTTTGTGAATAAATCTTGTTCAGAATTTTTGTATCTGTGTTCACGAATGAGGCTGAACCTTAATTTTTCTCCTTTGACTTTCCTGTTTAGGTTTTGGCATCAAGGTGAGGACAGTTTCATAAAATGAATTCTTTTTCATTCTCTGAAAGAATTTAAATAAGTAAGATTATTGGTCCCTTAAATAATCAACAGAACTCCTCTTCATCTGTTTCTTTTTCGTTCTCTGAAAAAGATGTTTAAACACTGCTTCAATTTTGTTAATGGTTATGAAGCTATTTCCTCTTAAATCAGTTATGATAAGTTATATTTTTCCTAGTATTAATCGAGGAAACCACATTTATTGGCATGCATGTTTTAGTCATAATATCCTCATCAATTTAATCTCTGCATCATCTTTTTACTTCTAAAATTCATTTATTTGTGCCTCTTTCCCTATTTTTCTCAGTTAACTTTGAAAGAATTTTGTCAATTTTATTAATCTTCTTAGAGAATCAACCACTGGCTTTGTCCTCTCTTATTGGCTCATTTTCTAGTCCGTTAATGCCTGCTCTCACTTGTTTCCTTCTTAACCCAGCTAGTTTCCTTGGGTTTCGTCTCCTATTCTTTCTCTCTGTTCCTAAACAAATTTCTCACTGATTTTCAGTCACTCATGTTCCAGCTTCTTCTTTTCTAATCTAGTAAGCTTCCCTCTTTTTACCACCTTTGGTTTATTTCACACACACGATGTAAATACATTTATCATCAAATAGTTCTAAGGGGATTATTGTCTTTTTAGATTTTTTTGTCCAATAAATTGTTTAGAATATAATTTTAACATTTCAAATGTATCACTTCTTCTAGTTGTGTGTTTGTTGGTTTCTCAGATGACTGCAAGTGGCCAAGCCTCGTGGCCATGCATTTGGGTCCTTTGAAGTCAGCCAAGGTTGCTTTAGCAAAAACAGGGTCTCGGCCTGGGCAGCACGCTGGAAGCCCTTGGTAGGTCCATAGAGTCCTGGTGCCCGGGACGGGCTGCATCCCAGCTACAGCAGAATGCCTGGCATCCCTTGCTTTGCAGCACCCAGGGGAGCACAGCGTGCACCCAGATTTGGGGAGCAGGCTGTACACATGGTAGGTTGTGAAACCAGTCTGCATGCCCGCACCCCAGTGCGTTCTTTAGGGGGCTGTGGCTCCATCCACAGTGACCATCAGACATCACCTGTCAGTGACTTTCCTCTTCAAGCAATAATTTAGGGGGGGGAGGGTCCTGAGAATTTGTTGATTTCTTCTTGTACTGTAGTTTTCTTTGTATTTGAAATCTTTGTTATTAAGAACATCCATTATTTTATGTCTAAAATCATCAAGCTTTTTTCTTTTTTTCCTTTGGTATGACATTATCATCTTTAAACTCCAGCAAGTAAGTCTTGTCTGATACTCATGTAAAATAGCAGCTCATTTGAGGGGAGGCAAAGTTGCTAATAATTATTTATGTTTGGTCTTCTGTGCCCTATGTCTATTTCACCATATCACCATTCAACCTTCTTCAGACCATGCCAAGCCTGAAAGGCAATTTAGCATCCACTTTGATCTGTACATTAAAATCAAACAAATCTACCTTTAAAGAATACCCTTGAAGACAGCTTCTCAAATTCGAACTCAATATCACTGCAAAGAGTGATGTTTAACACGAGCCTTCTAAAACATGTGATCTCAATAAGCCACATCCTGACCACCGGCAGACCTGGAGACCATCCTTCTTCATAAAATAATGCCAGTTCCTTATTTGCAGAATCATTAGGCACCATATCCAATGGCCCAGCCACAAAGCCCTCCCGGACAGCCACATATAGTGAGCCTCAGAAGTCATGCCATTGCCATTGTCAGGCGTGGAAGGAACAAAGCAAAATACTGACTCTTTTCTGGGGGCAGCCCCGCGCTGGGGTCTGCCGCCCTCCTGGGGTCGGGACCGTCCCGGGTCTGTCTCCTGGAGCCGAAGGAGACTCTGCTGTTGCACTGGAGTTTTCCATCAGCTGCAGGGAAAGTCACGGGCAGGACTGTCTTCAAGGATACAATTAGCGAACACGCAGACAAGGATGTGTTTGGGAAGTCAGAGTTCAGACAGTTCCAAACTTAAAAATGCTTTTGCCTACCGTCGTTCAAACGTTTCATGTTTTTTTTTTTTTTGAGGGGGGGGGGAATTAATAAACTGCTTTGAAAGCACCTGTTGCCAATACCTAATTTTCACTGAGCAGTTTTCTAGAGAACGTGGTGAAGTGTCAGCATATAGTTCCTGCTTGGTGTTGCGTATAATTTTTAGGATATTCTGAATGGCATGTGCTAATTATTTAGTACAATAGCTAATTTTATGGCGCTGGAAGACTGTAACAGAAGGGCTGTAATTACTTATAATAGGAATGTCTCGGGTTTTGTTAAAACCAAAGTGTGGGAGGCAAAAAAGAAAATAAAGGATAATTTTACACTATCCTCGGAAGAATGAAATAGTTAATATTTTCAGGACTTTGTTACTAGTAACACTGGAAGACTAACCATATGTCCTAGACTTTAAGGAAAACATTGTAGCTTAGCGAAATTTGCAGCAGTTTCTAAAATACGTGTTTAGATTTTATTTGCCAATGCGGTTGAAAATCCTTTTTAAATGGTGTTTTGTGCCACAGATTCCAGCAGAGCATGGCTCTTCTGAAGAACAGGGGAGAAAACTTTTCCAGATTTGCTTTAGCCCCTCCCCAACTGGAGGTGCATGAAGATAACAAAATAACAAAACAAAGGGCTGAAAGTCAGCAAGCAGCCAGTTACCCAGGCTGGGAATTCAGTGCCTAACAGCTTTGTCCCAGAGGGAAACTGAGTTCCAGAGTCAGGGAACTGTGGCAGCAAGGGTTTATATACACACCTTCCTACCCAGGACTTGGACACTCAAAAAAAGAACCAGAGATGTGATGTTCAATTGAGATTTAAAAGAAGAGCGTTTCCTTAACATTTGCGTAATCGTGAAAAATGGGAAGTTGTCTAAATATGGAGGGATGGTTTATTAAATTACGCCATCTCTTACCTAGGGATCTCAGACTGTCCTCGAAATGACATTTTAATGAATACATGAGGGCTAGGAAAATGCTCCTGACTTAAACCAAGACCAACGGCCAAATAGACATTGGTAAAAATTATTTAGCCAATGAATACAGCCCAAAAAAGACTTAGAAGGGATACATGAGAATATTAGTAATGATCTCTGATGGTGAGTTTAAAGGTGATTTAATTTTTTCCTTATACTTTTCTCTTTTTTTCTATTAATACAATAACTTTTTCTAGTTTCCAATCACAAAGATATTATTTTAAAATATAAGCATTAAAGTGTCATCTGATAGTCCAAAGTGAAGGACGGAACCGGGCTCCTGAAACTTCACAGCACCCTTTTTATTTATTTGTTTGTTTATTATTTTTAATTTTTTTTCTTACAGTGTTTGCTTTCTTTTCTAGGTGTCGTCCCCATAGAATTTCCACCACCCATTCCCCCGTGCGCCATCACCGTAGTCCCCTGTGCTCTTCCCGTCCCTGCCTTGATCCCAGTGCCTCCCTCTTCCCTGCAGAATGTCTCTGATTTTCTGATTTGTTCACAGCAGCCTTTATAGACCCCGAGCGCCCGTGACACCTGCAGCTGATGCAATGCCCTCTGCCTGTGTCTTCCTTTTCTCTCTCCTAACGCCTCTCCTGCCCTCCAGCTCTATTCCCCCACAATCAGCCCTTGTTTTTCTCCAAACATCCCACCATTCCTGCCCCTCTGCTCCACTCACCTCCTGGGCCAGCAGTGTGCAGGAAATTCCAGGCTCTTCGGAGAAGTCGGGATTTTGGCCATGGCCCATGGGGGTGGGGGCAGCATCCCCTCCAGCAGGCACGCCTCACGCCTGTCTGTACCGCAGCTGAGACCACCTGGTGCCTCTGACCCAGCCCATCCACCTGTGCAGATCCAGAAAAGGGCCAGAAAACTTCCACTGACCCCTACCAAAAATATGAACTTCCCATGACCCGTATCACGGTGCACCCATCTCAACAAAAACACCCACACCTCAACAAGAGGGAATCGCGAACACTTCAAAAATAGAACATTTTTTTACTCACTTTCCCACTTCTTAATTAAAATGATTTTTACTGAGGTAACAATGCTGGTTTACAGAGCTGTGTATGACTTGGGGGACAGGCTCACACCTCTTTGAGTGCACACTCCCACACCACACCCCATAGCACCCATGGTCCTCCACTGAGGCTAGGGGACCCCCTCCTTCAGGGGCTCCCTCCCCTGCCCCTTCAGTTCTGCTGATTCTATTTATTTATGCATACACGTGCCGGGGGTATGAGGAGTCACCAGAGACAGAGTGAGGGGCAGAACAGGCAGATGGACTGAAACCCCCTGCTGAGGGGAGCAGCGGGAGACAGGAGAGGTCTGCTGCTCCCTGGCCGGGGATCGAACTCGTGCTGCAGTGGCTGTGGATGCCTCTCAGTGCGGTGCTCAATCCCTTGTGCCACCAGGGAGGCCCTGTGTTTACCTATATCTACGTGAAAGGTAGCACAGAAAATATTTTCTGGTGACTCTTATCAGGGACATTGCAGAGAAGGAGGAACCCAGGTGTTGGAGTAGACGCAGTCAGACCAAGAATGAAAAAACAATCTGCACCCCGGGTCCTACCGACTCGTGGTGTGGGCACCCAGCCAGGGCCTGGAAGTCACGGCCGAGTTGACCCTGCTATGCGGAGCGTCACGGTGACGGGAGCCCCCACCTCTCCGCACCTCCACCGAGCCTCCCGAACACCTGCACCTCCCCTACTTCATTCACTTGCAGAGCAGCCTGGGGGCGGACTCCACCCCCACAAAGCTTTTCTAGAAATTTCTTGCCAGGTGGCACCCAACTGAAGGACTTCTCAACTCTGAGCATGACTTAATTCAAAAATGAGTGTTTGCTTCTACTGTTGGAAAAAAAAAAACCCCGACATGGCTGGTCTCATATGCTGGCCTGACCTTGTGAGGGCACGCAGAGGCGCCTAGCCCCAGTCTGCCACAGAGTAAAGCAGTGAGGTCAGGCCACCACCCTGAGTTCGAGACCCCTGGAGGCTCAGCACCTGCCCACGTTTCACGGAAGGACGTGGAGGATGGAGGCCCAAGGCCGGGCTGGGCCACAGCGCCCGACTGTACCGCCAGCTGCAGCAGGCAAGGGCACCCACCTGTCCTGAGGTGCATGACTTGCCCCAAAAAGGGGAGTGTCATACGATCAGTCTAAGGACAAGTGGTGCAACAGAGGAGCTGTTCTTTTAGTGTGAAGCCCCATCCCGGGGCCTCCCTGGTGGCACAACAGGTTGAGCACCGCATTGTGAAGCTTCCACAGCGCGAGTTCGATCCCCCACCAGGGAGAGGACCCACAGGGTGCAGCAGACCTCTCCTGCTGTGCCCGCTGCTCCCCTCAGCAGTGTGTTTCAGTCCGTCTGCTTGTTCTGCTCCCCGCTCTGT
The DNA here is from genome assembly GCA_019455555.1 of Galemys pyrenaicus. Classification (NCBI taxonomy): domain Eukaryota; kingdom Metazoa; phylum Chordata; class Mammalia; order Eulipotyphla; family Talpidae; genus Galemys; species Galemys pyrenaicus. Next base: position 16,143,276 of record JAGFMF010011747.1, on the reverse strand, counting down.
CTCTGGTAAGTCCTCTCACCTTCTGCCACTCTGGCCTGTACCCCAGCTCTTGTATGCATAAATAAATAAATCTTTAAAAAAAATAAATAGATAAAGCCCCCATTTCGAAGGCATCCTGTGATCCTTTCTCGTGACCTGCTTCCTCTCTCCTCTGGTTTAGCACCGAGGACGGCTCCGCAGCTGGGAGGATTCCTTGTCCTTGTCCACCCAAGTAGATTTCATTTTCCATATCTTCCCCACAAATCACAGCCCATTTGCTTGCAAAAATTACACTGAAAACTTCAATTTTCTCCCTTGTTTATTCCTCTCCACGTTCTAAAGTTGCATTACTTATTGTTAATAAAAATGGTTAAGCCATTCCGTTAGCTGTTTTATTATCAATTGCTACTTATTGGGAACAAGCCTTCAGTCCCAACCTTATTTAAAAAGCATTTGGTAACATGTTTCTGAAAAACAGTCTACAAAAGAGTTTATTAGCACATTAATTATGGGACTTCTGAACCCCAAAACAAATGCAATAATAATATGAAATATGTCAGCCCGGTTTGCCAAATGCAGAAAGAAGACTAGGATGCTTCCTTATCCTATGTGCCAATAACATAAATAAGTTTGTTTTGTTAGCAGCAGCTAAACTAGGGTATTCTCTTCCAAATAGCCTTAATATTTATTGTAATGCCAAAGTCATGTCAACATTATTTACAGATTATGAAAAATAATTTAAGGCTTGAGCAAACTTGCCAGTGGACTATAACAAGTTTCCCAAGCACAGAAATATTTATCGCGCCTCTGTCAGCACAGACTACTGTCTCCAATAATGAGCAAATACAGTTCTGTTTTAACAGTTTTAAGTCTTGTCAAAATATTTCCCGGTAGGACTGGGGTTTTCCGAGGGACTGAGCAACCTATTGATTATATCGCATAGTTCCTATCACCTCCCCTTTGTTTCCCAAATTTTACAGTAAATCGTTCACCTTCCCGAAGGGCAAATAAATCATTATACTAAATATAGGTTGCCAGGTTAGCTCAGTTCTTAGCATCACCCTAAAAATGAGGCGTCTTACCTGTGCTTTTTGTAGAACTACCACTTTATTTAGCAACACATTAAAATAAAGACTTTGTGATTGGCTCCATGGGAAACAAAGACACAGCCCCACATAAGAGGCATGAAAACATTGCTTTAGATGACACGATGCCATTCGGCAGCGGAAGGCTGGGGAATGTTTCGGTATTTCAGCTCTTCGGGAGGAAGCGCAAGGATGGGGACAGGGATTTTCTATCCGAACCTCCAAGAGAGTCGATAAGATGAGTTCATGCCCCAGCGGTTTGCAGGACAAGCCTGGCCAGTGAGTAAGCCAGCCTTCGAGTCAGGCCAGCCGGCCACCTGCTCCCGGCTCTGGGGCCCGACTCCATGAAGCCCGCAGAGCACTCCTCCCCACCTTTGACCTTGCCATCCCCATTCTCCTGTTGGTTGGTTTTGTTTTTGTTTTTTCAGAGCTCCAGAGTCACCTGCCTCAGCATCCGGCTTTCATTTGTTTCAGCTCTTCTTTAAGACCTTCGAACCTGTTCAATTTCCAAGATGTCTCAATTAGCCTAATCCTGATCGGGTTCTTTCCAAGCCTCCTGTTGGCAGAGTCAGATTTCAATTAAGATTCCACTTCCACCCTGCAAATGCCCTTGCTCAGACTTTTTTTTTAATATGCTATTTTGGATGCCACTTCTCTCCTCAGCTCCACGCTGCCTCCGAAGTCACACAGCTCCTCTGACACTTCCAGACGCCAGGCACGCGCCAATTCTTGCAAGTGCTCTCCTCTGAAATTCAAGAAACAGGGTTCTGGGACCAGCCCCACGCACTGTGATCGGGGGCTTCAGGGACCAGGGGTGCACATGCTTCCGGTGCCCAGACTCAGGCACCAGCATCTTTCTTTCATTGATGACGGGGAGCGAGGTCAAGGCTGGGGCGACGCGAGTCCCGCTCGGGCTTACGAAGCAGCTCTGGCAGGTGTTAAGGGTTTGCAAACACATCGACACATTCAGTCCCCACGTCTGTCCACTCCGAAAATTCAGGTGTTTTAAAGACTGGCCCCAGACTTCAGGTCCGGAGGTAGCGTCAGAGATGAGAGGACCACACGGTTGACATAGTCAACAGACAATCGAGAAAGCAAAGGATGAGGGAGCACGTGGTGGTCCTTCAGCAGACGTGCTTGTGGCTTGAGGAGAGGCTCAGAGCGGGTCACGCCAGAGCTGACTTCTAAGCAGCTGCTGGCTCTCTCCGTGCTTCATTCAGATGAACGGGGTTGAACCCAGCTCCACCGCGTGGGCCAACGCACCTCACTTCTCCAGACCACGCATCATAAGGGATTGCAATGGTGCTTATCTTGTAGGGACCTCTGAGATTCCACCAGGTGATCCCCAGCAGCTCCCCAAGAGCCTGACACAGTGAACACCTCGGCCCTTAGCGATACTCCTGCCTGCCGCATCCCTCTAATCAATCCCCTTTGAGCCTTTCTCCTTCCCTCTCTCGTAACTTCAGAAACCTCACTTTCTTTCTTTCTTTTTAAAGATTTATTTATTTATGCATACAAGAGCTGGGGTGCAGGCCAGAGGTGTGGGGGTCACCAGAGACAGAGCAGGGAGCAGAACAGGTGGATCGACTGAGACCCACTGCCGAGGGGAGCAGCAGGCGAGGCAGAAGAGGTCTGCTGCGCCCTGTGGTCCCCTCTCTGGCCAGGGATTGAACTTGCACTGCTGTGGGGTAGACGCTTCACAGTGTGGCGCTCCACCCGCTGTGCCACCAGGGAGGCCCTAGAAACCTCATTTCCTTTATTAGTGTTTAATAGTTTTGTAAGTAATTTATTTTGTGGAGTCGTCATCCACTGAGTAGAGGTCCAGTATCTGCCTGGCTTTCCTGCAGATTGTTGCCTCCAACTCCTTCCTCTGGCTATAACCAGCATCGCGCGTCTTCCCGGTCCAGCCCTCTGCCCGTGGGACGAGGCCGCGCCATGCCCTGGCTGTTGCAAATAATGCTGCAGTGAACGGGAGCGGCGGGTGCTCGAGCTCATGCTTCCACGTTCTATAAGCCGCGTTCCTGAAGCTCAGCTCAACGGGCCACGCCAGCCAGACCACCTCCTGCTTGGAGGCCCTCCCTGGGCACTGTAAGAGGCTCGGCCGCCCCCCTGGCCTTTGCCACCAGAAGCACCTCGCGTACCGGCCATGCCAGGCATGCCCTGCACACAAAGTGAACGCTACCCAGACGGGATGCCTCACACTGTCTCAGCGTGTGACCCCCGAAACGTGCCCGCGCCTCCCCTGAAGCAGCAGTCGGATACATCGGGTTAAAGCGGGGCTTGTAAAAGAAATCTCACCTGATTCTTTTTTTTTTCTCACGGGTTTCCAGAAACTGCGCATCACCCCTGGCTAGTGCTGGACTCGCACTGGCCAGCATGCACTGCTGCCCACCCTCACCTCTAGCGGGAGCACCAGACGGCCCCACAGGCCTGGACCCAGGTCTCGACCTGGTGCTGGACAATCGGTGGCCTCACGGCTCCCCGCAAGCCTCGTCCTCTGGCACCAGCCTCTGCGAAGGCGTCGCCCTCATCCTCCCAGTCACTCAGCTTGCCCACCTGATGTCATTCTCCACTCATCTTCCCCACTCACCCCTGCCCCAACTTCAGCCCTGCATTTTGTGCTCCAGCTGATTCAGCGATTCTGAATGTGAACAAGGAACAATCAAAGCAGTGTTAAGAGACACAAAACACCCTAAGTGCCCATCAGGGGACTGGAAGCAGCTCAGCCCCTGCAGATAGTCCCGGGCCAGCACCACACACGGCCCAGAGGGTGTTTGCTTGTGACGTGCACAGAGGCGGAGCTGGGCCAGGACAAAGCGCCATCTTATTTCTGTAACAAAGTCTATTGACACTCCTAGAATGTGTGTCCGCAAAGGACTAGTGTAATAATAGCAGTTTGTTGAAGGCTGGTGTGAACACAGATGAATATTAGTTTAATTTTATAGTTTTGTCTTGCCCCCAAGTTTTCTAAAATGAACACATGTCCCTTCAGAACACGAACAGAAGTGCATGCTGCCGCCTTCATTATCTGCAGGACTAACCCCCGCCCAGCCCAGGGGGTCGTGTATCCAAGCACCAGGCTGTGGCCCACTTTGCAAGGACACGGTGACCCTGTCCCGGTGCCGATGTCTGACTGTCAGCAGCACCGCTGTCCCCAGGGGGACAAGGCCTGGAGACATTTGGGTTGTCACAGCTGAAGGAGGTACTGCTGCATCGGGTGGTTAAAAGCCTGGGGTGTGGCTTAACATCCCCAAGTCACAAGACAGGTCCCCAAGCAAAGAATGCGCCCTCCCCAATGTCAGCAGTTGGGCTCGTCGTGAGCAAAATCACTGCCGACGCCCCGCCTCGAACCAGCAGGCGCCCAGGGCCCAGCCAGCCGGCCCGGCGAAGATGCGTCTGCTCGAGAGTCACCAGCCCAGAGCAGAGCCTCAGTGTCCTTGGTGGCATCTGCCTGACACCAAACATTCAATTAAAATAGAAATCTGATTAGTTAATCCAATTACTAACTCGCAAGAGGTGAGAAGCTTGGCCGGAAATAGCGCGCTGGCCCACAGGGGCCAGTGCAGGGGAAGTGAGCAGTGCTCACCTTCGCGCCCTGGCGGGTTTGGGGTGCGGGCGGGGGGCTCGGCCATCTGCCGGGAGCGGCCCTGCTGGACCTGTTTTGTCGAAAGTCTACAGTTTGGAACACGCTTGTCTGGCGCCCTTCACAAGCACTTACATTAGCTTGAGTTCATTTGAAATTCATCATTTCCAAAGAGATACAAGGCACAGGAGGCTATGTTTCCAGGATTTAAAATGTCAGGCATCCAAAATGTGCTGCAGAGACGCAGCATCTGGAGGACGATGGTTTTGAAATTTATCTACAAACAGGAGCAGCTCCCCGAGCTCGGCCTTTTAGAGAAAAAAAAAAAATCCCTGGAAGGACCCCCTAACCAGACCCCGCCCGGGTCTCCACTTCGAAAACAACAGAAAACAGAACACTAAGTCTGCAGGAAGCCTGACTTCGGACGTCCTCTCCAAAGCCTGAAGCATCGCACCAGCCACGAGGCCACGTGCGCGCCCTCAAACACTCCAGGTGTACTCCGAACGCAGGTATAGGCTTGGCCTGTCCTTTCTAGAATGTTCCGCCCCTGATATACAGGTGGCTCTGCCCCATAGCTTTGCTCTCCTCGGAAGGCCCGGTTCTCCCCACTCCCAAGCATTGCAGTCCACCCCAGCCTCCAGACCTCATTCAGGTCATCCTGGCCCCGAACAGGCCCCACAGCTCTGGACTGCTTGGCATTTAGCGTCTGTCTCCTCCCCCTGAGGAAGTTAAGTTCTAGGGGAGCAGGGCCCGATGCCTTCATTGGTGGGTCCCAAGCTCCCAGAACATTGCCGGTGAGCGGACGAGCGTCTTCTGTGTCCAGGGTCAGGCTCGGGGCTGTGGGAGGAGACAAAGTGTTCAGGGAATCACCAGTCAGTGAGATGCAGCGTCCAGTGCGCACAGACCGGCCGGAGCTCGTTTCAGTCACTTGCAACCAGAAAACCAGAAGGCCTCTGGCCAGCCTGACGGCTGGCGGCACCGCTTCTCTGGTGAGCTGTGGGCTTACAAATGGGGCACACCTTCACGCAGGAACCCTGGACGTGAGAGGTCTGGGGGGTACCAGGTCCAATGCCCGCCTCCCCTCTTCCACTCCGCTCCACCCTCTGAACGAGCCCCAGGATTCCTCTGACCTCGAGACGCCGTGCAGGCTGCAGACCTCGCATGGCCCAGTTGCCACCAGCCTGGAAGGAAAGGGTGGACCCGCAGCACACAGGTCTGCCCAGAAAGACTTTGGGGGATCATCAAACCCAGCACACAGGGAAACATGTTCCTATGAGGAAATGCAGGCCCCAGGCAGAGGGACAAGCTGCAGTGGGGAGGGCTGGGGAAGAGTTGGGGGGCGAACGGGGCACTGGGAAGTCAGATGCTGGGAACGCTCAGACACAGGCTCCAGGCTGGGGCTGCAGAGCAGCTTCAGGGGAAGGGGCTCACAGAGGGGTCTCCCCTGACCACCACCATCAGCATCATGGTGGGGGGCAGCCAGGGCACAAGGGAGCTAAAGATACATGGACAAGTGGTTGAAACAATGGAGGTGCGAGTGCGGGGGTGTGGACGGGAACAGGGTGGAGCCGAAAGAAGGAGAGCACAGGTGAGAAGTGAAAGAGGAGCAAAGAGCAGAGTCGAGGAGCAGCACCTCAAAGAGCCCTTCTCCCTCTCAGTCCCCAAAGCCCAGGATGTCAGGGCCACTGCGCTCTGGCCCCTTTGGAAGAAAGTACCACGATTATGAGCAGATTCTGCGATGCCGCTAGCAGGTGCCAAGACACGTTGGCTAGTCTGCGTGCTTCTGCATTCTGCAGGTAGATATGCACACCTGTGCAGGTACAGGTGCACGTTTGCCTATGTAATCACGTGTGCACACACATAACAACACATTCACATAGATAGGTATTTTTGCTTTCAAAAGGATCTGAAGGTATTTGTAAGAAAAATAGACACATGAAATCGAACAAATTAAAAAATTAACCTACATATGAGCAGAATGCATATAAACACATAAACTAGTCAAATGTCCTAAATTTAAAAATATATATATAAAGATTTTGATCTTAGGAAAAAGTAATGTGTCAGGAAGCTCTTCTTCAGTGACAGCATGTTTTTCTGAGCCTCCTACCAGCCAAAGTGAGAAAGGGAACCTGCAGCATCACTAATTTCCACAGCCCACCAATAACCCTACAAGTGAATCTGGAAGAGCAAAAGTTTTCTTGAAAACTTTCCCATTTATGTTCAGTCCTTTACACGAGTCTATTCAGAAAAAATGGTGGGCAGTGTGCTCAAAACCATTTCAAAACTACAAAAATATTCTGTAGGCTGGTTTCTCTCTTTTTTTTTAAGATTTATTTATTTATGCATTCAAGAGCTGGGGTACAGGCCAGAGTCATGGGAGGTGAGAAGATTCACCAGAGACAGAGCAGAACGGGCATATCAAGTGAAACACACTGCTGAGGGGAGCAGCGGGTCAGGCAGGAGAGGTCTGCTGCGCTGTGTGAGTCCCCTCCCTGGCCGGGGGTCGAACCTGCGCTGCTGTGCCATGGACATTTCAAAGCGTGGTGCTCAACCCGCTGCGCCACCAGGGAGGCCCCTGGTTTTCTCTTTTATATCAAACTCTTCTATAACACGCAAATGTGTAACATGAAATGAAAGTTCTGCCTAAGCATTTTTGAAGTTGTGCATTGGATAGTTTTTCCTACCACTGCTGTGACCTGGGGCTCCCACTCTCAGGTTTGGGGAAAGCTTCTCCCACCGTCCATTCAGGAGTCCCCTGTAATTACTCAAAATAGGGGCCCTGCGTATGTGTCCAGGATAAAATGCACCAGGAACAGAGACTAACCAGCACTTAATAGAGCAGCCACTGACCTGTTGCTCTGTGGCTCTTTCGTGACTTCTTCCATCAAAGAATAAACTGCTGATCTCTGGCGAGGTGGCAGTGGCACCAAGTGCTGAGTACCCAGGCAACCTCTCTACCCTCGGCGTGCTCACCACTTTACCGGCGTGGATGCAACCTACTGGAATAAGGGTCACCACAGTGTGGGGGTGGAAAAACCCTGGGGGTACCTCAAAGGCAGTTCTGTGACCTCCCAAGAGGAGTCCCCCAATTTCCTGCAGGTGCCGTGAACAACATAAAGGGCACTCCCACCTGCAAGTTCACCCACCGACAGAGACAAGGTCTGCAGAGGATGAACTACCACTCCGTGTCGTAATTAAAAGAAGCAACAAAACGACTTGCCCGGAACATCAGAACCCAGACAGCATAAACAATGCCGAGCCGTGTCTTTCAGGCGCCAATGACAAGAGAGAAGCCGCGCTCCCAACACAGGGGCGTACAAAGGCAAGCTCCCGGATGAATAGGGACGGCGTCTGACTCTGTGCACGCCATAGGTTGCCAAGTACCTGTGGGTGCTTAATAAGTGCCTTTGACGGATGATGAATGCCGTCATTATTGCATCTGCCATTATAGTTTTTAGTGAATGAACCTTCCATATCAATCTTTATAACCACAATTTCAATGGTATTAATTCAGCCATCTCCCATACCAAGAGCCTTTTCTAAATTCTAGTCCTCAGACCTTGTCAAAAAACAATGCATTTGATTTTTGCAATGTCACATGCCAGGATCAAAGAAAATTTAACTTCTATGCTATCTTCTCAAATGGTTATGACACAAGGCGGCCCGTAAGGAATATGAAAGAATTATTTTCCAGTTCCCGATCTGTGGTAATTCTTTAATTTTTCACGTGATGCTAAAAACACCTTTCAAAATGCTATTTAATATTAGCACTATATGATTTCTGAAAACAAAGAGCCATTGTTTCTAGTAGCATTTGCTGAGAAAGTAAATACTTGGAGATTGTTTATGAACTACAAACATTTCCATTTTTTTAAGCACGCGCCACTTAAATTTGAGTGGGCACAAAATCGAGACAACACGGAGGTTTTCATAAATGCAAAATGGCGGTGTTGCCAGTCCCACGGCAGTTACCGCTCCAGCTCCAGAGTCAGGCTTAGGCACTTCCCTGCCAGCCCGGTGTCTCCTGCTCATCTCAAACTGTAAAATCTACTATCTCGAACACGCCTTTGACAGGGGTGAACAGCTCACTTCCCTCTTCCCCCACCCCCCTTCCTCCTCATCCCTGCCACCCTCTCCTCCCCAGCAAGGCACTGTGGGCTGACTGTGTGCATAGGGCAGGGCTGGCTCGCCAACCTGCAGCTGGGAAGTGCTCACAGTGCCCCAAGCCAGCAGAGTCACCCGCAAGCAGTGGATGCCAAGGGGCATAGCACGAGAATCGGGGTGGGCAAAGGGTCACTCTTAGGAGGCTTGAGGGCACTGGAGCTTCTTGGCAGGCAGAGGAGGTAGGGGAGGCACCCTGTGAGGGGAACAAGCAGTCAGGGCTCCCTTGAGAACAGGGGCCAAAGGTGGGCTCTGGGCAGATCAGAGAGGGCCCTGCACTCAATCCGGGCACAGCTTTCCACACGGCTCACACGCTGTGCGGGTGCTGTAGGTGCTTTTCATGGTGCACACCCATGTACTGTGGCTCACAGTAGGGCTTCCCTTGGCACACAGGCACGTGTGGCTAGCACACAGTAGGGTTTCCCTTGGCACACAGGCACGTGTGGCTAGCACACAGTAGGGCTTCCCTTGGCACACAGGCACGTGTGGCTAGCACACAGTAGGGCTTCCCTTGGCACACAGGCACATGTGGCTAGCACACAGTAGGGTTTCCCTTGGCACACAGGCACGTGTGGCTAGCACACAGTAGGGCTTCCCTTGGCACACAGGCACATGTGGCTAGCACACAGTAGGTGTGTTGCTTGGCACACACTCATGCACTGGACGGCTCAGAGTAGCTGCTTTACTTGGCACACAGCCATGCACTGGAGGGCACCCAGTGGGTGCTCACTGCATAAGACATGGGAGTCACTAGTGACCCCCAAGCCACACAGTGGCCCAACCGGTCCAGGTTCAGGCCTCCCCAGGCTGAAACTTAGGCGAGTTTAATGGGCTCTTAAAAAAGTGAATTTAAGAACATGTGACCTTGTGAGCACGTGGGCGGAGCCCAGACAAAGCGAGGGGCCGCCTGGCTTCAAGGTCTTCTGCTTCACGAGTCTCTGGCATCGTTCTGACCGGAAGTAAGACCGGGCGGGGAGAGTGAGGAGGGCGGACCAGAAAGGGGCCCTGCTGTCCTGTCCCAGCACGCGACAGCCGCTTCTCTGTGCACCCTGTTAGGCGGCTCGCATGCCCGTCGCCCTGCCCCAGGGTAAATCAGACTAAAGTGCTGCCGCGCCTTCCTCGTTACCCCCTGGACCCTCCCTGGCGCCTCGCGAGAGAAACGCCCCATTGACGTGGGCCGTCACGGTCGCTGGCGCTGGGCTCTCGGACAAACCGCCTCTCTGTTTCCTGCACACTCTCCCGGGCACGTCCGTGAGTGCGGCGGCGCGGGGCCCAGCGCCCACTCAGTGTCGGGGATCTGGGCACACAGCCCCTCTCTCAGCTGCGCTGGAGACATCGAGGACCACGCGCTGTGGTACTGAGAAGTGACCAGTTGTCCCGCCCAGCTAAGGAGAGCTGGACACCTGCAATCGCACGGTCGGGAGTCAGCCATCAGAATTAGCTTCAGCGCACAAGGGAGGCCCCGGGGGTGAGCGGGCCACTCGCCACCCCAGGAAGTCAGACGACAGAAGCCGCCGTTACAGCCACGTGTACAGACCACCGATACTTAACAACAACGGAAACTATGGGGGCCTCCCTGCTGGCACGAGGGGTTAAAGAGCAGCACGGTGAAGCATCTGCAGCCCCTGCAGCACGAGTTCGATCCCCAGCCAGGGAGCTGACCCACATGGCACAGCAGACCTCTTCTCTCTCCCTGCTGCTCCCCTCAACAGTGGATTTCAGTCGATCCACCTGTGCTGCTCCTCACTCTGTCTCTGGTGAACCCTCTCACCCCCACACTCTGGCCTGAGACCGGGGTCTTGTATGCATAAATAAATCCTTAAAAAACAAAAAAAAAATTTAAAAAACTATGGTTGCAGAGACAGCGGTAAGTGCTAGGACAGAGAGAGGGGCACAGGGTGGAAGGGGCAGGCAGACAACCCCAGGAGGCAGACTGGCCGTGAAGAGGAAGAGTCCAGCTGAGTCTCACAGAATGAACACCCAGCTCTACAAGCAGAGGCAAGGAGAGAACTTTGCAGGGGAGGGAAGAGAAAGTGCAAAAGAGCTTTGAAAGCCCACGCCCTGTCATCCATCGCCCCCACGGCGAAGCCACCCACACAGCCCCTCGCTCGGGCTGTGAAGGAGAACCGAGAGGGCCCTTGGGGAGCGAACCCCCAATGCAGCAGCTCCCGGCTCCACAGGTAACTGGCGATGAGCAAACGAGTGGGGTGAACGCTCCTTTGAGACTCATTCTTCAGAAGCCCAAATGAGTCTCACAAAAGAGAAATTAAACACGGGGGGATGTCGTGGCATTTTGACATAAGTGTCAACTTAGAATTTCAAATAAAATTAGAAGATTCTTCTAATAATTATATAGGATGGCAAATAAGGTCCAGGGCCAAGCACGTGTGGCAAGAAGTGACTAATCATATTTTGCAAAAAAGGCGTCGGGGGCTGACCTTCTCAGGATAACATTGTGGGGGAAGGCAGACTGGAGGAGAGGTTGCCCGCGGTTAATGTTAAATAGTAATCCATCGCCGCGCACCCCACCCGCTCCTCCATATTCATGGGGCGCTACCACCACCCATCCATATTCATTACTGTCCAAAGAGTTTTCAAGTAGCAAATGCAAGCCTGGAAGGTTTCAGTTCCAATAAAAGTGCTTCCGGTGACGAATGCCACAGGCTTCCCCCACCAACCTCAACATCAAACGAAACCAACAAAGGGACATAGCAGCCAGGGGCTGGGCGTGGCCAATTTCAATCTCCTTGAAATGGCACGAGGTGCCCCCTTTGATTGGGCCTTGGTTGGGTGCCAGGCACCGCCCCAGAGGGGTCCAGCGACTGGCCCTGAGCTAGGTGACTTGGGCCGGAGTCCCAACCCCACTGCTCACTCAGAGAGAGCTCTGCCTCAGTTTCCCCCGCGTCGCTTGACAGCACCAGTACTGGCCGAGGTCGCGCCGCAGCCAGGCGCCGCCCCGTATTCGGCAGAGCAGCCAGCCCCGCTCTGCAACAGCCCCGGGGTTGCTGCCTCTCGTGCTGCTGGAGCGTGGCGCGGGCTCCATCGGCCCGGACACATGGAGGAGGTTCCAGGTGGCTCGGCTGGTGTCCAGCACAGTCCCCACTGCACCCCCTCCCTCCTTTAGACTTCGGAAGCTCTTGGGGAGCTGAGGTTCAGGGAGAGGCTCCCCACTCCACTAACAGGGTTGACAAAAGCTCCTGAGGCCTCAGACTTCCCTGCAGAAGTAGCTTCCACAAAACCAGAGCAGAGTTAAACTCTTCCAGGAAGAGAATTAGCTGTGAACATTCCCTCTGCAAAGCGCCCAGTTTCCGCTTTTCCTTTCCACGCTGATGCAGACCGATCAGTCCCGTCGCCCTCTGTGGCCACCGGTGCCCGGCCATGGACAGCCAGCCCCGCCCACGCCACTGCAGACTGGGTGACTCAGAGGTTTGCAACGTGCTGTAAATATGGGGCCGCCTCACCCCCACTGAGACCCCGCAGCCATGGCAGGGTTCACTTTTTTACTTTCAATTTCATAGCACGGGAGAGCGACAAGTGAAGCCCTTTGCCTGTGAAGTCACGTGACAGCACGACAGTCTCAACCGGGCGTCCTGGGGAGCGTGAGTTTCGAGCTAGCAGGAGGGGCAAAAGGGGGGTTGGCAGGACCCCATGACGGGGTTACTGGTGGGGGTAGTGGAGGCTGAGCTAGACTCGAGAACCCTAAAAATCTTTGTATCCACATTCTATGAGGGTCCCCGAGGTTACTCTTAGCTACGACGCCAGGGCTTGTGGGCCGTGGGTGCCAGGAGAGGGCGGGCTAATTCCTGGGGCAGGGGCTGCCCAGGGCCTCACTTCAGGAGAGGAGCCTCTGGCCACGGCTGTAAGGTTCCCTCTGACACACCGAGGACAGCACCCCAAAGACTGTCCAGGGCGTCAGTGGGGTGCACTAGGGGAACCCAGAGCACTGGCTCTTCTCGCCATGTGGTGTCGCCAAGCAGGGGCCGGCATCCCACCCCCGCGGTCCTGGATCCATACACATCAGCCTGAAGTGACACCCACCGCGCAGGGAGGAGCGGCACCCCACCTGCGCTCCCAGATAAGCAGCAGCAGTGGCGCTGGCAGATCTCGGTCTGGAGCCCTGGCTTTCTCCTCCCCTGCGGCCAGGGCGCCCTGCTGCCCCAGATCCGCATCCTCTCCACCAAGCTCGCTCTCCTGCCCCAGCAGCAGGAGATTTGGGGAGATGAGGGGCTGGCGAGGCAGCGGAAGGCAGATTCGAGAGGGAATGCAAGAGCGAAAAATATTATGTTAAATTCAACTGAACACACGGGAGAATGAAGACACTGCACCCAGGGAGCAGCCCGCAGCCTCCAGGCACCCCACACCCTTGGCCAGGGCCTGCAAGAGGGCAGCGCCTGCAGCCCTGGGAGGGGCCTGGGGGAGGGGACAGGCACAAGACATCCGCCCCCCACCCCCGCAATGAAGAAAGCATCTTTGAGGGGCAAGAGAACAGGATCTTGTCAAATGAGGCTGCTCTTTAGAAGGAGGAAAACAAATCCAGCTGGAGAGCTGCAGCGTGGGCTGGGCAGGAAGGATGCAGGCATCAGCTTGGGGCCGAGACCCGGCAACAGGCAGGTATGCAAAGGCGCAAGGTCAAACGTGTGAGCTCGGTGAGGATGGGGGACTGTCCGGGATCAGGCCTTTGGGGGTCACTTTTCCCATTGTCCATGGGACAGAGCCTCACGGATGGGCCCGGAAGCCCAGGCAACTTGGGGCGGGGCAGGCTGGGTGCTGCGTTTTTTCCCTTCAAGGAGGCGAAGGTCGCCACTGAGACCTGGGTGACCTGCCTGGGGCCACGGCGTCTGGCTCTCCTAGATCCCCCTTTTTAAATAGTTGCTGTTATTGTTAAGTCCTTCGTAGCTCTGAAATGAGATGGAGAGCCCAAGCTAGAGTCCCCGGGGACCTCTCCTCCCCTCCCCAGGACGCCAGCAGCCTCGGGTCCACCTGCCTTCGCCCAGGCTTCCTTGGCCCCTGCGCTTCAGGGTTCCGGAGGCAGAGACTCGCTCAGCACCCACAGCTGAGGCACTAGCTCCTAGGCCGGGGGGCGCCTGCCCTTCTCCCCACAAGGCTCCTGGCAGGGCTCCCTGCCGTGCGCCTGCACCGATGCCAGTCACGTCCTGCAGGTTTCTGGGTCCTGCTCATCAGGACAGGCTTCCTGCTTTCCCCCAAGCTTTGCGTCCGGCATGGGTGCGAGTGGGGCGACTCAATCGGCATAAAAACCCCACTTTGCTTTACAAATCGATTCATCAAACTGTAAGAGCTTGAATTTTGTTGAGTCTCGGTATCCTTTTTAATGAGAATGCCAAACAGGTAAATCACATAACACAAATAGTGCAGTGGAATAAAACTGTGCAACCAAGAAGGTAATTAAAAAATTTATAATAAGTAAATGTGCAGGATGCATCACAAGCGGGGGACTGCAGCACGGGTCGTGCGGTGAGCAGCGCCTTCTCGCCTCGACAGTCTAGGCCTGTTGGCAAGAAAATCAGGAATCACTGCTGAGAGCTCTAGCAAAGAGGGGACCTGGAACAACCGCCTCTCTGCACCCCCAGCCTCCCAGGCCCCCCTCTGCTGGTCCTAGGGAAAAGTAAGAGGCCAGAATTCAACCCTTTCATTAGAAAGCTGTGAGGGGTGAAGGGCCTCCCTGGTGGCGCAAGGGGTTAAGCACCGCACTATGAAGCATCCGCAGCCACTGCAGTATGAGTTCGATCCCTAGCCAGGGAGGGGACCCACATGGCACAGCAGACCTCTCCTGCCTCGCCCGCTGCTCCCCTCAGCAGTGTACTTCAGTGGATCTGCCTGTTCTGCTCCCCACTCTGTCTCTGGTGAATCCTCTTACCTCCCATGCCTCTGGCCTGTACCCAAGTTCTTGTATGCATAAATAAATAAATCTTAAAAAAACAAAACAAAGGAGGAAAGTTGGGGTAAACTGAGGCCCAGAGTGAGGTCTTGCCCACAGTCGCTGAGATGGCAATGAGGCCAGTCTCGACCAGATTGTCTAGTTCTGCTCGTGGGTATGAGCATGAGGCCTCGTACTATTGTCAGACATGCTTAGTCTCAGCCCCAGGCTACGGAGGAGGCCGGAGCTAAGTAGTCCGTTCGCAGAGCTGAGACATTCCCTCGGTCATCCACGGTTTGCAGCGATGCCAGATCTCTGGCCCCTCCTGCATTTGGGGATTTTTCCAACTTCCTTTGAAATGCCATGAATTTTTTTTTTCCTTATTGCTGCCAGTCCTCCCTGAGTGTAAAACAGGGCAGGGTGGTGGGAGAGGGCTGCGGGTCACAGAGGGGTTACACAGGCAGCGAGGCTGGTCCTGTCACGGAAAGCAGAGTCTCGCGCCTGCATCCAGTGGGTTTTATTGTTTTAAGAGGTACAAGTTCACAGCTTCCTGCTTGGGAGCCTCTTCATTTTCCCAGAGCCAAGCTTAAATGCCTCTAAAAACTTGGCCTGCCATTATCCTGTAGCTGTTAATTAAGCCTCGAAAACTTTACATTATGTTTACAGTGCACTGTGTGAATTGCAAAATAAATTAGAACCCGCGGCAGGGAAATTGGAATTTTCAATAGATGGAACAAAAATCAGCCGAAGAGTCTCTTGTAAGATTATAAACTCACTGATATTTTTCTACAGGGTTCGGGGGTAGGGTGGTGGTGGGGTGTGTGGAAAGGCTTCTGCTTTTTAAAAACAACCCTTAGCACCAAAGCTTTATCATGCCCCCTGTCCCCCACCCCACGCTGGGCAGTCTGGGATGGGTATTTCTGTAAAGACAAGGTGGTGAGGAAAAACAAGAGGAGAAGTGAAATGTGTGTGAAAGAAATTTCTCTGCCATGTAAGAAACCAAAGACACAGATAGCATTAATCATGCCACTATTAAAAGCAGCAGCAGAAAACAAATTTGTAAGATGGCTTAACTTAAATACTAGGATTCCAGGTAAATTTCATACTGGCTTTTGATTTTGTAAGCAACCTATCAGAAATCCAGGAGACCAAAAATAGATCTTAAAGAAGGGCATAAACAAAACCCCACACAAGGAGAAACAGCTGATGTTTTTCAAACCTCTAGCCTACAGGCTCTCTTAGAATATATTCTTTAGAATACTACTGCTCAATTTTTTAAACAAAATATGTGTGCTTTCTTCCTTCTGTAAATTTCACGTTTGGAAAGAAGAGTTAAGGACGCTTGGAAAGCAGATCCTCAAACTGGAGTTGCCAAAGGAGCAGGTAGTTAAGCCTGCAGGAACGGAGAAGGAGACCGGGCTTGAGTCAGAGTCTCTGCATTAATCCTGCCAAGTCATACAGAGCAATGCAGTTCTTCAAATGTTCAGAGAATAAAGAGTCATCCTCCAGCCGACTTGTCGTCGTGTTTGATGATTTATTTTAAAACCAGAGATTTGCTGTCTGTCTCTCAAAACCAAAGTGAAGGGGATACAATTCTAATCACCCTAGCTTCCAAGTTAGCGCTTCCTCTATGTCCGTTGTAAAAGCTCTGAGTGAGGAAGAAGAGAGAAGGGAAAGATAAAGGAAACGGAGCAAAAGGAGCATCTCCTAAAAACTGGAATCAAATCTGTATCGATGTGGTCGATTTCCTAGAAAACCTCTCCTAACTCTCCTAAGGGGGTATTAACTACTTTCATTGTCAGATGCCTTCAGAAAACAACCCTATTGTTTCTTGATTTTTAAAAATCTGGTATTTCAACACCTTCCTAAGATTTCCGAGCCATAAGATACACATGATGTAGATGGCGCTTAACTATACAGCGAACCGTCATTTTAAGACTGTTTCCCTGTCTGCCCCACACGAAAAACTACATTAAGTTAATGGAAATGGAGGTGGCAGAGAGCGGGGCCATATGTCGAGCTTTGCGAACAGAAAATAAAGAAATCACAGTGCCTGCTGGCCGCTCCTTCCTCCTTCTTTCCCGTCTATCTTTTCATCCCTCCCTCCTACCCTCCCTCCCTCCCTGCTTCCTCCCTTCCTTTTCCCCTCTCTTCCTTTCTTCCTTCCTTCCTTCCTATCTCCCTCCCTTCTTCTCATTTTCTACTTCTTCCTTTCTAGAAGCCGCATGTGTTTCTGAGACAGACCGAAGAGGTGGCCAACAGCAGCTTTTGGCCCAGAAGCCCTGAGGTCTCCGCCAGCTCTTCGGTGCTCTCGGGTGACCTCTCTGGGGACCTCTGGAGCAGCAGCGCTGCGCGGAGACCTGACCCGCTCAGCAGACTCGGCTCTGACAAAGCTAAAGTGGAGGCGTAGAAATAGCCCAGGTATGGCTGTGGCTGTGGCTGCTGCAGCCGTCTAAGCTGTGGAGTCGGGGATACAGGCGGCCAGCGGCAGATGTGGGTGTGGACGAGACGGACATAGAAACGGATGCGGTGTGTCACGGTGCGGCGTGTTCTAGGGCACTGCGCGCCCTGCTTGGCCGCCGGCTCCCTGTGGACGGGTGAAAGGACGCACACTGCTGTTTTTGTGAGCTGAAAGTGTGAGAGACATAAACATCGGCCGCACCAGCCAGTGCTCAGCACTCTCGCGGCGGGGGGCAGCGGTCGGCTCTGCGCGGGGCTCTGGGGAGGGCGGGAGGTTGGGTGGCCCTGCACGCCCTCCCAGCCGCTGCGCGCTGTTGGTGGGAAGAGCCTTTGCTTTCTCAGCCGCTCCCAAGTGCGATTGCTTCCTCAAGTGCCTTCCCGAGGCCTGACGCTAGGGATCACCAGCGGCCTCACCCATCTCTGCTCAGCATCTCCTGCCCCGGAGACGAGCCGGCCCTGTCCGCTCGGCTGGCAGAGAAACTGAGGCCCAGAGCCCCACCACTCACCAACAGGGATCTGGACAGACCCTCCGTCTTCAGGAAACTCTGACCCCCCGGGGGACATTTAAGAAAGCAAAGGAGGCATGGCGGGTCAGATCAAAGCTGCGCTTCTCCTGACAGGGTAAGCACCCGGCCGGCCGTTCCTAGACTTGGCCGGGTCTGGCAAGCCGCAGGCAGAGGTCCAGTGGGAGGACCTCCTGGCAACCCCTCCCTCCAGGTCCAAACACGCGAGCCCTAAGGACGAGGGCTGTGCGCGGACCTCTCCTGGGCAGCAGACTCGTGGACCGGACAGGGAGGCCGCAGCGGGTGGCCTCCCTTTGACTGACAGGGAAATTGAGACCCTGTGTCTCAGGTGCCAGGCCGGGCGGCAGGCTGGTGCAGAGCTGGGGTGTGAGTCCCGGCCTCTGGCCCAAGGTCGATGCTGGCACATTTTATGAGCTCAGCAGCCGCTGGGAGGGCACAGGAGAGCTCAGTTTTGCTTGGAGTAAGCTAGAAGTAGTCTGACGGCAAGAAATCCTGCCTGCGACTTCAGAAACACCACCAGGCGGGAGAGCAGCGGGCCCCACACTGGCCCTGGTCTCCTTGCTGCAGGCTGGAAGGGCATCCAGTGTCCGCCCGGGGAGCTCCGCATGCCCTCATAAACCCGCCCACCTGTGGGCCATCCGGGCTGGCAGCCCCACTTCTTCCCGCCTGCAGTCACTGTCCATCTTGTGCAAGTGTCTGCTCCCCAGCCACCCCCGAGCGGGCATTATTCAGACCTGCTCCAGGAAACAGCGCCCGTCCAGCCTCGCCCCCACCCTGGCTGCCAAACAGCACGTGACCTCATCACGTGGACCTTTGACCTCTGACCCACGCACAGCCTGGAGTCTCTAGAGAGTCAGAGTCCCTCTTCTCCTTAGCTGGAAGCGACTGCGGACAGAGCGCCTGCCCCCCACGTTCACCTCCGCGGCCGTCACCTGCTGTCCATGCCCAGGGCCGTTGGACCCGGCTCTCGCGTCAGTGAGGGAAGCAGAACCAGCCTCAGAAACTCAGAAATGGAGGTTGAGTCCAGCTCATCTGAACACACGTTCCACCTGCCCCCCTCGGCTCTGAAGCAAGGTTACGATTCCCCCAATTCACACGGGGGTGGTGATGAAGATGAGGATGACTGGCAGCTGCCAGGCGCTTACTTTGTGCTAACTCTGCTCACAGGTTGACTTCGAATTCTCACCATCACCCCACAAGGTAGAACCTCCTGTCCTCCCAGCTCCTCATGGCCCAGAGAGGTCGAGCTTCTTGCCCAAGTCACACAGCCATAGATTTGACCTTAGATCAGTCTCCACCAAAGGCTTGGTGAGTTGATTTGAGAACAAATGGGAAGGTGCTTTTGCAAGGTTGGGGGAAAAGCCTCTGAGCCCTCTCATGCTAATTCATATCACTGGTGGCATCTGCAGAGCTGAGCCCAGTTTTGGGTCTAGTGACTATCCTGGTTTTGTGAAGCAGGAATCCCCACCTCCTCCCACCTCTGAAATTCTGAGCTCTCTGTCTATAATAAAACAAGGTGGCTGGTCCCACCCGGTGGGGCGAGGCAGCATCAAGGCTTTGCAGGGCCTGAGCTTCTCTCTCAGAGCACGAATGATCCATGCAGCGACCTTGTGCTTCTCAAGGTCACTGAGGCTCTGAGTGCCCTAAATGCCTTGCGCACTCCCAGAGGATCAGATGCAATCCCCCAAACTGCACGTCCCTCTCCACACCCACCGTCCCCTTCAGCAGAGGCCCCCTTCTCTTAGGTCAGGTCCCTGACCTCCAAGTGGGGATCTAACTCCAGGTCACGCCACCCCTACCGCGCTGGATGAAGAACCCAGTGCAAGCAGGTGGGAGAGGAAAGGCCGAAGCAGAGCGCACCCCAGCATGTGAGAGATCCGCATGTCCAGTATTTGTTCTTGGGCCCTTGGGGCACTGCCCACATGGGTCTCCTTTGCCTCAGTTCTCGGGAGTCTCGGCTACATCTAGTGCCCAGAGGGCAGGTGTGCAAAGACGTGGTCTAGGTGTCTTGTGTCCTCTCCTCACTGTCATTGAGGGTCCTTCACAAAACTGAGTTGGGCCCCTACCTTTCCCCATTCCATCTCCCCAGCCCCCTCCTCATGCTCCCTAGTTCTCCGCCCCAGCCCTCTCCCTGTGCAGCCCGCATCTTTCAGAACAGAGTTAGAATTGGAAAGGTTCAGAGAGACAAGAACGCAAGTTCACTTTTAGAGGCTAGTTTTATATTCTTGATGACATTCCTACTGTGATTCGGCAAAAAAAAAAAAAAAAGCCCAGCATTAGCAGCCATCTGCACGGGGAAGGGAAAAGCAACGTGGGGAGTCTATCACTTTCAGGTTTTAGGGTAATAGCGGCTTTTACCTTCTTACTTTGATTCATTACCTTTGCAAAAGCATAAATCTGTCATTTTGGCACTAACTTCTATCATACGCATATTAATAAGAATAATAATCACAACATCAGTGATTTGGGATTTTATAACTGAGTTATTTTCCTTAAGTGCCAGGGCAGAGTTGGCTAGAACGAAGCACGAATATTGCAAGGGATTTTTCCTTGGAGATGCATTTCAGAACTTTGCAAACATTGTTTTGGGGTGGAGAGGGAGCTTGGCTCACAGAGCTTGTCTTTTAGAAACTCAGAGCCATCTCTGCTAATAAAACGGGCTGCCTCCTCCTTTCCTGGTAGCTCCTAGGAACGCACAAGCTGCGTAAGTTAGACACAATTTTTCCCAAAAGCAATCAGGCATACCCTGACTACCAGTCACGTTTTAGGAAGTAGATCTACCGCCTTTAATTTAACATTAAATTAAAGTCGCCACTATAGCTAAGTCACTACAGCGTGCCCAGCCAGGGGCTCACACATGTCAATGCAAAGCTATTGCATCTGGTGAAGTATGGGTGGAAGTCATCTCAAGAGTATTTCTCTATTAAAACTTGTTTTATAATATGTGCAAGATTCTTTTACTCAGGGCAATAAAACAATGTTTCATTAATGATAGAGACAAATGAGTGTGTGTGATCCCAGTAATTTTCGCTTTAAACATCAGGCCTTCTCTTGCAGAACATTTTCACAGTGAGTTGATCACAATTTGACATGCATACAATTTAGGAAGATTGATTCATTATACAATTTAAAAAATTCTTGAATTGCAATTGTCAAATAATGATTGTTCAGCTAAGGAGTTTTGATGTTCTGAGAGTAGCCTTCTAAATCTAACTCACTGGATAAACTTGGAAAAATTTCAAAGCAAAATAAATTAGGTGGCCCTGAAAATGGATCTTTCTGATGGAGAGTTGATGTTAACCCAGCATGGAAGAGTCGCACCAAAAACTCATCCTGCCGGCCATACACACCGACTGATAGTAAATGACCGGTCTCTTTTGCATGAAAGGGTTGTGAAGGAGTCCTGTCAAGTTGAAACAGTTAATATTTGCTGCTATGTGCCAGGGTGGGTGAGGCATTTTTACCTTGGTTGGCATCTAATGAGCAGACAGCCACACCTCTATATAGGAACACGGGGAAAGAATAAGAACAGAGATGTGAAGCTCCTTATCTGAGGTCACACAGCATGACATGGCTCAGTGACTCCTCATGCTCTCATCAGCCTGGCCCCAAAGCCCATCGCCATCCTCCCTTCTCCACCCCAGACTGCATCGTATCACTCCATTTTATTTTTCTGGCTACACAAATAAATGTTCATGCATCATACAAAATTGGAGGGGAAAAGAATTAAAAGATAGAAAGCTCACCCATACCCTGAATCCCTACCAGTCGTCATTTTTTCTTCCAGTCTTTCTTCTATCATGTCATCAGAATCAAACCCTAAAGGACAACCCCTGAGACGACCCCCCTGCAGCGTGGCTATGATTTCAAGGACCCACCAGTTTGTACAACTCCAGACTAAACTGGCCGGCAGACTCTAAAGCCCACTTGGAACCCCAAACCAGGTGGGCTCGGGACTGGGCTGCAGAGTTGAAGGGGCTGGGCGCTGCTGGCCCAAGACCTGGCCAGGGGCTGTCTCTGCTGAGCCCAGTCTCTGTCTCTGTACCACCCACACCCCAGCACTTCACTGACAATCCTCTGCCTTTTCTCCCCCAAACACAATGGAAAGTTAATTGAATGTTTTATGCCTTCGCAATATCAAAGAAATGAAAAGAACGTAGGTTTCAACCATATTTCAATAATAAATGCATTAATTTTTACCTTTTAACTGACACTTGTACTAATTTCCTTAAATGCTCTCTCTGGTTCTTTTTTGATCTGTCTGGCTTTGTGGGGCTGATGATGAAGGCTTACTTCAAATGCAAAAAGATTAGCTCTCTTTTCCTTAATAGCACAATTACAGACCGTGTGATGTCTCTATCATGAAAGAGAGCAGGGACAGACTTTTAAAGTCACACGAGTTTATTACTAAAGTGGCAGTAATAATTTTAATTACTTTACTCGACAAAAGATATCAAAATTGCCCTAATTGTCTAGTGGCATTTAGGAATTTTTGTGGGTAAAAAGGGGAGAAAAGCATTTAGTAGGTTTTCTCCCCCTTTAATTTGACTCTGGTCATTGTTTGAAACAAGAACTGTGACTCATTTTAACCTGGAGTCCAAATCTTCACAGAACCCAGGTCTGTGAAAATCTTGGAGAATGCAGAATAAGTTTCTCCACATATATTCAAAATGAAGCAGAGACGATAACTCTAAGTACTATTTGTGGCTTACTATTTAAAGCCCAGGAAAAACAAAGCATAAACTCCTTTAATTTTGTCAAAGGCGTACAATGTTTAAATTCAGCAGTCACTACAGTTCAAAAGACCAGATGTTCTGGTGTATTTATATAATTATTTTGCACAATAGTTTACCGCTGGCAAAAAAAAAAAAAAAAATCAAAGCATATTGTTGTATTTGGCGTTGCTATGCTCGACAAAAAAAAATCCAGAGATTGCATTATATTGAATTAATTCTAATTTTATTAAAGCCAGAGAGAGAGAGGGAAATAAATGGATAGACAGTCATATTAGTCTTATACTAAATTAAGACCAAGAACAAGAAGCAACATTGATCTGAGAATAAAAAGCCTCAACTCTAATGCATTTAAGTTCACAAGGGAGAAGCAGACGAGTTTGACCCGTTGTCCATCTATTTTAAGACGAACATTTGTTAAATTCTAATGAAAAATGTTGCACTTAAACTCTGGCAAAGAGACAATTAGTATTTTCCCCAGAATGTTCAATACTCCAAAAACAAATTTTTTAAAAGTAAAAGAAAGAACTGTGAGGACTAGCATTTTAAAAATTCTTTTCTGGAGGATGCTGTGTTGTGATAACATCAGTTGCTTCCAACAAAATTACCTGCAGCTAAGGAGTTCCTGATTTATGTGATGTATAGATACTCAGGTGGGAAATTACCCAGGTTCCCGTAATGAAGGGCTTTTCTGACAGTAAATTTATTAATTACAAAAAAATGATCCTTTCAATAAAAGCTACTCCGTTAAAAGGAATGATTCTGGAATTTAGTAGAATGAGCGTTCTGTAATATAATGTGGTTAAAATACAATTTAGATTCTTAAATTTATGTCTTTCTCATCCTTTGTTCACATGGAAGATGAGTGTGAAAAACATTACTTGGAGGTGGAGACTTGATATAAATGAATATCACATCATGAAAGGAGAATGAAACCCTTTCCCATTTAATCTTGTCCCCAATTTAGTAACTATTCTTTTTCCTCCTAGACCAGCAAAAAAAAAAAAAAAAAAAAGCAAAGGAAAAAATTTACTTTTCCTTAAGAACTAGAAGCTCGGAGAAGCTATTCATTTGAAAGAACAAAAAATGGATATTTGTATCTCCAGGGTACAGATTGTTCCATCTGGGGAGCAGGCGGGTGGGGACCCCAGTTTGGACAGTGAGGAAAGATGCTCTGCTGAGGAAGTGAGCGCCAGCCCCGGGGCTGGTAAAGGGTACCAGAGCTCTTTGTCAACGGTGCTAAACAATGTTCAGAACAGGCTTTTTCTTTGCCATTTTTGGCTTTCAGGAGCGGCTTCACTTACTGTCAATATCACGTGGCAGTTGTGATATCACAGGGAGATGATGCTCTACATGTGGGGGTGGAAAGTAGGAGCAGCCCGGGGGGCCAGCATGGGGGCAGCGTCCCTCACCAAGCAGCCGTGGGCTGGCAGGGAGGAGGCTCGATTCCCTGTGCAGTGAGAGGCTCGGAGCCCTGGTCCCCCGGAAGACCAGTTCTCTAACCATGCATGCAGCAGACGGAAGGCCGGCCGTCCAGGGCCCGCCCTGCAGCCGTCTCAGGTCAGGCCATGGGGAGCAGGCTTTCTTCCTGGGCTGAGAGTCTGCCAGGAGGCCCCGGACAGTGGAGCCCTGGACCCCCTGGCGGCCCTGGCCACTCCGGGCTCGGCTCCCCACGCTGACAACGGCTCAGAACGTGCCCCCACCGCTCCGAGCAGCCTGCGCGGGTGGGAAGATGGTGCGGGAGGAGACTCCGTCCTTGCCAAAATTTCGAATGTGTGACACCGCAAGAAGACACCGTCAGGAGCAGTTGCTAATTTATTTTAAGTGCCCCCTGAGTTTTTAATTTATCTGGAAAAAAATAAATAGATAAATCTGAGGCGTCCCTGCCAACCGGGCCCGGCACCGGTCTGCCAGAGGCGCCGGCTCGGGTGGCAGCGAGGCTCGGGGGGAGGTGTCAGCGCGCGCAGCCAGCACGCGGGAGCCACTATTCCTGGTTGCATTAGAATAGGATATATCACATTTGTATAGAGTTGACCTTTCCTTTTCCCAAATTGGCTCCCGCACACATGCTGAATATTTTTTTCCCTCTTCAGATAGTCTGCAATTCCAAACAGCACCGCAGGCTTCTCCAAGCCCAGATTCGGTGGCAAGTTTGGAACGCAATCCGTCTAGTTTAGAAATTCATTATCCAAAGTGAGGAGCCCGGCGAATATTATAGTTTCATAAATATGCAGATTTTGTTTATTTAAACATTTTTTTATTACACTTTGTGTTTTCCTAAATTGGGTCATCATTTTAATATAATTGGAATCTGATGTGTGTCCTGTTTTCCTTAAAAGCCATCTGGTTCATTTTCGACTTTCAGAAACCAAATCATTTGTGGTAATATCGGCCTTGCTCACTGCTCCTTTTGAAACGACTCCCGGCTTAGGGGTGTTGGACCAAAGAAGCCCCAGGCTGCGGGGGGAGGGTGCCGCTTATGGTTCTCATTACAGGGTTCCACGAGGAGCACGTGGTACGGACCCTTGCTTGAAGATCTCTGGGTGACCTGAGGAAGCAGCATTCAGCTGAAGAGGAGAAACAGGGGCCACTAGGAGCCATCTTGAAGGAGGCGGAAAGGCCTGCGCTGACCGGTATGGCGAGGACGGGAGGTTCTGCTCCCAGCCTGGCCCTCTCCAGGTCACATCCCGGACTGGACAGGACCAGACCTCTGCCCCGTCTTCCCTAAGACTGAGCACCCACTGGGTGCTGGAGAGGGCCTGTTAACTGAGCCCAGGTTACGGGAAAGCAGCGCGGTGCATTATCTATCACAACAGAACAAATGGCTCGGAAACTCGGGGACTAAAACCCACACACTGTGTGACCGGCAGCGCTCGGGGGGCCAGGATTCCAGCCATGACTTGACTGGACCCAGTTTGGGGTCTCTCCAAAATGGCCAAGTGGCCTGCCCAGGCGCGGGCCCGTGAAGGCCCAACCTGGCCAGCTGTCATCCACGCTGTCGGTTCCTACAGGAGCTGCGCCAGCCTGCACGCGCGTCAGGCCCTCCGTCAGGCTCAGCACGAATCCAGCAAGAGCCCACCGGTGACTAGGAAGTGGGAGGGACGGACCGGGTATTTCATCTAGACATCAGGTGCGCCCCGACTAGACACTCCCTGGCCCCTTCCCCACTCATTTAGTCAGGGACGTGGTGGAGAAGAAAGGCGACGTTCCTTCCAAAGTCCACCAGGAAGACCAATCCATCGATCAACTGATAGATTGATCGATTGATTGACTGATTGATTGAAGCAGCGTAAGGACAGGTTTGCATCCTCGGGAGAATTTACTTTCCCCCACCACCCCGCCTATCTCCTGTCCCTCTCCTCCCACCCCCCAGTCCCTTGGGTGTTTGTAAATGTCTACTAGTTTTTTTTTTTAAAGATTTATTTATTTATGCATATAAGTACTGGGGTACAGGCCAGAGTTGTGGGGGGTGAGAGGATTCACCACAGACAGAACAGGGATCAGAACAGGCAGATCAACAGAAGTACACTGCTGAGGGGAGCAGCGGGCACAGCAGGAGAGGTCTGCTGCGCCATGTGGGTCCCCTCCCTGGCCAGCAGCAGGGATCGAACTCGAACTCGTGCTGCAGCGGCTGCGGTTTGCTTCATAGTGTGTTGCTTAACCCACTGCGCCACCAGGGAGGCCCTGTCTACTAGTTTTAAAAGCATTTTACATGATCAAATTATCTGCTTTGTAAATGAACCAGTAAGACCTTTTTTAAGTTATAAATATAATTTGTGCATCCTTCCTTTGGCCAACATTTACTAAACTCACCCTAAAGGGAAGCAGGGAGTCAGGGCACAGCCACCGGCAGACATGGGCAGGCGTGGGCAGACGTGGGCAGGCGTGGGCAGGCCCCGCTCTGCAGATCTGCTGCAGGTGGTCTGCGGGCAGTGCCTCTCCAGCTCGTCCGCAGCTCTCGGGCTTGTCAGGAGGGCAGGTGAGTGTCTCTGCAGGGCAGCCGTCAGCGGGGATGGCCTCACCGTGTAGGTCCCAACCCTCGTGCACACCTGCATTCAGTTTAGTGCCAGGGTCAGCAGACACTAGTGAAAGGCCAGCTCGTGTGCCAGGTGTCATGGCAGAGCAGATAAACCTGCCGTCTTTGTGCAAAAGCAGCCCTAGATGGTGCAGAAACCTCTGCCCATAAGCCTGTTAGCAAAAAGAGGCAGCACGGGTCTCCCCCGTGGCACAGTGGGTTGGGCACCACACTGTCCAGGGAGGGGACCCACAGGGCACAGCAGACCTCTCCTGCCTCGCCTGCTGCTCCCCTCAGCAGTGGATTTCGGTCCATCTGCTTGTCTGTTCCCCACTCTGTCTCTGGTGACTCCTCTCACCTCCCGCGACTCTGGCCTGTACCCCAGCTCTTGTGTGCAGAAATAAATCAATCTTTAAAAAACGAGGCAGCAGGCAGATGGGACCCCCCAGCCAGCTCAGTGGATTGCAACTAACATCCTAAACAATGCACTGGGTAGACATACCAGCACAGTTAAAGGTGGTAAGAACAGTTTTGAAATTTTGGTTCCAGAACATTGTTGTAGAGATGGCTGTAGTGCATGGACACCCCATTTCCTGGACTCGAGAGCAAAGAGCAATTAATCCTGCAGCTTGTGATTAAAAGAACAGGAAAGCCACTAAGCCTGTGCCTGAGACATGCTTTGTATGCTCGTGCCATGCAGGGGAGCCACAATGCAAGGCCGTGCTGGGGGAGGGGCTCAGGGATGGGCACGTGTCCCCCAGCTGCAGGAGCTCAGCACTACGTGGCCAGCCCCCAGAGTGAGACGGACAAGTAGAATGTGTCCGCCACAGCAGGGAGAGACCAAAGAAGGACACAAGGGATGGACCCAAGCTCCGTCTAAAACACTGGCAAGACGGGGATCTTCGGTTCTGGGGAAGTGACGTCAGTTGGCTGGTGTACTTGGGCTCCCTCTGAGAATAGGCTTCCGGAGTGCCCAGTCCCTCATCCACAGACAGGTGCCCCCAGCACCAGCACTGCCGTCTCGGGGTGTGACAGGCCATGGCTGCGGCAGGACCTCCACTTCAGTGGCGGACGCAGAAAACCAGCACATGTTGCGTCACGCCACGTGTCGACCCAGCTTGTAAAGTAGGTGAGGGCAGAGTGGGGAGGGCTCCACAACATCTGCAGGAGGCACGAGTGGAGCGAAGGACAGGCCCCGTGAGCTCCTGGACAAGGCTGCAGTCTGCTCTGGGCAGCGAACAGCCAGTGCAGAGACCCCAAGGCGAGGTAGCGTTTTGTGTGAAAGAAAAGAGCAGGGCTGCCCACTTGCTCCCCACCCAAGGCGGGAGGAAGGGACGTGGGCTTCTGGAACCGGCTCTTGCAGGCTGCCAGGGCCATGAGTCGCTGAGTCACAAGCCAAGGACTTGTGTCCACTGCCGGGGCTGCCGGTTAAGCCCTCTGAAAATAGGAAGGAAACTGGACAATGCAAAAGTCTTGCTTTTCCTTTATGTCCATGTCGGTAACCAAAATTATAAATCTGGAAGTTCTAGCTGTGGGTCGCAGACACATCCATCCTCCCAGAAGCGCAAGATGGGGGTGTCCAGATGGCGCTTCCCTGTAACCTTGTGGACACCTCAAAATTATGTGAATTTCATTTTCTTGGCCCCTTTAAGATGCTTTATGGAAAGATTTTTTTCTTAAAAGCAAAGTATATTTCTTCATAATTAGTACACATGTTCACATTCTCTCCTCCCTTCATTTCATTAATATTTGACTGTGATTCGCTTGAAGGGTGCATTTGGAGAATTTGGAGACTTTCGAGGAGGTGCGCGGGGTCCCCCCACCCCTTAGGCTGCTTTGTGCCAGCACGTGTTCAAACACACACATGCACACGTTTGCACACATACAGGTGGGCCTGTCTTGGAGTCTCTTCTGCCTCTGTTTTCGTTCCCATAAGTGATAACCAGGGAGCACCGGGTCATTTTAGTGTCCAGAAGGAAAGGAAGTATTTGTTCTGTCAATCAACGAACCATGACCGGGTCCCTCGCACGTGCCAGGAAAGCCCCTTGCTTTTGGGAAACTCAGAATCAGCAAGGTCTGGACTTGGTGAGGACACGGACAGCCGGCCACTGGGCTTGTGCAGTCCCCAGGTCTCTGGAGGGGGGTTAGCACGGGGACACCTAGACAGCAGTGTCGCAATCCACATGCCCACTGGGTCCCCTGTGCTCAGACAGGGTCTCAGTGTGGAGAGCTTGTCTCTCGAACCCTCACCGCTCCAGGCCACAGGCAGCCTGAGGAGGACTGGAGCGGGTTCCGCACCTGCCGCCAGCTCGGGCTCATCGAGCATGCTGATGAGGAGCTGGGCCCTTGCACCGGCCACATGTTGGATTCCAGCTCTTGATCTTTGCCCATATGACCTTGCTGAGTGGTTCACCTTCATTTATTCGCCTGTAAAACTGGTCCAGTAACAGTGCCCTCCTGTGGCCGAAACCACGAGTTTCCCACCCAGTATCTACCCTCCCACCATCCTCACCGATGAGCCCAGGGTGATGAAGGCAGCTACATGCCTCACCTCCCTGGCAGGCAGGGACGGCCAAACAGACTTCGGTGGCATCATCAAAAGGGGCTTCTGGGGGAACTTTTTTTCCTTTTAATATTATTGAGAACTGTCGGTACGCATCTCTGTTTAAGCCACACAGCCAGGTGCTGTGATTTGTACACACTGTGAAATAAATTGTGAGCACAGGTGCAGCCAACACCCACTTTCCCCTACAGGTGCAATAAGTAGAAAAGAGAGGAGAAGAAGGGGGAAGAAAAACTCTCCTTGTGATGAGAACTCTTAGATTTCCTCTCCTAACACCTGTTCTTCAGGCCATACAATTGTCAGCTATAGTCAACCTGTGTGAGATTCCCACTACTTATCATTTTAGATTAAGTGGGAACCACAGTATTTGTCTTTCTCTGGGAGAAAACTTTTACAAAGAGTCAACTAGTCTGCAAGTTTTCCCCCTCTTGCCCTTTTCCTATTTTCTCTCCTGCTGCCTAGGATATGGGCACGATGGCTGGGAATACAGCAGCCACTTTGCTACCGCGAGGCATTGTTTCCTGTGTTTTTTGTTTTATTTTTTGGCTGAAGTAAACTTACGTTGGTTCCAAGTGTTCAGCATTATAGTTGGACACCTGTTTATGCTACACTATGGTCCCCACCAAAAGTCTAATGTGAGCTAAGGTGACAGCTCAGAACACTGGAAATATGGTGGAAATTGAAAAGATTTAATATAGAGTCACTGGTGCAATGCTGTGCAGTTCTAATCATACAAAAGAAAAATAACACCTAAAATCTTGAAGCCGCTGTTATTTTGGGTTACTAACAGCTGAGCACGGTTCCCAGCTGAAGTAATACTTTGGAAGTTTGTTGCGATGATGTACAAAATAATGTATGCTTTTGTACCTGTGTGATACACTCCATAAATTTGAGATATAATTATCATTGTTACTAGGTCTGATATACGCATAGAGTCTGTATTTAAAGAAACACCTCAAGAAATCATCTGCTATATCCTCATTTAACAAATGAGAGGAGCAGGATCCTGAGAAATAAATGGGTTTGTTCGAGGAGTCACAATGTGCTTGGCGAAGGGAGACAGGTGAGGGTGAGTAGAGAGCAGCTTCTTATCCTCAGTGCAGTCACTTACTCATCACTCAGTTTCACCTGCATTTCTCTGCAATTCAAAAAAGGAAAAGAAGAAACATGACTCTCTTGGGTCTGCATTTGCAAGGTGCAATGGTGAATGGATGGCAGAACCATGACCTTCACCCATGACCTTCCCCTCTTGCAGTGTTCCAAGGAACCACCAGGGCAGACAAGGGAAGAGCTGACAGGGATGGGGACAGACAGTGGTGTACTTCTAAGTGGCTACGGGTTAAAGGGGTTAGAGGGGTGGTCCACAGGTGTACCCAGGGGAGGAGTTAAGGGCTGGTATCTTTGGCTTGTAACTGGCATGGGGTCCCATTCAGAAAGTGGCTGCCGAAGTTGAATGGCACAAATGGAAGTTGGGACTGACTCCACAGACAAATCCCAAAAACAAGCTAATGGGTGAAGGATAAGGGAAGAGAGTTGGGAGCACGTGAGTATATCAGAAGGAGAGAGCTGACCTGCCTTGAGTAGAAAAACAGAAAACTAAACTCTGCAGAAGCTAATTACAGCAGTAACATCAAACTTACCATTTAATTTGGAATTTAAACAAAGACACACCTTCAAATAAGTGATTCTTGTGTGGCACGCTGTTACATTTACAAAGCGTTTTTGAAAGCCTCACTCAGGCAGGACAGACAATCACTCCTGTCTTGCAAATGAGTCAAGTGACTGTCAGAGTGACTGGTTGGCAGTCTCCCAGCTAGTGAGATGGCAGTGGGATGTGATCTTGGGTCCCCTAACTCACTGCTTGACCTTTTTTGAGAAGATCAGTGTTGCTGTACCATAAAGGGATGTAACTTGAGTCCGCCACGTTGGAATTCTAAGTTCATCTCTTGCAACTTCAGAAAATGGGTTTTCTCAATGTTCAGTCTGTAACTGGAGGTATCAAAGTGTGCCACGAGGCATCCTAACAGTCACTAAGTTAGAAAACAGAAAGCCCCCAACATAGCACCTAACCTCGAGGGAATGAAATGAGTTCCACTCTTTGGACTTCTCACACTGAACACGTGCAAAGACAAAATAAATTATCAGCTCCAAGTAAAGGGACTTATTATTGAAAGGGCTCTTAGAGCCATTTGTTGCCAATTCTCAGAATCTGACTAGTCATTTTTAACTTAATTCATTCATTTATTCATCCTTCAAAACAAACATGTTTTCCTTTAGAGATGTTAATCAAATGTCTTAAAATGTTTATAACATTTGGATTAGTAATATCACTCCTTGGACTCAAGCCCACTGAAAGTAGTTTTAAGTACAGAAATACCTTAAGTGAAATAAAGTCCACTGAAACATTATTTGTGGTGCTTAAAAATTGGAATAGCCAACATGGCAAAAAGGTTAAGTATACTATGGTAAGTATACACCATGAAATGCCAGATTATCCACTGGAAACTCCATGAAGAGAGTTTATAATAACTCAGATGAATGTGATAAAATTATACATAAAATGGCAGGGTATATACATTAACATAAACATGTATATATGTCATCGTAAAATATAAATAGAAAAACAATGCTTAAAAATAAAATAATAACTGGCTAAAAATAAATGTGGCACATAGATAAAATGCTGTGCATGATGGACAAGAATATTTAATCCTACTACACTTGCTATATTAAGTATAAATTGTGGGTTACAAAGGACATGTATTATGGTCCAAGTATTTTTTAAAATACCTTTATTTTTATTATTTTTTTAGATTTATTTATTTATACATACAAGAGCAGGGGTACAGGCCAGAGGTGTGGGGGGGGTGAGAGGATTCACCAGAGACAGAGTGGGGAGCAGAACAGGTGGGTCCACTGAAGTCCATTGCTGAGCAGCGGGGAGGCAGGAGCTGCGCCCTGTGGGTCAGCTCCCGATGGGGATGGAACTGGTACTGCAGTGGCTGTGGATGCCTCATAGTGCAGTACTTAATCCCTTGCGCCACCAGGGAAGTCCCAAAATATCTTTATTTTTGAAGCACATACAAAATGGATAGAACCCTGAACACCCCCAGGAGTAGGGAGAGAATGTTGGGGTTGAGTGGCTTTGATTTCCATGCTTTTCTGAGCTCGCAATTTCTACCGTCAGTATGAACTTCTCTGGAGTCCGAAAAGGACCCCCCCCCCCCCCCCCCCCCCCCCCCCCCCCCCCCCNTCCGAAAAGGACCCCCCCCCCCCCCCCGCCCAGTCACCCAAAGCTGCGGATGCTGCAGGCCCCGGGCCTGGGGCCCTGGGGTTGAGAGGGCCCACGGTACTATTCGGGCCGGTGGAACCAACAGGCATCACTTATGACGGCCATCACCAGGAAAGTCTCCGCTGGGCAGTGCTAGACCCACACAGAGCGCTCGCCTCTGACCCAGCGGTCCAGCGGGCTGTAGGGCTTGACTCGCTCCATCTCTCGTCCCCGGTGCTGGCCCGGCTGAAGTCCCGCCCAGATCTGAGACGGCCGCCCCCGGGCACCGGTGAGAGATGGACAGGTGTTGACTTCAGCCACTGATGTTCGGAACCCGCTCGCGGCACATCAGCAAACTCCTCTCTCCCACCTTACTGATATGAAATGAATTTCACTCGGAAAATTTTATCACTACCGCGGGGAGAAAGCCACATCCTGGTCATCATGGAGGGTGACCACAAAAGCAAATACAATTAAAAAGACAAAATCTACATGTGATCCCGAGGTCGGTAGCCTGAGGCAGGCCCTGAGCCTAGAACTGCGCCCTCTTTCGGAAAGGTGAAGCTTAGCAAGTGCTAGAGACTGCACCCGCATAAAATGTAAAACAACAGAAGGTGAGGAAAGAGCTAACAAGGAAATAGTCATTCTCCCCCCCACCCCTTTATTTATTTATTATTTATTTCCTTACAATGTTTGCTTTCTTTTCTAGGTGTCGTCCCCGTAGGGTTTCCATCACCCATTCACCTGTGCGCCATCACCAAAGTCCCTTGCGCTCTTCCCGCCCCGGCCGTGGTCCCTGTATGAGAAGCCAATAGCCAATATCATTTTCAAGGGCAAGAACCAAAAATAAACAGACAACTGCAAATCGGAGTCACCTACTGGGAACAGTCGTACTTTTCCCATCATTGCTGACGGGCATTTCACAATTTCCCAGCTGGTGTGAACACTGTTCTGGGAACAGGGGGTATCAACCTCCCTGCATTAGTGCCTTCGTGGGGTGCATGCATTCCCTATGCTCAAAAGGAGGCAGGGCACAGCCCCTGAATTTCCTGAATCTTTCTCGAGACTGAGCAGATGAGCATGCGCACGTGTGAAGCGCTACTCCTGAAATTACATAGTTTTGCAAAAATCAGTAAATCCATAACATTTGATTTCAAATGAGAAGAGAAAGAAAGAGTGTATAACTGTTTCTGAATAACTCCTCCGAGTTTTGGGGTTTACGTTCAGGGGCCCCCAAAATGGCCTTGGGCAAAGATATGCCACACTCAGGGGCCACAAACTAAGGACTTGTCCTCTCTGCACCTTCCATTGCATGATGTGCTGGTGTCCCGTGGCTTTGGTGACCAAGCCTCAGCGCCCCCTGTGGGGGTGGCAGACGTGGTGGCGTGCCCTGCGTAGAGAGGAAGTGTGAATCCCGGCCGGGCGGCCTGTGACACGGCACTGACAGGTTTTTGGACCAGGATTGGAATTCAGATCCACCTGTCCCCAGGTCTGACCCTGCCCCTTGACCCCCGAACCTTTTCTGTGGCAACCAGGCCACTGCGAAACCATTCGCCACAGAGGCCATCTCATTACCTCTCCAGATAAAATCAGGTGCCACACGGCTCTGGAAGCGTGGAATCCTCGTGCCTGGCGTTAGAAAATCAGGCTCTTTTCCTTTCACACATGTCCTCAGCTCTTCCCCAACCCTCTGGGCTTCCCGTTCCTGTGCACCCTGCCTGGGGCCCGTGTTCTCAGTTAGGTGTTCAGGAGAAAGAGAAATCAGAAGGGAAGGGGTTAAACATTTTATTATTCTTGCTGCATTTGTAGTAAATTGTGTAATAGTTTTCATGTCTTAATTACTTAAATTTTATATTGAGCTATAGTGATATTATCTCCCTTTTTGTCTCTCCACAATTGTATTTTATAATAGCTTTTATTAGAACCTACATGAATGGAATTTAAAATGAACACATCATTTCTGTTACTTGTGCAGTATAGAAAAGAGAGCACTTTTCTGATATTTGGCATGAAAAGTACTTTCCTTTGTATTTTATGACACATAGCAAGTTATATTAGGTGGGGACATATTTTGAACAGAATGGTAACTAAGGGAGACTACAGAATCTCTTTTCTCTGCTAGTAACTTCCTTGGTAAAGAAGGGTGGGGATATTCAGTATATCAAGAAAAACTCCCCCATAAAAGAGTCACCTAATTATAGTAAAATGCAAATGATATATATTTTTTAACTAAGGTTTTCTTTTAGAAAAATTGGACGTAGTCTACGTATTAGAGAATTGTTGGAAAATTGGGTGTTAGATTACAATATCGCATTTCATCTGTTAATACAGAAGTTACGTTTATTTTTTTTTCAATCCAATAGTTAATATTATGTGTAGCAAATCGCCCAAATTGCGTCCTGCTCTGGCTCCTTTTGAAAGACTGTGATCTCTCCAACATGGAGTTTTCAAAATGAATCAATAAATTGCATTCAAAGAAATGCAGCCAGGCCTCGAGTACAGAGCTGAGAGTGGGTTTTGTTTATTTTATGGCACCTCCCTCCCCTTTTTTTAAACCAAGTGCAGAAGAATCCGTAAATCAAAAAGTCTCTTGCAAATAGAAACTCAAATACAAAGGGGAAAAACTCAACAAAGGATTCGGAGGGTACTTGAGAATGATGGTTATAGAAATAAATGTGAAGAAATATTATAGATGCATATTTAATATTGTTGTGTTTATTGCTTCATTTATAAAAGTCAACCAGCTAGAAACTGTGAATGAATAAACTCCTCATGGGATATAAGTTAGATACAGTGTAAGGTGTACCTTAACTCCTGCCATTCCCAAGGCAATTAATTTAGAAAATCATCTCTACATGATAATGAATGCAGTTCTCCTGGCTGGAAGGAAAAAAATGCAAAAGCAATAGGCAATTGTTCTCGGCCAGTGTCTATTCCTGTCTTTCCAGTTACTGTGCTTCCAAAATGAGTCTTCTTCCAAGCCTTGTTCATGCCACCTCCTCTGTGAAGCCCCTCGGGCTTTCTAGGAATATTGGCTTTCTGTATTTTGGTTTTTATTGTGCTTGAATCTTGGTCTGTTGAGGCAGCCCTGATGCTCCACTAAGTCAGGAATCCTGTTTGGAGGGAAGAATCTTTTCTTATTATCTTTATATTCACAACACCTAGTCTGTTTCCTCTCTCCTGCTGGGTGCTTAAAACCTGCACTGGCATCATGCAATCGAATTATGTCAATTAAGCAACTCCCCTACACAGAGCAGAGCTAGGTTTTGCAACCCCACCCCAAAGAGAATAGCACATTATATTTGTACTCAAGAATTGAAATCCTGGGCCTCCCTGGTGGCTGGTGGCGCAGTGGATTGAGTGCCACACTGAGAAGCATCCATTGCACAGCAGCGCGAGTTCGATCCCCGGCCAGGGAGGGGACCCACATGGCGCAGCAGACCTCTCCTGCCTCGCTTGCTGCTCCCCTCAGCAGTATATTTCAGTCCATCTGCGCGTTCTGCTCCCCACTCTGTCTCTGGTGAGTCCTCTCACCTCCCACACCTCTGGCCTGTACCCTAGCTCTTGTGTGCATAAATAAATAAATCTTTAAAAAAAAGAAAGTTGAAATCCTATTGACTGAATAAGCCATAAAGCCTCAGAGACCTAAGATAATACTAGGGTAATCATCAAGGCATTTTGTAGTCATCAGAGGAGAAACAAGTGATTGGGCTGCGGGAAGAGGGCGTGTTCCAGGTGAGAATGACAATCCGACAGTACTCTCCACGAGATGCCCCTATGGGCATTTTGGGGGAAGTTGTGCTCTCTCGCTGGACAAGTAGACCTTCACCGTGTCCTCCGGAAGCTCACATTCTGCGTGAAAGGAAGGGAGGAAGTGGGAAAGAGGGAGGAAAAGCAAGGACGGAAACATCAGTGTCCTATCTATCTCCATCCAAGCATCTTCCCATGATTTTCCAATTATCAGCTCAAGTGTCTTTCCAGATGCTGATTCTTTTTCATCTGAAATGTGCCAGCCCTTCCTTTGCAGAGATCGGCTGTCTGTCCAAGTCCCTGCAGCCCCAGGCTGGCCAGGCCTCTTCCTTCATCTGCTCTGCCGGTCCCACCCTGCTCTCCATAAATCCAGTGCTCCGAAGCCCCCCTGCTCAGAGATTCCGTTCCTGGGGCTCACACCCCACCCCGATCGACTCCCCCTCCCCATCAGTCCACTTTTATTTCTATCTCCCTTTTATTAACATGTCCACACTGTTACTAAACATAAAGGGCTTCTCAAGGAACTAATTTCACCACATTTGTTTGGGTGTTATATGGATGTTCAGAATGGGGATCAAGAGGCACAAAAATAGATTTTGTTGATTTATGAGACCTCGCTGTTTTCAATTCCCCATCAGTATGGGCAGGCACGATGCAGCCAAGAAATGAAGCATCTGCTTCCTCCACGTTTCATTTGTGAACTTTAGCACCAGATGTAAATCATTCATAAAATCCCAAGTATTGGAAGGTACTTGTCCCTCATTTTCACAAACATACACTCCGCATACTGTACCCGCTGCTTCCTCTCATTTGTTACAAATGATGGGTGCGGAATCTTAATGACGACCAGAAATAAATTTTCAGCAGAAGGAAAACAAAACCAAACCAGGTAGTTCTGGGAACTCTAATGTGCACTCCTTGCCCATCCAAGTTTGGGAAACACTCAGATGTCCTGTGAGGTGGGCACGAGGCAGAGTCTCCACTTAGACACGACTGGAAGGGAGACAAGATGTACTGACTTGTTGCTATTCTTCTCGACTCTTGGGGAGGGGAGAGGTGGGCAGAGCGGAGCGCATAAAGAATCTCTCCAAGGCGACTGGAAGAGGCGTCAGCTTGTGGCTGAGCCCCAGCCCCGCTGCCTTCGTGGCTTCACCTTCCCGGGGCCACCGCCCCGTTCGCATACCGCATTCCGGCAATGGACGGCTGTGAGACAGAGCCCTTCCTTCCCGGATGCTCATGGGGTGGGAGGGGGACCGAGGTGCACCTCCGCAATTACACTCTAAGGAATGGCCCGGTGGACAACTCCCAGTCTGTCAGTCCCGCACTTCCTGGGGGGTGTTGGCTGGGAAGGTCAGTTGAGGGGCTCTGGTCAAAGTCAGGGCAGGTGACCCGAGCAAGCTCAGGGAACCTGTGGGGCGGAGCAGCGGAAGGACAAATGAGCCAAGCCGAGGCATCCCGGAAGTGGGGGTTCTGCTGCTAGACCCGGAAGGACCCGGGTTCCCAACCTCGTATCCTTACCTGCTCAGCCCTGTGCTCTGACTTGTGCCGCCCTCTCTGACTCATTGTCCTGGAAATCACGTCGTCGGCTTCCATTTCTTACCGAAACAAGAATACTAAGACTCTCCTGCAGCTATCCCCAGAAAACTAAAGCATGACTAGAATGGGGCCTCCCTAGTGGCGCAAGGGGTTGAGCGCCGCACTGTGAAGCATCCTCGGCAGACCTCTCCTGCCTCCCCCGCTGCTCCCCTCAGCAGTGTGTTTCAGTCAGTCTGCCTGTTCTGCTCCCCACTCTGTCTCTGGTGAATCCTCTCACCCACCCCCCACCTCTGGCCTGTACCCCCAGTGCTTGTATGCATAAATAAATAAATAAATCTTAAAAAAGAAAGAAAGAATTACTAGAATCAAGGAGTACATAGAATCGGGAGTGAATGGTCCAGTCTTCCCCAAGGCGGGAAGAGGCCTCAAAGAGGTGGTGATGCCTTAAAGATTATTATTAAAGGGAGAGGAGGAATACAAAAGATGAAATTCTAACTCCGTTTGCAAAGATACAGCTCCGGCTGTAATTGCTGAGAGAGATATAAATGCACTACTGTCCGCTGAGCACACTCCTCCTATGAGGCACCATACAATATATATCTTATGTTCTTAAATTCTCTCGACGCTCTCAGATCACACAACCTGGGACTGCCGAGTCCTGGCTCCCCAGCCCGGACCATCTGCCTGCCTTGCCTTCTCTTCAAAAGGAAAATTCCCTTTGATGCCTTCCGAAAAGAAAGTCTATAATTTCACAAATTTCTCCTATAATAATTATGGGGGGGTTAGGGAAGGTTCCTGGGTGGCTCATCCTTAACATTCTCTGCCTTACAAAGACAAGAATAAATGGCAAGCATATGTGGGGAATGTGGATACAATTTGGAATTTCTACAATTACATTTCCTCATTGTTTTAGATCAGCGAGAAGGAGAGGAGCCGAGGGAGCTGCATTTAAGAGCTAAACTGAAATTTTAATGAGAAATGTCTATTTTATCTGTCCAGGAATCCATCCATCCACTTGCTCATTTATCAATCAGCTCATTCATTCTTGAGTGTCCCCTTTAAAGGTTCATCAATTTATAGAAGAGTAACGATATATAAATATAATGAAAAGTGTGTTGAATCTTTGTTCTGAAATTCCAGACAATACTCTAAAGAGTAAATACGCCGGTTTGGGTGTCCTGGGGTCTGGTTTCAAATCCCAGTACCGTAACTCAGTTATGCAAACTAGTCTGTCCGCCTCAGTTTCCTCTTCTTTGACAGGAACCATCATCTCTGCTCTACCCTCTACCTGTGCCGGAACATTCTCAGAGGCCCTGCACAAACCACAGAGCCACCGGTCTCTGCTCTGCGGCCACGCCCTGTCAGTTGCACGACCCCATTGCAGGCTCAGCCTTCTGCCATCAGGGCCTGGTAAAAGCCCGTCCACACTCCGCCCCGCCCTCCTCCAGGCCATGGAGTTAGATGGCCTCGCTTCTAATATTCCTGCAGCACTAAACATCCGTCCTCCTCAAGAGGGACTTTTCTCTGCCCACCTCAGGAGGCTGCCTCAAGACGCCGCTCCACTTGACACTTATTTAAGCCCATCCTGTGGGCGTCTCCCCTGCTTGCAGCCTAAGTGTAGCACCCAAAACTCCTGCCTACCGGGACATGTAGGGGTGTGTGTATGAGTGTGTGTGTGCGCACATGGTGTGTATTGTATGTGTGTGAATATGTAGTATGTGGTATGTGGTGCCTGTGTGGTGTATGTTATATGTATGGCATGTGGTGTGTGTTGTATGTGATGTGTGTGGTATATGTGTAGCGTGTGGTATGTGTGATATGTGTGATGCAGTGTGTGTGGTGTCTGTGTGTGTGATGTCTGTGGTGTATGTGTATGGGCTGTGTGTCTGTTTGTGGTGTGTGGTGTATGTGTGTGGTGTGTGATGTGGTATTTGGTGTGTGGTGTGTGTGTGGTATGGTGTGTGTGATGTGTGTGCTGCCTATGGTGTGTGTGTGGTGTGTGTGGTATATGTGTATGTGGTCTGTGATGTATGTGTGGTATGTGGTATGTGTGGTGTATGTGTGGTGTGTGTGGTGTGTGGTATGTGTGATATGTATGTGGTGCCTGTGGTATGTATGTGTGGTGTGTGTGGGTGTGTGTGTGTGGTGTGGTGTGTGTGATATGTGTGTGGTGCCTGTGGTATGTATGTGTGGTATGTGGTGTGTGTGTGGTATGTGTGTGTGGTCCGGTGTGTGTATGTGGTATGGTGCCTGTGGTATGTGTGTGTGGTATGGTATGTGTGTGTGTGGTGCATGTGTGGGGGCCATGGAGTGTGTATGGTGTGTGGTGGTGGGTTTTGGGGTCTATGGGGGGTGTTGCAAATGGGGAGAGATGGGGAGGCCCTGACCCAGCAGAGCAGAGAAAGCCTGGGGCCCCTGCCCCCGAGTGGCTGACTGGAGCCTGGGGGGCTCTCCCATACTGTCCCACCCACGGGGCCCCCACACAGCTCCTCACTGGTGCGTGCGAAGAGTCTGGCTCTGGGGAGGAGGCGCAAGGGTGCTGAGTGCAGGCTGCTCCCCAAGAGCCGGCACAGGGAGCTGTAGGTCAAGATTTGGAACTACAAGTCCCAAGTGCTGGTGCCCTGGTCAGAGGGGACTGAGTCTTGGAAACTGCCGGAGGAAGTCGGGTGCCACCATCCTTGGGGCCGTAACCCCGTGGGGCCCAGGGGGCGTCTCCCCTCTTCCCTGTGCTGCCTGGGGAGGCAGGAGAGACCAGGGCCTTCTCCAGTGGGAGCTCGGGATGCTGGGAAGTCCCGGAGTCCCCTCCGTCCAGGCCCCACACACAGCTAAGGACTCCGCCGCCTGCTTGGGGCATTTTCTTCTGGGTGCGCTGTGGGGTGTGCCCACAGGACTTAGTTCCTCTGGCTCCTCCAGTGACGTCTCGTATTTCATGCTGAAACACCCATTGCCCCTGGGTGCCGGGCAGGTGGGCCTTGGGTTAGGGGACAGAACCCTTGTATGAGAAGGGACACCCTTGGCGATTACCCCAGGGCTGGCCCTGTGCTGGGACAGTGGCCCCCAAGCTCTCCTCCTCCTGCTGTCTTCCAGTCTGCCCCAGAAAGCCAGGTCACATGCATTTCCCCCATTGCCCAAGAGGGAACCACCAAGTGTCTACCAAGCAACTACCAGCTGGTCCGTTGCAGGGGGCCTTAGAGACCTGCGAATGGCAGAAAGTGAACCCCACAGCCAGGATCAGGCAGTAGATTTTATTTTCAAAGAGCCCAGACTTTTTACCAAAGGTAAGTCAAAGCATCCTCAGCCATGGCAGCAATCTGCCCCATGCAGGCCCATGCTCACGCCCACAAGCTCCGGAGCTCATGACACCGGCACCTGGCCCATGCAGGCCCCGTGACAGCAGCGACGTGCACGGCCCTCGGTCTGCAATCGTCCCCATTTCCAAGAGGAGACAGAGGCTCGGAGGACTGGAGAGTACGCAGCGGCGGGCAGCACAGCTGGCTCAAATCCTGCACTTGGGTCCCTTGCCCACCTGTCTGGCCCAAGGCCTCCTACCTCTCGTGTGGGGGCTGAGTGCAAGGTAGCTGTGGGCTCCCTGAGTCAAGCTGAAGCCCCAACTCGGCTGGATGTGGGTGCTCTGGGCAGCCCTGGCTGCTGGGACCAAGGTCAAAGGCAGGGAGCACCTCCAGGCACAGGGCCCGGCTGGAGGCCCCCACGTGCTTCCCAGGGCAAGCAAGCGCTGCTCAGGCCCCATCAGCTCCGCTTAATGCCTCACCCATTAGTTTTATTCAGAGCCCTGTATGTGTTTGAAAATATTCCTCCTCATTATTCATATTGTGCCACAAGAATGATATATTTGAAGAAATCATCATGAATAAAGTGGCCAATTTCGCAGGGAGATTTACTAGGAAAATACTCAGTAAAAAATAGTCAGCCACTACATTTTTCTGGGAGGGGGTGGGAATGCTGTTTGGGTCCTAATCGTTATAGGACAATGCTCCTGGCTGCGGGACCCTGTTCAATCACGCTTCCTAATAACAATTCTTGGACAAAGAAAAAACCGTTTATTTTTAATAATGATAAAAGAGGAAAGAAAGTGACTTTGCTTCTAATTAAACCTAGTCGCAGAAAAAGAAATCATCCTCTTTTCCCCTATCGTTCTAAAATAGTTTGGGGGGAGGGTAAACACGTGTGTACATTAAAAATAGAATTGCTAATGATCTTGCAAGTGAATGCTCTGGGTTTGGGAGGCCAGATGGTAGGGCCGTGAGCGCTGGAGTTAGAAGCCCTCACGATCAGCTCTCCCTAACCCTGCAGCCTGGGGACGTCAGCGCGCATGCCCAGGCCTCCGTTTCCTCCTCCTCCAAATGGGGTTATTATTATACCTAGCAGAGATGGCCACAGGTGTCCTCCCTGCCACAGGGCACCAGTGTCCCTGGGGAGGGCCCCAGAAACAAGGGAAACCTCTGCCAGTGTGGGGTTATAAATACTCCCACCAAGGCCGATG
Organism: Galemys pyrenaicus; assembly: GCA_019455555.1. Classification (NCBI taxonomy): domain Eukaryota; kingdom Metazoa; phylum Chordata; class Mammalia; order Eulipotyphla; family Talpidae; genus Galemys; species Galemys pyrenaicus. Next base: position 16,101,237 of record JAGFMF010011747.1, on the reverse strand, counting down.
TAAAGGCGCAAGCGGTGACAGTCCCCGCAGCACGTGGACTTGGCATGAGCTACTCAGAGCTGGTACTCACAGCCCCAGCACGAGCCCTGCCCACACGCCAGCCGGTCCCTGCCTGGCCCTGAGGGGCGGCCATGGAATCATCTCTCAGTGGCTTTCGTCACCTCTAGTGCCAGGTTTAAGAGGTGCAGCCGCCTGCTCCAGGCCCACCTCCACGAGGAGGCTGAGTCCTCGGGGACTGGCCAATAGAGGCACCGTCTCTGTGCAGCCGCCGCGGGCACAGTTGGGTGATCTGGGACCTCTTTCTGTGGCAGCAGCTCGTAGCGCTAACGGATGGGCCTGCCGTTGGGGTGCTGATCATGCTCAGCTCCCAGAATTCTGCAGAGAGCCCTGCGTGTGCCAGGCTCATGGGCACATCCACCCTACTAACTACCGGAGGTGCCCCGAGCCGGAAGAAGCTGTCAGAAATGACAGCAATCAGCAGACCTCTGCAGTAGCACCTTCCTGGAATATCTATCTACTCTTCACGAAGATGAGTTAAGTCCTATTGTCTGGGCCTCCCTGGTGGCGCAGTGGGTTAAGCAACGCACTATGAAGCAAACCACAGCCACTGCAGCACGAGTTCGATCCCTGCTGCCGGCCAGGGGGGGACTCACATGGTGCAGCAGACCTCTCCTGCTGTGCCCGCTGCTCCCCTCAGCAGTGTGTTTCAGTCCATCTGCCTGTTCTGCTCCCCGCTCTGTCTGTGGTGAGTCCTCTTACCACCCCCACACCTCTGGCCTGTACCCCAGTGCTTGTATGCATAAATAAATAAATCTTAAAAAAAAAAAAGTCCTCTTGTCCTTCCAGCACCACCTAGCCCCGGCGGAGAGGGGTTCTGACCCTCATGGTGATGGAGCTAGGACGGGGCAAGTGTTGGCAGGACAAGGCAGAGCTTCCAGGCACGGGAGGCTCCACGGCCCATGCTCTAGGGGCAGGTCTTATGACTATCCCCATTTTACAGATAAAGAACCTGAGTCGTAGTGTCAGGACTGGGATTTGAACTCAGGCAGTCTCAGTCCAGAGCCAACACTCTGAGGCACTGCATGAAACTATGGCCTGAGCAATGTCGGTGTTACCAAGAGATGGGGTGCCCTTGAGATGGGCACAAAGAAGAGGCCAGGCCGTGGGAATTTAGAAAGGAAATGGGGCCCACTTCTGAAGCCCCCTCATGCCTGGTCACAGAGTTTTGACTTGACCCCCCCAAATCCAGAGAACTTGAAAGTAAATTCACAACAAAACTAGACATAACGCCAATCGAGTGATGTGACGCCATGCTAATCTTGGACCACAGGCTTCTCAGAACTCAGATCCATTCAAGTTCACCCTTAAAATTCAAGTTGGGACTGGTGGTGGGAATCTTACGGGAACTACACCTGAGCGGAGGAAGTATACATCGTACAAAAACAAATGTGTATATATATATATATATATATATATATGTAAAATTCATTTTAAAAAAAAGTCACATGGAAAATGAAAATTCAAGCTGGAATCCGCCCAAACATCTCCATAGCAATGAATGTCCTCAAAACCAGCACCAATCTTTAACAAAATTTTTTAAAAGAACTATTTATTTATGCATACAAGAGCTGGGGTACAGGTACAGGCCAGAGGTGTAGGGGTGAGAGGATTCACCAGAGACAGAGTGGGGAGCAAAACGTGCAGATGGACCGAAACATACTGCTGAGGGGAGCAGCGGGAGAGGCAGGAGAGGTCTGCTGCGCCATGGGGGTCCCCTCCCTGGCCGGGGATTGAACTCGCACTAATGTGCCGTGGATGCTTCACAGTGTGGCGCTCAACCCGCTGTGCCACCAAGGTGGCCCACCAGCACCAATCTTAACAAATTATCTTCCTTTTGTTTTTGGTTCCTACATCTCGACATATCTCCGCACTTCTTTATACTTTGGTTAATTCGATTGTACCTTGCCCGATCCTGGTGAGGAGAGCCTCTCCCGAAGAGATCTGGTCCATCTGGGAGTCTCCATGCTTAGGCCGCTCTCATCACACACCCTCACTTGGGAGCTTCTCGTCATAATGATTTAAATTCATAATCTGTAATCCTGAAGGCGCAAGCAAAACTCTTCAGCGCAGGGAAGCGCGGACTGGTGATGTGGTTACAGGGAATGGTAGGGACCGCCAATTCAAAGGAACGCTTTTATTCTGTTTAACGTTTTTCAAAACAGTTATGGGGAATGAATGTCATTTTGATGGTGGTTGTGGGGGGCAGGGGTTGGGAGGATCACCTCAGGGCCGGTGGTTCACCAGTGAGCCCGATGTAATAACAGACATAATATAAACAAAAAGTCACAGCCACAGATGGACCCACGTTGGGCACTAATTGGCAGTCTTCCCACAGCTCCGAGAGCCATGATGCCCTCTGAACTCGGATGAGGTCGGAAGTCCATCTCAGACCTCAGTGGAATCACACAGGGCAGACCACAGGCTGGAAGCTCAGGAACGCTTGGAAAAACTTCTGAAAACATGGTAGTCACCTGCCCCAAACTTTCTGATCTGACCAGGCCAATTCCCATCCACTCATGGAGGAAGTGGTGTGGGCATCACCTCCTCCAGGAAGTCTTCCATGCACTCTACCCTGGGTCAGGCCCGTCTGCTCTGGGTTCCCATCATTTCCTCTGCTACTATAGCATTCTCACAGGAATACTCTAGAATATGTCATTTCTGGTGGGCTGTAGCCATCTCTCCCTCTTTCCTCGAGATCAGGACCTCATTGGGCACCAGGTAGTAAGGGCTGGAAGTTCCTCCTCTGCTCCCTGGTTCTCGATGGGCCCAGCCCCACTGGAACCCCAGCCAAGTCTGCCAGGTAGGGGAAGGTGCTGAACCCAGCAGCCTCTCCCGCTGTCCACACGCCCAGCCCAGCCCAGGTGTGTTCCTCCTGCTGTTGGCCTCTAGCAAGTCCCCTCTCATCGGGGCCTGGCGCATTCCACTCAAGAGCTCTACTTCTGACACTTTGAGGGCCATTGCCTTGTAACAACTCATCAGCCTCACCAGCACATCTCTATAGGAGCCCCGTGTGGCCACCTTCACCTGAGGTCAGGAAGGAGGACATGGAAGGGAGGAAAGTCCATCCAGAGGCCTGGGAAGTCACTTCCTCTCCAAGAAGACTTCCTTATTGGGCTTGGGTATGTCCTGCTATTAGAAGGAAAGGAGGAAAACCATTTCCTAAAATAAACAAAAGTCCCTGGCAGAGGGAATAACATCTCACAAAATCTACCTTCCCCTCAGGTATTCACTCCACAATTATTTACTAAAACCTCCCCTAAAGGTCCACAAGAGACTCCAGAATAAATATAACAGATTCCATTCTAAAGAGTTGAGGGCAAGACAAGTCATTTAAAGAGAGAGCTAATCTTGACCCCAAGTTATTAAATGTTAGATATGACCCTAGCACTTGACTATATTTACCATGCCATCTCCCTACGAAAGAGCTACTTTTGTAATTCCATTTCACAGACGAAGAAACTTAATGCAAAGACCCATTAGATACTTTGCCCAAAATCATGTGGCTACTAAGTGGTAGTTCTAGGAGTCAAGCCCAGGAAGCATGGCTATTAACCATTCCTTCAAGTAAAAAATGTCATCCATAATGTAAAATGGATTAAATGGCCCCCTAAGTATATGAAAACATTGTTTCTACCAGTGCAAAGAACCACCATATGTAGGTGTACAGAGGTCAAAAAATATTTCTCAGAAAAAGTTACCCTTTTGTTGGGGTTTTGAAGGATGAATAGGAGTTGGCCTCAGCAAGAGAAAAGACATTCAAGTATGAAGACCACAGAAAAGACTTATATGACTGATGTCTGAGGAATGGTAGGAGCAGAGGAAAGGGAAGAAATAGAGAAACAAAGAGTTAATCTGTGGTCAGACTAAGAAGGAGTTTGTATAAAATATTAAGAAATTATTCTACCAAACTTAAGAAATGATAACAAGTTTGGGAAATTGAGATTCCAGGAAATTCCTATATGTGGACCACATCCTCTTTCTCCTGCACATTGCTTTAAATTGTGCCTTTATTAAATTGTTCCTTTATTTCCCTACCCACTTCTTGTAGTCATGAAAGAAAGAACCCTGGAAAGTTGCAGGGATCTGGCAGGTCCATTCAGATAACCTTTTCTGTGGGCTTGTGGGGAGGAGGCAGAAGGCATGATGCCAACCCAGGGGCCACAGCCTGGATGAGGGTCTATAAGGACAGGGGTCACACAGAGGAGACAGGCATGGAGGCAGTATCGCATCAGATGTAAAGACTCAGTGTCCCCATTGTTGATAATCAGGAAATCCCAGAAGCTCAGATAATCTGTAACCTAGATCATGAATCCTGAAATAGCTGTGTTATTCCTCCACAAGGTTATTTTTAAAATGTACTCATCAGATGTATTTTTACCCTGTGTCTTTCAATTAAAAAAAAATAGGATTTGAGGCAGCTAAACCAGCCAACATGAAATAAGATTAATAAAATAGGAATAGAAATAAGAAAATGTGATTTTAATAAACAAGAGTTATCATAGTTGCAGTGACTGGGTTTAGAACCAGGTTCTGAGTTTCCTAGTGGCCAAGGCAAAGAGAGAAACTCAATATCATATAAGTTGGATTGTCCAAAAGCAATGAAGGATGCCAGTTCCCCAGGGGAAACAGACTTTTTCCTAGTTCTAAACTCTGAATGAAAAAATCTCAAGTTAGCTGTTTTGCAGGAAATGCAGAAATAGCATCAGATGGCTTTTAGGAACCTTACATAAAGTTAGAGACATGACATTTAAAGCAATGTGCAGGAGAAAGGGATGTGGTCCACATATGGGAACTTCCTGGAATCCCAGTTTCCCAATCTTCTTCCTGCCTTTGTTTGTCCCTCCCCAGTTATCAATGGCTATGAAATACAGGATCGTTTTCTGCCCCATGGGAAGGTGAGGAATGGACCACAGGAGAAGGAAGGACCTCAGAGAGAGAGGGGAGTCAGTGCAGACCAAGGCACCAGAGAGTAAGTCTGGGAGCTAAGTGGACCCATTGCAATGCCTAACTGTGGCCACGTGCCTTGCCAGTGCTTGGGTTCTTACCTGAAAATCCCTACAGGACAAGACTGGGTCACCCCTCCGTGGGGTGCTGGGTGAGCCCCTTTCCCTTTGCTTCTAGGTCTTCATCTTAATCTGATGATAATATCCATCTTCCAGCAAGAGAGTTCTGATCGCACATATATATCCTAATGCCAAAGATAGGATTTTTTGGTTTTGTTTGCACAGTGAGTGATAAATAAATGAATCTTCTGTATTAACAGACAAGAGCTGTTTAGCTCAGAGCTTGGAGGACAGCTCGGTCCAGCCCTTCTCCTCAAACCTCATCGCCACTCCACAAATCCTTAGAGGCGAAGGCTAAAGCTTGCGCTCATGGGGTGGCCTCATATTGAATCTCACCCACCTGTAATCACATTGTTCAGCACCGGGGCGTTCTCCCTGCTGACCGTAGCCATCTATCTTCCTAACGAGATAACCTGATCAGCTACCAATTAGCAGGTGTTCGGCTGCCCACCTAGGGACTGAGTGACCTGCGTGTGAGGAGATGAGCTCGGCCAGGTCCCCTGCTACTGACCAAAGGAGGGCCCACCAGCCCATCGCAATTTCACTTTGGATTGACAGAGCCGTGGAGGCGTCAAAGCACTTTCCAGACAGAGGAGGGACATCTTGGTGAAATGGGAGTCTGGACACTCCAGCGTCTTCCGGTAAGTGGACAATGGGCAGTCAGGGTTAGCTGGGGTGCACAAAGTTCCCAGTGCAGGGGGTGCTCATGACACGATTCTCTATTACCAACGTCATGTTATAATTACAGATTAATCTGTGACACAGGTGTCTGTGTTATTATTATCATGGACATCTCAGGATGTCTTTCGGCCTGGCTTCATTGTGTGTCCATTTCAAAAACTGAGGATGGGAGATGTCCAAGGCCACACACGCCTCTCGCGCCCCTGGGCCTGGACCCCCTGCCCGCCGGCGGTGGCCTTCTCTGGACCCCGCTTCCTGCTGGCAGCAAGGGCCCCGGGGTTTGGACCTTGAGAGGGTCAGAAATGGGAAGCGCTGATCCTTGGGTCCAGGTCATCTGCCTCTGCCCTCGGAGACCCCTAACTCGTGTTCTGGGGTGCCCTGCACAGCCGCTGGATCTCCCTCGCCAGGCTGTGCAGAGGGGGCAATACGGTCACTGTCCAGCAGAGCAGGCCCTCAGGCGGGATGGCTGGAGCCAAGCTCGCAGGGAGGTGGACACCCGAGAGGTGGCACCCCAGAATCCCCACAGCACCCCAGAATCCCCACAGCGTGCCGGGCATCCAGTCTGGGCAGCACGTGGGGCTGCACGAAAACGGCCAGTAGCACGCAGGCCAGACTCAAGTACCTAAAGTGGACGGCAGAAGAGCAGAGCGTCCAGGGAAGACAGGGCAAGAGAGGCACCAGGGAGGGCCTGGGACACAGGGCAAGCGCAGGCCCCGGCTGACCGTCCGCTCCTCTCGTGATAGGGCTGGACGCGAGCTTCCGGCTGTGCGGACCGGCGCGGACTGGCCCCGGGGCCTGGCAGCTGGGCTCAGACGGCTGCCTTGCTGTGAGACAAGCCAGGTGGGCGGAAGCAACAGACTGGTCTCCCACGCTTCTGGAGCAGAGACGCGAGAGGAAGGGCTGGCACATCGGCTCCTGGCCTGCGGGCCGCCATCTTCCCGGCACGTCCCCACGTGCAGGTAGGAGCAGCGTGTCTCCCCTCTTCGATGATTATGGGCACTAATCCCATCAGAGGAGCCCCACCCCCACCCTCAGGCCATTTAGCCTTAACCACCTCCCAACAGCCTGGCGCCAACACCCTACACGGTACGCTGGAGGGTTCTGGACGGACTGAACGTCCACTGAGTGCGTAAGCAACCGAACTCAACTGGCGTCCGGTTGAATGTCGGAGACACGGACTTTGGCTACGTGCTGCAGCGAGGCAGAGTGGCGGGAGAGCTCGGGGCCACACAGCACACTGGAACCGAGGCCCAAGCCGCGGATAGGCCGTGCGCTCACAGCCCCTGCCGCAGCAGACTCCCGGGCCAGGCACCCCAGCAGCCAGACCGAGCACACACCTGGGGCTGGTGTGGGTGGGAGGACCCTGCCTCTGCCACCCCCCTGCTGGTGGGAAGGGTCAGGGCCTGCTGGTTTGGGCTTAGGATGATAAGCAGATGGGGAGGGGCACCCAGATCTGTCCTTCTGCTGGGTCAACACGAATCCAAATTTTTCTCCAAGGGAGGACTGTGACTACAAAGGTCAAGGTGCTGGCGGGAAGCCACAGAGTGAAAACTCCCCTGCCCAGCCCCGGGCAGCCCCAGGACTTCTGACTGCGTGCTCTAGGCTCGCTCCCGAAATGAAGTAGCCCCCACAGGAAAAGAATCCGGGCACCACCGAGCAGGTGCGGGCCCCCGTGGTCTTTAGCACTCGGACCTGACCAGCTCTGCCTCCTTAACTTGCTGGTTCCCTCTGACCCGAGCTGGGAGGGCAGCGTGGCTGCTGCACGCTTTGCAAGAAGCCAAGTCCGTCCTTTACTCAGGAATGTCCTACGTGTGTGTATGTTGCTTGATGCAGCCCTCGGCCTGGATCTCCCAGGTGTTGCTCTGTCACAGGCGAGTGAGCGCGCCACTGGAGCACTGGAGCCACCCCGATGCGTCGTCACCACATTCGCTCCATCTGCTGTCTGTGGGCTTGTTACAGGCAGGGAGAGGAGCACCCAGAACCCCCAAACCTGCCCTCTCTGGGTTCTGCCATCTGCCGCATTGAGACAAACACATAAAACCTTTAATGGAAAGGAACTTTAGTACAATTAGGGTACAACAGAAAGGACGAAGAACATAGTGACTAAGTTAAGCATCCAAAGCTCCTCATCTCCCTGAGGGTGAAAGTCCAGCCAAATAGGATTGGCCCAAAGCAAGGCCCAAAAGCTGCCACACGTCTAAGGGACCTTTCAGTAGAGACCCACAGAAAAGGGTCAGGAAGAGTCAGACAAATCCGGGAGGAAAAGAGCAAAATAAAAATCAAGACGAAAGCTGCCGTGGTTGACCTCCCACCCACATCTGTTCCAACCAGTCCAGGACCAAGAAGCAAGCACAGCTTCTTCACGTCCCGCTGCTCCGCGTGCCTCCTCCAGGTCTCCTTGCTGCTCTCCGTCCTGCTTCCTTCTTCCTCTCTGCAGAATCTTCTTTCCCTCTTCAGCTCCACCCACTTAGGGCAGAACCGGGATTCTGGAACTTCCCCCTTTCTCGGGACGACCTGTTACAGGCTGAGTCCCTGAGTCCCTGCCTCGTCCTCCTCTGCAGGCCCAGGGACCACAACGGACAGGCCTTCAAAGAGCAGGGAGTCCAAAGAGATGCAGAAGGGCCAGCTGTGCCCACGCCAGGTGACCAGCCGGACAGGTGGCGTCCCCGCTGCTGGCTTGAGGGGTGCACAGGGCACCCAGCCCCTGGCCTGACAGAGGGGTGGAGGCCCAGGGCAGTGTGAGACGGGGCATCGCAGGGCTCGGGCAGAGCATGATGGGATGGACATGGCATTTAAGGTCGCCTCTGCTGCAGGTGGCGAATCCGCCTGGGGCATTGCCAGCTGTTGGGTACAAAAGGGGATTAACTGCTCCCACCAGGGGGGTATAGTGGGTAAAAGACCACAGGTTCGGACCCCTCATGGGCAGGACCAGGGTGGCCCACTGGTTTTTTAAAGCTGAAGCACCCCAATAAACATGCATTGTGCTCTTGAATATTTTTCTGGAGTGGCAGAGAGAGGGTGAGGATAAAGCTCTTTGGGGAGGACACAGCCCTCAAGGCACGGCCCTCTGTGAAGACAGATCCTTCCGTCACCACCAGCACTACCAAGGTAAGGCGATGGCGCCCACAGCCCTGAAGAGAAGCAGCCAGAGGGTACCGGGCCTTTCCAGCAGGTGACCAGAGCTACACAAGGTGCACGAGCTAGGTCTGAGCTCCAGATACACACGAGAAGTCTTTAGTGTAAGTGTGTCCGGAATCTCACACTACTCGCTGTGTACCTGAAATTCAAGTGCAACTGGCGCCCTACTTTCATGCTTGCTAAATCTGGCTGCCCGCCTCCAGCTGTCCCGGCGGGACCGTCACCCTGCAGGCCACCAGCCCAGAGGTCGCTCCTTCTGCAGCTCGACACTGGCCAGCGCCGAGCACTGCCAGCTAGGATGCCCCCAGGCCACTCACCCGCTGCCCCTTCACAGCCCTGGGTTGCTTTGGGAGGGTTTGTTGACAGCACCATTGAAAAAAGAAAGAAAGGGGAAAAAAAGGCAGGAGGTGGGGAGAAGAATCTGCAGAAGGAATTCTGGAAGATAGAAATGTCAGTAGGGGAACATTTTCTATGGCCATGGAGAATGACCCAGAAGCCTCCTTCTGCAGCCTTGTCCCCCTGCCGGCCCGGGGATGAGCTGGGGTTGAGGCCTCAGAGATAAGGCTCGCTACCTCCACCTCCAGCGCCTCCCCTCCTGTCCTGTCTCCTTCTGGCAGGTGGCCCTCCCCACCCACGCACCGCTGACCAGGGCCGGACAGGAAGGAACCGGATTCTAACGCCTGAAATCCAGCCCCCTGAGCATGGAGCACAAGTTCACCGTCTCCCGTGCAGCAGCAGACGGGGTGCAAGGAGCTCAGGCAGGCAAGACTGCCCTGTTCCTCCCGCAGGGCCACGCCTAGCCGCCTCCAACTCGTAGTAGGTGCTTCATAAATCTTTGCCCCATCTGAGGCCGTGTGGACTCTGTCGTCGGAGCCATTCTGATTATCAGGACAAATAAATGGGCTTTTCTGCAAGGGCAGACACCACTCACTGCTAAATTCACTTTAAAGCACAGGAAAAAGGGCCCTCTCCAGCCCATATCGCCACTGAGGAAAGAGATAAGGCTTACCCTCGGAATGAATTCGGCTTATATTTATGTAGAGAAGTAATCGGACCATCAAAGCGGAACAAGAAAGTGAAAGGGTGTTAAGACAAATGAATTTAAAAGCACACAATACCCAGGCCCTGATTTGCTTTCCCAGGCAATGAAATATTTCAGAAGATTAAAAATGGTTATGTAACACCCAGCATCCACATTGTCAAAAAGATTTGTAACTCAGTGTTTTCCTACCCAGGTACCAAATGAAAGAGTTTCATCTAGGTTTTGATCCTGGCAATTTTTTTTTAAGATATAAAATATATTGAAATATTTAAATTGCTTGTCAAATGTAAACTCGCCCATGTCCTGACACTTTTAAAATATAACGTGGCTCCAAACATCACTTCTCCTGGCAGGATTTTTTAAGTTGTTTTATAATGTACTAATAGTGAGCATCAGACCCCCAACCAACATTGTGTTTGCAACATTCACTTTTTCTCTCCCTCATCCCCTATAATTTCCAGAATGTAATTCTGCCCCCAGCTGGTAAAAACATCTTTGACATCAGAGAGAAATGGGAACCTTCTGACTGTCCTCCACACCCCAGGGGGTGGGGAGGATAAGGGCATCGGGGTACAGAGCTAAGGGGGAGCACGGCCCCTCCGTCCTGGAGGGGCTTGTGGGAACCAGCAGGCGGCACTTTCTGGAGCAGCTGGGAGGAGGAGGCCACCTCTCCGGAAGACACAGGCAGTGAGTCCTGCTCAGATCCCCCCACTAATGAGGTATCGATCGCCCAGCGATGATAATTGTCACGAGAGATCAGCCAGGACGGCCGTTAAGAAACACGGCTCAACAGCACCGCGTCGGCAGGGGCCCGGCTCAGGCTCTCACATTTGTTTTCTCAGTGTGCTAGGTTTTGCCTTTCCCACTAAGTTTCCTAAGATTTATTCTGGCTGGCCCTGGCACCAGGCAAGGAGCCTGGCTGGACTGGGGGGCCAGTGGGAGCCGGGGCAACTTCCACCCCAGGCCAGCAGGGGGCAGCCGTGAGGAGGCCAGATGTCCACTTGGGTTTGGTCACCCAGGGGAGCCACGCCCTTCCATGGACGCTCAGGGGTTCTAACACCCCGTGACATCACCGGGAGAGGGGGCTTCTCACTGCTTATGCGCCAATGCTGGGACAGCCCTAGACCACCAGCCGTTTCCCCGATGGTGGGAGGCAGGGCTTTGATGCCACCTCTTCTCTTTCTCTCTGTAAGAGAACTCGGGGTCTAAGTTAGTGGTAGCCTGGCTCGTGGTAAGACACGGGGCCCCTAAGGAATGCCCGGAGGATTTTAGGCAGAATGACTAACACAGAACCATCAGCGGATTATTGGAAGGATAGAGCACGCCTGCTCGTCTTAGAAACACCCGCTGCACGTGAGCTGACAGGTGGTCAGCACGGCGAGGGTTCTGGAGGAGCTTGGGGGCCACCGACCTCTCAGGTCCTCCTTTCACCCCTTGTGAAAGCTGCAAAGTCAGAGGCAAGTTCAAGAGAGAATCGTGTGCCAGAAGCGCTGGCTGCCCACTTAGCACGCCGGAGGTCTGCGGTAGATGCTGTAGGGGGTGGTATGATTTCTGTAAAACAGCAGATAGTAAATGTATTAGACTGTGCAGGCCAAGAGGCAAAATCAAAGCAAGCATTCAGGTAATTATATAAAGAGAGAGAGAGAGAGAAATTCCCTCAAATTCTTAGTGATGAAATTAAAAATATAATAACCGCGTCTCATTTTTTGCTATGCAGGTCTACACAGAATAGCGTGGAATTTCGCTTCCCTCACTGAGGTTCAAGGCCAGTGTTTTCTGTCTTCAACTCATCTTCAAATGCTCATCTCAGAAATGTTCATTCTTAGCCCACAAGCACAGGCTGGGCTTGACGGTAGACTGAGGCTCGCCAAACCCCTGAATTAAGACAGGCAGGAAGCTCCCACTGACTCATCCCTACCTGTAGGCTCTTGAATCTAACTGCTTGTCTTCCCTTGCAATGTCACCTCCCCTGGGAAGTCTTCCATGATCTCACTTTGATGGGCTGGTAGTAGAAGGAAGATGGCCCTGTCTGAACACAGCCTCATATGGTAGGCCCGGGAGATAGTGAACCCTTGAGGGCAAGCCTGGGTTTTCCGACTCAGCTGATGCAGCGGGTGTATCCCCAGTACCCACAGAGCTAAGTACATGTCACTAGGTCAGACTAAATCTGAATCAAGCTTGGGGCAAGAGTCCAACCTCGTGCAATGGCGGCAGGCCCTGGGGGGTCAGTCACAACCATAAGAGCAGCGTTGGGGAGCCCCACCACCTCATTCAGTGCGTGTACACCACACACAGCGGGACTGGAGCAAACGGAGGGCATGGTGTTTGCGCCAGACCCGCGGCCAGGGGTGAGCCAGTGGTCAAAGTCCTGGCCGCTTCTACCCCAAACCATTCATTCGGTCGGCTCAGTTCAGTTCAGTGAATTACTGTCTGCTCACGCCGTGCCAGCCCCTCTGACACCAGAGGGCAGGGCCAGAAGAAAGAGTGAAAGCTGGAAAGTCCCTACTGTGTGACCAGCACCGTGGCCACTGACCCTCTGGACGCTTCACGAGAGTCCACGAGAAGCCGAAGCTCAGAGAGGGGGCCCTGCCCTGGGTCACGCAGCCTGCAGCCGCAGAGATGGGGCTCCACACTAGGTCTGTCTGCTCATTCTATGACGCTTCCCAAGTGGGGAGGGGGCGCTTTCTGGAGCAGGACTTCTGCAGTTTTCAGGAAGGAAGGGGCAGCGGGGAGAGGCCGAGAACTGGACTGCGCTAGCACTGTGCATGGCGCCACCTCCCTCCCACCACACACCGGCAGCACCTCACTGCAGAGATGCTGCCCCAGGCTCTGTTCCACCGTCCCCTGCTGTGGCCTTTCCTTTTAGGAACCATCACATTAAGGGCCCCAATGGGAATCAGGGCTCTCTCACCACTCACGGCTCAAATGAAGACACTTTTGACGAGACGGCAGCACCTGTGAGCACCGAGCCTGGCGGGACAAGGGTGCCACCTGTGCAGGAGGAGGCCCCAGTGGGGGTCAGCAGTGGAGGGCCAGCTCTTGCCAAAGAGGCTGAGATGTAGGGAGGAGGGGACAGCTAACCTCCCTCTGCCTCCCTGTCTTCTGGTGCCTGCTCTGACTGACCCACCTAAAGCCAGATGGCCAAGAGGCTGCAGGGCCACAGCTCAGACAGTGGGAGTGGCATGTGCAAAGGCCCAGTGGCAAAATAAGCTTGGAGGGTATAGAGTTCAGTGATGCCAGCATGTTCGGTGACGCCGGCATGTTCGGTGACACTGGCATGCAGAGAGCCGGAAGGGGGCAGATCATGAGTACAGGCTGCAGAAGGAGGCCAGGGCCGCATGGACTCTGCCGGTACAGGCCCCCGCCTCCCAGCTTGCCTGGCACGGTCCTCAGTGACACCTGGTGGCCCACAGGGGGTCTGAGTCATTGCCCTGTCCTCAGCCTGCAGCATCCTCCCAAAGGATGCCGGTTTGGACAACCTCTGAGCTACTGGCCAATGCCAGCCCCCTGAAGAGCCATCTGCACCCGAGGCCAGTGCAGGGACATGCTCATCCCCCATGTGCCCGGCCAACAGCAGGCAGGCTGCAGTGAGGCAGCTGAGTTGAGGGGCCGTGGCATCAGAACTGAGGAGGATGCTGTTGGCGTGACCCAGGTCCCCCCAGTCGTGGGGCACTGGAACCTCCCCACTTCAGGGCCGGACCACTATCACCAAGCGTTTCTCCTGGACCCACAAAACTGGAGCAGGCCGCAGGGTGCCGCAGAGGGCCAGAGGCCCTGGCAAGACCGAGGACAGGGCACCCTGTGGCTTCCACCCGCGCACCTGGCTACAAGGCTGCTCAGGCTCAGGGAGGCAACAACGGGGTTTTTAAACAAACACAAGAAACAAAGACTTCTAAGGGCACAAGTGGCCAGCTGCGTCACCCCACAGGGTGTCCAGCGTTCAGCAGCCCCAAAGGAAAGGCTGCTCCAGACATGGGGTGGTGGGGAGCGTGGGGGGAGCTGCCCTCGAGCTGCACTCTCCAAGGGGGGCAGGACAACCCAGTGCTGCTGCCGGCGCCTTGGGCCATCCCACCGGCCAACCCTCCAGCCTTGGGCCATCCCACCGGCCAGCCCTCCAGCCCTGCTCACTTGTGGGGCAAGAGCCAGTCAGCTGAGCCAGCACCTGCCCGCTTGAGGCTTAGGCGGTGGAAAGAGTCATTTGTTGCATCCTGTTTCCAAACCATCTGAAGAAGCAGGCCTGCCACCCCAGCCTCGCCGCCCCAGCTGGCGCCCGCCGTGACAGTTACCACCAGGAGGCGCCCTCCAGAGCTGATGGGCTTCGCCCCGCGGCCCCTTGCCTGTAGCGCCCAGCACCATACCCATGGGAGAGCAGCACTTGGACCTTCAAGGAGGCCGCTCAGCGGCTCCCCCGCAGCGCCCTGAACAGGCAGAGGAGCCGCGCGGTGAGGCCCCTCCGCTGCCGTTCTCAGGCCAGTCCGTGACTCCAGGTTCCTCAGAACCGTACTGACCCAGAGGCATGGCTTCCTGCGCTCACACCACCACCCACCCCACACCCCGCCTCCTGCGCTCCCCTCCCTCAGCCCTCGGAGGGACAGGGCTGGGCTGGACAGGGTGGGCAGTGTGGGGGAAGTGTATGCGCAGCCTCTGCCTTCCTGTCCCACATCGCATCTTCAGCAACTCGTTTTGATGACAATAGCCGTGTGAAGTTTTTCTCCTGCCTGATCATTTCAGTCCTGGCTGAAGCATTTTGGAGAAGCTTGTTCTTGCAAGGAAAGTAAGAATCCAATTTCAAGCACACACACACCCCAAAGCAGGTGTGATGGTCGCTCCCACCTTCAAACACCATGGGCTCCAGAGTCGGCTCCAGAAACCTCCCCTTGTTATCTGGCTCACCCCTTCCAGCTTCAGCCCCTGCCAGCCCCGGCCAGCCAGGGCACCCATGGGTGCCAATCATGTTCAACTTCTCACCGCCTTCCCGTGCATCGAACCCTGCCCCACACCTCGCCCCTCGTCCTGTCCTCCAGCAACGCCCAAGCTTGGCCGAGGCGCCTGGTGCGGCCTGTGGGAAGCAGGTGCGGCCTGTGGGAAGCAGGTGCGGCCTGTGGGAAGCAGGTGCGGCCTGTGGGAAGCTGCCGTGTCACTGCCCTCGTGCTGCGCTCCTCCACCCGCACTCCCGACTGCCAAGCACGGGCGTGTGTCCTGCCCCCTTGGAGAGTGCAAGCTCCCCCCACACTCCCCACCACCCAAAGTCTGGGCGGAGCAGCCTCTCCTTTGGACTGCTGAACGCTGGACACCGCGTGGGGTGAGACAGCCACTCCCTTTCTTTTTTTTTTTTAAAGATTTATTTATTTATTCATACAAGCACTGGGGTACAGGCCAGAGGTGTGGGGGGTGAGAGGATTCGCCACAGACAGAGTGGGGAGCAGAACAGGCAGATGGACTGAAACACACTGCTGAGGGCAGCAACGGGCGAGGCAGGAGAGGTCTGCTGCGCCATGTGGGTCCCCCTCTTTGGCCAGCAGCAGGGATCGAACTCGTGCTACACTGGCTGAGATTTGCTTCATAGTGTGTTGCTTAACTCACCGCGCCACCAGGGAGGCCCCAGCCATTCCCTTTCTCCTGACTTTTCTAAACCGCCCAAACTTTCAGCACCCCACACTCGGCGGGCACACAAGTGCGCTCCATCACCAAACTTCAGCATGCGGTCTCAAACATCCTGAGGTTGTATAATAACCAGATGTCTGTTCTCGCGAGGAGCGCATGCATCGAGAATCAAAGAAGCAGGAGGAAAAGGAAGGTTCCAGGCTATTACTGTAACAATCCAATTACAATGCCTATCAAACTTAACTTCACAGGTTATAGCTCCTAATTGCCTGACAAAAATTGACACTTCAGTAGCAACAGCATAATATAATCAGAGTCCAAATTAAATTTGATCGTGGGCAGAAAACGATGCTATCCTTGGAAGCTATGGAGACAGGAGATCAACGAGCATGATACCAGGGATCAGAAATGAAAATTATTCATTAATGGCAATGCGTTTCTGATAATGGAAATGACACAGTTCAGACGGCTTCGTAAAAACACTATTAATTAAAAAGATGATAGACCTAACAAGCCATGGAAACCAGAAGACTTTTTTTGGGTGTGCTTGTTGAGGTGAAGGATGACAATGTGTAAGAACAGAAGAGGATGCACTTTTGTGAGGACGCTGCGCTGGCACGCGAGCCCACTTGGCCGGCCGGCGCGCCGGGAAGTGACTTTCTCCAGAGGCCCATGTTCCAGGGCTATATAAAAAAAAAAGAACCTGTGGTCATAACAGAGCTTTGCAGTAAGTGCAAATAGCGCGGCTGTAAAGCAGAAGGGTCCAGTTCATAAAAGAAAGGCACAGGGGAGTAGTACACAGAATCAAGGCGAGGAAGTCTGGCAGAGATGCTGCTGCGTGCTGTCCGTGCTGTTCGCGGTGCTTGCGTGCCGTCGCCATCTAAAGAGCACGGTCTGCGAGACTCTGTTTAGGGGACTGAGTTGCGCCAAAGGAAAACCAAACCTGAGGATATCAGGGTTTGGGGATGGAAATTTGTGGCACCGGCACCGAGTTTTAAAAAACCACAAACTCGAGGCCTCTCTGGTGGCACAAGGGGTTAAGCGCAGCACTGTAAAGCATCCGCAGCCACCGCAACATGAGTTGGATCCCAGGCCCGGGAGGTAACCCACAGGGCGCAGCAGACCTCTCCTGCTGTGCCCGCTGCTCCCCTCAGCAGTGGATTTCAGTGGATCTGCCTGTTCTGCTTCCCGCTCTGTCTCTGGCGAATCCTCTCACCCCCTCATACACACACACCCCTGCCTGTACCCCAGCTCTTGTGTGCATAAATAAATAAATCTTTAAAAAACAAACAAACACAAACTCGCAGGGAAGTCACACCCTGTCTCGGAGCTGTGTTTCTGTCATTTGATCATTCAGCCAAACTCCAAGTGCCTTCTGAGTGTTGGGTCTCCACCATGGCCTGGGGTTATACGCCGAACAAGTCCCCAGGGAATATTCAGCTTTGCAGAAATGAGCGGCTTCTGCCGAGTTCTTAGATTTGTGAGGTGTTTGGGTAAGAATTACAGGGAGTTATGCCACTTGATGATCATCTGGGAAGTCAGGAGGACTTCTTGGAGGGAGTTACATTTCAGGGGAGCCCAGCAGTGGGAGTAAAATGAAAAGTCAGGGGTAAGAATGAGGGATGGGTTCCAGCAAAAGAAATGACAGTTGCCTCTGTGGGTACAGCAGAAAGAGGCTCCCCCAAATATAAAAGAAAGGGTTGGCGTGGCATAACCCAGAAGGAAGTGAGTGAAGGAAAGCAGCCTCCCATCCGGGGTTGGGTGAAGCCCCAGGAGAGCAGTTGTTTGAGGCAGGAACCCCAGGGCAGTGTCAAGGGCACCAGGCAGGGCTGGGCCGTCGTGGTCTCTCTCCCTCCTCCCTGAACTCTCTCCTACCTCCTTGGTCCTTCTCCTTCCTCCCTAGTTTCTCTCCCTTCTCCCTGGTCTCCTTCCTCCCTGGCCTATCTCCCTCCTCCCTGGTCCCAGCAGCGTGGATGTGGTGAGCACATGTGACTGAGACCAGGGAAACACCATCTCCCCCTCATGCACATGGCCCCTCCAAGATCGTGCCCACACAGGCACGCTGGCGCCTCAGACCATCCACGTGGGTGGGCCCTAGACCCTGGCCCGTGGCAGGGCCCAGCAGAGCTACATGGTTCAGGGCAGCCTGGGGCCTCGATGCTGGAACCAGAGCAGAGTCCAGAAGGCTTGGCCCGAGTCCGCCATCCAGACCACCTCTCCTGAGCCTGGGAGAGAGGGGATGGCAACACAGTGCTGACGCTGCAACAAGATCTGGGCAGCAGAGACCCCACTTTCATGATCGAAAAAGAAAACTGACAAGACGGTCTTACCGAAATCGTGACAGAGCATCGTGCAGAAGGTCTTGGGAAAAGCTAAGTAGACAACACTTCACACAGCAACTGGAATAAACTCTAAATGGCTGAAGGAGTTAAACGTGCAAATGGAAACCAGAGAAACATGGGTAAATATTTGTGGAACCGGAGCAAGGAGATCTTATTAACCGTTATTAGTCATAAAGCTGAGGAAGAAGTCATAGAGGAAGTACTGATACAATCTACACAGAAAAAATTGTAAGATTCTGGATATCAAACGCAAGAATAAGATTAAAGAATAAGTCTCCAACCAGGACAAAATGTCCTTGATTGTAGATAGGAAGAATTAACAGCTTTAATATAAAAAGAGCTAAGATAATAGCCCCGATTGAAAGATGAGTGAAGGACACGAGGAGGAACTTATAAAAAGGTGAAATCTAAATGACCAATAATGTTGGGGTGGGGGGGTCTACTTATCATGTAATCAAAGACATGAAAATTAACAAAGCAATCAGATGCCACACTCCAGCACACTCCAGTTGTTCAAACTGGCAACTGTTTTATATGCTGAGGTTCTGCCTTAGTGCGTCTGTGGGGACCGTCGGTGCTCTGCTGGGGAGGCAGGGAGCAGTCACACCACTTTGGGGCCACTTTTTACTGAAACCTGAAGGTTTCTGCTCATGCTGGTGGTTGACGGAGTAGTAGCTTCCCAAGGTGCTCATGTCCTAGTCACCAGAACCTTGGCTCTAGCATAGAGGAATTACAGCAGCAGATTGAATGGAGGAACTAGAATCTTCTGGCTTTCAGACCAGGCCACCCTGGATTGGTCTCTCCGGTGGGTCCAATGTGGCCTCAGGGTGCTTCGAGGTGGAAGAAGGAGAGAGAAGGCTCAGTGGTAAGACCGTCAGAACCAACATGAAGACTTTGGTAACCCGGGCAGGACTGTCAGCCGAAGATTGCAGGCAGCTGCCAGAAATTGGAAAAGGCAAGAAAGTCCCCCAAGGCCTCCGGAGAGAACATACCAGCACCCACTAGTTTCAGCCCAGTGAGACCCATTTAGACTTCACACCTCCAGGACCAAAACAGCGTAAGTCTGTTGTTTCAAAGCACCGAGTTTATGGCTGTTCACAGCAGTCTCCGAAGACTAACACCTTTTTTAAAAAAAATGCATCATCTAGTAATCCATTCTATTAGAAATCAGGAACATGATGAGACAGAGATTCAGGGCCGCTTATAATGGGGTAATTGACGATCGTGAAAATCTGGACTCGATTCCATCGCCTGCAGCAGCGCTGACGACTGTCACCTGGACATGGGACTCCACGCAGCGTCAAAACACGTGCAAGACACTGCACAGGCTTGGTATGGGAGCACTCGATTCGAAAAATCGAATTCTAGAAGACTATTTCGTCAAGGGAAATGTCTCTCGTTCACTTAGCGGTTGAAGGCTACGACCCAGTGTCTACAGTGAGTATAACCTTCGAAAAGCGACACGTGTCTCTGTTTCTTCCTAGGTATCTTTAGCATATTTATTTGTAGCAAATGATAATCTATATTTATATATAAATTTTATATATATCTATATAGTTATATAGATTTCTATATATTGACCTATAGATTTATATATGTATTATATATAATTATATACACAAATATAGTCTATTTTTATTTATAGGAAACTATAATCTATATTTATATATAAAAATTTTATATATAGTTATATAGATTTCTATATATTAACCTATAGATTTATATATATTATATGTAATTATATATACACAAATATAATCTATATTTATTTATAGGAAACAATCTATATATAAATTTCATCTACAGCTCCATATAGTTATATATATGTCTATATATTAACCTATAGATTTATATAGTATATATAGTATATATACACAGATATCTATATTTATTTATAGGAAATGATAAAGCCAAGATCTCTGGATATCAGGCCAAGGAACAACTTTGTTTTTTCTTTTTTTGCAATTGGCTATGTTTTTCAAGTGTTCCCATCCCAAGCCTGCACTACCTAAAGCAATTCTGAAAAAGTGCTGTGAAAGTGTCTCCCAGCACACTCGTATCATTGCACGACAAGCCGCTGCTTAAAAAAATCGAATTCTAGAAGACTATTTCAAGGCACCGTAAAGTATTAATGATGCCACTAGTTGAGAGTGTTTCTATGATGATAAGTCCATTATGATTCTCGCTGGGCTTAGAAGAGAAACATACATATGCACAGGGAAGAGATTGACAGCGAGAGCGCTCCGGTGTCCATGGCAGGGGGTGAAGTTTATAAAATTAGAAGCAAACAGGAAACTTTTGCTGCGGTTGCTGTCTGGAGAGGCACCGGGTGGGGCCTGGTGGCGCTTCCCAGCGGGGGGCTCACTGCGTCCCATCCCTGCTGCAGACGTCTGCCCTTGGGACCAGGGGCTCTGGCCCAGGTGCAAGAATGCCGCGTGACCGTGTCTGCTTTCTGGCATGTCATGGCCGCTGCTCCCCGGCTCCCCGCTCCAGGCCAGCGGCTGAGCGCTCCCTGGCAGAGCAGGCTCCAAGAGCTGCCGGAGGTGCCGTTCTGGGTCCTCTGCCTGGAAAATTCTCTTGGGGCATCCACCTTGGGGAGTCCAATCTTGTCTTCAGGGCCCCCAGAGAAGAGGTACATAAACTCCAGGGTCCGTCAGACCCCTGGGGTGCCGCTGAGAAGGAAGAGGGGGCTCCTGTCTGCTGCCGAGAACTCGAGCTGCTCCCTCGGTCTGGATAATGCCCCAGTTGCCCTCGGGTCTCGGCTCCAGGCCTTCTCAGCCCACACGAGGGCCCCAGCGGCCTCCGCAGCCTGTTCATCCCCCAACGGACTTCGTTCTATCTCTTGTCCCTGTCCCTAAGCAGGGCTGGGCCCCTGATTCCGGGGGTCCTTGGGGAAACTACCAGGGACAGGGTGGCCCCTGGCTCCCCAACGAACCCCACACAGCTGCCTCCTGTTCGCAACAGTATCGCTGCCACTCTGCCCTCAGCTTCTGCCCACATGGCTGTTTCCCCTCGCCCTAAGTATCCTGTGGGTGCTAGTCTATTCATGCGTAAGCTCATTTTTCCTGAGTGTATTTGAGGAAGGAGAGAAGCTGAATAAGCATGGCCTATCTCCTGCCTTTAACCCAAGTTCATGTTCCCAGCACCACGCAGGTTTTATCAAACTCGCGCCGGTCATGGGGCTTGCAGGGGTCACTGTTACGCCCATTTACTGACAAGGAAAACAGCAACGTTAAAGAGTTAGGTGACTGACTGGTCCTCAGACTGCTGGAGCATCGGGGCCAGGACTCTGGGCGGGAGGCCTGGTGTGGCGAGGAGAAGCGTGCAGAGCAGAGACGGGGCAGAGAGAGGACCACAGACCAGGACCAGCCCACATCTGGGAGTCTGAGCAGCCGGCTGAGCTGGGAAGGGCTCCCTCTGTGAGCCGGATCTAGGCTGGCCTGGGGTCCCACACTATTCCAATGCGCTGGGAGAGTTTGTATTGAAAGTGCTCGAAGATGCACGGGACTTAGGCAATGCCCACTGTCTGTCTGCCCCCAGGCCACCACCCTCCCCCATTTGGATCAGGGGCTTGGGCGTGGGGAGGTGTTTTTGGTGAATGGGATCTAATTCTCAGGCCTAGGTCCAGCCCTCCACCGGAGGAGGAGCTAGATGGGGAAGCAACCCATGGCCGAGCTGACAGACAATCTGAGTGAGGGCACGCAGCCTTAGTGGGATGTCCACAAGCTGACTCTGGAAAACTTGCAGCATGCCAGCCCACGTAGACCTGTGCCACTGGGCTCTGGGGTGTCAAGTAAGGAGCCTGGGGTGAGTTCCCAAGGAGGCAGCGGGCAGACAGTCTCATGAGCTGGGCCAATCCTTGTGCTCCCCCAGCTTGTCCAAGAGAAACCCCCTGAGGCCGCCTGATGACCAGGGCCTGACATGATAATCAAGCACAAAAGGGATTTGGCAGTCCTCGTGCAAATACCGAAACCTGCCAAGATCACTTGACATGAACCACGTTTCAGGCTGGCCTAGACACCCATCATGTAACCAGAGACAACCAGCGCCTCCACCTCAGGTTCTGACATTTCTAGAAGGTTCCAGTCAGAAGTGGAAATCCACAGGGAAGCTCAGACTGGCTCTCCCCCGTCTGCCGTCCTTTCCCTCATCACCCAGGCAGGTATCTACAGACCTCCTTCTACCAGCCTTCTAGTATGTTCCGCTCAATACAGGGGAAGCTGGCAGATGCAGAGGTAGTCCAGACCCAGCTCTGCTCATAGAACCCAACTCAGGAGAAGCAAGATTCAGAAGTTTCCACATGCTGCATAGCAGAGGCAGGAAAAGTCATGGATAGGCACCAACAGCTAAGTCACAGAGACCCATGGAATGTTCTGGAAACTGCCATGGGCCACACTGAAATAAGCATCTACTCCCATTATTACTAAGCATGGAGGCCATTTTCCTTCACTAATTTCTCTCCCCTGCTGGAGACCCCAGTAAGCAGGACCAGGTCTAAATCGTCCGAGACCCCCAAAGCACCTGTGTTTGGTCAGCTCACCTGCCCAGACACCACCACGTCTGCTTGGGCTCTCCACAAGCTTCATATGGCAGGTCAGATACCCACATGTGAGCGGACTGTGATTTGGGGAATGGCCCTTAGCTGTCGTGTCTTTGGAGGAAGTCCAATGCTGAAGTTGACTAACTTCATTCAATTTCAACGTTTTAGTCTCTATTCCCCCTCCGGGCAGTTAAGAAATTCTACCAATTAGAATTGGTTTCTTTGTGCTCCTAAAAAGAGATTCTGTCTCATTCTGTCTCAAGGACAAAGTAAGGGATTTAGGAAAGAAATGTTTGATGTTCAGAGTATATTTATCTTAACTGCTATAGGCTATTTTATAAAAGTACTTGACTGAAAAGAAAAGAAAAAAAAAATAAAACTGTAGGAGCTGAGTGCATGAGATAACGCACTGAAGTATCAACTCAGACCATTCTGCCAGCCTGGAGGGACTTGTGCTGTCCCAGTCTCTGCTTGGCAAACTCCTGCTCATCCCTTCAAACCCTAACTCAAATGTCTAACCTTCTGTGAGCGAAATCCTCACTGCACTTCCACCTTTGATTGCCAGAAATAACCACATACTTTTTATCTGATGGAGTCACATGTTTATAAACTTAGTATTTTAATCTGTTATGTATGAAAAGGCATCTCTATAAACAATTATCTGTTCACTGTGGGTGTGAAATCTTTTAGGAGTTCAAATACTGGCCTCTGAAGGCTTCCCTGTGCCACTGGAGAATCCCCTGTCTTGGGATTTAGACTCTCCCTGCACCACTCCTACCCTGCAGAGTGTGCAGTGGCACTGAGCCTTCTCTTAGCTCATGCAAAAATCAGAAGGACATGAAATTGAGTCTCCTTTGTAGTTCACGCATAAGATGAATGACAAAGCCAGCTGTCCTCTTTCCTTTCAGCAGAAGGACACCTGTATCTTCTGCAGACAGCCCTGCAAGCCCAGTCAGGCCCTGGGCAAATTAGCCCTGGCTGCAGTCAGAAACCCAGGCTCCAGCCCCTGGAAGAGCGGGGACTTCAGGCTGTGGAGCCAGAACATGAGGTTCAAGTCCCGGCTCTACCATTCCAGAGTTAAATTATTTAATTTCTCAGATTTCAGTTTCCTCATCTGTGAAATGGGCATCCTCTAAACCCACATGTACAGGATTCTTATAAGAAATAAGTTGTGAAGTGACTGAGCCATAGTGGGCTCTGAATCAGACCAGTTATTTTTGTTTTCTAGGTTATTAAAAGCATAACTACTAGTCCTGGTCAGAGAGGTGGAGAACCACACCCCACCCACCCACCACCTCTGTGACCGACATCTTTGACCCCCTTCCCACTCTGGGGCCAGCAGGCTTCTGTGCAGAAACAACACAGGTCAGAAAGGATTTGGGAATAGGTGAGTTAAGTGTTCCCAAAACACCAGGCCATTAAACTATAAAAAGGAACTGTGGACAGAGAGAACGCAAGCAGGAAAGTGAAGCTCGGGTGCCTCACCTCTGCCATCCACAGTGGCCCCGAACCCTGAGCCAGCCTTCAGCATGCTGCATGTGGTCCTCTCTCATCCTAGCTGCCCAGCCTGTGCCTGGCAGCTATGAAGACCAGCTGACTGAAGGTTACTAAAACATGCACTTGAACGAGCTCATTTGGGGATTTGCTCAACCTGAAGGCAAGTCTAATAATAGATTGATAATTGATCTTTCTTAATCGACTGCATCCAAGTTTACTTTTAAGTTGAATGAAGGACATGGACTTTGAGTCACCTTTAAGTAGGACAGAGAAAGCACACGGTTAACATTTTCAGACATTTTGCTTTTCTAAAATGGGAAATTGTGTTAATGACATCATCGTGGGACACAATGGTCTGTGATGGACGATTATGGGGGTCTTGGTGGTGGGCATGGTAGGGTAAGGTAGGGTCACATACACCTAAAGAGATGTGAACCTGTACCTCTAAATCATATACAGTGTTGTAAACCCTTACCTGAATAAAATAACATGATTTGTAAAGAAAAAGAAATCTATGTCAGAATTCTTTGGCAAGCTTCTAGACCTCGCAAACTCCCCTGGGAGAGAGAAAAGAGAAAGAATCCTTCTGTGAAGCAACCGCCTACTCCTTCACCACAGCCTTGCCCTGTTCGATGTTCCAGTGGAGGAGGAGTCCAGCAGACAGAACTGCCATTCTGCAGTCACGTGGAATGGGGTCATGGAGAGACCCCAACAGAGGGTTTCCTGATGTTCCCTGCTCTGCTGTCATCGAAAGTTCCATTCCCTGCTAGAAGTGACCTTGTTGGGTGTTTTTAAGCTCTGTTTTACTCTTAATCTCAGAATGGAGGAAAGGAAGAAAGCTTGATCTTGCTTTAGAAGAAACAGAATATAGACCAGAGCTCATCCTCTTCCTGCAGACACTTGCTAGATTGAGCCCTTCATATTTGGAACCAGCACAGAGTCCACTGACATCGCTGAGTGTTTAGTCAGAGTCCCAGAGCATCACATCTGAATCTCAGCAGAATCCCATCCCCAGTTCCCTCGGAGGAAGGTTCATCACTCAGCAAGCCACTCCAAGGGTCTGCGGGTCCTGATTAGCATTTAACACAATTCCTTATGGTAAGTGATGGCTGAGTTCCACTCGTGTGGAATGGCCTGGGCTTGGCCGGCCCATGGAAAAGGATGCATTAGTGCAATCAGATGGGGCTCGCTAGCCCTGCTCGCACATGTCACTGGAGTGCTACAGGCAATAACAACAGCGGGAAATGACCTGCAAATGATGAATTCAATGCATGTCTAGATTTGATAGCGCTGCTTTAGAAAGATGTATGTGGGGTCACAGCTTCACACAGTCCACACCACTCTCCTGATCCGGCTAACTCCTTGCCAAACGCAAGCTCATGCTTGTGCCTTTCATGGAGATGCAAACACCACCCAAAGGCTAGAAGAGACTCAGAAAATAATGCCGGAGGGGAAACCGCCTATTGTATTCTAGGAACTGAGTTACACTGGTCAATGAATTTATCTGTCTCCTCCAGGCTATGGACTGTTCAAGAGTAAGAACCACATCTTATTCATTCTATTATTCCCTCTAGTAAAGCATGTGGCTCCAAGACTGATGTCATGAATAGCCAGACTTAGCTTGATTCCAATTTTAGAGAGACAAAAATTGGACAGACACATAATTTTAAGTGGGAAAAATAAATCAGCAGCCCTGGCTCATTGTAACAAAAAAGCATGATACAATATCATACAGTCATTTTGAAATTATGGGGATCCATTGACAAATGAATGGATAAAATGTGGTCTATATGAGTGGTGGAATATTATTCAGCCTTTAAAAAGAAGAAAATTCCCGCAGGGTGTATCTTGAGAGCGTTAGACTAACTGGAAATGAAAAAGACAAATATTACATGATTCCACTTCAATGAGGTATTTAGAGTAGTCACATTCTGAAAGATAGAAAGTGGATTGGGTGAGAGAGGAAGAGGATTGGGTGGATTGGGGACAGAGTCGCTGCCAAACTTATAAACACAGATTCATATGTCCAATGCCCTGACAAGACCAGAACACTACAACATCGGTGCTTGGAGCAGGGAAAGTTTATTGCAGGTTGACAAGCAAAGAGGCAGGGGAAGAAATACTCAGAAATGCCTCCCTCTCAACCTCAGGAAAGGGATTTATATTGGTTTGGGCAATAGAGTTGAGAACAAAGAAAATGTAAAAAACCATGTTGGTAGAATCTGATGGGTGGTACCCTGCTGAGTCATGGTGTAACTTGAAGCTGAATCCAGAGCTGCAGCTAAGCTGAGCCCACCCCCATCCAGCCCACTTTTCAGTGTTGACTGTCTCACCATGAGCTGGGTGACTTAGTTACTCAAGGCTGCTTTATGTCCATGTAGCAAGAGGTCATTTCAAGGACAGCAAATACTCTTCTGGGACTGCACTCTGAGAAACAACTTATCAAATTACAAAAAACCTATTTTTTCTTCATTTAAAATGGGTAGGGGTATTTTTGTCCCTTTGTTTGTTTCATTCTCACAAGCCCACCCTGCTGTTCTGGAACAATAAGCAGAAATGGGAGAAGACCACCATGGTTTCAGAGAAGCAGTTTTCAGCATGAAAGAGTAATGGAGAGGGGCATGGGGCAACGAAAAAGTGCTTCATGCCTCTGAGCTGAGCACTTAAAAATTGTTAAGTGGTAATTTTGGTTATGTTAGCAACAAACATTGGGAATTTTATAGAGACAAGAAAATGCAATGTATTTAATGCAAATAGAGAATGCAAGATGACATACACGGTGAAGCTTGCACACATGTGGAAAGAATGGAGTAAGAATGAAACCACTGTGGGTGAGTAGTGAGATTATAACCACTGTATGATTTTTTAATTTATTTAATATTTTCACATTTCCTTTGAAACTTCTTAGTAAAAAAGAAAGAAAGAAAATCTCAAAGGAAGCACTAGGGGAAAGGAGCAAAAATACAAAAATATCTGCATGAGAAGGACAAAGTAAGTTGTAATCAGAGTTCTTAAGGTTTCTGAGGCAAAAGGGTGCAGAGCTCATTCAGATCCAATAGTCCCTTAATAAACTCTTTTCAATAATAATGATGGTGATGGTGATGATGGTGATGGTGATGAAGACAGGTATGATCCTGATGATGATATGATGATTATGATGGTGACCTGGTGGTGGTGGTGATGATAATGGTGATGGTGGTGATGATGATGGTGGTGGTGGGATGGTGATGGTGGTTCAGTGATGGTATAGTGACGATAGTGGTGGTAATGAAAGTGGTGGTGGTGTTGGTGATAATGGTGATGATGGTGGTGGTGATGGTGATATTGATGATGGTGATGGTGGTGATAGTGATGGTGATGTAGTTGGAATATGGAACTATGGACTAACTAGTTTGGAAAGAATTCATCCATACAAGGTTGATGCTGAAACACAAAGGGACCTGGAACATCTCAACAGAGACACAAAGACTAGGATTGCTCTTAACACAAGCATTTGCCCCTGAACTTCGAGAATGGAGGTGCATGTCTGTACCTAGACAGAAGTAGAGACAGTGAAACCTGGCTCCTAACTCTTCAGGGGCCTCATTTTCTCTGTATGTGAAATGAAAATTCTGCACCAAGGAGCCTCTAAGCTCGAACAGAGTTTCCAAAAGGACGGAGCTTCTCAGCCTTAGAAGTTATGAAAAAAATAAAAATAAGCCAATGTTGAATGTCTAACAGAGCCTCTTGTTGCAAAAGGATTTCCATGAATGTTATTTTTAAATTAATCGGATGCATATTGCAGCACTCACAATAAATATATGAATACAAACAAGAGAAATTCATGTAAATATATAATTATATTATGCACATTATATAAATGTCATATAAACTCTGAGAGGATAGAAACAAACCATGACTACAGATAATCATGAATAAATAACTTGTTATGCTTAGCTGTTTCTTGAAGCACAAGGTTTGCATTATGGAAAATGACTTCTATCACCCTCCTCTTTGTTGATTTTTATGGAGGTCTCATCCACCACTCAAACTAAACAGTGGCAAAGTAGCAGTCATTGCAATTGAAGCCTTTGGAAATACAGAAGTGCCAGTCTTAATCTTTGAATTCACACAGATGTGTGTTGGCTGCACACTGCTAGAATAGGGCTGCACCAAAGGGGAGCTGGAGAGGGCACAGGGGGCTTTGAGGACCCTGAGAGTGGGGCAGAGAGAGAGAGAAGAGCAAAACAAGTCGGTGAACCTTCACAAAGTATCATTGAGGTTGGCTTCCTCTTGCCACTGGCAAGGTTTGGGGGACCCTCTGGCTCATCTTCAAGGACAGGCCTTGAATGATGAGCTTTCTGGATGCCTAGAATGTTGGAAGACCAGAGGATGTGGAGAAGCAGGGGCCATTGCTGACTGAGAACTCAGAAGAATTCTCTTGACTCTCGCAAGATTCAAAATATGTCCTGCAACCTGGGACTCAGGGAAGCCAGGCCAAGCAGGTGCATCTCCAGCTCTTGCAAGACTCTCTGGGGGGAGAAAGGAATGCAATGGTTCAGGTGAGGCGAGTGGCTTTGCAAGCTGAGGTCACCTATGCGTTCAGCCTCGCACTTGATGGCGGCTCTCTGAGAGAGTCATGGAGCGTTCCCTTATTATCCAGAGTCTCAGTAGAACGTTGTAGGAAGCGGATCCCTGTCTTCAGAGATGGCCAAACGCCAGGCAAACAGAGCCTCCAGGCAAACACTGCCGATGGCTGGTGTCAGGTTCATTGCCTAAAAACAGATCCAGTCAAGGGAAAGTTTCCCGGACACGCCAGGCCTAATAATCGATGGCAGCGTTGGTTCTCTGGGAGGCTCCGTGTAAATCTTGGAGGAGATCGTCATGGCCTGAGTATCTCCCTCACATCCATGTGTTGAAACTCTAACCAGCACTGTCACACTTAGAAGTGGGGCCTTGAAGCAGGTCATAAGAGTGAGCCACCACGACGGGTCAGAGGCCTTTGGAGAGGAGACACCCCACCTTGGGGGAGGTCCACCTGGACCCCCATCACATTTGCAAACTAGGAAGAAGGCTCGGCATGAACCAGATCTCCCAGAGCCCATGACCTTGGACTTCCCGAACTGTGACGCTAGAAGTTTGTCGTTTAACACCCCCCCACACACACAGCGCCTAACCTGAGATCTTCTGTGATAAGAGCCCAAGATAACAGAAACGCAGTGATGACGGCGATGGCTATAGGACGAACTGTACACTCCCTAAAAAGCCACACTGACGTCTGACCTGTGGTACCTCAGGACGCGACCTTATTTCAAAGGGGACTTTGCAGCGTATCAAGTTAAGACAGGCCCCTACTGTGTCCTGAACCCAGCGTGACAGGTGTCCTTACACAAAGAGAAAAGTTTGGTCCCGAGACCCGGGAGAACACCATGGGGAGATGAGAACAAAGACAAGGGGGGTTCCTCGCAAGCCAAGGAGCACCGCAGAGAGCCAACGAACCCCCTTACACACAGGAGGCCGGGACAGATTCCCCTGCAGGCCTGGAGGCAGCCGCTGCACCAGCACTCAGCCACATCGGCCGGAGCTGGGCCACGCGTGTCTGTTGTGTGAGCTGCCCGGCGGGCTGCGCTTCATCTCTGCAGGCCTGGAAACGGGTGCGGTGGTGATGAGGAGTGGCGAGGATGTCACACCAGTGCCAGCATGGACCACTCGGGGCAATGACCGGGCATCCAAGGAGATAGGGGCCCAGGGCTGCAGAGTGTGGGTGACGTAGCCCCTACTGCTTCAGCTTCCTTGTCTCTAAAGCCAGGAGAGAATGCGCTCAGGGCTGCCGCTCACCACAGCGCACGCGTGAGGTGGTGTGCATGCACTGGACAGGGCCACCTCGCGCGGGGTGTCCTGGATGCCACCAGCTGCCTTGTTTGCTCCCGAGCGCCCAGCTAACAAAGGCTCTGCGGAGACTCTGGGCCCTCGCCAAGGACTGTCATCCTCCTCCCTGCAGAACAGACTTCGGAGAGCCCTGGGTCAGTTGCCAACCAACTGTTGCCCCCAACCCAGTCTGGAGCCCCCCCCCAACTTTTCCTTTGGCTGCACAGCCTGGAGAAAGAGTGTGTTCCACTTAAGCTGTTGAGTGTGTAGTTTGTACACCCTCAACAAAGATAACGCTAATGAATTCACAGTCAACCTTTTCAGCCCTCTGATAGCAAAAGATTTTCAGTCACTTTAGACTGAGCTACACTCGCACCCAGGGTCGCCCAAAGAAAAGGACAACACATTAATCTTTGTCCTCCTGGTGTTGAGCGACCTCTCAAATAATCCATTGCTCGGCACTAAGCGAAACTCAAAACCTTAAAACGCCATCTATCTGGTCCCCAATTAAAACATAATCTTTTCAAGCTGCCAATACCCGCTGACCGGAATCAATGGCGGGGGGCGTACGAATGGCGTCCCCCAGGGACTGGGCTGACGGGGACCGATGGCCACGGCCATGTCTGGAGGGACGGGAGCGTGGGCCCCAGGTAACCCAGCGGGGGAGGGGCTGCAGGTGACCTGGCTCCCCTCTGGCTTAACTGATGTGAGAATCTTGTCTTAGGATTGTGGCCATGAAGAGGAGTTTTTCAAACTGCCGTGAAGCCACAGTGAACGGGGCGATGAGTTGGCACCTACCCAGCACCCTCTGGGACAGACCCAGACTCCGTGTGGACAGCCAGTGCTGCTGATCAGGTGAGTGATGGTCTAGAAACCTGCTGTCTTTCTCCCTCGCCAGCCTTCTCTCGCTCCTTCCTGTCCCTCCATGCAAAATTCAAATACACACATACTTGACCAGGGTGAATAATGCCAGTGACGTCTTAACATCATATTCTGAAACAACGACATTGGGTTTGGAGATGTCTTATGACTTTTGCTTCTGTTGACTTTAGGCCTGGCTCAGCTGCCATCGGAGGAGTCCACAAGAGAACCACGCTTGTGATGGCACAATGAGAACAGCCAGTGATGTGTAGGCTTCGTGACAAAAAGAGGTAGATACTCAGCACATGGGAAATGTCTCTGGCCTGGTTTTAAGAGGAGCCTGGACTTCTGCAGATCAGTTTGGAAGGAATCACTCTCTACTGCACACCAAGTGCAGCTGTCCCCTCAAGTGGCCAGGGCCAAGGAGAATGGGGAGCCTGGACTCCCCAAGCCCACACAGAACCCAGGACCATCGCAGCCTCTAGCGCCCTCACTTCCCAGTGCTGGGAGTGCAGCAGCCCACCACCCGGGGGTGTGGCCACGGCTGAGTGAAGGGGTGAGGGCACTTGGGCCGCAAGGAGCGGGAAAGGCTGAGCCTGGCTTAACTTAGAAGGGGTGTCATCTGCCACAGGACCCCAGCCCCATTCTGTTCCCTCCCATCGACACGAGTCCTCCGTGTGTTTTAACATCCATGGCGTCGAGAAGCCGCCAGCAGCAAGGGCAGTGTCCCTCTCATTCCCGTGCAGAAGCCAGGAGGCAGCACGCTCCCCACAGCTCCTTTTGGGGCCCAGGGGCTTGACCCCAAAAGACCTGGCGATGGCCCTCTGGTTCTCTGCCCCAAATCATCTTCCATCTGCCCGTCTCCAGCACCTGGAATTTCCATGGTGGGCTGGCAGGGATGGGGCTGTTAACACCCACCATGGTGCCCACCTCGGGTTCCGAGCTGGAAGGCAGCCGAGAGGACCTTGGTGTTGATGCGTCGCCAGAAATTAACAATAAAATGTATAACAAATGCAGCTGTGAATAGGATTTAAAGTATGGTTTGACGGTCGCACAAACTGGCCCAGGTCGCATGTCAAAGGAAGCCTTGGACCTTAAAGGAAACAACCACACACCCTACACCACACACACACACACACCATATCACACACAACACACCACACACATGTCCTTTAAATCTCAGAAACAGCCAGTGGAAACCTTTGTGTACATTACGGAATTTTTAAAGGTAAGCAAGACTTGGAAGCATCATTCATTTTTTAAAAATCACACTTAACCTTGATTTATTTTCAAAAGTAGTGAATGGTGACCCCAAAGAACCCACAGCTGCTGAAATACCAAAGTGCAAAATAAAAACCATCAAACATGATGGTACAGAAGCTATTTTGCATCGCTAAGCCTCGTAGCTCACTTTCAAGTGGGCTCGTCTCTGGTGACGAACTATTGATTAAAGGTAACAGTTATTGGGAGTCATTAAGTGCAGGCCCAAGTCGGGTACCTCACCTGGAATTCTCCAAGGCCTATCGAGCTGGACTTTTCCTGGATTCATTCACTTAGTCACTGACTTAAAATCATTGCTGAGTGACTTCCGTGTCACCCAGGCACCGTGACAGGCTCACGGGAGCCTTCTACTCCCCGAGGAAGGCTTTGTCCTGACTCTTGTTTTTCCCTGAGACCTTCTACAGTCCACAGTGTCAGAGGGGCCCTGTTCACGTCACTGAGGAGTATCCCGGCCATGCTCTTCTTTCCTTCCTGGACAAGCAGTGTGGTTTCTTTAGGGTTGAGACAATCCCACATGGCTGGTTGGGGTCCTGTCTTTATCAATAAATTTCTTTTGGGGAACAAGTCCCTATAACAAAGCAGAATGTTAGTAGGCCCTAAACTGTGTGTAGACCCTCACTTGCCAAACTTGGCTACTAGTAGGGAGTCAGGTGACTTCAGCAGATTTCTCATATAAAGACTACACGTTACTTTGCTTATAAGTAATTTCCTGCTCCAGCCCTCCAGGTGGGAAAACTACCTAGTGACTCAATCATGGTCAAGGGGAGGGGCATCTCGAGGGCTCTGAAGGGTCTGGACGCCGAATTACTGTCTCAAAGTCACAGGCGGGCACACCCATGTCAGCCCAAAGTGCCTGCAGCTGGCCCCGGACTGGACCGTGCTGGGCTTTGATGCAACAGCTTCTTCCCAGGATGCTGTCCTAGGCTTCAGGTCTAGGTGTGGCCTCTTTTGAGTGTAGCAGTTACTGGTATGGTGACCAGAGCTTTCTTTTTAAAAAACCTCGAACTCACGGTCACCTAAGTGAACGTGCAAGCTCAAGTCCATCAATTCCTTGCCAGAACCACGTAGGCCAGCCTCAGAGGTGACCTTCACAGGTGAGTTGGGAATGACCTGGTCCTTCCAGGTCCCAAATGCACAGAGACCTGAGCTCCTCGGAGCAGTTTCTCTTTGCCCTTCGAATGCCCAGATTACGAAAAGTGGGAGATGGTTAAATTAATGGTAACAACAAAAAATAAAGAACTCTCACATCACCTTAACATCAGCTACCACATCTCCAGAATGACAAAGACCAGTCTGCCAGCCCCTCCCTGCCTGACACGTATCATATCCAAGGTGAGTCTGCAGCTGGCCCAGGAGATTCTTTAGCTGGCCCAGGTGAGTCTGCAGCTGGCCCAGGAGATTCTTTAGCTGGCCCAGGAGAGTCTGCAGCTGGCCCAGGAGAGTCTGCAGCTGGCCCAGGAGATTCTTTAGCTGGCTCAGAAGAGTCTGCAGCTGGCCCAGGAGATTCTTTAGCTGGCCCAGAAGAGTCTGAAGCTGTCCCAGATGAGTCTGCAGCTGGCCCAGGAGATTCTTTAGCTGGCCCAGGAAATTCTTTAGCTGGCCCAGAAGAGTCTGCAGCTGGCCCAGATGAGTCTGCAGCTGGCCCAGGAGATTCTTTAGCTGGCCCAGAAGAGTCTGCAGCTGGCCCAGGAGAGTCTGCAGCTGGCCCGGGTGAGTCTGCAGCTGGCCCAGCACAAGGGCTCCATACAAACAGGACAGGTGAGCCCATCCATATGAGTCACAACAGTTGCCTAAAGCCGGGTCTTCACTTGCAAAAATCTTCCTCTGATGTCATTTTGACACAGAGGTACCTGAGCGCCTCACATGCACCTAACATTTTTAAGGAAAGACACTACCTCCTTGGGCTACTATATAAACAGAATTGGTGACCCACAACCCAGGGTCAAGGCCAGCCCTCCTGCTGCCTTTTTTTGTACCCACTGAGCTGAGCTTGACCTCTTTGTTTTTAAATGTTTGGGGAAAATTAAAAGGGTAATCATGATTCTTGACACCTGAAAGTTATATGAACTTCATTTTCCAGTGAGCATAAATAAACTCTGACTAGAACATAGCTGTCTACTCATTTGCATCAGTTATGCAGCTTCTGAGACCCCAGCAGAGACCAAGACCAAACGGCCACAGAACTGGAATGTTTCCTATCTGGTCTTTTACAGTCAGAGGCTGTTGAGCCCTAGGATAGAGCATGTGCCTTATTTAAACTCTCTAATCATTGAATAAGTAAAGCAAAACAAAACCAAAACCGGTCTGTGTGCCCCATAACGAAGATGATGGATGGATGCACTGGCAGCTGGATGGACAGGTACATAGGCAGGTAGGTGGTTGATAACAATAGGTATAGATTGTTAAGAAACGATCAGATTCCCTTCCTCTTGGTTTTCTCTGTAAACATCTTTTTTTCTTTTTACATTTTAAGCAGACAGATTTATTAGGAAAAGGAAAGGAAAAAAGCACCTGCATAGGCACAGGTAGCTGGAGAGCTGCCTACAATTGACTTTTTAAAAAACACAAGGATTACAGGGCAAGTGGTTCAGAGAGGGAGCGATTCAAAGAAAAAAAAAAAAAAAAAAAGCAAATGCAACAAAGAAGCAACAATCCAATAAGAAATATTCTAAAAACCAGCCAGTCTCATGCCTGAGACTGATCAGGCTGATCTGATGACAAAGGAGGACTTGACCTTCGGGGGAGATATAAATGGCCTTAGAACACCGTCCAGCTGGCCATCGCCTGCCTCTCAACACCGCGGGCCCCCTGCCCTCCCGCGCTAAAGGGTGCCCCTCGAAGTGAGCAGTAACTTACAGTAATGGATTTCAAAGTCAAGAATCTAATGCAAATCTAAGCATTTGCTTATACGCGCTCAGAAGTCTCGACAGATTAAGTTTGGAAGTATTTTCAGAGATCCTATCTACATAATCTAATAGAGCTGATTTCAGGAACACGCAAGACGCTTCCTGCCAGGCTCTCCCCAAAGCACTACTCCCCCCAAAACGTCAACAAGGCGAGGGCTTTTGTTTGGATGCTTTATATTTCATCTAATTTATAATGCCATGTTGAGGGGGCTTAAATGACACCCTGCTTCTGTCAAAAGGTGCTGGCTTGGCAAATGGAGGGGGGACACGGGTGAGAAGGGGCCCTCGTGTAAGGCTCAGGTAATGTAATTGACTTTGCCGAAGGACGCGCAGGGACCATGTGACTTATATCTGGGGAGAGCTCGGGACATCACCCTCCTGAGCTTCCACTGCTCTAAATACTCATTTTAAAGGGGGCGGCCAGCGGCTGCTTTTCAGCACCCACCACCCTCCCCAGGTGAGATGATCACTCCGGCCTTATCTCCACACCTGTGGCTGGAAGCTGCAAAGTCTCCCAGCTCTTCTGCAATCGAAGGCCCCAGCCCATGCTGTCGTGTTGCCGATTTCCACCCAGTGCCAGGAACTAGGTCAAGATTTTCCTAGGAGAAAAGATGAGACTGAAAACTTCTGTTTTCCAAATGTGAGTCGTTTTGCAGATGGAAATTGTGCTGGCGACGCGGGCCCGGGGGAGGCACCTGGCAGCAAGCACGCACGCGGGAGCCCTCACCTGACTCTGGCGTGTGCTGCTCCACCTCTCTGGGCTTCCTCTTCATCTGGTGTAAACTTGGGCCAGTGGCCCCAGAACCTGGCATGGCGCAAGTCTCTGCTATGGCTGCTGTCCCAAAAGCAGTCCATTTGTGCACGCGGGGAACCCCAGGGGTACATTTCCTCCCTGGGGATGGCCCCCAGCTCCCGGGAGCACAAGCTTCCAGGAGCACCCAGACTGTAGGCAGCTCAGAGTGAGAAACGCCCCAAGAAAGAGACACTCTGGAATGCCAGTCCCGCTTCCCTGACGTCCAGTGCTGGCCCCTGCCGTCCGCCCAGAGCCCCCAGTGCCCCCCCTCCGCTAGAGACACTCAGGGTCGCTTTCATTTGCCCACCAAGCCTCGCGGTTCTGGGTGTTGGTAAGCTCGCTGCTCGAGCCCCTCCTGTCTTGGCTCTCGAGCCCTGTGACCCCTCGACACCCACCTGCTCCTCTTCCCCAAAATGTGTGAGTCGCACGAGATGCACCAGGGAGGGGCAGGCCCCGTCGCTGGGGGTGCCAGTGAACACTGGAGGCCCCCTGGTCACACCTGCCTTGCTGGGCTTTGAAGGGAACACGCCCAGCTGCTGGTACCGACACCAGCAAGCGATTCTGGGGCGGGAGCAGCGGGGGTGCCCGGCCATGCTGGGTAGTGGACAAGGGGAGTCTGCTGGGCCCCGAGCCTGGTTTCCATCTCCCCCGCCCCAGTGCGTCCCGGCCGGCTAACCACGCTCTGTCTTGCCAACAAGCACAAAGGCTTAGCCGGGGTGCCAGTTGTCTGAGGTCATAACCCTCATTGGTGACAGGGACCCTGTTGGGTAAAGGACGGTCTGACTCCAAACCCCATTTACTGGGCTTCCCCCCGGAGGAAGAGCTCACGCAATTTCAGGCAGGAAACCAGAATGACAACTGGGGGGCCACACACCGAGAAAACAAATTTCCATACCTGATGAGGAGGGGGAGAGGCTGGCGCTGGACCAGGGAGCCAGGAGCAGATGAGTGCAGGAGGGGGGGCCCCTCTGGGAGGCAGAGACTGGGCCGGCAGGACCGCCACCTGCAGGGACCCCTTCTGCTACCCTGGGGTGCGCTGCACCACACCTGCACCGCCCCGGGGCGCCCTCATCACACCCAGGCGGTGCTTGTCTGCAGCCGTATTCTGACAGGGGCAGGTGGGTTCATGGGACGGGACATCCCTCCCTCACACAGCGGTGCCCACCAGCCTGAGCACAGCCTGGCCCAGCACAGACACAGCCCTGGACAAAGACAAGTGGGAACCGAGAAGGACTCCCCAGGAGCCAGCGGGGAGCTCAGTTCTGGGGGTCAAGACAGACGGGAGCTGGTCGCGGGGAGCCCGGGGATCTGGACGGCCCGTGTGCGCTCTCTTACCTGTGCCAGGGATGCCGGATGAGCCCCGAGTTCCATCCGCGAGGTTCCTCACCCAGCCCAGCACGGTGCTCCACGGTCAGGTTCCAAACTCGCACTTCCAAACACGTCTTTCCGGAATATGCGCCTGCCATAAAGAAGAGGGGAGAAAGCAAGATGAAAAGTTCGTTATGCCACCTTCTGACTCGTGTGCTGCTCTCTCGTCGCCAAAACGTCTGTGAAGGACATGTACGGTTGCAGCAATGAAAGAAAACCTATTTTCAAACATGTCCACTTTTCAAAGGGGTGGGGACCCTGTTTCCCACCCACAGATGGGGTCAGGAAGCCCCATGTCTAGGGACAGGAGGGACACCGAGTCCAGGGCTTGGGCCCCCTGAACCCCGTCCCGTGCTGAGACTAGAAGTCCCAGGCAGTGAGTGCAGGCACCCTGGAGCCCAGAGTGTCCCCCTTTGTGAGAGCTACACCCAGCTTGGGCGAGAGGCACCCCCAACACCCATCAGATCTCCCATGCCCCATGCAGGGTGCACCAGCCTGCAGCAAAACAGCTGGGCCGGGCACTCTGCGTGCAGAAAGGTAACACAGGTAGGTGGGGGAACCAGGTGAGCAGGGCGGACTCAAGTCGCCAAAGAGAGTGGCGAAAATCCCTCTGGCGGGCTTTCTGGGGCTGGGCTGGGAAGGACGGGAAACTCCAGCAGGCAGTGGGAGGAGGTCTCGGAGCTGGGCGGACAGGCGGGTCAGCCTCCTGGCGCGAGCATGGGCCCCCTGAGACAGTGAGGAGCCACCAGGCCCACCCACTCCCCCTCCTGGAACCTCATACCGTCAGGACCCTGCCCCTAGGGACCAGGACAGAATTTCTAGGCTGTTCCTGGCCCTCTACCTTTTCTTAGGAGGCTTTTTTTAAATTACATTTCTAGTTGCAAATTTATCTTAAAACAATATTAAGGAACCGAAATTCAGAGTTCACCTCTGATTCTTCCCTGAGCACAAAATCCATACTGTACCCCATCCATGTTCATCCTTCCGCTTCCTGCCCCCACTGGGAATCACATCTTCTTTCCGGTCACCTGATGAAGGGCTGTTCTTCCCTCTGCCTGCACTGAGCACTCTCCCCCACATCAGCCTTCCTTGCCTTCACGCTCAGTTCTGGGGTCCACCTATGCGCTCCACTCTTCTGCACATGCTGTTCTTTGCATCTGCCTTCTGCATCTTTCTGGGGCTGCTGGAAGGTGGGGGTCACTCACTGGAGTCCTCAACACTGCCCTGGGTGCTCTAATGGTGAAAGGAGAAGTGTTTAAACTGTCATTGTAGTATAAGACGTGTGTGTGTGCGTGCGCGTGCACGGTTGAAATCCACCCCACATTCCAGCAATCATTGTACAGTTTTCAACAAGGTAAGTCACCCCTAACCTTTTTAATGGCTGTCTAATATTCAGTTCAGTCTCTGCTCCACACGCATCTCGGGAGTGTCCATGCAGACCCCAGGCCAGGCATGGGACCCAAATGGGCGTATCATTGGCGAGCTGCCTTGGGCAGCAAGACCAGCACGGCAACATCGCAGATTCAAACGCTGGGAAGGCAGTGGGCACACGTGCCAGCCCAGCCCTGAGACCAGCGGGCAGCACACACAGAGCCGCTCACAGGCCCCAGCCCGGCCGGGAATCCGGACCCACAGCCCAGGCCCCTTCCAGCACGTCCTCTCGCCAACAACAAAAGAACACACTTCTTTATTAGTTAGGCTGCTGCAGAGTTCTAAATCAAACCAAAGCATTCAAAATTTTAAAGTCTGATCAGCTGAGAAATAAGGATATTAAATATGATTAAATATGATTGCATTTGAGAGTACAGACTGTTCTTCCATTACCTGCTTTGATTAAAAAAAGCTATCTGGGCTGCCAGGTAGAAAAGTTAAATGCGACAAGAAAAAAAGGGCTTCAAGTTCGCTGTCATTCCTACTTTTTGTAAAAAAAAAAAAAGAGTGTAGTTTAAGATGTGTGTCGCCACACCCAGAGCACACGAGTTACAGCTCCGAGCGTGCACCCTTCTCCTGCGTCGCTAAAAATAAGAGCGATTAGGAGGAATAGAAAGTTATTCCTATGAATCTTTAGGGAACATAAGAAAGGCTACATATTTTAATGGAACATAGACCAGAAGCTCTGATTCCTAAGCTGAAATGTAATTGGTGCAATATTGAAGTTTAAATAGTAATAAAGTTTTTTGTCTTCGGGTTATGGGAGGAAAATTACCCATAACATTGTTTGGATTATAATATCTCCGCTGCTCCCCCGGTCTGCCTTTCCCTGAGACGGTGGTTACTGCCACTGCCGCCTGCCGCCCCTTCCCGCCGAAGTCCAGGGAGCTGCTCAGGACGACTGGCCACGGAGAGGACGGAGCGCATCTGGACAGAGGGATGTGAGGGTGACGCTGCTGCAGACTGCGCCATGTGCTTGAGAGAGAAGAGAGAGGCGGGGGGCGGGGGCGAGGTGGGGGCGGTACAGCCGCTCGCTTTCTCCACCTTCTAATTGACGAGCTGGCACAGACTCAAGGCTGGCACTGACCAACTTCTCGTCAGAGGGATCCTGCACCCTCCCCAGAGGGGCTGTGGCGATCACACAGCAGCCTCACATTACTGAAGAGTGAGCTTTTCATGAAAGGAAGGGGGAAAGCCGTGGAAACAGCTCCCGCCCCACCCGTCCAAGCCCTGCGGGCCTCAGAGCCGGGAGGCGCCAGCAGCAAGTCTCCTGCACCCCAAGTGCCCCCAAGTACGGTGCGGAGGTCCAGGAGCTCGTGGGAACTGGGCTCAGCCTCCCAGCGCTCGGACTGGCCTGAGCGCATGGCTCTGTGGCCAAAGTCCAAGTGACTTTGCTTCCCGGGTTGTAGCATCGGGGTTTAAATTGGGGCATCTTCAGGCCAGGCCGCCAGGAGGAAGGGCTGCCAGATCCAGCTCATTCCGACGCAGCTGCTGGCCAGCTTTGGAGGGCAGTGGAAGTGTGTCCTGTGGGCATCCAGACTTACACTAGAGCATGGCCCATGGTTTCTCCAAAAGTCAAACTAATGGGGGGTCATGTGTCTCATCTGGCAGCACCTGACCCAAGGCCAGCTGTGTGCCAGCCCTCGCCATCGCTCCCCTGCATTTGCTCCTGGGGTCCCCATACCTGGGCCCCAGAAGACTCATTTGGCCAGGGTCTCAGGCCTGAGGGGGCTGTCAACATGAGCAGGGGGGTGAGGACAAGGCCTGTTTCCAAGGGCAGGGTCTGCCGTCCTCAGACAGAACTCTCCCGATGGAACCCCCACACCTACGTGTCTCCATGGAGCAGAGGGTCCTTGGGGCCCGGTCTGGAGCCTCATGACAGGCTGTGCATAGGGTTCAGGGCTGCAAGGTAGCCCTAGAGAGGCGGCCTGGACCTGCTCTTGTGACTAGGAGCTCTCGTACAAGTGAGCACGGTGCTTGCCAAGAGTCCAGGTGAGGCGTCACCGAGCTTACGTGCACAGACACGACCCCAGGAGACCTGTGAGTAATCCAGAGACCTGGACCCCCCTCAGGACGGTCAACTCAGCAGCCCCAGTAGCATCCAGGAATCTTCAGTTTTAACAAGCACCCCCTCCCAAAACACAAACACGCACACGCACGCATGCGCACACACGCGCGCACCTGGGGAGCCAGATACAGGTAGATTCTCTGGGAAACACTGACCTGGATTTTAGGCTCTCCACAAATGCAGGTGGGAAAAAGCATTATTTTTAATATACATCATTAAAAACATTTTCTCCAAAGATCATATATCGTTCATTAATTTGGCATTTCTCAATTTGATTACAGCTAATTTCTATTTTAACAACATGATGTAAAAATCAAAGCGAAGAGTAATACTTCTACAAATGGATCATTCTTCGAAAAATCAATTTTCTCGTCTCAGCCTGTATTTCTGTTTCTTTAATTTAATACAATCTTCCCCACGATGAGGACCAACTTGAATTATTTATAATAGTTTAATTATAGGCATATATGTTACTTCTGTGCTTGCAAGATGAACATAATTACAGAATTTTAGAATTATAATGAAAAAAGAAAGTTGGTGACTTAGAAAAATGTGAGCTTTACTTGAAAGGCCATTTTCCTGTATTTTCTTGAAAGTAAGTACATGAGAAGTAGTGTTCTTAT
The DNA here is from genome assembly GCA_019455555.1 of Galemys pyrenaicus. Taxonomy (NCBI): domain Eukaryota; kingdom Metazoa; phylum Chordata; class Mammalia; order Eulipotyphla; family Talpidae; genus Galemys; species Galemys pyrenaicus. The sequence continues at coordinate 16,060,092 of JAGFMF010011747.1, read as the reverse complement.
ACATAATAGCATATAATGGTTAACTGTATTGTTAAATTCTTATGTAAAATTATTAGGCTTCTGATTGCTAATAAAACCAGGCATTTTCATCAATGACTCTAGCCCAACTATGAGAAGGATTTTTGCTGCACCACAGAAAGTTCTATATGACTTTCTTTTTGCCGAGGAATAAAGTGGAATGTTAGAACACTAAATAAAATCAGACTCTACCTCTTTCTCCGGAAGCTCTCAGTCTGCCTCCCCGTGCCCGGGCACAGCATGCCCTCTGTTCCCTTCCACTCCCTAGAAAAGGGTGCCTTTGGCTGTTGTCTGGGGCTGGCGCCCAAAACCCCTCCTTCTTCTCTCAGACCTTTGGTAGCAGCTTTCTCACTCGTAACCCCACTGCTCTGTCCCACCAAGCCAGGCTCTAAGTGCAAAGAAGCCCCAGAAGGCTGGCAGCCCTGTCCACTCCCAGAAGGCCAGCAGCCCTGTCCAGTCCCAGAAGGCTGGCAGCCCTGTCCACTCCCAGAAGGCCGGCAGCCCTGTCCACTCCAGAAGGCCGGCAGCCCTGTCCACTCCCAGAAGGCCGGCAGCCCTGTCCACTCCAGAAGGCCGGCAGCCCTGTCCACTCCCAGAAGGCCGGCAGCCCTGTCCACTCCCAGAAGGCCGGCAGCCCTGTCCACTCCAGAAGGCCGGCAGCCCTGTCCACTCCAGAAGGCCAGCAGCCCTGTCCACTCCAGAAGGCCGGCAGCCCTGTCCACTCCCAGAAGCCAGCAGCCCTGTCCACTCCCAGCCAACTGGAGCCCTTTGCTGAGGCCTCCCTGAGGCCCTGGACGCCCTTCCTAGCTGGAAGCCACTGATGGCCAGGGAGCGGTTTGCTAACAACTAAAGGGAGAAGCCCCATCCTGGTCAGCATAATGAGGGCACCACTGACCTCTCTGTGTCACAAGCCATCACTCCCAGCAACGGGACCAGCATTCTTGACCACGCACACACACTCTCACACTCACACTCTCACACACACTCACACTCACGCATTCCTATACACTCACATTCCTTCATCTGCTACACACTCATACACGTTCACCTCACACCTTCACAAACTCACAGCTACACACACACTCACACATGCACACTCACACTTATGCTCACAGACACACGCTCACACTCGCTCACACATTCTCAGATACATTAGAACGACAGAGAGTAGCCCAGGAGGCCTGTCCAGTCGATGCACAAAACTGCGGTTAGCGTTTCCCTGCAGCATCCTGTGAAGGTGAGGCCGGCGCTGGGACCGTAAAAGTGGCGTCAGCACGGCCCGGCCCACGAGGCAGCCCCGCGGCTTTGACACGCAGCGCTGGCCTCCCGCCTCTCCTGCCTCGCCCTCCCCTCGCTCGCCCGTGGTCACGCTGGGCCGCACACCGCACGGGACAGGCTGGGCTCGAGGCGCGCCGCGGGCCGAGCACATTCGTTCTATCTGTTAAAAGCGGGGCTTGCCCGGAAGGTCTCCAGAGACCACGCACTTGCCCTCGCCGGGGTCCGGGTCCCGTGGGAAGAGCATTGGTTCGAACATCGCTGTCAGCGGGCCAAGGCTAAAAGCACTTTCTCAGACATAAGGGATCGGAAAATCTACAATGGGAGCATGATGCTAACGTCGCTGTTAAAATAACGGCCACTGGCTCTTTCCAATGAGTATATCAAACCTGTGCTTCTCGGTGTGAGGATATCAAATCACAGCTTCTCATTGATCAGGCGTCAGGGAGGGCGGGGCGAACCCAAAAGCCCACAGCCGTCCTGAATTCTTCCAAGTGCCCTCTGCAGGGCGAAGCTGACCAAAGACAGACGTCCCCATTTTCCCTCAGGTTCATGGTTAAATAATGCACATGGCCGTGCAAAGGAAGCTCAGAGCACGAGAAAGAGCAAGGCGAACTGACGTCTGGCAGTTTGCCTCTTCCTTCAGCAGAACACCCACTGCACGTGAGCTCTTGCTGGCGACCGTCTGGGCTGTGGAGGTGGAGGAAGATCCAGATGAGGCCTCTCTGTTCGGTCTTTCTGGTTAAACAGTAAAATAAACAAGTCACTCTAGACAGGAAGACCTCAGATCAAAGCCGCGAGACAGCAGAGGTGTCGGAAAGGCTCATGGAATGAAGAGGAGGGCGTGCCGAATGGACGGTTGGGTGGAAGGGATGCTGGCATCAGTCTCTGAAGCTTAAATAAGATGTTGCAAGGCCAGGAGGGAGGGGACGTAAGCAGGACGGGTTTGTGGACAGGAAAACTTAAAGAGTACACATTCTGAGAAGAAGGGAGTCGGTACCGGGGCCTGACAAGGACCGAGTGCCCATAGATGGAGCTGGAAAGGCAGCTGACGGGGCTGTGAGTCTCTCCATTAGGCAAAGCGGTTTTGACTTCACCTTATGGACCACTGTTTACTAAAGAATGCGCTGTGGCAGGCACAGAAGACACTGTGGCATTACTAGACATTCCACAGTGGAAACACAGCATGACTTCTCAGAGCCTTTTAATCCTGAAGGAGACTACAGCAAGAAACACCATCTCCCAAATATTTGTTTTTTGTTATTTTTGCATGAAAGAACTGGAGTGCAGGCCAGTGGTGTGAGGGGTGAGAGGATTCACCAGAGACAGAGTGGGGAGCAGAACAGATGGATCTACTGAAACCCACTGCTGAGGGGAGCAGTGGGGAGACAGGAGAGGTCTGCTGCTCCCTGTGGGTCAGTTCCCTGGCCGGGAATCGAACTCAGGCTTAACAGTGATAGAGCTGAGTCTTAATCTCTAGGCTGCCAGGGAGGCCCCGAAGATTTTAATAATGACTATTTTTTTCATTTTAAAGAACTATACCATGGGTTTGGTATTCCAGAAAACATACATTGGGAAATGCTACAGAACAGCACAGAACTGGTGAAATTTGGGGTTTGTGTTTATTGCTATGTAATTAACATAAGATATTAAATTAGTTTCAAAGATAAGCTGATGACGCGTATGGGGTGCTGTGGAGTAAAGAGATCACTTTTGCAGATTTCTAGAACAGAAGGCTGACAAGGCAGCAAGAAGACATTGCCTCGTGGTGGAGAAGTGAGACCTGGTGACCAATTTCACATAAGGGACGAGGAGCCAATGGTGGCGAGGTGGGCCTCTCACGAGGTGGGCCTCTCACGAGGTGGGCCTCTCACTTTGTCACTGTGAGTACAGATTCACCGCAGCATCGTTTTAAGCTTGTATTCTTCAGAAAAACCAAGAGCAGGACCACGTTTTAATGGAATGCTATGAAATGCATATTAATTATGGCCACAACTGGAGAAATACATATTTATAACCCTTTGTGAGCATAGATCATTTACCTAATAGAGCGAGACTGTGCTGAAGTCTCCATCCTAATCTTTCAGGTAAATTCCATTTATAATTGCTTATTTAATCCTGCTCTTCTCCCAGTAGGTCGGACGGCTTGGACGACGCCTTCGTTCCTGCGGGCAGGCCGTGATCGTCCATCACAACACCAGAGAGTTACGCGCATCAAGGAAAGCATGGAAGCCACTGCCTGGGACAAGACGAACACTTAGATGGGGAGAGACACAAAACATAGGCAACAGCTGCCGTGGGTGAGGAGGACGGAGTTTTCCGTTTTCATCTTCAGTGGTCCTCTGATGCAGGGGTGAGCGGGACCATGCATCTGGAACTTTCGGATCCTTCGGACGGATTCCCAAAGAGATCCCTTTCCAGAAAAGAGAGAAAGGTGCGTATTTTGCATGCCTAGACCACAGCCCCGACATACACACGCACTCAAGCTATTTTATTTTGTACGTCTCAGGAATCTCAGCAGCACTGGCCTCCGGTTGGCATGTTTCGTGCCAGGAGCGTCTGTCTAGCAGACCTCACCTACCGTCACAACCACCCCTACAACTGCACCTTCCCAACAATCCTGGCATCTTAGTGTCGCTGAGGACACAGAAGCTTCAAGAACAAATAGATGGACCTCAAGTCCATGGTATCCAGTGGAAGAGCTAGGATTTGAACCAGGCCCCCTAAGCTGCTTCTCCTGCTAAGACTGAAGTTGGTCCAGGAGGCCTGCTGGTTAGGAGGAGATCCTGTAGCCCAGAGCAGCCCAGAGAGCTGGGCACAGGTTTGGCAAAGAGGGGGCAGAGGATTGCAAAGACCTAAGATGAGAAATCACCCCCTTCTAATGGCATGTGGTTTAAAGAGAGACCCCAACAGATTCAGCAATCCCCACCCACTGCTAATCTAGCTGGGCCTGAAGTTGAGGTTTGTGCATGTGCATGAGTGCATATGTGTGTGCGCGTGTGTGCGCATGTGTGCGCGTTACAGAGTGTACCCCATCGATCAAACTCTTACGTAGAATCTCCATAAAGAAGTTCATAGGGCACAGCTGAAAAGTGGAGAGGGGAGTCAGACACTGGTATTCTGCACCCCTGCACCCTCCATGCCTCTGAGACCCCCAGACACTTCCTGAAATCCTGCTCTAGGAGCCCAGCGGTGGGCACAGCTGGAAACTACAGTGTGGGTGAGCATGCCAGTGGCCCCTGTGGGCTCTGCACTGGGAGACGTTTCCCTTGGGTGAGAAAACCACAGGGGAGCAGGGTGGGAGCGCCCCCTCCTCTACAGAACCCCTCTTGATGTTTACGATGTTCTGGTACAAATGTGTCCAAACTCAAAAGGACGTCCTGGGATGAAAGACCTGCTGTTCAGGGCAAGGGGTGGTGCCGCTGGGCTGGGGATCTAGTGCTGAGTGGTGTCACCTGAAGGCACTCACATGTCCAGGGCACTGGTGGAAATGGACACGCAGCTCAGAGGACAGGTGATGCTGTTGACAGAGTTGAGATCCCAATCTCATTTAATATCCACAGTAGGAACTGTGGCTCCCTTATTACAGATGGAGAAACTGAGGCACAGACCTGCCATCCTGCACCCAAGGTCACAGACCTACCAGCAGGGCTGGCTCTAGAGGACTGGGGTCCTGTCCGTTTGCCTGTGTGTCCTTCTCACGTCCCATCATGTAGAGGAAATACGGTAACATCTTAATTCTCTGGGATCATGAGAAAATGAACTGTTTCACCAAGTAGATTTTCCAGGTAACTGAAACGTATACCTTTGAGCCCCAAAACGTTTTAAGATTTTAATTATTTTAATGGAAACATTTCCTCTGTTCTTAAAACAGCCTATTCAGTGTGATTAACCTTGTCTCCTTGGCGCAGGGCCATCAGTAGAACTGCAGCTTTGTATTGAGATATAACCCAGTGATAGATCATTCCAGAATCTTCCAGAGGCCGGCCATGCATCAGCTGGGCCACGGAGCAGTTTCTGCCTGAATACTCCCTCCAAATGCAGCTCCTCAGGGACCTCCACCTCAGTGGTCTTCCACCACCTGCAGGCTAAACCACAGGCCAGCAGCATCGGCCCCTCTTCTTCCACCACTTCGGGGTCCTTCCTGCCACTCCAGAGCCTTCTGGTCAAGCTGAGCTTGCATACAATTAGTTCCAAAGCACTGTGATGTGGCTGCCTCCTGGTCCTAGCTCAGCTGTGCCCTCTGCCGCACAGAGAGACTCTCAAGTGCAGGCTAGAGATGCCTGGGGTTGGCGAGCAGCGATCAAGGTGTCCCTGAAGTCCTCCCTTTTCTGGGTGTTTCCTCCAAGCACATCAGCCGAGATGACACACCACCATGGACTGAACATAGCACCAGACAGGAGGATCCAGTTGAGAAATGTAAAACAAGACTACATTTTTGTGGCCTGTTTTTTGTTTATTTTAGAATAACATCTAATTAAATATATAAGTAGAGATATGAGAGTGTGTGTGTATGTGTGTATGTGAAATTTATATTCACATGTAGTGGAATATACTTTCAACAGACTATTAATTTTTTTTAGAATTTCCCAGCTATAATTTCAGATACAATAAGTCCTATCACAAAGATTTTGGAGTCCATAATAATTCATAGGCATGTACAAGGCTCTTACTATCCAAAAGTCTGAGAACCCCTGACCTAGACCAACCACTCCTCCTTCTCTACCTGCTTAACTTCCAGTATCCTCTGTTCAAAGCCAGGCTCTGGGACCATGTCCTCCCTACTGAATCCCCAGTCTGAGAAAGAACCCCCTAATGCATAATATACAACTTTCCTCCACCTCACATCAGTCATCTAAAGGAGCTGGTTTGTTTTCAGCTCTGTCTGTACCATTAAGTTGTCCCCCAGAGGGAAGGGGCCACCATGTCTTTCTTTCTATTGGATACCTTGTATGCAAATGGCACTTAATGAATGCACATAGGCTCTGATGACCTATATTCTGGCTTTATATACTGATTCCTCTACTTTACCTGCCTTTAGTAATTTTTTTAACATTTCAATCCTGTTTCACATGTTATCAATTGAAGAGAAGCTTCTTTGCAATGGTTTTCTCTCATGATTTAATTCAAGGGTTGGCAAATATTTAGACTTTGTAGCTCATAGCTACTCAATTCTGCCCTGTAATGAGTGTAAAAGTGAACATAGACACTGTGTAGGTAAATGAGCACCATCAGGTAACAATAAAACTTGATTTATGGACACTGAAATTTGGATTTCATATTACTTTCATGAATCATAAAATATTCTTCTTTTGAATTATTTCCAATGATTAGAAGGTGTAGAAATGATGTAGTGGATAGTCACATAGAACAGGTGGTGGGCATGAGTCAGATTTGGTCCTTCGTTTGCCAACCCTTTGATTTTTTTTTGCTTTATGCTTGCTTACAGTTTATGGATGCTATTCAAAATAAGAGATGTTGCCTGACGCTGTCCCCCAGTGTTTCCAATGAGCTACAAATGGAAGTTCATACATGGAGTCGGGGGCCGTCACCTGCCTGTCACCCCTGCCCCTTTGACAGATTTGCATGCCTCTTCCTCCTTAGTTCAAGGAAAACCCTTTGATTTAATGAAGGTCCTACCCACTTAAGAATCTATCTTTTTAAACTTCTCTTCAAAAGAAGCTTTTTTCCTAAAATCTAATCATTTTTCAACCCCAGCTATCCATTATAATCACCAAGAAAGATGCCCACCACCTGCTATATGTAATAAAAAACCAGTACCAGTGGTGAGCCCAGATGGGCTTCCACAGGCTCGCTGGGGGCTGCGCATGGGTATGGGGTGTGAAAATCTGTCTAAGTGTCCCTAAATCTCAGCTTAAGCTTCACTACAATTCATCACCAGCAAACCCAATTCTGCTGTGCCCCATGTTTGGGCCACCTTAGCTTGGAATTTGAGAGGCCACTTAGAAGCAGCGAGGAGGTGAAATGCATGCCAGCACAACCTCGCATCCCCAGGTGTTCTAGAAATGCACTGACCACACAGGTCCTACTGCAGCTTTCAGCAGGACTCGCTACCACCCCCCACAAGGACAGGCAGTGAGGAGGTTAGAAGAAAACTTTCCCTGCCACCTACATCCACCCAGGCTCTGTGGTCGAAAGATCTGACCCTGTGAGCAGCTTACGTCTGCAGGAGTCAGGCGTTCCCCAAGCACCTGCCCTTCCCAGTAGGTGAACCCTCAGGTTGGCTCCTTCCTGGTGCCTCTGCCAGCTGTCAGGTGGGCATTCAGCATGTTGCAGCCCCACCCTGCCTGTCTCCTTGGGTTCTTCCCACTCTGCTTTCCTTTGCAGATTTCAAGGTGATGACAAAAGAGAGAACAGTCTTCGCATTTGTTAATACCCACTTGACCCACAAAAGAAAATTCACCAGCATTCCGCAGCTTCTAATTTAAAAACCATTAGACCGTTCCGCTTGGCGGACCAGATCTAAATATTCTTAAAGGGGTGGTTTAATTTAATGATTACCTTAACAAGCCCCCTTTTAAAATGATGATCCGCCAAATTCAGGGGATTTGTTTTGGAATCTGATCCAATAAGTGGCTTTGTACAAAGAGGAGCAGAACGGAATCTGATTTGGTTCAGAACACGGTGAAAATCATGGAAATTACTTTGCATATTTAATCACTGTGGAAACATGAGCACAAACTACTTTCTAGAGATTACCTTAGGAAAAAAAAAAAACAGGCTTCAGGCTTTGCAGCCAGCATGCCAAGTGCTTTGATTTAAAGGGAATTATTTGGATTTTATAGACCACTTAGTGTTTCAAAGACTTCAGCCTGCTCGCCCACTGGTGGGAAGACACATTTCAAATAGTGCAACCAAAACTGGGCTTGGGGGACAGAAGGGCAAGTGGAGGGGCGCCCTGAGTTCCTGGACTGGCCTCCCCTCCCCTGCTGTCCACAGCCAGATGTGACCAGAGACTGACAAGATCAGTTGGGGGGGAGGGAGATAAGGGTGTGTCGCCCTGAGAAAACCCTCAGGAAGAGAGAGCACCGGCCCATCCTAGGGGAAGCAGCCCCCGCCCGTCCCGCTCAGAGCCGCCCCGGCATCAGGGCCGGTCCCCCCACCTCCCAAATGCTCCGTCCAGTTGGCGCTTCCCTTCCTCTGCATTTCTGCTGAACTCTCATCAGCAAAGTTTCTCTGAACACCCCCATAACGCGTTCTGGGAGGGCCGCTCCACGTGCTCCTCCACTCTCGCCTGCAGTGTCCCCGATGACCTGCCGGGCCGGGCCCGCCCTGTTCCAGGACTCTGGCGCTGAGGTCTGTCTGCTCACTGGCTGTTCCCCAAACCATTCCCGCTAGGCTCGAGTGAAAGAATGAACAAGGCCCGCTCCGGAGCCTCGGGTGAGGTGAAGCGGAATCACGTAGGTGTGAGTAGTCTGCAAAGCGACCACACCGCACACCCGAGGGGACAGGGTGGGAGGGGCGGCGCAGACCCAAGTTAGGGCAGGAGGGGCTGCGCTGGGCCCCAGGGCTGTCACTTTCTCCACCCCCCTCGGGACTCAGCCAAGTGACAATCACCTCTCTGAGCTTCGTTACCCAGCCGTAACACCACGGATGAATGTGGGGGTGCAGAGGCCGCAGGGGCAGGACCGAGCCCAGAGGCTCGCGTAGGACCAGCACACAGAACCGCGGCCTACGCGGGTGACTGCCGAGCACCAGCAGGGCGCCCCACGATGCAGGACAGCTGGGCAAACACGCCCGCAGGTGTGCTTGAAGCGGCTTCTGGGAGACATGACATTTGAATCGGAAGACTGAATAGCGATGCCCTGCCCAAGGGGGTGGGCGTCACCCCCCACCCGGGAACCCCACTACAGCCCGAAGCTGGAGGGCGGTGGAATGTTCCCGTACCCCGCTGTTCCAGCTGCGACGCGGAGCCGGGGTCTGCGGTGCTCCTGGTTCTCAGGCCTCAGACCCGGTCTGGAGCACGTACCCCTGAGCTGCAGCTCCACGCACACCAGCTCTCCGGGTCACGGGACTCCCCCTCCTCCGGAATCCCATGAGCCAGTTCCTCGTGGTAAATCCCTTCCCAGAGAGAGTTCTAGATGGAACTGGGAATACATCCAGTCGGCCCTGAGTGTCTGGAGAGCGCTGGCTGGCGCGTGGTGAGGAAGCAAAGATGGAGGCACGGGGCCATCTTTCTTTCGCCTTCCTTCCTGAGCAAGCGCCCTCCTCTTCGGGAAAGTTTGAGCAGTAATTCCAGAGGAGTTGGAAACGAGATGGAGCCTTTCAGAAGCGCTCCCCAGACGCCTGCTTTCAGACCGGCCCGCGTCCCAACAGCTGGCAGCCAGCTCCCATTGTGAGACGCTGGCAGACGCGCCTCTGCCCGCATATGTGCGTGCTCCGAGGCGCAAACTTATTCAGTAGCTGCGCACTTAGCGAGATGCGTGCGCTCGCGAGTGTGGGTGTGTGTGTGTTTGGGTTTGTGTGTTTCTGAAATGGATTGTGCAGACCAGCTGTGGGTACTGCCTGTGTGTGTAAATAAAGAGTGCTGGGTTCCCGCAAACACGCGTACCTGCTCCCGGGGCTGCCTGCACCTCTATTCCTGGAAGCTCCTCAGCTTGCAGAGCTCAGCAGTGGAGAGGTTAATGAACACACTTTCTCTCCCATATGCGCGGAGCAGATAATTTTCTTTTACTTTTTATGATAAGTTGAAGCCGCATTTGAATGACAGGACAATTTGTCAATCAACTACAGAGGAGGAGGGAAAACTCCCGCGCATAATTTCATACCCAGGATTAAAAGTGACCTTTGGCTGTGTGCCACACCAGGACAGCAAAGGCGCTGAGCCTGTGGCGCCTGTCCAGTGCACCCCTATTTCCAGCCACAAGCCCGCCTCCTTCCTGTTTGCCCTCTTAACTTGCAGATTTGCCCAAAGGCAAGAGAGTTGGATGAACTCCCACAGTGCCTCTGCCCCACCCCTTGTCCCCTGGACGCCACCATCTCTCTCAGTCCCCTGCCCAGCTACACTGCTGGGTGTGCCCAGCGGGCCTTTCCTCCTCCGACTATCGTTCCTCGGTGCCTGCCACCTGGAACATCATCACGGGCTCCAAGGACAGAATGGAGAGTCCACTGAGAACCAGACACGATGACAAGCCTGGGGGCTGGGGGGAGGTAGACAGACCCCGTGCCTGGTGGCAAGGGACTGCCGTTCAGTGGAGGGCCTGTCGTTCCTCACCTCTGGGCCACCTGGAGACGCTCACCTGCCCAGGGGAAGCAGATCCAGCATCATCCTCCACCCTAGGCTGGCCCTAGCCCTGCTCTCCACTCCCAGGGCAACCAGCCTCTGCTTCCTTTCCCTTCTCCATGGCCAGGAAGTAATCGTCACACTGTGCCCCTGATGCACGTGTACTCACCACCTAACTTCCTCCCCCGCTGAGCTAAACCCCTACTCTGCTCCATCCGCGTGCCCCAGCCCCTGGCGCAGAACACAGGCGGGACCCACGGGACCCACGCTCAGAATGAACCAGCCAAGCAAGGGAGACTGGAGGGTGGGAGGAGGGAGGAGCGAGGGCCACCAAATGACCAGTGGGCAGCGGAGGGGTGGGGAGCTGGGGGCTCCGGCAGCACGAGCTCAGGATGCACCCCACCCTGCATGTGGGGGAGCCTGTTTCCACAGCTCTCTGCAGTAGTTGCAGATCTATTTGGTTCTGGGTAATTACAAATATTGCTTCGAATGTTCGTAGCAACTTTAGGGAGTGAGGACAGTTTTACCCCGAGGGTCAGAGGGGTTGGGGCTCGTAGGAGGCAGCGCTGGGGTACGAACTGAATGTGAAAGCAGCGGCATCTCCCCACCCTGACGCGTCCGCATCTGCTTCTGTATCGGAGCTTTGGCAGTCAGCTCCAGTCTCCACCCAGCGATCTTTGGGTGCCTTCCCTCCCGGCCAGGGCTGGGAGGTCTTTCTTGAAGCGCCCGGCTTCTCTAGCCCCAGTTGTTTCAAGGGCCAGCTTGGCTCAGACCTGAATTATGGAAATAGGTTGTCAATTACCCCGGGTGGCTATGTAAAAGAATTATTGCCACAGTCACAGTGAAAAGAAAACTTTATTTTCACCACTTTCCAGTAAAAGCTAATTCAGAATAACTCCATTTAACAGTTATTTTATGCTGAAATACTGAATACCTCGGGGAGTCTTTTAGGGATTTTAAAGTCTCTTTATTTATAAATGATTCATGCTGCATTTTCAGAAAAACCTACAATTAGTGTGGGTAGCACAGAAGCTCCTTAGGGAAAGGTAAGGAAAAAAAAGAAAAAGAAAATATACATGCATTCCCGGAGCCCCTTCTCCATTGTTGTTCTGCAGTGGACTATAAAAAGGGAGCTGCAGAAGAAAGGCAAAGCGATATTTTGTCTAACCTTTTAAATACATGCCCCGTTTGACAGTATTTGTACAGTCGTTGTTCCCGTGATCTGCTCAGCCCACAAAATTCTTTTAATGCCTGTTTCCAGTTGGCGCCTCCTCCCCAGGCCTGCAGAACTTAAAGGAACCAGGGACGCTTTGGGGAGACCCCATCCACGCCACATCTGAAATGAGCTTCTGAGAGCGCCGTGGCCTCGGGGCCAAGCCGGTGGCTCCTGATTCTCGCTCTAAAGTCACCCAGAGGAGAGTGTGAGCGCATGCTCCAAGTCCTGCCCTTTCCGCTCTTTTCTGCCCTTTCTCACTTGCTGCTTCTGGCCAGAGAAACTCGTCAGCCCCAGGGGTTTTCACAGTTAGTCATTCACCAGTGTCCTCTCTGTGGTCACCTGTGTGGGGCCACAGGCAAGACCGTCTCTGGACCCAGAAGCACACCGTCTAGTGAAAAAGACAGATATAAATGTCCTCCCAGGACAGAGGGCTCCAGACACAGATGAAAGAATCAGGGAGGTCTTCCTGAAGGAAGGGACACTTAAGTAGAAATATGAAGGTTGTGTCAGTACAAAGGGGAACAAGGTTGGGGGTATCAGACGTAGCAGCACGTACAGAGACCTGGGGACCAGAGAGAACGAAGCCTGCCAGGTGCCTGAGTAGCTCGTCTAGCTGGAGGAGTTCGGCGTCACAAATGCAAAGGTGATAAAGATGAGCTTTGGAGGATCTTGGAGATGATTGTTTCAATAAGATTTTGTGAACTCTGGGGCTAACAGGCCCTGCACAATCTAAGTTATTATCCTACATTATTACCATCCTGGACAGATGGGGGTGGGGCAGTGATCGTACTTGGAGATGGAACTAGAAATTGCAAGGTCGCTGACAAAGGATCTCGCTGTCTCTTACTCCAAGGGTTCTTATCTGGTCCACGTATAGACCAGATGCAGGGCTGCTGGGTGTGACCTCTTCCTTCCTGCCTCCACTTGTTTGTTGAACTGGATATTTTATTTGTGTGCACATATGGCTAGTATTCTGGGCTTGTCGGAAGTCATTACAGCAGAACCCAGAGTTGTCAAAAACCATAAAGAAGAAAAGAAGGAGGCAATTTGCATCTCGAGCAATCTGCAGCATCCATGCCCAGCACCCCTTGCCCCCCCCCCGTCTGGATAGAGCCTCCCCCCTCCCCATTTATGTCTGTCCCTGGCGCCAGCAGACATGGCCAGCACTGGGAAGGAATGTTTTTTTGCATCTAGTTGAGTTGTTTTCAACTAAATTGGCATCTACTCTGTGCCAGGTAGTGGAAGGCAGAGGCTAACGAGACTAGTTCCTCCCTTCAAAGGCACCTTTTAAGTGCAGGGAAGTGCAATGTGAACCCAGAATTTCGGCAGAACTGGCTGTCTGCAGAGGTGGGTGATGAGTAGGTCAAGGTGCTGGGGGCCAGGCCAAGCCGTAGGCAGGACCTCAGAGCCAGGTGGGCTCTGGAGTCAGCTAGAGTCTAAATCTCCCTAGCACCATGGCCTTGGGCAAGTCATTTAGCATCTGGTGCCTCAGTTTCCTCATCTGTAAAATGGGGATACCCGGCTAGCCGCACTGAACGGTTCTGTGAGCTGATGAAGCAAGTCAGGTGCTTTGAAGAGCACAGAGCAAGCGCTCACAAAGACTCAACTATCCTGTCATCACGCACAGATGTATCAGCCAGCAATAAGGGAAGGGGTGAAGGCAATGTGCAAAGCGGTCACTCCTAGCTTTGTGCCCAAAGAATAAAAACACACACCCACATTCAAACCCGTGCAGGCCTCTCCAGAGCAGTTCATGAAGCCAAAGAGTGAAGCAACCCAAAGGTCCACAGTAGAGGCAAGGACTACAGAAGAGTCCATGCAGTGGGCTGCATGTGACCCTGCCCCAGAAAGGAGTGAAGTTCTGACTCGTGACAAGCCTTGAGAACCTCAGGCCACTGGAGGGGTGTGGAGGAGCCTGTCCCAAACCCACGTGTCGTAGGAGCCGCTGGTGTGCCATGCCCAGCACATGGACCTGGTGAGGTGGAAGGCAGATTCCTGCTTACCCGAGGTTGAGAGTGTGTGATTACTAGGGAGGCAGGGGGTGGACAGGAATATTTCAGGTGTTAAAAATGCACTTAATTTAGATTGTGGTGATTGCATGACTCTGAAGATGCTGGAACCATTGAATTATATGCTACTAAAGGGTGTTTCTTTTTAAGTATGTGAATAATTAAGTTAAGTTTGGTCCAGGATCTCCCAGTTTGCAAGTGGGATGAGAAGGACTAAAATCCAGGCTTCTGACTCCAAACAAAATGCTTTTCCTGCTCTGTTCAGCTACTGGCTCCCAGCTGGCATCGTCCATTCTGATTACACTCTTTCCTTTGTATCTAAAACTGAACTTGGGTGATGATGAAGGGTATGTGCCCAGCTTGGGTGGGGAGAGGGGAGTCCACTGGTATGTGTTCTGACTCCTCTATAGTGACCAGGAACTAGACCCAAGAGCTCGTCAATAACCCACGATGCTTGCCCACTATGCAAAATTAACTCAGACTGGATCATGAACCTAATTGCAAAACTATAAAACTTTTAGAAGAAAAGAAGAGACCTTTAGCTAGGCAAAGGTTTCTGAGATATGGCCCCAAAGCAGTGATTTATCAAAGAAAAAATTTGATAAAATGAACTTCATAAAAATTAAGACCATCTGTTGATCAAAAGACACCTTTAATAAATGAAAAGTCAAATCATATACTGGGAGAAAATAATTTCAAACACATCTGATCAAAGATTTGTGTTCAAAATACATGAAGAACTTGAGGACTTTAATATAAACCAACAACTGAACTTTTAAAGGGGGGGCTAAAAGATTTGAACAAACATTTCACCAAAGAAAAATCTCAAGACAGATTTGGAAGTAAATGCCAATCAAAACCACAGTGAGATGCCACTGCAAACCTGTCATGAGTGATTCAGGTTAAAGGGAAAATGATAATTCCAAGTGCTGACAAGCACACAGAGCAACTCAACCACTCCCATATTGCTGGTAGGAAGGCAAAATGATGTGTCCACTGGAAAACACTTGACAGTCTCTAATAAAGTTGAACACACACCAAACCACCCAACACTTAATCCCTGGGTATTTACCCAAATGAAATGAAAATCTGTGTTGTGTTCACATAAGAACCTGGGAACAATCCAAATGGCTCTCAACTGGGGAAAGAATAAGCATACAGGCCCTCCCTCCCTAGTGGCACAAGGAGTTGAGCACCACACTGTGGGGCTTCCATGGCCACTATAGTGCAAGTTCAATCCCTGGCCAGGGAGGGGACCCATAGGGTGCAGACCTCTCCTGCACTGCCTGCTGCTCCCCTCAGCAGTGTATTTCAGTCGATCTGCCTGTTCTGCTCCCCACTCTGTCTCTGGTGAATCCTCTCCTCCCTACACCTGTGGCCTGTTCCCCAGTTCTTTTATAATTAAATAAATAAAATCTTTTAAAAAAAGAATAAACATACCGTAGCATATTCATAAGTTTAAATACTGTTCACCAGTGAAAAGTAGCTGACACGCATACACAAACAGGGTAGAACCTTAATGCCAATTTGCTGAATGAAGTGAGTAAAATCCTCATTTCACTGAGATAAAATTCTTGCAAAGGCAAAGCACTAGGGACAGTAATGGACCAGAGACTTCCAGAGGCTGGGGCGGGGACAGGTGGCCATGAGGGACACAGGAAACTGAGTTCCACATCTTGAGTGTGGCTATGGGATGTGCCTCTATCTACCTTTGTCAGAGCACACAGCACGCTCTACCGTTGAGTTTGAATTCTGCTTCTATAATGATATCTTAATGTTAAGGGGGGAAGGAACAGAGCCATTATTAATATTTTTAAATCCATCAGAAGTTGTAAAATCCTTTCATTGAGAGTCCCTCCTTCACAACACAGGATCCAGCGATTCTTTTGACACTCTGGCCTTTCATTTTTAATATCCGAACGAGCAGTGTAAAGAAACACTAGCTGGTATCGAGACAGAAACGCGTCAGTATGATGCTGAATTTCCATCTTGTCTAGGGGAGCAAGATCTAGTTACAGAACCAGCACCCACTCTGTGCCCCCCAGGACTGCGTGACTGCACCTGGGTAATTGCAGGAGCCCAGAGACAGCAGCTGCTTGCACTACTAACTTTCTTCCCTAGCTTTCTATTTTTTCCCCCGAACTTTCTTGTCAGAGAGCAGCACAATGAGGTGCCCCACTCCCCCCTCCCACGACCTTCATAATTCAGTTCATCAAGTGGACTTCACAATGCAAGCTCTGGATTGACTGATTTTTTTTCTCCTAAATTGACAGAATCAAATAGTGATTTATTTATTTACTTACTAATAATTTATACCCTGTCTTTTTCCAGAAAGGATCTGAGTGCCTCACTGGATGTGTTGGCACTGCCTCCAAGAAGTGCAGGCTCTGGAGGAAGAAAATAACAGCTGAGAAGTGGTCTTTGGTTTCCTTCCAGAATCCACGAGTCGCTCGGCTCTCCATAATGAGCCCATTACTGCAGACTATGAATAATGAAGCACCCGCCCCATGGTGGCCGTACAACAGGGCCGGAGATCCAGCGGGGCTGTCTGCACAGGTGGGGGAGGAGCTGCAGGTTGACGGGGCCCAGGGTTGTGACACGTTGAAGATGCAGCTGCTTTCTCTCCTGAACAAGTCAATTAAGCTCAAAAGTACTTGTCAGTCATTAACTGTTCAGCACTCGACATGCAAAATTCACCAACATGGCAAGGTGAGCATCGGGGCCACGTGAATAAAGAGAGGCCCAGCGAGGGACAGTCCTCACCCAGAACCACAGAGGCAGCGGGCGGTCCGGCTCGGCTCTTGAATGCACCTTTTATTCCAAGTTGGCTCTGAGCTCTTGAGCCCCACCTACAGCCTGGCACCGGCTGTCAGCGATGATCTGATCTATTATATAATGTTGACATCCTTTGCTCGCTTTTGGACACTGCATCAAAGGGTTTTTTTATCCACAGTTGCTGCTGTTGGTTAGGATGAGCTCAGCCACAGAAAGAGCAAGGCCAAGTGCAATGCAGCTTCCACAATGAGAGGGTGAATTCCACTCAGCCATGAGGTCGGGAGGCAGCTCCCAGGAAGGATGTTGGGGCATCTGCTCAGCGGCTCCAAGAATCTCTTCTGCTGTGTGTACTTCTTGCTCAGGCAGGCGGGGATCAGGATGCAGCGATTCCAGGCTTTCTCCAAAAGAAGGAACAAGCCCCTCTCCTCAGCATCAAAGAAGCTTTCCTAAAAGAACCAGCTGTCATTGTCTCCGAACTCATTGGCAGGGACTGGCTGCACCACAAACGCTGGGTTACATATATTTTTTTTTCAATTGAGGTGGAATTAGTTTATGACACTGCATGATTTAGGGGTATAGAATCAGACCTCTTTGGGTGTATGTCACCGTACCACACCACACCCACCACCAAGGCCCCCATAATCCTCCACCTTATTCCATTGGACCCCCTCCACTCATTTATTCTGTTCCTTTCCCCTCCCCTCTCTAGTAGCCTCAGTTCTACAGCCAAATTTCTAAGGTTTGTTTTGTTCTTTGCGTTGTTTCTCTATATTCCACATGCGTGAAACGAACCAGTATTTGTCTTTCTCCTTCAGACTTGTTTCACTTGGCATCATCCCCTCCGGGTCCATCCATGTTATCATAAATGGCAAGGTTCATCTTTTTCATAGCTGAATAGTATTCCATTGTATATTTATGCCACATCTTCCTAACCTACTCATTTTTCCTTGGGCAGTTAGGTAGTTTACATAATTTGGCTATTACAGTAGTGTTATTTGCACTATTTGCAATAGTGCCACAACGAACACAGGAGTGTATATATCCCTCTGAATAGTGTTTCTGCATTCTTCAGGTAGATTTCTAGCAGTGAAATTGCTGATTATACATTATTCTTAAGCCACCCATTGGAAAGAAGGGATGAGCATGGATGCTAGTGGGAAAACCTGGCAGGTTTTTTCTAACCCATTTCCTCCACCTGAACATCCAGAAGGAGTGCATTTCCCAGCCTTTCTCAGAGTTCCTATTGGGCCACTGCACTGGCTTCTATCACCAGGAGGTGAAAAAAAGATGCCTCTTCCATGTGGTCCTCCATGCTCTTCCTCATCAGCAGCTGAATGTAGAGGATTCCATTTAGACCCCAAGAGGCAACAACATCATAGGATGCTGAGAGGGTCCTGGGTCATTTGGAGAAAAGCTGCCCATCTTTCTGAATGCCACTGATGTTGAATGTTGAACCACTGAGATTTTAGGATCCTTTTTCACTATAACTAATACCGATGACCCTGACAAATCCAGGCAGCTCCAACAAATAATCGTAGTGGAACAGCAGTTGGAGGTCATCCACTGAGCTCGAGCTCTGTGCTTCCCACATGACAGAGAAGAGAAGGAACCAGGGCCTCACGTGGCCAGGGGAGAGAGAAGTGATAGAGTGGCCTGTTTCGAAAGTCAGCGTTTAGCAACGATCGGACAACTGCAATCTCTGTAGATCCTTGGGAAGTCACTCAAAAACTCGGAGCTTCGAGTTCTCCAGGAGAAAATGTCAAACGGCTCTTCGGGCTCCTGTAGATCAGAGGAGCTCAAGGGACTTTTCTGCACCTGTCTTGGGTTTGGTGCTGTTAAGGCGGACACGGGCGTGGCTTGCAAGGAGCGTGACTTCCGCACACACTTCTGAGAATCTGCCCCGAGGAACCCAGACCACTCAACTATGGGACGACACCTGTAGGTACCGACCCAGGAGGTCAACCCTTTTCTAAATAAAACGATGATTCTATTGTTTGAGATAACCCCACGGAACACGATTATCACGGCTCTGTCTGGAAAGCCAATCGATGTAACTAATATTTATTGGGACTGTCTAGGTATCGCCCCATCAAACCCATGCCCCACACTCGCTTGGATCCCCTTGCTAGGTCGCATCCATTATACTGCTCTAGAGTCGCATTTGTGTTTTATATATTGATGCTATCAAGACAATATTTATTCATCGTGAAGTAGCCTTCCTTTAGGAGGGAAATGTCCTCATTTGTAAGTGTTCCTAATGATGCACGTCCCCCACACACTGGCAGGTGCACTTAGGACACAACTATCTGAGCAAGAACCGGGACTCCCGCTCATCACAGGCCGACCGAGGGCTGAGCCACACCCACCGGCCGCCCAGCCCTGCCACGGCAAGTCTCTTTCAGCCTCGTACTGTTCACAGGACACTGAGGCTCCGGAGGGAGAAATGCCCCGTGGCCAGTGAGGAGCCAGGGCTTCTGCTCAAGGACAGGTCTTCTGCTCCCATTCGAGCTAACTGCCAAGCACATTCCACTTTGCTTTTGTTGTTGCTGTTGTTGTTTTAAGATTTATTTATTCATGCACACAAGAGCTGGGGTACAGACCAGAGGTGTGGGAGTTGGGAGGATTTACCAGAAACAGGGTGGGGACAGAACAGGCAGATGGGCTGAAACCCACTGCTGAGGGGAGCAGCGGGTGAGGCAGGCGAGGTCTGCTGCACCCTGTGGGTCCCCTCCCTGGCCGGGATCAAACTCACGCTTCTACGTCGTGGATGCTTCACTGTGCGGCGCTCAACCCGCTGCGCCACCAGGGAGACCCCTGCCTTCCACTTTATGGAAGACTTGAGCACTAAGAGTGATGCAGAAAGAAGCTTCTCGCTGGCTTTCACTGTGTCATCTTTAGTTCCCCCATTTATTCACCACCCCGAAGTGGCCAGCACATCTAATTCACCTCCTCGGGGGTGACGTGGGGTCCCAGACCACCACGCCCAGGCAGTGGGGCTGCACACACTGAGTGTATGTCAGAGAACTCGTCTGCACCCCAGGCCCATGTCGGGTGACAGCGGCTTACGTCACTAGACGTGTCTTCTCCCCAATGGGGAGTAACAAAAGCAACCCGTGCCGTGTGGCTCTGTAACTTCCCGAGATTTAGCAGCAGGTGACCACACCGTTTCTCAGCATTCTCCAAGTCCCCATCTCTCACCCTTGCCCCACGCCTCGGCCCTGCCCACAGTCTTTGCCCGACATGGCCATCTCAAGCAGCCCAAAGAGTGTTGGCAATGCCCGGTACAAGCAGGACACAAGTAAGCCAACAGCCAGGGTCGCCAAGTAACACGCAGATGCCGGTGGCGAGGGCAGCCCAGGCTGCCTAACTGCACACCGGAGCCTGGCACTTAAACAACAGAAGGTCATCTCCTCATGCTGCAGGGCAAGGTCACGGGCCAGGGCGGGCAGTTCCTTCCGGGTGTGTGGGCGGCCACCTGCTTGCCGAGCCTCGAGTGGCAGTGAGCGCGAGTTCCTGATGTGTCCTCCGGGGGGGCTCCAACCCCACACTCGTCCATGATCACCTCCAAACACCATGGCATGGGGGGCCGGTGTCGGGGCCCCAATGTACGGATAGGGGAGCAAGGTGCAGTCCACAGCGCTCACTCAAGTTTGAACTTGTGATGAGCAACAAGTAATTTTAGTATAAATATGCCCCCAATAACCATCTGAAATCAGTGGGGCCTCCTATAATTTGATTCATCAGGTCTGGCGCCTGCCCCAGCGGTGGGAGACACCTTCTCCTTCCTGCTGGGCTCTCGCCCTAGAACCTCCCATTCCAGGTTCCTCAAAGGAAGAGAAGCCGCCTATTGGAGGAGCCAGCCCCTAGGACCCCCCGGGCCCAAAGTGCATCACTGGGCGGGGGTGGGGGGGAGGTTGTCCACAAGCCCCACTACCACTCAGCCTGAAGGAGAAAGGGCTTGTGCCTGCATGCTGCCGGGGGCCGACGCTGAGCGACACCGGCCGGTCACAGACATGGCCAGCGCCGCTTCCTCTCCCAGGAGCGTCCACGCTCGGGAGGCCCCGAGAAGCACAGACCAACTGGTGGGAAGGGAAGGGGAGCGGCCAAAGAGGGGGTGCCAGTGAGTTCTAGAGCAGCGGTGGCTTGGTCCTGCAGACCCAGTGCTGCTTGGGGCACTTACCAAGCCAGGCTTCCTCTGTGTTCTTACCACAGGAGGAGAAAGTCTGAAAATGACGCTGCGATCCATGCAGAAAAGGAGAAAGTCAAAAATCTGTGTCTGGAAGACCCTAAAATATTGAAAAGCCCAACCCCAAATAGAGAGCCCCGCCAGGAAGGGGGAAAAAGGGGCGCGCGAGGGCCGGTGCCGGCCTGTGCCCCCGGCGCGACTTCACCGCCTCAGGCCGAGTCCCCAGATGCCCCGTCACACGCTGGGGGCCCGGACCCGAGAAGCACTTGCTCCACACAGATAACCGGCCTCCTAATTAGCAACACGAGTCACGGGGCAGCCTTCGAACGGAATCCGCGACCGGGGACAGATAAGGAGGAACACACCGCAGGTGTGGAGTTGAGGGGTCTTTTTATGTTTTCTTCCTAATTCCCAAATTCCTGCCAGGATTCCACTCTGTCTCATGAATTCTAGAATAATGAAACATGACATGCTGTAACCCAGGTGGGGCGTCAACACGGCAGGAGCAAATGCCGGAGGGTTTGTTATCACCAAGTCGGAAGAAACACCCCCTCCACCCCACCCCAGCCAGGAGCAGAGACTGGGACCCCCGGGACCGGAACCCCACAATAACGAGACTGCAGGTAGCAGAACCCGGACTCTCGGGACGGTGGTAGGTGACCGGCCAGCTAGCCACACCTGGACACAGAGCCACTCGCCTGTGGGTCCTCAGGTGGACGCAGAGCCCGCTGGACCTTCCCGGCAGACCTGTCACACCCAAGTCATCCGGTTTGTCTAAAGTCACAGCTCATGGAGTTTTTCCAACAAAATTCTTCACATCGATGGTGGAAACTTCCAGACGCACCGCCATTTTTATAACCAGCACCTAAGGGCCTGGGCCACGCGTGACCGAGGAAATCACAGTAGCACTCGCCACGGCTGCAGAGCTGTTCAAAGTGTGTTTTGTTTATAACTCGGCCCTTTTGAGCCTCACAGATGCCCTATGATGTGTGGGGGTTGGGCAGAGCAGCTGGGGTGGGGGCGTAGCTCAAGCCCCTCTTGCAGGTGGGAAGACTGAGTGCCAGATGGAAGCGTCTTGACCACCTGACACCCTGCGAGCCCCAGATCCTGGAAGGACAGCTGTCCCTGCCCTTGGCAGGGCTCCGGCCACAGCACCCAGCCGCCCCTCGGGGCTCCAGGCCGGCGCCCACCCCACTGAAGGGTCGGACTCCGCCCCCACCGCGGCTGTCCGACCCCGCAGAGGTCACCTTTTTCTCTTGTTCATTTCCAGGATGCAGGAAGCTCATCAAACACCACAACGGGGGGACCGAATGGGAGCGAACCCCTTCCCAGCTCAGCACCCCCGAAGAGCCCAGCTGCCTCCAGCAGGCCCCAAATTGCAATTCTGAGTTTTCCGTGTTTGAAGGTGACCTGCTGCCTTGCTCAGGGCATCCCAGGGCACAGCTCCATGGTGTGTCCATCATTCTGATGTCACCAGTAGCCACGAGTGACCACAGACTGCTGAGCTTTAGTTTTCAGAGAGAAGCAATTTGTAGACGTTGGCGCGGTCAGAATGCTTGAGGATCGATACCCGTCTATTAATTGTCAAGGAGGTTTTCCAGGGCTGGCCTCGGCCATGCCTTTCTCCAGCCTGACTCCCCTTGGGCCTTTGTCCAGAAAGGGGTGCCCACAAGCACCCAGCGCGGGAGGGCGGGAGGGAAGTGTGCCCTTCGAGGGCAGTAACAGTATGAATTTCAATGGACCTGTGGTTAGAGGCTGCTCTCGTGAAGCTGCTCACTTAACTCCATCTCCCACCGGCCCGCGTGCTGCTTATCCTTTCCCAGTGACTCAGAGAGGTGGAGGAGTTGCTAAGGTGTCCCAGGCCAAGCCCCGACCGGGCGCCAGACGGAACGGCCACCAGCACTCGGCCTCCAGGCCTCCTCGGCTGAAGACGTCACGGCCACCCCTCAGCTTACCACACGGCGCAGTGCTCGCTTCAAGAGTGTTGGGCTGGGGCCTCCCTGGTGGCTCAAGGGGTTAGCACCGCACTGCAGCACCTACAGTCACTGTGGCACGAGTTCGATCCCCGGCCAGGGAGGGGACCCACATGGCACAGCAGACCTCTCCTGCCTCCCCACTGCTCCCCTCAGCAGTGTGCTTCAGTCAGTCTGCCTGTTCTATCCCCCACCCTGTCTCTGGTGAGTCCTCTCGCCTCCCATGACTCTGGCCTGCACCCCAGCTCTGTGTGCATGAATAAACAAATCTTTAAACACAAATAAAACTTGCAGGACTGGAGAGCAGATCTGATGTCCCGAAGGATCAGTTCCAGGGGCCCCTGAGCAGGAGGACCCCAGCTGGGTGGTTCCCGAGGTCACCCCCAGAGGGGTACAAGGCCCTGCATGCCCCTGCACACCCTCCCACTCTATGACCCCAGCTCCCCACTCCCCAAAAGCCATGCTCAGGTAGTAACCCGGGTGCCTCCTCCCCAGGTGTGCAGTGGAGGCAAGGACTTCTGCCCCCCCCAGCGCACGGGGCGGGCGGTGACCTCACTGCGGGCTTCCCTCTGGGCACGTTCCCGGTGGCTTTGCGCAGGACTTGTCCCTGCAGTCACTGGGCCTGTGTGACCCCTCAGACATGGAGGGAGGCGCCAAGGAGGTGAGCACGACCCCCCACATGGCAGAAGAGAGCACGACCCTCCCAGGCGTGGAGAGCAGAGCGGGCTGAGAGCTCTGGGCTGGGCACTTGGAGGGACCTCCGGGATCTCCTTCCTCTCAGTTCCAGGCGCAGCCCGAAGCCGCACAAACCAGGTGGCCTAAAACATCAGAACTGTGTTCCCTCACACGTGCACTCTTGGCGTGTCTGTGGGCCTCCGCCTTAGCCTCCGGGGGGTCTGTCCCCCTGCAGCCTCTGGGCCCTGGGCCCCCGGGCGTGGCAGCACCCCTCCGCCTTCGTCCGGCATCACAGAGCCCCGCCCTGGACACCCTGTTGTTCTGCCCCAGCCGTTGGACCCTAAATCCAGGAGGGTCCCACGCCCAACTGCTTAACCAGCTCTATCCACAAAGCCCCAGATCCCACATAAGGTCTCATTCCGATGTGCTGACCGAGCACAAGTTTGGGGGAATGCTGTTCAATCTGCTGGCCGAAATCCACCCATTCTTGATGGCTACAAGGAGCCCTTTCACAGCTCAGAAAAACCCCACACCATGGGCAGCCGCACACACAGCACCCACCTGCAAGTTGAGGCCCAAGGGGAAGATGCACACCTACACCCCTGCTGGGTGCCACCACCATCCCCAGGGCAAGGAGCAAGGGCCCGGGGGAGTCAGAGGCCAGCCCATCTCTATGCAAATCGCACTGGGGGGCCCCTCAGTCCCTGACCCCATCCAGCGACTCAGCGCCCGCCAACACCACCGGAATTCTTCCGCAAGACACCGCAGGACAGCAAACCAGATCTGACAATCCATCCATCTTTCACGTTCCACGCACCTTGACTTTGGAAGTCACTTACTTTGCATGGCGTGTTATTTCCCATAAATTCTCAAAATACTGCAGGCCCCATCAGAGGACTGAGAAGAGACTGAGGGACTGAGAGTGACCAAGGACCCCCCCCCACTGCATGCAGACACGAACCCCAAAGTCATTGTTCAGGCAGGAAGGCCTGCGCCTCCTCCCACGGGATCCCCTGCGCCTGTCTCCAACAAGCACGGGATGCAGCGGAAATGGAGAAGGGCACTCCCCTCTCTCTGCACGCCTGGAATTAATTCCTCGAAATAGAAACAAACCACAGAATCGCCTGCCTGTGCCCTCCCCTACCAGTGAGCATTTTACACGGAGGGCTGTAGCCCTCGCTGGAACTGGATGGAGCACTCCCAGGTAGAGCTTAAATAAAACTCCTGCCCACACTTGCATTAGCTTCTTCCAGGGGCGATGCAGGTTCTTAATCCAATAGGCAGGTCCCCAATAAGCTCGGGAAGGAAAAACATCATAGTGTGTCATTAACATGCAACTGACAAAAACTTTGTGGAGTCTCTATAAATAGCGAGATGCACACGCGTGTGCCCGTGTGTGTGTGCAAAGAGCTGCACGGACACTCAGGGGAGGGGATTCTAGACGCACCCCACCATACACCAATGTCACATTTTAATGTAATATCATGCCCGATGCATATTCATGAAATAGAATCTTGGCAGTGGCACAAGAAAAGTGGGATGAAGTGTGTTTGGCGGAGTGCGTCACGTTTCCAGGCCAGTGGATTTTTTGATTAAAGTCCCTTATCCGTTTTATCATGCATATCCACTCTCTGATTAAAGTGATCTGGGGCTGACACTCACAATGTCAGTATGCACTGAGACCCTTCACACAAAACACGGTTGGAATTTATATCCTTAAAAACAGCCCTGCACACCCAGCAACATGGGCAACGCTCATTTAAATACGAGCCTGGAAGGCTGGCGTGAGGGCGCCGCCCCCGCCCAGCGAGACTTAACCCAAAGAGTCATCAGCACCCAACTGCAGATGCTAAATTTTATTTCCTGCCCCCCCCCCTTTAAGTTCCTTCTTTCTGATTTGCCGGGCTATTTATCAAGAGTTTGCACTTGAGAAAAACATAACCAGAGCCACCCACAGCAGAATATAAATAATGAATTTCCCCAGATGCCAGACTTGCCAGCACCGGGAGTGGCAAGTCCCATTTCCTGAGTCCCATTCCCTTAAAATCTCTTTGCAGGTGGTTGCGAAAGGAGGGCCGGTGGGCAGGAGGGCGGCACCGGGGCTGCTGCCCACTTCCAGGGGCCACAGAGAGGGCAGTGTGTCTCCTGCCACCACCGCAGCTCTGCGTGGCCCTGGAGTCGCAGGACACTTAGGCGATGGGCCCAAGTGCCCTTTGCAAGGACAATTGAAGTCGGAGAGACAAGACACACAAGAAAGTGCATTCTGCACCCAAGGGTGATGCCAGAGGCTCTGGGAGGAGAGCAGGTGGGCCCGGGTCGTGGGTCACAGCGCAGCGGCACAGCCGGGTGGCCTCAAGCCGGCCAGCTCATCATCACCCTAGTGCAGATGACAATATGCTCCTCGTGGGCTTCTGCGCAGATGAGGTGAAACCCAGTCTAGGCAGAGCGGCACAAACAGGACAGGCCTTCCAAAGCGGGGCCAGCCAGCCCCCACCCAGCAGGCGCGACCTCAGAGCGGCCTTGGTGTTCTGCTCCAGAAAGACCACAGTGCTGCTGGCGTTTCTGGAGAGCACACACCTGCATCTTCTCTAATGCTTCCGTTCCTGAGCTGCCCAGGAGTCCTCCCATCCTTTTCGTACCTCCCTGTTAAAGCCAGAGGGACTTCCCAAAGTGCTGGGCCCCCTAAACCAGCACCCAAATGCCAGGCAGGTGAAGCGCTACTCCCAACTTGAGTTCATGCTCCTGCAGAACCCTCCAGAGTCCCCCTCACCTGCACAGGGGCGGACTGGTCACTCCCCGGCTTTGTTAGTGAGTGAACAAGTGAAGCCCATGCCCATTGGTGGGTGCCCTTTGCGTGCCAGGCCCTGCACTGGCCACAGCCACGCTCACATGCTCCCAGGTCTCACAGGATCCTTCCGAGTCAGCCCCACCAAGCCCAGGAAGCAGAAGAACAAGGGGAGCTCAGAGAGGGACAGCCACCTGCACGTTGTCACACGGCCAGAAAGAGGACAACCAGGATCACATAGGGCCCTGGAGCCACAGGAGGTGTGACTGATCAGTGGCCCCTAGAAGGCACTGGGAGCTTCTAATCCATGGAACTTCTTTGAGATACAAAAAGCAGTGATACCCAAATGGTGGTTGTCACAGAGTGCAGTATTTCACCATTATAGACAGATGGGTAGATCATTAGACAGGTGGATAGAAAGATAGAGAATGGAAGGAAGGAAGGAAGGAAGGAGAGAGGGATGGAGGAAAGAAATTAGAAGGTTGTATAGATGATGGATGGATGGATGGATGGATGGATGGATGGATGGATGGATGGATGGATGGATGGATGGATGGATGGGTGGATGGATGGGTAGATGGATGGATGGGTGGATGGGAGGATGGATGGATGGGTGGACGGATGGATGGATGGGTGGATGGGTGGATGGGTGGATGGATGGATGGGTGGATGGGTGGATGGATGGGTGGGTGAGTGGATGGATGGATGGATGGATGGGTGGATGGATGGGTGGGTGGGNTGGATGGATGGATGGATGGATGGATGGATGGATGGATGGATGGATGGATGGATGGATGGATGGATGGATGGATGGATTGGTGGGTGGGAGGGTGGGTGGATGGGTGGATGATCAGTTATAAGTAGGTCGGTAGAGATAGATAGGTAGGTAGGTAGATAACAATGGTGATGGGTGGGTGGGTGGGTGGATGGATGAGTGAATCGTTTAGAGATAGAACATTTGGTCCCTTTAACTTAAAGGGAGAAAGGAAATTCTTGCCAAGTGTGAGCTGAACACAGTAGGTCAGGAGCACCTCCCCAGCGGCCCGCTTCCTAAGCATGGGTCACAGCCCCTCAAAGGCGGAAATAGAAAAGAAGGAGACGGGTGATGTTTAAGGGGATGTGGAATTCTGCCTCTTGTCCTTTATAGGCTCACACTTAGTGTCAGGATTTAGGATGGTGCTGATATTTTAATCCACTTCTAATTTAATCGCTCTTTCCCACACCCACTTAGAACCCCACTGGGATCTGTCTTTTTTATCCTCCAACTTTAACCTTAAATTCTATCATTCTGGAATCAGCAGGGGAGAGGAGGAGAGGAAAGGAAGGACAGATGGACGACAGGGAGGGAAGACAGACAAAAGCCCTTCACGGACCACGTGCTACTCAACAGGCTCCCCCACGCCCATCTGAACCCCCCGCCCCCAGGCCTGTCTGCTGAGGATGCCCATGCGCACCTTGCACTTTCTGCCCTGGCCCCCCACACGTGCCATCTGTTCCCCATCCCTGTAACTGACTTCTTCCTGCTCTGCGCACTGAAGTCTCCGCCCCCACCCGAAGTCCCACGTGTGGCTGGAAAGGACAGTGCGCCACCGCGTGTGGCCTTTGTCTAGCTCAGGCAGGACCGCCTGGTGCCCCAAGGGAGCCACATGCTCAGTTAGTGCTGCACTTGATGCCACCACGGACACACCGAGCAAAGGTTTGGGATTGAAATGGGCTGACAGACCTGTGCCGGGGAAGAAAGGAAATGAGCCTCACACAGGGAGAAGGAGGACCCGACCATGGGCTCCAGGTGACCGGCACACCCCACTTACAGGTGAAGGAACTGGAGCTGGGGCCCCCCGGTGGCACAAGGAGTTAGGTCTCGGCACTATCAAGCTATCGCAGCCACTGCAGCCTGAGTTCGATCCCTGGCTCGAGAGGGGACCCACAGGGCGCAGCAGACGTCTCCTGTCTCCCCGCTGCTCCCCTCAGCAGCTGTTTGTTCGGCTCCCCACTCCGTCTCTGGTGAATCCGCTCACCCTACCGCCACATCTCTGGCCTGCACCCCAGTTCTTGTATGCATAAATAAAAATTAAAAAGAAAGGGAGGGAGGGTGGGAGGGAGGAAACTGAAGCTCCAGGACTCGAGGACGATTCCAGAACCAGAACCGGACCCCAGCTGAGAAGGACCCACACACAGCTCTGCACAGCCCTACTTGTTTTTCTGACTTCTATTCCAGCTCAAGATGCACCTGAGGATTTGAACTCAAGTCCACACTCGTGCAAAACCCATGTTTAAGACCATGCCTCAGTAAATGCTGTGGGAATCGCCAATGGGACTAATCATCACACAGTATCATTTGCTTGCTGCTGCTGCATTTTTCTAGCATCATTTTGATGGAAGAAATTTCCATGAACTACGTGATTTTGATTTTTGAGAACGATGGGAAAGTTGAGAGACAGCTGCCATTAAGTGTGACTCCTTAGTTACACGCCATGGACTCAATCCATCCATTCATCCGTTCACCAGGACTTTATTCAGTATCCACCTGTGCCAGGTGACCTGCTAGATGCCTGGAGATAGAGGTGAACAGGACTTACATCTGCGCTCCAAGAGCCCTCACGTTCGGGCCGGTGGCCACTACAGAAACCACGTGGCCGTGTGGGCAAGCCAGGGGCACATCGGGTGGCCTGGGGACACAGAGCCCTGGGCTGGACATACAGTGACCTTGGAGATTTTGTGGACTTGGACAAACCCATCTCCATGACCTCAGTGTCCCCTGGCTACAATAGGGGACAGAAGACTCACCTGCAAGGTATTTAGGAAAACTTCCTAAGAGAACCTGCAGCCGAGGAAGGAGCAGTAACTGGACCATGGAGGATGAGCACGACCAGTCTACCAGACAGGTGAGCACACAGGTGCGCAAGACCAGAGCTGAGTGCAGAAACAGAGTGTGCACCTCGCGGGTACAACCCCCACTGGCGGGGATGAGGGCGGGAGGATGGGAATCCAAGGAACAACGATGACAGTAAAGACTGTCTGGTGTCACCCCAAGTCACCAGGTCATGGAGGCTCATCCCTGAGCAGAGGCTCGGCTAGAAGTCTGCTGCGTGTCCTCCATCGCTCCAGCCCCGAGGAGACAGGCGTCTGGAGTCTCCTTCTAGGGACTGGGAAGCGCAGAGAGATGAAGCCACTTCCCCAAAGCTGCACGGCTGGGAACCCGCACGTCCACGGCCGGCCAGGACCGGGAGCAATGTGGCAGGCGCCCTCACCTGCTCCTCCACTTCTTCCAGCTCCCAGTGAGTGCAACAATTTCATCACAGCCAAAAAAAAAGGAATCCACATCGCAGCGGATTTGTTCTCCAGTGCCTGAGCTAGCTGGTCCACGTGGCGTCTCGCTTTCACACCTTTTTTGACATTTGCGCTGCTTAATTAAGGAGGCGCTGGCAGCCACAGCGGGTGTATGTTTGTTCTACGGCAGCAGGAGGCACAGGCGAAGGTGCTTAAGGGGCCTGATCTGTGCCCACAAGACTCAGAGAGAGGGTCGGATGCCAGGTGCTGCGGAGTCTGCCCCCCCCCGGGGTCTGGGGCTGGTTCCTACCCAGCGCCTCCGTCACCAGGACAGCGGGGGCAGCCTGGGGCTGCAGGGAGCGCCCCGGGCTCTGCAGCCCTGCCACTTGGCCTGCGAGCTGGACAGGACCCCTGAGGCTGACAGCCTGTCCTGCACCCTGCTGTGGGCAAGCAAGCCCTCCTGCACAAGGGTTACCTCACCGCACTCACCTGCTGTAAAGGGTCACTGCTCTCAGCAGCCCTTGAAAGGGGGACCAGGCCCTGGGGTTAAGCAGCGATGGAGACCTGGCGCAGCCGCGTGAAGGAGCCGCGGATTGAAGGTGTGCCCAGCTGCAGGGGCTGCCCTGGCTGGCCTCCTCCTGCTCCCCTCTGCCTGGGTCCCCCCCTTAAAGCCAGGATGAGGTGCCCCGGACAGGCAGGAGGTGTTTTCTGTCCAGCGTCTCTCACGGCACCTGGGATGCTTCTCCACGTGGGCCGCCAGGGGAGCCGTCACAGGCGGCCTCAGCCATGTCCACCGACTGGGCGGCCCACGCCACGGCAGTTCCATCTCACTCTTCTAGCAGCTGAAGCCCAAGGGCAAGGTGCCTTCCGGGGCCTCCATCCTCTCCTGCGCCCCCATGGCTCCCCTCTGCCTCTGTGTGCTAACTTCCTGCTTTTATAGAGAAACCAGCTGTGCTTGGCTAGGCCCGTCCCAGCGAGTGTGTGTGACCGAGTTACCCTCAAGTCTAGCCCAAGTGAAGCCACACTCACCGCTGCGCTCCAAGGGGCTGGGGCTTCGAGGTGTTCTGGGGACGCAGCGCCCACAGCCCCAGGAGCCAGGCGGGCGGCCTCCTCCAGCTTCTGAATCCCCGGTTCTCAGTTCCTCCCATTGGCTGGGACAGGTTTGCACCACCCCATGCTCATGCTCACTGTGGGGTGAACTGGGGCTCTGCGGGTGGTGAGTGGCCAGGCTGAGCCACTCTGGGTCCTGCAGAAGCTGGCAGTGTCCCCTGGGACCGAGCGTGCACTCACCGGCCACTCCTCACAGCCGTCCTTTGCAGTAGGGACGGACACTCACAGCTGAGCACAGTGTGTGGGTCTGTCTTGCTCCAACAGCCGGGCCTGGGACACTCTGTCCACCTCACTTCCCATCGCGTCCACAGGACTTACTGAACATCTACTTTGCGCCAGATTTGGGGGAGCTTACAGGACAGTGGAGGGGTGCAGAGGAAGAAGCATGCCAGAGAATTGCAGACTGTGAGATAACAGGCTGATGTGATGGATCAGAGGGAGAGAAAGACCTCAGCGCATGGAACCTGGGAGGTGAGCACGGGACAGCACAGAGGCCTGGGGGTCGCGGGGGGGGTGGACACAGGGAGGGGCAACCTGACCTTGGAGGCTTGTATTCTAAATCAATGCAGAGAAGAAGAACCTAGACTTGAACTGAGAGACCTTTTCATTCGTGACCTTCATAGTTCTCGCTGATGAGCCCCCCATGGTTGCAGGGGTGAGAGGGGAGTTAGGGGGTCCTTTGCAGGTAACCTTTGACCTTGCGACTCCACAGCCAGTTCCCTCTGCAGGAGCATATGGGGAGGCCCCTGCGAACACAGGACTGAGGGGCGGGCTACCCTCGTTCAGGGCAAACCCAGGTCCCCTCACTCTTGGGGCTGCGTCCAGGGGCCTGTGGTGACCTCTAGGTGCAGGACAGCCTTGGGGCCGGGATGGGCAGCTGGCGCCCCCAGCTGAGGCCAGGCTGGAGGCAGCAGGAAGGTGGGTCCCGGCGCCAGCAGACAAGACACTGAGGGAAGCAGGACAGCGGTGGCGCCACGCCCACGTCCAGTCTGTGGGGGCGAGAGCACGTCCTGCTCTGAGCGGCAGGGCTGTTCTCCGTCCTGCCCACGGGCGTCTGTGCCCCGATACCTACACCGCCCACCCCGCTGCCCTCTCCTCGGGCCACCCTGTGGGGCTCCCCAGGGGCTGGGAAACAAAATTTTGCTTGTGTGTGTGGGTAAGGGAGGGCGTTGGGGCAGGCAAGATGATAATAAATAGGGCCTCCCTGGGGGCGCAGCAGGTTGAACACTGCACCGTGAAGCATGCGCGGCACAGCAGCGCGAGTTCGAGACCCGGCCAGGGAGGGGACCCACATGGTGCAGCAGACCTCTCCTGCCTCCCCGCTGCTCCCTCAGCAGTGTGTTTCAGTCCATCTGCCTGTTCTGCTCCCCGCTCTGTCTCTGGTGAATCCTCTCACCTCCCGTGACTCTGGCCTGTGCCCCAGCTCTTGTGTGCATAAATAAATAAATCTTTAAAAAAATAAAAAATAAAGTAATAAACAGATCAATAAGTAACTCAACCAAATGGACTTCAGTGCTTGGCTCCTTCCCTTCTCACTGGCCATGTGTGCTGGCCGCAGCTTGGACCTTGAGTCTCCCCTTAAAGAATGAAGGGGCTACAGCCCTGAGACAGACAGAGCTAACACCCTCTGTGCACCCGACACCCCCACAGACGCCCCTCTATTCAGCCCCCCTGCAACCCAAGGGCACCATGACGTGCAACCCAATCACGGGCCAAGTTACATGTGTCCTATAGCTATTTGTTCTACCCCTGGAGCTATTCTATAGGTATTTACATCCAGAGACATAAACTACCCATAGCCGATTATTCCATCAGCTACTCTGTGGAAGAAATGTTTGGGGAACACGGACAGAGCGAAATGCACGTGGTTCCCACCCTCGTGGGACTCAGGGCTCAGGGCAGAACTTGGCAAGCCACAGCACAGGCCAGGCCCAGCCTGCCACCTGCCTTTGCATGGCTGTGGTCCGAGAACGATTTTATATTCTCACATGACTGAAGACGATCTAGACAGAACAGGACTCACGAAGTCGACATGAAAGTCAAATGGCAGCTACTGCAGTGAAGCTGAGTGGGGGTGCCGCCCCTCACCCCCAGAAAAGGCTGTTTTTTGGCATTTCCCAGCAACAGAGAGTAGTTGACTAGTTGGGACAGAGCCTGCGATGGCTCCCAAAATCTAGAGAATTTATTCCTCTGACCCTTTACTGGGAAAGCTTGCCAATGCCAGGCGTCGTGGGCACTGTGATTCAGGAGGGTGTGGAGGCATCCTCAGGGGCAGAGCGTGGGCGCCTGGGAAGGGCGGGGCGCTTTGCTGCCACAGGCAGGCAGCAAGGCCGGTGACGAAGGAAGGAAGCAACGTTCAGAAAAAAATTAGCCACTTGCCCAAGCTCCTAGTCTCCTTAGTTCTACACCGCACTGTTTAAGTCACGGGACATCGAGGAGTCGCATCCTCTTCGTGGGAGGGGAATGTGTCCTCAGTCACACACAGAGAGCACACCACACCTGGTGTCAGGGGTTCCTGTGGTTTTCAGGAGACGGCCTGGGGAGGCAATGCGCAGGAATGCACTGACAATTGTCGACTTTCCGTCACCGCAGCTGGGCACCTAGACATGTTGCCCAACGCTAATCGAGATGCCACTGTGCAGGTATCTTTGGATGAGATTAATATGTAACTGCAGACTTTGAGCAAAACAAGCGACCCTCCATTATGGTGGTGGGTCTCGTGCAATCAGGTGAAGGTTTCAAAAGAAAAAAGGCTGAGCTCCCCTGAGCCTGAAGGAATCTGCCAGCACACTGAAGCTGCTATACTGACTCTTCCCTGACGGCCTGTCCTGCAGATTTCGGCCTTGTCACCCCTCCCACTCCCCACCCCAGTTACAAGAGCCAATTCCCAACAGATAGATGGACATGGTTAGATCGATAGACAGTAAGGTGGATGAGGGACCTGGTGAGTCTATGGATGGATAGATAGATAGATAGATAGATAGATAGATAGATAGATAGATAGATAGATAGATAGATAGATAGATAGATAGATAGATAGATAATGGATGGGTGGGTGGGTGGGTGGGTGGGTGGGTGGGTGGGTGGATGGATGGATGGGTGGATGGGTGGATGGAGGGATGGGTGGGTGGTAGATGGATGCACAATAAATGAATGGACAGATAGATTGATAGAAACAGGAACATATATACACACAGTGAGATATAGATATGAAACACCCTATTAGTTCTGTTTCTCTGGAAAACCCTGACTAATTCAGATTTTGGTAAGCAATATTGGGACTTTGAGGCAAGTCCATCAACAGTGTCGCAGCCAGAACAGGCATTTCTGGCCTCCTAGTCCAGTGCTTTGGACCTAAAACTGGTTCTTAACCAGGTCTGGCAATGGCTGAGTTCTGGTCTCTGTGAAACACAGGCCTGTGACAGCCGCGCCCTCACGGTGAGGTTGTGCGGGTATCTGGCGAGGTTGTGCAGGTGTCATTAAATGATAGGCAGACGACTCGGTGCAGAGCCTGGGGCTGGAGCCAGATGAACATCAGCCAGCCCGGACTTCTGCGTCTCTAACCCTGGGTCCCCACCTCTCCCAAGGGACGAGGGCTGTGTCTGAGTGTCCAGCAGCCACTGGGTGTTCTGGTTAAGTCCCAGACTCCGAGCCAGCCACACACCATCTGCATGGGTCAGAGCCTTGAACACACACTCCTGGTGCCTTATGTAAAAGTGCAAGAAACAGTTAAGTGTTTCCCATTGTCATATCAGTGAACCAGTTCAGAGATTGCAGACTCAATTCAATCAAAATTAGTGACAAGAGAGCAATTTCCAGTTCCGTTCAGCATGGAGAGCTTTTAGTTTGGCTTTGTTTTTATTGGAGGTGTTCACTGCATCTTTCCTGGAGGTAAGCTGAGTGGCTCCGGCAGCTTCGTGTCTCCTTTTGTCTAGATAAGTGTTATCCAGTCAAATGAACACAATAAGACTATGTTTACCTTAACGCTGTTTAAAAATCACATCGCAATAAGAGATCAATAGCTCTCCACAACAATTTACCCAAGACCCGGCTGGGGAAGAGAAATTCAAATTGCATTGATTCTTCTTCTCGTGAGTGTGTGTGTGCACGCATGCAACAATAACAGCCACGAGCTGGAGCGCCGACAGGACGCACGTGAGCCTGAATCTCAAACACGGCCGAGGAGCCGAGGGAAGGCTCCCCAAGCTGTCCTGGCTGCTCCCCTCACCCCAGAACTTGGGGAAATTCAATAAAGACAGCAGAGACAGGTGCTTTTATTTCAGACACTTCCCATTTCCCCACAGCTCACAGCCTTGGAGAACGGGAGGACTTGGCGGGGGAAGGCGGGGAGGGAACCTCTTCTCGTGCAGGTAAGAGAGTAGAGCCCCACAGCTGCGTGGCTCCTGGGGTCCTGTGCTGGAAAGGGGGTCTCTGAAGACAGAGGCTGCATCTCACTCACCTCGGACCCTGTCAAGGGCGCACCAGGCACTCAGAGGTGCCAGGTTGGGTGTGCCAGGGAGGGGTGGGGGAGCAACTGAGACACCAAGTAGGCTGGCTTAGGCTGGGCTCACATTCACTCTTGACCTCGTTCGCTGCCTCCCTCTCTCTCAGAACCACATCACTGCCAGGGATGTGGAGATATCACGTGCACACTTGCTGGTATACCGTAAGTGCTTACGTAATGACAAAACAGAGTTTAGACAAGATTGTGCCCTTTCTTTCGTGAGCACCAAGTCTGAATTCCCCCAAGAAGGGACCTCCTGCAGGAAGGTTGCCTTGACCTTGGCCATGAACAGAACCCTCAGGGGCATAGGCTGGCTGGGCTCTGGGGCTACAGCTGCAGAGCCAGAGGCAGGGGCTGGGCCTGAGCCTCCCTGAGAACCCTGGGCTCAGACCACTCTGAAACATGCCTTGGAAGAAGCAGAATTGGGAAAAAAAAAATAGGGAGGGGGGAAAGGGAAGGAAAGTAAGTGGAGAAATTATTGGAACTGGAGAGGTGTTTTAATGGCGACGTTGGCATCCTGCAATTTCACACATTAAAACATATTTTTAAAGAAACGACTACAGGGCTGATTGTATAAGGGCAAAGCTTTCCACTCTTCAGACTATTAATATGGGCTTCCCATAGAGAAGACAAATACATGCTTGATGCATTTTTAATCCTTTGCCAATACATTTGACTAAAGCTGTTTGCTGTTTCAATGACAGGATTTAACTTGCCCTTCTGTATGCAACGTTCCTGATTATTAATGACATTTAGGAAACACAAGCTATAAAGTTACATTCTGGTGCAATAGCAGCCTCCCGTGTGCCCTGCAGAAGGGGGGAAGCCATACCCCAGGGACCCAGCAGGCTGGGCCAGGGCAAGGAGGCTTCCCTGACACTACACTGCCCGCTGGGCCCCCCCCACCCTCGCCACAGGGAGTCAACTCAAGGTCAGCTAAGTGACCACACCCCTGGTTCCAGTGCCTTAGCTGCTTTCCACACCGTGACCTTGACAGCCATCTCCATGAGAACCATTCAGTGCAGTTGGATGATAAGATCTCAGTGATATTAAACCAAACTCATGGTTAGATTCTCAGGACCCCCCTCATCCAAATGCCAATAATGACATCTTCCAAGAAGC
Source organism: Galemys pyrenaicus (assembly GCA_019455555.1). Lineage (NCBI taxonomy): Eukaryota > Metazoa > Chordata > Mammalia > Eulipotyphla > Talpidae > Galemys > Galemys pyrenaicus. The sequence continues at coordinate 16,023,930 of JAGFMF010011747.1, read as the reverse complement.
AGAGGCGGCCAAGAATAACTTTGAAACAAGACATGAGAAGAGATCTTGGCTCTTAATAGAACACAAGCAGAAGGGGGAAAATTCAAACCCAGACACAGTGGGTGATAGCGTGCCATTATCATCATCATCATCATCATTTAAAGAGATAAATGAAGGCTCGGGGTAAGTGGAATGACATGTGCCGATCCTTCACGCCAACCCCCAGTTCAGCTGGGTGATGCTACATAAGAACATTGACCGAGGAGTAGAGACCTCAGAGCGTGGACGTGCCACCAAGAGGATGACAATATTTGAGACAGAAGTGAGCGAGCACTTTGCTTCTGAACTATCTTTGTCCTGGGTCATGGGGGACAGAGCGGGGACAGAGCGGGGACAGAGCGGACAGACGTGCAGTGTGGACAGACAGAAGCTAAAGCAGTGCCCCTTCCCACCTGTGTGCAGAGTCGTGTCCCCACAAAAGCCTCCCAGCCCCTGCATGTTCTGTGCTCCGCCCCGACCCCCCGTGGTAATGAAAAGCAGATCCCCCTATGAATCACAGAAAATCAATACCGCATTTTACTAAGTTTGTGTTAATTTTACACCTTCCAGCCTCCGGAGGGGAATCATCATCCGTGAAGATGAGAACTCCTCTTCTCCCCCACAGCTGTCAGGGTTTCGGGTCTGGGAAACCCTATCACTATTTAAAAGGGAGGGGGAGAGACAGCAACGAAGAAGAAGAAGAAAGCCGGGAGTGAGGGATTGCAGTTTGAGAGATTTTAATAGCTAATAATAGGAGAGAGCATAAAAGCACAGATCCAATTTAAGCGAAAGAGTCCCAGTGTAAGCAGTGCTTGTCAGTCTCGGGGTGTACTGTATGGGGGCCAGCTCCTGAGCATGGCAGCCCAGAAATATAAAGTCCAGATTTAATTCTGATACAGAGAAATACAATTTCAAAACCGGACGTCTTATCATCGGCATGTCCCACTGGAGAACTCATTTCCCTAGCAAAAGGCTGTCAATGCCATTATGTTGTACAAGGAAGCAATTTACCACTACAGCTAAACAGGGCTACCAGGACGGTGGGAACTTAAGCATTTGAAGTTATCGCTTGGAAAAAAAATAGCATTTCAAATGTCAGTGAAATGGGAAGGAATAATTGAAAAGTATCAATCAGAGAAGCAAAGGGTGTACAAGGCTGAGCCTGCAGCCTGGCTACTGGGCTTTGCTCTTTTCCTCCCCTTTCTGCCCCTTCTCTACCCCCTCCCGGCCCCCTCCCCAGGCCTCCATCCTCCCAGGCAAGTTCAAATTCAACTCAGGAGAAGGAAAGGTCGACTGCTCCGTCCTTGTTCCGTGTCACACGTGAGGGCAACAGAAGGAGCCTTGCTGGCTCGGGGTGGGCTGAGACCTTCTGGGGCAGATGCGCCACCACCCCAGAATCCTGACCTCCTGGGGGCTCCAGATCTAGGCAAGGCAGAACCCCCAGGCCCTGGAAAACCTGGTGCAGGTTTTCATGTTCCCCAAACACCAAAATGGCAGTGCTGCTAAGGGGACCGAGAACACTTTGATAAGGCTTGGGCATGAAGGCCACAGAATTGCCCTTTGACCTTGGGCCACCCCGGAGACATCGGGACATGACCTTGGGCCCCACACCGAACAGGAGCCGCTTGTCCAGAGTCACCCTGACAGGGTGACTCTTCTGAGCTTGTCGGGGCCCTATGAGGTGAGGATGAGGCAGGACTTGAGTGTGGGTGTCGGGGAAGGTGCCATGCACTCACCAGCTGCCATCCTGCCGTCCAGCCATCAGGTCATACCATTCCCACTGCAACAAGGACATGCCCATGTCTCCCCTTCTAGAAGCTTCCATAGGATGGACTCACAGGGTCGGCATCACCTCCTGACTCCTTTCCTCATGCGCCAGGCCCATCTCCACACAAGGAGCCCTGTCCTGCTCGACCCCCTAGAATGTTCTTCTGCTGATCTCCACGCAGCCAGCTTCTCGTGTGGTTTTCCGCCTACACAGCATCTCCTCAAGAAGCCTTTCCTGACCTTGATACGGCACCAGCAACCAGCAGCTGCTGCTGCAGCGCCAGGCTTTGCTTTCCTTCTGGAACTTTCCTTTGGAAAAGGAAGCCCCACGAGAGCAGGGTCCTGTGTGTCCTGCTCTCTCTGCCAAATGCCTTCCTCATGGACTGGGCTCTGGGTACCAAGCAGGATGGACCATGGAGGAAAGACTTCCCCATTTAACTGGGTTCGGCTCCTGCTGGAGCCCGGCAATGTGGACACTCAGGACTGGCCGGCTGCCCTTGCTGAGTGGCCGGGCTGGACAACACTGCCCCAGGGCAGAGCGGCTGAGAGCCTCAGCAGACCAGCCTGTGGGCAGCGGCCATGGGCACCGAGTCACAGGCATGGGTGGGAGCTCCGGCCTGGTGCTCCCTGCTCAGAGCCTCGATCCTCATCCTCTAAGAAACCTCCATCCAGAGGCCCCCCACGGGGCTGGTGCTCCCCCGGCCGGCGGCAGAGAACCCCCAGCAGGGCCCTGGTGCGGAACCCAGCTTGCCGGACAGTGGTGTAAATGGGGCGCTCCACCCACGAGGACCCAGCGGAGCAGCCCCCTACTTCCTGTAGCCCCCATCCTCTGCCTCCCTCCCCCTCATTCCCCCAAGTATCTCCAGGCTTCCTTGCCTCCCCCACCAGTGATTACGGCAGGGGGTGCTTTCTGCTGGTCACCCCCCACCCCTCTTGTCCTTCCTGGCCAGGTCGTGGGTCCTCCCCAGGGCTCCAGATGGCGTCTGCCCCCACACCTGTGTGCTCCGCTCACCTGTCTTCTCAGCACCTGCAGCTGGTATCACCATTAATTGGGAGGCCTGGGCATTTCCCCAGTAGCCTGTGAACTTGAACTCAGGGACTACGCCTCTCATCTGTGTCTCCACCTGCCAGGCCCCGTGACCCGTTCATGCCCATCATCACCAAGGAGACTGGATGAGTGACTCCCCGCCAGCCCCCACCAGACGCTCCCACATCCTCTCACGAAGACCTCACACCTGGCGTGGGGCCTCTGCTCTTATCCACTGTGCAGAGAAGGAGACCAAGGCTGGTGAGCTCCGTACAGTGCCTGACATTCAGCACAATAAAATCAAAGTTAGCTGTGGCTAAGCCCTGCGATTCTAAAGTTCTAAAGGATGCTTGGGTCTATGTCCTCAGAGCTTTGAAACCCAGATGCATCTCACCCAGTGTGACTGTTTCACGCGGGAATGTTTCTCTATTCTGGAAAAGCTGTTGTGACATCAGGTGGTGGCCGTAGAAATGAGAGCACACGGGGGTGTGTAATTCAGAGACCCTCACCTCTGCTCTCACTGCTGAGATGGGGAAATCCCTCCAAAGACTCGAGCATTTGACACACACCCGCGATAAGAACTTACACGAGAAATACATTTCCTTTGAAGATTTGGCTCGTGTGGTGGAGAGTTCTTTGGAACGCAGATGCAGGTGAGAGTAGATGCTACATCTTGGTTGTGAAATTTGCAGGGCAGGGCAGAGAGTCCTAGGTGGCAGTCTTGAGGCAGAATCATTTCTTTCTCAAGGAATCTCAGTTTTTGCCTTTAAGACCTCAACTGATTAGATGAGGCCCACCCACCGTGGGGAGGACAACCTGCTTTACTCCAGGCCCACTGATGTAGAAGTTAATCTCAGTGAAAAGAAGCTTCACGGCAACATCTAAATGATGTCTGACCAAAGAACTGGACACCGAGGTCTGGAGATGATGTCGGCCAAGTTGACACGGAAAGTTAAAGTTAGGTTAAAGGATTTGGCAGAAATACTCCAGAGATCTCCAGACATCCTAGGCCTAAAACAATCCCCTTTATGGCATCCCTTGCTGCTGTGTGAGGGGTGGAGTCTTTAATTTTGCATTTGCCTCCTTCCACCAGTCACTTCTGCCCTCCCAGGTAGAGCCAGCTCTGGGCCTTCCCATCTTAGCATCCAGATGGGAATGCTCAGCATTCCCCCCCATCAGCTTGGTTACCCCTCATCAAACCCATCTCCACTCAGAGCCTCCAAAGCACAGAAGGGAGCTGCAGGGCCTCCTCATCTCTCTCTGAGAGTTAGGGGAACCTTGTCCCCTCTCACTGGGAGGTGCCATCTTATCTTAGATTCCCCCATTCCTCTTGTCTTATTGGTCCAGAGAATCCTCGGCTGTCCTCATGGCCTCTCGATGAGTGCCTGGAAACTTCTGCCAACCCAGCAGTTGAGCTGTAGCTGCTACATTTAGAATAGCTCCCGTGCAGGAGATGTTGCAGTGCCCTCACAGAGGCATGGCGTGGTGGGCGTGGGGACTCCTTTCTGCTCTGCTTCTGTTGGTCTCTCTACTTCACTCAAAGGACCCAGATGCATAGAATTCATCCCAAGAGCAGCTCCCAGCCGTATGACCAACAAAGCCAAACACGTCCCCCTCATCTTTCAGGACAACGTGCTTCAAAGCGGAGGCAGCGAGTCGGTTATTAACACCGTCGCTGAACACAGCAGACCTTCCAGCCCAAACTGCCCCAGTGGACCAAACCTGCCCTGCAGACGCTGCTCTCAAAGGCACAAGCTGGGCGGGGTGTGCTCAGGGTCAAAGTCTTGGGTTCTGGGTGCCTGCAGCAAACCATGTACCCAACCTGCATTTCATTACTTCAACGGTAACACCTGGATAATAAGACCGAGCTCCCGGCCACACAGCAGCCAGTGTCGTGAGGACCAAATGGATGCAGTGAAGACAAGCAGACAGCGACAGTCAGGTGCACAAGAAAAGGGCAGCTTGTGAGTTCCCAGAGATGCAGCACAATTAGGTAACGCAGGCTTAGGCTCCCCATTCTCAGCTCTGACTTCCCCTGTATGGACTTGCTCGTCCTCGCCACAGTCTACTGGGGAGAGCTGTTACCCCACCTCAGAGGAAAGTAAAGTAAGGCCTGGAGGCGGGTCATGGAAGGTCCCACGGAGGACTGCCGCAAAGAGCTTGCAAAGGCGCACCGACAGCCGGGCCTGGCTCCTCGGGTGCTTTCACCCTCTACACTGTCGGCACCCCTCACTGTGTTGCTACCCTAGAAATATTTGTCAAAGAAAGAAATGTTTAACACAAAAAACAAACACTCCAAGTCCCGAAAAGATATAAAGACATGTAGCTTTTGCCAGTGCCACAGGCTCTTAGTAAATATTTGTTGTGAGAATGAGGGATCTACTCAGAGAATAACATTTCCTCAATCTGTTTATTAGTGAGAGCTGTGACATCTGAAATGTATCGCCATTGGAGTCAGAGTTTTAGGGAGAATTGCAGCAAGCCAGAGGCTTCTTGATGACATGCAAATTGCAGAGAACCAGTCGGCCTGGCCAACTGCTAGCTCTTTTTGAAGCCATCACAAGGCCAATGAGTCCTCGTTTCATTACATTATTCCCATGTAAGACATTACCAAGTGCTAAAAAAAAATTAAAAACCCTCCATTCTGGAGAACTAAGGGCCTGGCTTATGTTTGAGAAAATTGTTCTTGGACAGCACTTTAAATATTTTACATCTTAATTTATGTTAGTTGTGTGTCTTGCAAAATCTTCCCACACTACACTAAGTTCATTCAATTCATTCAATTGCGTTTCAGAAAAGGTTTCACTTGCTACTTTCTTCTGACAGAAATTCTGACGTCACCATTGAACACTTACAATGGAACCCAGACTGGTGACCCTAACTCAATGGGATGGGGAAACTCAAATCAACTCAACCTTGGGTGAGGGTGTCATTTTGAGACCCAACAGCAGACAAATTGAATCTCTTCTCGAATGACCTGTGCCAGGGTTGCCAACCATCTCTACTTCCAGACCATGAGGCCCATGCCACGGTTGACTTCTTCCAGCCAACAGAATCTTGGGCCCGGAGGACAAAGAGAGCCTTCATGTGACTTCCATCTTGGCCTCAACCCCTTAGTCATTGCTCTTCTCCACAGCATTTGAAGTCTTTGAGGTCAAATTCCATGCTTCCCCATCACCACTCCCTCCAAAAGCTCTCACATTCATTTCCCTTAGTTGTTCCTCTGAGGAAAGAGCTGAATTTCCTTTATGCTCAGCTCACACCAGCCTAGATATGCATTACCCTATCTAGGAAGGAAGGGGACCATGAAGATTCCAACATGGGCCAATCTACAGATACCCCCTCTTTTTGTTCTGGCTGATACACAAATAATAATTTTCAATGCCACTAGCAGAGGCAAAAATAATGACCAGAAAGATCCAGCAAAGATGTCCTTCCTATGTATTGCTTAGTACCTAAAATGCCAAAAAAAAGCATTTAACCTGAATTTTCTGTAAAGATGTGACTCCTTCCTATAAGAGGCAAAAGCCAAACCCAGCAATGAATGCATAGATTGACTGAATGAGCAGAAAGCGCTAACTGCGTCCATCTGTTGGGAGGAGGAAGACCATGGAGCACAGTTAAGAAGGAGTCGGCACACTTTCTCTGTAAGTAGGTGTTTGAGGCTTTGTGGGTCATGGGGTCTCTGGCACAACCCTTCCACCCTGCCACTGTCACCCCGAAGAGCCACAGTTAATATGCAAACACATGGACTTACATTTTCTCAATGGACACTGAAACGAGGATTCCATATCATTTTCATGTTTTTTTAATTTCTTTTTAACCATTAAAAAATGTAAAAACTGGGCTTCCCTGGTGGCGCAGTGGGTTGAGCAACGCACTATGAAGCAAATTGCAGCCACTGCAACAAGGGGACCCACAGGGCACAGCAGACCTCTCCTGCCTCACCCGCTGCTCCCCTCAGCAGTGTGTTTCAGTCAATCTGCCTGCTCTGTTCCCCACTCTGTCTCCGGTGAATCTTCTAACCCTCCACACCTCTGGCCTGTACCCCAATTCTTGTATGCATAAATAAATAGATCTTTAAAAAAAAAACAAATGTAAAAACTGTCCTTAGCACGTGCGCTGCACAAAGATCGATGTCAGGGCAGATCTGCCTCTGGGTTTAACTTGCTGACCCTCCCCCCACCTCCACGGGTCCGCAAAGACCACCTTGGAGGAGAGCGTCCATTGATGATGGGCACCCCAACAAGCTGCCCCCCCAGGAAGGAAAGGCCAGAGGACCTTTTTCTCACATCACCTAAAACTCGTCTCCCCTAAAGGAAGGCTGAGTTCAAAAATGGGAGAAACAATCGATAACCTAACTTGAGCATGAAACACACCTGCCAAGAACACCTGCGACCTACCCAGAAGGAGGCTGCGGTCTGGGAGGGAGCCACCCAGGGACCGTCAAGCAGAATAAAAGACGGGAGGTGTTTCGGCAGAGAAGACACAAGGCCCCACCAGCCACCGAAAACCAGAGGCTATTGATAGCATGCGAAGAGACACGGTGTCCCACTTGCCGTCTCAAATCAAGAAAAAGAAAAATCCACGCTTTTCTTCCAAGTGAACTAAAAACAGCAGGATTAATATTGATGCAGCCATGGGGAAAAGCAAACAGACAGGCAGGGACAAGACCGCATCCAGCCTCCAAAACACATGTAAAGTTGGAGCTAAAATGTCATATGCATATGTAATTTATATGCAAAACTCTCCTATAACAGAGCCACTGGCTGCCAAGTCTCCGTTCGCTACTTCTCCATACCCAGTGCCACTCTATAATTTCACATTATCAGTCACCTACCAAGGGCACGTCTGTCTGAGGAGAACAGAGAAACTTTCTTAAGGCCAGGGTATTAAATTCTTCTCGCACCTCGTTTCCTGGTAGCTCAGCAGGTTTCGGCAGGAAGCCCTATTTTCGCTCCTGTGCGGCTCTGTCCCTGGCAGTGAGTGGCTGGAACAGACTGCAGGCAGCGCTGCCAAGAACCCAAGGCTCTGGTGACGGAGCCAGCCTCAGACTAATAATTTTATATCTCAATATAAGCAAAAGAGTTCCATAAAAATAGACCGTTTTTAACAGGATGGTATTCTGTGCTGAAGAGGGCTGCAGGAGCGGGCGCCACGCGAACATCTTTCTCCTATCCGCGGTACCTAACTTTAGCATCTTCCATATGTCTATTTGTCTGATCGCTGAACTTGGGGGGAAAATGTTGAATGAGATGTGACTCTTCGAGCTCCACGCCTGGGCGCCTTCGGAGGTGAAATACCTATCAGTGTGTGCGTAACACTTCCTTCTTTCGAGTTCCCAGGGACGGAAAACAAACCCAAGGCTCAGACTATCGCTATTCTCCGGGAGACCGCGTGCGCGGGTTCCACTTGCAAACGAGCGAGGAAGAGACTGGCCGAGGAGGCCGGCGGAATGGCCCCGGGACTCTAGAGCATCTTTTCCACATTAACGGCAGTGATGAAGTTCGGCAGAGTCCTCGGGTAGCCAGATGCCCCCCAACACACTCACCAGGCATGGGGGTTCTCTCCCAATAACTTTCCCTGGGGCGGTGGGGGAGGGACATCTGAGGGGATGCCCCCAGACTAGCTGCTACACAGAAGCGGCAGAAACCCAAGAAGGGGGTTCTTTGGGCTTGGGGGAGGGAAAGCCAAGAATCAACATCCCGAGGACAAATCACCTGAGTTCAATTGAGAAAGAGGGTTGTAGGGACAAGGTAACATCTCTCAACATCAGAGTTCTCGAGGGAAACAATCAATGTGACGGATGGAAGGGTGGGTAGGAGGACAGATGGGCAGGTGGGTGAACAGATAGGTGGGTAGATGATCGATGAATAGCAAGAGAGAGAGAGAGAGAGAGAGCATTCCTGTTTGTGCAACATGGGGTTGAGCCACCAATGTTCCATGAGTTGAAATCTGTGTGTAACTTAACTGTAGTCAACCCTTGGTGTCACAGGGAATTAAATTCAGCATTGCCCACCAAATTCTCAGACGCTCAAGTCCCTTAAAGACACTCAAGCCTCTGTGTCTTCAGATCCCGCATCCATTAATTCAACCAATCACATGCAAGTTGGTTGAATCCATGGATTTGAACGTGGAGCCCCTGGATATGGAGGGTGAACCATACTGGAAACCGTCCACATGCAAGTAGAGGCATTGCCGTTCAAACATAAATTTTCAAGGGTCAACCGTGTCTGAGTATGCGTGGAGATTTACGTAAAGCGTTGACTTGTGAGAGCGTGGTCCCTGCCAAGTCCGAACTGCACAAGGCAAGCTGGCAGGCGGAGAGTGTGTCAGAAACTACGTGGGTTTCTTTGGTTCAAAATCTGCAGAGCAGGCCAACAGTGGGGACAGGTAGACTTTTCTCCTCCTGGAAACCTCTGCTTGTCGTTCCAACTCCCTCCTCTTCGTTCAGGGCCGTCGCATCTACAGGAGACCAGCACAGCCACGTCTTTACATCTGAGTAAAGAATCAGCTGGCCGAGTTCTCACATAACACTCATCATCACACCTCTGTGCAGAAATTAAACGAGGCCTGGCTCCTCGGGGCAGGGTCTGTTGAGCCAGGAAGCACTGAGAAAGTCGTACCCCAAGGGGACCTGACTGCGCCTCTGAGCTGCTCCAGGGCATCTGTTTGGGGGGAGTCGGTGTTCATGCGCGAGCGCCTCTGGTATAGGTTGAGCTTACTGTCCCTGTCTCCAGATGGAAGCAGTAACAACAGCACGTGCCTTACCTGTTTCCCAAACCCGCTGGAGAATGTAACTGAGTGACGAGAGTGAGGGTGAGTAGATGCAGGCCAGAACTCTGGGGTGCACACTAGTCCCTGGAGAGTGGGGCGAGGGTTGTGCCAGTATCTTCACCCCAACCCCACCAGTCAGCATAGCAGAAACGAGGCCCTGGAGCCCCCTGCACTGAGGGCCAGAGGAAAGTGAATGCAGGAGAGCTGAAGAAAAGGTGGAAATTAAGAAGCAGTGCGCAAACTCGCTCATTGGGACCCAAAGTGCTAACCCTGGCGGAATGGCAGCCAGCTCGTGGGGGAAGGAGCTCCGGATACCGTCCTCACAGCTCTGGCCTACAAGGCAGGCAGCGCTGGGAATAACCCAGGGCTGCAGGTATCACTCTCCCGGCCAAGAAGAGCCTGGGCGATGCCACTCGGAGCCCGCCATCCACACCACCAGACCCTGGGGCACCCATGATGAGACCGCCTCTCGCCCGTGGGAGGTAATCAAGCTAGCTGCAGGCCCAGAGACAACAATCAAGAAGGCCCCCCTAGTTACTGCAAGCCACAAGCCCACAGCTAGCCATGCCCAGCGGAGCTCCCAGATCGTAGACCCCAAGCCTGCCGAGGGACGCTGCCAACCCACACCCCACCAGACCCCCACCATGTCTGGAATACGATTCAGTCACTAAAAGAAGGTGGACTCTTGCAATTTGCAACAACATGGATGGCCTTGGAGGACATTATGCTAAATGAAGTAAATTCAGAAAGAGAAAAATAAATACCATATGGCTTCACTCATCTCTGGAATATAAAGAAACAAAGCAAATGAACAAACAAAACAAAACAAACCCCTAGATTCAGCGAGAGCGAATGGTGGCTAGCAGAGGGGAAGGAGACGGAGCAGGCGGAGGAGACTGGCCATTGGTGGTGGGCGGCTTGACCAGCATTGTGTTGGTGGGTCTGGGGTGACATGGACGGCTATGGAGGCGGAAATATGTAAACCTGAAGCCTATACAGTGCTGTGCTTGCTTAACTTGATTTTTTGAAAAGTGAACTGGGGGCCTCCCTGGTAGCGCAAGGGATTAAGCACAGCACTATGAGGCAAATCCCAGCCACTGCAGCACGAGTTCAATCCCCACCGCCAGCCAGAGAGCAGACCCACAGGGCACAGCAGACCTCTCCTGTCTCCCCGCTGCTCCCCTCAGCAGTGTGTTTCAGTCGATCTGCCTGTTCTGCTCCCCACTCTGTCTCTGGGGAGTCCTCTCACCCCCCACATCTCTGGCCTATACACCAGCAATTTATGCATAAAAACATCTTAAAAAAATAAAAATAAAGGGCAGTGTCCCATGATGGGACGCCAGCAGCAGCAGCAGCAGCAGCAGTGACAGAAGCAGCAGAGACACAAGAGAACGCTGGAGAGCCAGAGATAGTGAAGGTTCTCTGGGGACTAGGAGACCTGCCAGCCTCCTGGCCCCCTAACCTCCCCACCTGCCGTGTACCTGGTCGCCTCACTACAAATGATGCAGAAAGATTAATAAAAGCCTGAAAAGTCCAAATAAATAAATAAATAATAAAAATTGAATGGGGTGGGGAGGAAAAGTGAATTGGAAGAAAACGTTTTCAAATCAAAACCTGAGAAGGAAATAAATTTTAAAGAGAAGTAAAGAATGATTCCTAAATGTTTTATAGTCATCGGATGAAAAAAACACATTGAAACTTCTGAAATTTTTTTCTGTTGATTTGGCATGAAATACCAGTATCTACAAAGATAATTAGAAGTATAATTAATACTTTTACAACAAGGAACTAACAATAAACAAGCTAATGACCTTAAGCAATTTAAAGTGGTGTTTAGTCACTGCTGAAGAAAACGTGAAGTGCCCTGACATCTTAGAGCTCAAACAAACAAAATATCTCTTAATAGAAGTTTCACCAAAGTTAACTGAGCCTGAAAATTGACATGTTATTACCAATAATGACTGTGAAACTGAACTTGACTTTTCTAAAGTTTCAATTAAAAGTTTTATTAACCATGTGAGAGGAAATGCCGAATCACTCATTCTCAGCAGAGAAAATGTTTTACAAAATTGTCAGTTGAAGAGGGAAACAAAGAGCATAAAGCTAAACATATAGGGGAAACAGACTGGTAGTCAGGCAGTTAATTAAAAATATTTTTCTAGGAAAAAGAAAGATGAATATGCTGATTTAACTGGAGAAATAGCTGGAAGGAGAAAATAGATGGAAAATCTCTGTGGGGAAACAGAAACATCTTAAAAGAAGGTAAATGGAAATTCTTGAATTGAAATATAAAATATCCAAATTGGAAACTCCACTGAATGGTTTTATCAACAAACTGTAAACTGCAGAGAAAAAAAAACACAATAAACTTGAAAAAAGGGCAATAGAAACTATTCAAACCAACACACAAAGAGAAATAGGTAAAAAAAAAAAAAAAAAAAAAAAGCCTAACTGGCTTGTGGAACAATATTAACTGTAACATAAGTATAGTTGGAGTCCCCAAAAGAGAAAAGAGATTGAAGTAGAAAAAAATATGCTTGCAAATATAATCCCCCAAATTTTCCAAATTTGATTAAATTTGAAACGAAGCAATGACAAAAATAAACTCACTTCCAGTCATTCCATAGTGAAATTGCTGAAATTTAAGATATGCAAAAATTTTTAAAGCAGCCAGAGAACAAAGCCCTTTACTAAGAGAGGAAAACAGTAAGAGCAACTCATCACAAATAGTGCAAATTAGGACACAATGAGGTAACAACTTCAGAAGCTAGAGCAGGAGAGATGGGGTGGAGGAACGCCTCTATTTAGAATTTTCTATCTAGCAAAGATATCCCACAAAAGGAAAGCAAATTAAAATACTTTGGTAAACAAAATCTAAGAGAGTTTATTACTAAAAACCTCTAAGAAATGTTTAAGTGTGTACTCACTGGTGGCACAGTGGGTTAAGCAAAGCACTATGAAGCAAACCCCAGCCACTGCAGCACGAGTTCGATCCCTACCACCCACCAGGGGGGTAACCCACATGGCACAGCAGACCTCTCCTGATTCATCTGCTGCTCCCCTCAGCTGTGCACTTCAATGGATCTGCCTGTTCTGCTCCCCACTCTGTGTCTGGTGAATCCTCTCACCACCGTGCACCTCTGGCCTGTACCCCAGTCCTTGTAAGCATAAATAAATCTTTTATATATATATATTTATAAGAAATGTTAAAGGGAAATCTTCATCTTAAAGGAAAATGATACAAGATGAAAGCTTGAAGCTAAACATAGAATAAGAATACCAGAAACAGCAAAATCATAGATACATTTAAATGACAGTTTTCTTGTTTCTCAATTTCCTTAAAAGATAATTGTCTAAAGCAAAACCAACAGCATTATATTGTGTAATTTGTAATATTTGAAAAGAACTGACATAATAATGTCAGGTCCAAAAGGTCAAATGGAAGTTGACTGTTACAAGTTGACTGTTACAAGATTTTAACAATGTGTAAAGTAGAATAGTATTAATTCATGATAGATTGAGATAAATTAAAGATGCATGTGGAAATTCCTAGAGCACATCTCCTTTTCTAAATAGCACAAAGAGGTGTAGGTAAAGAACAAACATAGGAGACAAAATCAAATACTAAAAAACATTTTAAAGAAGAGAGGACCAGAGAGCAGATGGAACAAATGGAAAATGAACAATGAGATAGTAGAATTAACTACAGCGATAATTACATAAATACAAATAGGCTGAGTATGCCAATGTGAATTTTTCTCACAACTGGAAGGGTATAAAAGTCTTTGAAAAGTCACTTTCCGGGCCTCCCCAGTGGCGCAAGGGGTTGAGCTCACCAGGAAGGGGACCCACATGGCACAGCAGACCTCTCCTGTCTCCCCACTGCTCCCCTCAGCAGTGGATTTCAATCTGCCTGTTCTGCTCTCCACTCTTGTCTCTCAAGACGTCAGTGGAGATGCCTCTGACCTGTACCCCAGCTCTCGTATGCATGAAGAAAATCTTTTTTAAAAAAAGTCACTTGTCCCAGTCTCTGCCCCCTAAATCTGGCAGATCCTCAAACCTCTAATCTGCAGAGTATCTCACCCACACAACCTCCTTCCTGTTTTTCCACACAAGCACATGTCCACCCCTGGCCCTTTGCACCTACTGGTCCCTCTATTCCTCTGATGTGCTCGAAGCGCTGTCCTTACCTGCTTGGCCAACCCTGTGTCAAAGTGCGAATACACCTCACCACCCCAGCACACCTCACTCCTTCTTCCTTTATCTCCCTGCAACGCTGATCACATTCTATAAATTCTACCTGTATGTGTATCCCCGCCAAAGTGGAAGCTCTTGAAGCAGGGGGTTGTCTGCTTTGTTTCCTGTAGGTATCCACAACATATGGCATGTAGTAATTATGCCAAACATGTTCTGGAATGAATAAGTACACAGTGTTCAACAGTCACATAGCCCATGGCCACTGCGCAGGAAATGAAAGCTAATACTCTTTTCTGAAGTTCCCATGTAAATCCCGCCAAGCTCCTATCGCTCTGAGAAACCATCTCTTCCATCACCTCTGCTATTCATGTCAGCGTTTGCCAGGAGAGCCTTCTCGGTGACCGGCTTGTTCATTAAAATCATGCCCTGGCTTTTCTAGTGCATTCCAGGTTCGCAGAGGGGCCTCTGGCCAGGCTTGACTCCATTTGTCCGCCTCTCTTAGGAATACAAGCTCTCAGGGTTCCGGCTCCCCGTCACCACCTCCCCCCAGGCCTCTCACCATGACATTATATGTTTATATATGTTGCCATTATGTGTAAGGAGCTGGAATGGAAAGAAGGTAAATAGGACATCTTGATTCTAAGTTACATTTTCCCCTAGCGCAATTGAAACCCCATTCATTCTATTCTGGCTGCATTGATCGGTAATTTTCATTTTCTAAATTCAAATAAAACCTCTTGCTGGCGTCAAAGCAATGCGCTCCTGGATGTGACTTCACAGTTCATTTTAGTTTCATAGCTTAAAGACGTTCTGTTACCATCAGTCTTAAGTGGTAATTCCGCTTTTCCAATTAGATTGTGGGAACGAACCAGATAAATGGACTCTTATCCCCCCAGCCATAATCTCAGCCTAACCCATCAAGGCTGGGAGGAGACAACCCAGAAGCTCTTCCCTGTCATTCTGCTCCGGAGCCAAAGCCCTCCCCACTTCAGCCCCTTCGAAATGAGCTCCTGTTGGAAATGTCGTCGCGTTCTGGAAAGTTAAGTCAAGTGCCTTGAAAAGTTGCAGCTTCCACCATGATAAAGACTTAGACCAAGAAGATCTAGAACCGCTTTCAGCATCATCCCAAAAGGCGTCTCCTCTTGGCTTCTGCTTCACGCCCTCAACAGCAGCCCTGGCTCTGCCTGCACGTTGCTGGAGAAAGACCCTAGAGCACAGAGGACTCGCGGCCCCAGCCCACGTGGGCCCCACCGGGCGTCGCCTCCAGTTTCTGTTTCTGTGAAATGGACAGACACAGTCTCCAGCACACCAGGTGAGGGGAGAGTGAGGCCCACTGCACGCGCGACGCACCGGCCAGCTGAGCGCGGAAGGCAGCCCGGTGGGGGCAGGGCGGGGCCTGAGAACCCCACGGCCCTGCGGATGCCCACGGCGCCTTCCTTCCGTCATTCCCCCCGTCCCACCGAGGCCCCGTTTCTCTAGCAACAAGATGGCCATGGTCATCTGCTGCTGGGTACCTCTGTGCCAGCTGTAAAGATTAGGAGACAGTGTACGTGCGAGAGAGCATTGAAGACCACATGCACGTATTGCTGGAGTTGTTGCCAATATTCTTAATTGCTCCATTCAAATATGTATTTGGTGCATTCCACAGTGGCCAGGAGTTGAGGTGCAAAGTAGAAGCCAGTGAAAATGCCCCACAAGAAAGCAGGACGGAAGCACAGCCAGCACTGGGGGGCAGCGTGCAGGACAGACTCGCTCGGAGCTGACTTCCTTCCTCTGACCCTCTAGGGCCCGGATGGACACATGGTTGGGCTAGAATCTGGCACCACATCTTTCTCTTTTTGTGTGTATCTGCAAACGATTTTGTTTGAACCAAAAGACTTTCTGTGAAGTCCAGGTGAGATCCCCTTTCCTTGGTGCTTTATGAATCCAGTGACCAATTCTACTGATACTCAAGGTGCCTTTGACGGTGCATCTCCAAGCCAGTAGGTGGCGCTCACAGTCAACTACCTGGCGGAAGGCGGAGCTTTCCAGACCCCACCCCTAATCGGGCCTGAGACAGGGTGGAACTGGGGTGTCTGCAGGGGTTGGTGGAGAAGCCACGAACTTGCTACCTGCGGCTTCAGTCTGGACCTTGGTCTTTGCTCAGTGGATGCTCTCTGGAGCAGGACAGAGAATCTGGTTAAGTGCCAGCCTGTAAACCTCTCTCTCTCTCAGGTCTCCTTTTCTCACTCCCTGTATAAATCAATCCTGTTGCTGTTTCTCTCCATGTGTTTGCTTTTGGGTCCTGTCCTATGTTCTTAAGCAGGTGGGTCCTCACCCACCAATTGGCCCAACCTGATCCCCCCCGGGTTTGCTCCAGTTCAATGGCAAATGTGACTTGTCACACAGCAGGAAGAGCATACGAGTAGAGGCGGAGCTTGGAAAAGTCGCTTCTCCAAGTGTCTGCCCCTGGAGCCGGCAGGTCCCTGAGCTGCCAGTCCGCTGTCTCATGGAAGAAGGGGCTTGTGGGTCAGAGACCTGGAGTAGAATCCTGAGTCCTCCACAGAGGCGTGTCCATCTCACCTCCTGAGCATCTGTTTCCTCGCCTCTAAGTGGGAATAAGCCAGCGTAGAAGGTTCTAGTGAGGAACCAATGAAACAATGGATTGGACGCCTTCGAGTGAAAAAAATGTTCATTTCTTTTCTACCTCCTTTCCCTTCCTAAATTTGGGAGAATAATTCTGAAAAGGAAAAGGGTAGGAGTAAAACTCCCCAATATGGTAAAAGGCCCATAAAGGGGAGATGGGACTTGCTGAAAATAAAAGCCAAGCCCTGGAAGAGCTGCTTCTGGAATGCAGCTCCAGCCCCCACACGGCTTCCTCTGGCCAGACCTGGCCTCGCGTGGCCTCGGCTCCTCGCCCAGAGGGGGCCGCGACCCTGCGCCTCGTCTGCACTGTGCTGGCCGGCGAGGCCGTCGCGTGGCTGTGCAGCCGCTCAGACACAGTCTGAGGAGCTGGGGGTCCACGGACACCTGTCTCATTTGTCTTTTCGTTTGACCCATCACACAAACAGTCCAAGTTAGTGGATCAACATCTCTTTTACAGTGAAGGCCTGGAAACATTCTAAAAACATTTTCCAAAAAAAACACCTTCAGAAACCGTGACTGTAATTTCTTATAGTTTCTCGTTGCTTCTGAGGTCCTCACAGATGTTTGTGTCGTAAAGCCCAGCAGGCCTTTTGTATCAAGTCCAAGAAACACCAGGGTGACACAGGCTGAAGTGTGCGAGGCACTTGGTCTGTTTCCTCCATCCCAGCCCCGTGTGATGGGACGCTGGGTGTGTCTGAGACCACTGGGACCCCCACCCAGGACCAGACCACCCTATTGAGGGCACCTGTGCCCTCACCGCTGTCATTTGGCAGTGCATGCTGAAAAATACATCCTTCCCAAAGGAACCTTCTAGAGCACTTTCGAGAGCTCCTTAAAAGGGTAAGAGTCTCCAGGCAGCTGAGGAAAGGGACTAGGTAGGGGGGGCATGCACGAGAGAAGGAGGGCCCCATCTTGCAGGCATGAAGAGCCCCGAGCCCCTGGGAGTTGAATCCAGTTCCGTGGGTGCTGAGAGGGCAACAGTTTCTGTCTCCACCTGTTTCAGGGGGAGCCAGGGGCCTGGGCCCCACCGCTGCATCCTGGTCTCCCGGGTTTAACACGTGTTCTTAGGCCACTCGGAATCCTGGATAGACCTGCGCCGGCAGCTGCCTCATCACAGCCCTTCCCCACGAGCCCAGGGTCCATGGCCCACCATGGACATGACCGGTGGCCACTCGGAGGGCCTCAGCAGGGAGAGGGTGCTGTGCCCTCCAGGGTGCATCCCCCACCGGCCAGGCTGTGGGACACAGCCAGAGCCGCTGGCAGACAGGACCACGAAGAACTTAGCGTGACCGCCGGCCTCCTGAACGAGGCGGAAGCTGCAGACACGTTGTCCAGCCCAGCTCTGGTGCCTCGTGTGCGATTCCAAAGCAGCAGGAGGGGCCGCACCATGGGATGATGAGGCCAAGCAGATGCCCACCATGCAGGCAGCCGAGGCGCAGGCTGCCGTGCCAAGCCACGGGACACGGAGCCGCAGCAAGAGCGGGAAGCTGGTGGCGCTGGGCCACCGCGAGCTGCGACTTTGCGGGGGCAAGAGTTCGCACCCAATGGGGGACCAGCCCTGGGCGGCATGCACCTCTCGTCCTCTTCTAAAAGGGGAGGGTGGCGAGGGCCTGGGGTGCTGCCGCCCAGCACCCCAGCGCCGGCAGCAGCGGGGGCCCTGGCTCAGGTGTCAGCAGCGCTCTGAGGAAGCTGCGGGAGCAGAACTCACAATGTGACCGCGTGTGCTCGCCCCAAGTGCACGGCGCCTGAAGGTCAGGGAGCCCTCCTCGCGGCCACCCCTGACCGCAAAGCACACGCCGGGCGTGGCGAGTGCCCGGGGAGCTGGCCTCTGCAGAGGGAGGACTCCAGCCGGCCTCAGACTCCACCTGCCGGGCCACAGGTGTCCCTGGGGCGGGAACCCAGCAGCCCGTCCTCATCCCGGGCGCCTCTGACGCCCCCACCAGGCCATGGGCAAGCCCTCCCAGCCCCCGAGTGCTGTGAGACACCAAGTTCACGGGACATACAACCCACTCTTTGAATCACTGCAAAGCGGGCAAGTCTCGGTTGTCAATGCACTGGCTCAGCCGGGCAGCCAGCACCGCCGCCTACTTCCAGAATATTTTCATCATCTGCATAGAAACCCCACACCCGTCAGCAGCCACTCCCCGGCTCCCAAGACCACCAGCCCCATCCCCACCATTTGTCCAGAACCTTCTGGGTCTGCAGAGGTGGATCTGACAGGATAAGGAAGAGCCAAGGCTGCACCTCTGCTGGTGGGTCCAGTCACATTCAAGCCTCGGGGGCCGCTTTCAAGGACGGAGCCTCCAGGATGCTCGGTTTCTGTGGGGTCAGCCGGGGGTGGGGTAGGAGAGGTGTCAGCCTAGCCCCCCACGCTGCCACCACACTGGTCACGGTGTACTTGCTGGGGGCTTAAATAAAGAGGCCAGCCTGTAACCCCACGGGGCCGAGATCAGGCCCTGTTTCATGCACCTGCCTGAAACATCTGCCCACAAGGTCCCGGGAAACGGTGGTTGTGCGAGGAACGGGCAGCTCCGTAGGGTTTTGGGCATGAGCAGCAGATGGTCACTCGCTGCCTCTGACCCAGGGTCTATCATGGAGGTCAGAGAAATCAGAGGTTCCCAAAGGGAAGGAACCCGCAGACCCGCAGAGGAGAAGCCCTGCAGCGGCGAGGCGGGGTCAGGAGCGCCAGGTGGAGGGGCTTCTGGGCTCCACCCCGACCCGAGCCCGGAGGTCAGCAGCAGCCAGGGAGGCCGATCAGGCTCCCCGTGAGAAGCCAGGAGATGCGGGCGTGGCGCCCCCTGCTCGGCCTTGCAGCCCACACACTAAATGCTCTTTGCCCGCAGTCACCCCTTCCAAGGCTAAACTAAACCCAGCCCAAGAGGCAAAGCACCCACCGATGGGCACCTCTCGCTGTCCTCTTCATTGAGATGACAGGTGCGTAACCCTCCCCTGAGCAAAAAGCTGTCGCCATGGGAACCATGTAGGACGCCAACTTGACAAGTGACATTCAAACCAAGAGGGAGACAGACCTGACCCCTCCCCACACACTCCCGTAAGAGCCAGGGAAAGCACAGAAGACAGCATTCTGTCCTTTAGCTAAAGCACCTGCCTATTCTGAGCCATGAAATGAGGATGGCAGAGACGTAACTTCCGTCACAGTTTTCTATCAGGGGTGGAGGAAGCACCAAGCAGTCAGAGAGCACAGAGGATGGGCCGGCGTCGTTGCTGTAAGTCTCCTGCCACCGGAGTGCGGGCCAGTGTGGGTGGTCCACATCGGTGCCCTGGGTGCGAAGAGCCAGCTCCCTCAAAAAGAGGCAGCCCGACCAGTTAAGGGGGGCCCAGTGCAGCTTCTAAGGCTCTTGCGCAGGGAGCAGTGGCCCAGCGCAGGGGTGCACCCCCTTTCACAGATCCCACGAGCAAAGATGACTTTAGTGGGAGAAAAAGAAATCAGAAGAACGTTCTGTGGCACCTGAAATGGACAGGACGTGTCTCTTTCAGAGCCCATGATGAGGCTCTGCTGAACACAGCACGCCCGTCGCTCTGCCCATCAGGAGCAGAAAGGGCAGGAGAGACCGACCCAGCAAAGCAGGGACCTCCCCGGGGGCACTCTCAGGGGCCCACGGAAATGCTGTCATCATTTCAAAATCAGAAGAAAAATGCGATCGTAAGATATATCAATGCAGCTTGGATTCATAATGAAATTATGAATTAAAAATGTAATTTTTAATCTTTGCTTAAGAAGGAGACCCCAAACCATCAAAAGTGCCCAGGCCACGGAAGCCAGACCTCAGCGGCTACGCAGCCTAGTTGCCACTCTCTGGTCCTGCCACTCTCTGGTCCTCTCTGGTCTGCAGGTTCCAGCCTAGCAGGCCCAGCCCTCCGTTAGGACATGGGGAGCCGGACCAGGCCACCCCTGACTTGCTGGGTGACAGGGAGCAACTGACTGGTGCTGGCTGGTGCTGGCTGGCCTCTGGGATTCTGCCCTACTCTGCCACGTCCTGGCAGCGCCTCTCCCAGGTGTGAACAGATTGCACAGGCCTTTCTGGAAAATGTGGATGCTGACAGTCCTGCCTTCAGAGGCCGTCCCTCAGCCCATGAAGACCCTGAGCGCTCAGCCAGATCAGGCACTTCCAACACGATAGTGACACCCTAAGAAGCATGCCCAGGCCCTGTCCAGGCGAGACTCAGCGCCAAACCTCCAACCCACCCCCAAAGCCTGGCTGGCAAAGGGGTCAGGACCAGGACCCCTTTCCGAAGAAGGAAAGCCCCAGAAAGTCGCACAATAGATAGCTCCACAGGTCCAGGGGGACAGGCGAAGGGAACCCCCTCTGGGTCTCACCTCCGGCTGCTCCCACCCCGTGCTGCAGCCGCCCTTCTGCTGCTGCTTCCCCACAGAGGGTCTCTCCGCTTCTGGACGCGGGCTCCGTAATCTCTACATAACCTTTGCAATGCACCCGCATATTTCACCCCTGCCGATGAGCACTCCATTTTTTTTGTCATTCCAATTTCATTTCCTGGGCTGTGTGGACTGCGGGCTCAGCAGTCGCTCGGGTCTGAAGTGACTCCTGGGACCTCCTCACTGTTCTATATGCAAATGCCCTTGCACCTGGGCAGCCGAGTGGGCGCATAGACAGTTTAGTTATGCAAATCTGATTGATCGCCAGCATATTGCAGGAGCACGCGGGCCTGGGACACGGGCAGCTATGTTTCACTGGCTAAATTCCCGAAGAAGGGGGGAAAATTAAATGCCAGGCATTTTGATGCATATTCCCTTTCAACCCCTGTAGTGCAATAGTGTTTATTTCTGAATGTGTTCAACACTTGGGTTAGACATTGCTAATGCAATTTTTACGTTCGGGGTGTGTTATTGCTGAATTAACAGAAGGCTTGTTTTCGGTGTAAAAAGCCAGTTGCTGTGATGTCACAAGCACAATAGGTCTGTCGGTTGATTTGAAATAATTCCCCAGGCAAATGCAGTCAAGACGGTGTTAAAAAATAATTAGGTCCTTCGGCCTCGAAATGCTCACCCAAGTGGAGGGAGCAGTGTAAGTTACTCAGACTTTATTCTCTTCTACAACAAAAGGTAAAATAAACCACAGGGAAGCTGATTACCTATTGTCATCCTGTGTCGAAAGTGTTAGTCTGTTTCCCAAACACCGGGCTTGCCGAGGGGAGATGGAGCCCTAGCCGCAGCAGCAGCAGCCTGGGAGGAAATAAAAAACAATTTTTTAATCTCAAATCTACTTCAATCCACTTAAAAGAATAAATTCTGCATCACACACGTTGCATCCATGCATGTGGGGGTCTGGCTCTGGAGGTGCGTTCACGCCGCCTCCTTATTGATTTATAATCACTGATAAATAAGATACACCGATGGGGCACACTATTCCGGCAAAAGCAAAGGGTGTTTTTGCAAACCTCTTTCCCTACCAGCCCCCTCCTGCCACCGTGGATCAACATTTAAAATAAATCAGTGTGATGTGGAGCAGGGGCAGATGACAGCGTGAAGTGGAGGAGAGAAAGAATGCACTCCATGCTGTTTCCACCGGGATCCACCCAGCCAGGAGAAGCCGGGCGAAAACTGCAGCCCTCGTGAAGAAGGGAGCGGAAGGTGGGCGAGTGGTGGATTCCAGCGCGCGCCCATCGCGAAGCCACCGGAAGTCCACAATGCCCGCGGCCACTCAGCCCTTGGCTGACATCCGCTGCCCGCCCCAGACGGCGTGGGCAGCAGAGATGTGCACCCCCATAATTCAGCCAACCCCAAGTACCCTTATGGACACGTCCTGCACACGCGTAGATGCCTGTGTTTGGCCGCAGAGAAAAGCAGAGATTTAAAGGCATATTGTGGTCACGTCCGTCATTGCGCAAAAGCACGAATCCTTTGTTTGTCCCCCAGTTCCTGCTTTCTCACCTCGGGCCTGTGCACCCACACACACACGCGTAAGAGCACGTGCACACGCATACCATGCCGCACGCTTGCGCATGTGTGAGCGCCGCACATGTACACCTGTGTACGCCCCGCGCGCACCTACAAATACGTGTGCTCGCGTGAGCAGGCCCGTGGGCACACGCATGTCCACACAAACCTCTTTAAAAATGGCCATCCGACAAAGCCCAGGCAGAGAGGGTCACACACCGAATCGCCTGAAGAAGGTCAAGTCTGTTCTCCCCCCAGGACAGCCGCGGGCCCCTCCCACCGCTGATTAACAAAAGGGCTTCAGCACAGTGACTGACAGAATTCTTAATTGTATCCACTCATTCATGACAATTTGATTAAAATATTACGCCAAAGTCTCACCCCCTGTTTGCTTCGATCCTCCAAATCTAATTTTGAATTTTCAGAAAGGAGATTACCTCCACAAGCATGAGCAGGATGCTATTAACTTCTACTTAATCTTTATTACTGATGTGAATTTAACATATGTACAGCTTCGCTCTGCTCCTGTTGTTTTCCTCTCGAAAGTAACGTCTAGACGATATATGACCGGCAGGTACTCACGCTCTCGCGCGGCTCTTCTGCCTGCGTCCAGCTCGCCTCTGCAGCGGGAAAGGGGGCCGCGACTCCCTGCAGGCCCTGAATCAGGCCTCCACTCACCTGCCTTCCCCTCCACTCACCTGCCTGCCCGCCCACCACACCCTCCGTCTGTCTGAGGAGAAGACAAGCCCAGCACCGAGCTGGAGGCTCTGCAAATTTCAAGGCATGAAGCTAGCGAGCTCCCTCCCTGTGTGGCTGGCAAGCAGCAGATTCTCGCGAGCACTGTCCGGTGCAGGAGGTCAGAGGGGCCAAAGCGCTCCAGGGGATGGGCCCCGAAGTCAGCTCCTCGCTTCCGCTTCCGCTTCCGAGCCGCACTGGGGCCAAGCCTGCCCTCATCTCACTAGCTCATAAGAAAAGCAAATCAACCAAGAAGCAACATGAGAATAAAAGCATGGGTGTTGCAGCTTTGAGTTTCAAAGGATTCTGTTTTTTACCATGTCTTAGATTAATCCTTTTTCTTAACTTTCCCCTCGTGTACAGAGATGCCTGGGTTTATGATCAAGGCTTATATAAGTATGGAAAATTCTGGAATCAGAGCCACCAGCAATTGTTCCACATGGGGGCGGGGGGGCAAGTTGAAACCACAGCCACAGGGAAGCGAAGACATCCCTTTCTCCCACACTTCCTACTGTCTGTTTGGGTGGAGTTGTGTGCTCTCTAATGTTGAAATCTTCACACACACACCCCCACCACAGAAGGTGGTTCTTTTTTTTTTGTGGGGGGGTATGGTTGTTTTATTATTTTAAAAGATTTATTTATTTATGCACACAAGAGCTGGGGTACAGGCCAGAGCTTGGGAGGTGAGAGGACTCACCAGAGACAGAGTGGGGAGCAGAACAGGCAGATCCACTGAAACACACTGTTGAGGGGAGCAGTGGGTGAGGCAGGAGAGGTCTGCTGCGCCATGTGGGTCCCCTCCCTGGTGGGGGATCAGACTCTCACTGCTGTGCCGCGATGCTTCACAGTGCGGTGCTCAACCCACTGAGCCACCAGGGAGGTCCTGTTTTATTTTTTAAAGAAAAAATATCTCTTTAATATTTAATCTTCACCATCCAACTTACACCCTCTAGCCTGAGTCCATCCTACCCTCTCCGCCTCTTGTGATCTCGGTAGGTTATCAGTGTTCACTAGCTTATTTTTATTTGTTTTGTCCATTCGCCTGTTTTGCTTCCTGATATTACACATGTGGATGAATCATCCAGTCTTCATCTGTCGGACTAATTTCTCTTTGCATTATCTTCTCGGGTTCCTTCCCTGTTGCTGCACATGGCAAATTCTCGCCTTTCCTTCTAGCTGAATAGTATTCTACCGTGTGTAAAGGCCACACCTATCAGGGGGTCCTAAGGTTGCTTGCACATCTTCAGTGTTATAAATAAATGCTGCACTACATCGTGGTGCAGACAACTCTCCGAGTTGATGACTTCTCATAGATGTCCAGAAGTGGTAGTTCTATTTTTACTCTTCTGAGACTGGTTCAGACCAATTTACAAAATCACTGCACCAGAGCCTCCCTGGTGGCTCCAGGGGTTGAGTACCACACTGTGAGCCTCCCGTAGACACTGTAGCACGAGTTCGATCCCCAGCCAGGAAGCTGAGCCTCATGGCACAGCAGACTTCACCTGCCTCGCCCGCTGCTCCCCTCAGCACCATACTTCAGTAGATCTCCCTGTTTTGCTCCCCACTCTGTCTCTGGTGAATCCTCTCATCCCACACCTCTGGCATGTACCCCAGCTCTTGCACGCATAAATAAATAAAATCTTTTAAAAAGAAAGTAACTGCGCCAGCATTGGTGGTATAGTGGTGCTCATAGCTACCTCCCAGAATGGCTGCACCAGTAACACCCCCTGCCCTCAGCACCATGTGAGAGTTCCTCTTCTCTCCAGCCATGTCGGCACTTGACCTCGGGAGTCTTTTGTCATAAGCCACTCTCACAGGTGTGAGATGACAGCCTTTTGTGGCTTGAATTCCAATTTCCCTAGTAAGAAATGATGATAAATATTTTTTTTTTATGTCTGTTGGCCGTCTGTATATCTTCTTTGGAAAAGAATGCGTTTTCAAATCTTCTGCCCATTTTTTAACTGGGTTGATAGTTTTGTTGTTAAATTACATGAGTTCTTGCTATGCCTTGGATATTAACCCCGACCAGATGTGTGATGAGCAAATGGAGTCCCCCCTTCAGAAAGCTGTCTTTTTAGAGTGTTCATATTTTCTTCCACTGTACATTTTAATTTGATGTAGTTCCAATTGTTATTTTTGCTTGTATTCCCCATGACGTGAGGGCTCCCCATAGACATCCTCATCACCAGCGTCATGGAATTTATCACTTGTGTTCTCTTCTGTAGTTTTTATATCTGCGTCTAGTCCATCTCAGTGTATTTTGGGCATAGCGCCAGAGAGTGATCCAGTCACATTACTGTACATGTGACTGTCCCGTTCTCCCAGCACCATTGTGGAAGAGATTTTCCTTTCTCCATGGCCCCTTTGTCATATACCAGGTGTCAATGCACTGGCTTCCAGGTCTGCGCCATTGATCTGAGTGTCTGTTTACCCCATTGCTGTGCTGGCTTCACTGCTGTTGCTTTATAGTTTAAAGTTAGGTACTGGGGTGTCTCCCTTTTCTTCTACTTCCTCAAAATTTCTTTCCATTTGAGGTCTTCCATGGCTACCTATAAATTTTAGTGTTCTTAGTTCTAGTTCCTTGAAAATATCATTGGAATTTTGACAGAAATTACATTGAATCTGTATGTGGTAGAATAGTCATATAGTCATATGAGCGCTCCCCATCTATGGCTATGGAATATCTTTATCTTTCCATTTCTTCATGTCTTTTTCTATATCTTCTAACAGTATCTTATGTTTTCATTGTATAAATCTTTTATCACCTTTGTTAAATTTACTCCTAGATATTTCATTCTTTTTGACACAATTGTAAGTGGAACTGTTTTCATGATTTCTTTTTATTCTCATTTGTTATTTACATAAAGGTCTGTGACCAATTTTGTTACCTGCCACTTTCCTATTCTCTTGTTATCCCTAGTTAGTTTTTTGGTAGAGTTTTATAGTTATATATATATATATATATAGAAAGAGAGAGTTATATATATAAAATATTAGTTTTATATATATATATAAAATAGTGTTTATGTGTGTGTATAGTCATTTACAAGTAATGAAAACTTCACTTCTTCTCCAATCAGAATTCCTTTTATTTCTTGTCAAGTCTAATTAGTCCAAGACCTCTGACACTAAATTAAATGAAAGTGGTTATCTTTGCTTTGTTGCTCTTAAAAGAAAAGCTTTCGGTTTTTCATCAATGATTATGATACTGGCCATGGCTTTGTAGTATATAATCTTTACTATGTCGAGGTATAATCCTTAGGTACCCATTTTGTTAAGAGTTTTTATCATAAATGTGTACTATATCTTGTCAAGGGTTTTCTTAGTATCAGTTGATATGATCATATGATTTTGTTGATGTGGTGTATTGTATTAATTAAGTTGCATTTGTTAAACCACCGTTGCTTCCCTGGAATAAATCCCACTTGATCATGATAGGGCCCTTTTAATTTTTTGTTGAATTCAATTTTCTAGTATTTTGTTGAGAAATTTTGCACCTATGTTCATCAGAGATATGGGTCTATAATTTTCTTTCTCTGTGATGTCCTTGTCCAATTTTGGTATCAGGGCAATGTTGGCCACATAGAATGTATTATAAATTAATCTCTCTTCTCCAATTTTTTAAAAGATTTATTTACTTATGCATACAGGCACTGGGGTACAGACCAGAGGTGCAGCAGGTGAGAGAACCCACCATACAGAGTGGGGAGCAGAACAGGCAGATCCACTGAAACACACCACTGAGGGGAGCAGCGGGCGAGGCAGGAGAGGTCTGCTGCACCATGTGGCTCACCTCCCCGGCCGGCGGCAGGGATCGAACTCATACCACAGTGGCTACGGTCTGCCTCATAGTGCGTTGCTCAACCCTCTGCACCACCAGGGAGGGGCCTCTTCTCCAATTTTTTAAAGAGTTGGAATAAAATTGGCATAATTTCTTCTTTGAGGGTTTAGTCCTGAATTTTTTGTTTTATGAGAGGTGTTTTATTACTGTTCCAACGTCTACAATTGTGGTTAGCCTATTGAAATTTTCTGTTTCTTCCTGGTTTGATTTTGGTAAATATATTGTTCTAAAATTTTATAAATTTCTTCAAGATCATCAACTTTATTGGCATATAGTTGTTCTCTTAAGGTCCTTTGTATTTCTGTGGTATCTGTTCTAATTTCTCCTTTTCCTTTCTAATTCTATTTACTAAAGTTTTCCCTCTTTGTGAGTCTACCTAAAGGCTGGCCAATTTGTTTATCTTTTTGACGATAACAAAATTAGTTTCATTGATTTCACATAATTTTTTGTTTCATTTATTTCTGCTTTAATTTTTAAGTTTTCCTTCCTTCTACTAGTATTTGGCTTTATTTGTTCTTCTCTTTCAAGTTGCTTTAGGTGTGAAGTTAAATTGTTTGCTTGAGATTTCTCAGCGGACACGGCAAGCCTGTCACAGCCTGGAGAGGGGCAAAAAGCAAAGCTTCCCCTCCCTCTTTTCTCTCCAGGGCGCCCACCAACCAGGTCCAAGCCCAGGACCAGAGAGCAAGGGAGCCTTGACAGAGGTCTCCGATAGCCAGGCAGGCTGGCTCTGAGCAGGACAGGGAGAGGGCATCCAAAGGGTCAAAGGGAAGACAGAGAATTTAAGTGCGAGGGTGATGGGGTCCTTAGTCCATTTAGATAAAGCCCTTTGGCACTGAAATAAACAGTGGTCAGCTACAGGACCCCAAGTTAAGCCATGAGACGAGCTATGTTTCCAGGTATTTATGATTCACTCAGAAAGACTATGAGACAAAAATCTACCCCAACTTGAAAAGGGGTAATTGACCTCTGACTACAAGGGTTTCTGACCCATACAAATACCCAGTAAGTATTTGTTGATTAAAAATTTTGGCCAATCCTGTGAACCTAGAATTTAATCACATCACAGACCCTATAACCGAATAGGAGCTAGTTCTCAGCCCTGAAATATAGTTGTCAGACACACCCCTCCAGATCACCGCCCAGCCTTCAAGGTGGGTACAGGGACATCAGCGTGAAGACCACACTCCCAGCTTCCCTTGCAGCTAGGTGTGGCCATGTGACAAGTGCAGCCTCTGGGTTCTGCTTTATGGAGAAGTCAGCTTGTCTCTGCCACTTCCTACAGGCTGGCATGAGACATAATATTGAGCTAAGAAAGGGCAGAGCTGCAAAAGTGAAGGCGCATAGGTCCTCACCACTTAGCCACCATGCCAGCCCTCAACTGAACTTGCCCAGCCTGAGAGAGACGGCCCACTCTGTCGGGTCTCCACAAACAGACAAGGAGCTTTTACTAAGATATGTCTTCTCGTTGTCCCCTGTGCTTTGCTTGGACCATTCCCACTGCCTGGGGATGACCTTGACCCACCTTCAAGGCCTACAGCAGATGCTACCTCTGCTGTAAAGCCTCTTATATCTCTCAGCAAACTATAGGCAGCCCCCAAGCTCAGGTTCTCGCACAACATTCATTCCAGCCTCAGCTGAAGCTGCCACTGGGACAGCTAGGGCTGAGGCAGAGAAGGAAAAACCCCAAGGTGGTTCTCTCTGCTCCTTCCCAGCAGCGGCACATGGCACCCCCATTCTTTAACTCACTGGCCTCAACTGCAGCATGATTTTATCCCAAGAATCAGGACACAATCCACAAAACACGTTAAGTCTGTTTTTCAGCCCCCATCACAACACCTACCAAGGCCCAAGCCGGGAGCCAGGCACTGAGTGTCAGTCAACCTGATGTTTCCTGGTCCCAGGAAGACAATCGGGGTTTGAATGTTTGGAGGAAACGGAGCACATCTGGAATAAGTTAATTCCAGACAGTCTTCCCCAAATGGAGCATAGCCCAGATGCTTCCATGGGTTTCTTAACTAAAAGGTGAGGGTGTTCGACACCCCACCCCCCTGGGGGGTGACGCAGCCTGGACGAATCAGGAAGCCAGGAAATGCTGCTTGGTAAGGGGAGAATGCAAGGTCGTGGGGATTCACCCCCACAGGTGCCGCGCCATCCTGGGCCAGGCACTGGGTGCCCACCCTGACATTTCTCCCAGATGTTCAGGACCAGGGGAAGAGAAACTTCTGGAAGGAGAAACCACCAGAAATCCGATTCCCAGGACAAGTCAGAGCCCAGTTCCACCTGTGGTGTGAAGCCTCCCAAAGAGCAATAACCACCAAAAAGCTGAACTTTTAAGTTCACTTTTACCAAGTAAGTTCCTACTTGGTATGCCCATCACTTGCAGAAGGGACCGCAGGGGGGAGCCTTTCAATAGACTCTTTTTTTTTTTTACTCATTTACAACATTCACCTGGAAATTACAAGATAAAAAACTTTTCAATGTCTCCTGCTTCAGGAACCTTCCTCCACTTGGCAAACTTTGGATTGGTTCTGGAGCTGTTTTCAAGGGGATAAAAGAACAAATGGCATTTGATTTACTCGTGGGGCAGCTGGATGGGGCAGCTGGCGCTGAGGGTTCTAAGGGAGCTCCTGGGTCTGGCAGGCAAACCAAGGAAGGATAATCTGCAGAAAATACCTCAACCCCTGGATGACGGAATATTCCAAATATTTAGCAACCTGCAGAGCAAGCACCACTGTCTCTCTCGTTCACTTAGGGATCAGCGCTCTGTGTGCCTCAGCGGAGGCATCGACAGAGGCCCAGCTACACCTCCCTGCCCTCCCTCTGCAGGCACAGGCGACCCCAACCTCAGGTTGGCTGGGTGTGACTCAGCGACTCTCAGACATGTCCACCAGCACAGGTGTGTCCCTACACCTTTTTTTAATTAGCAGCTTTGTTGAGGTCTAACTTGCACACCTGTCTGAAGTATACATTTAATAAAATTCACCTGTCTGAAATACATATTTCAGCAGTTCTTAGCATATTTACAGAGCTTTGCAACCAACACCACACTTTCGTAATAGAACATTTGATGCCGGTAGATGTGGTGGAGAGGACGAGTGTCAAGGTCAATTAAAATGCCAAATGTCAAGGTCAGCCGAAAGGGAGTTTGGCAATAAGCAACACAGTTAATTCCACTTGGAAAATGAAAGCCTTTCAAAATGAGAAGTTCTCCTGTAATCAGAAGTTAGAAGCACTAGGTTGTACATTTTATTGCTGGAAACTGAAAAGATTCTAAATCCTGTCAAATCCAGCCAGCTTTGCCTAAAGATGGCACCTCCTCCTCACAGAATATTATATGGTCACTAATAATAACAGTTGTCATGTTATCAAGTTCTATGTAAAGATTTCTAAAATGGAAGTTGGGGGAAATAGTTTATGATATTATGTTCAAAGGAAACCAGGATGCAAAATTCAACAAAACAGACTGTATTCAAAGCTGGAAAGAGCAGGCAAAGGTGGATTATAAGTACACATTTTCTCAGACCTCTATCTGTTCACCCAGTAAGTGGCTATTTAAAGCCAGGCACAGGGTCTCCCTGGTGGCGCAGTGGGTTAAGCAAAGCACTATGAAACAAACCGGAAGCCACTGCAGCACCAGCTTGATCCCTGCTGCCGGCCAGGGAGGGGACCCACATGGTGCAGCAGACCTCTCCTGCTGCGCCTGCTGCTCCCCTCAGCAGTGTACTTCCTTTGATCTGCCCGTTTTGCTCCCCACTCTCTGTGGTGAATCCTCTCACCCCCCACACACACCTCTGGCCTGTACCCCAGTGCTTTTATGCATAAATAAATAAATCTTTAAAAAATAATAAAATAAAATAAAGCCCGGCACATAGCACAGCCCGCAGACGGCTGCCGGGGCCCTGCCCGCCCACCGTGCTCCGCACGCACCTTTCCTTCCTGGGGCGTGGGGTTTCCGTGAATGTAGCGCATCGCAGCCCCAGGAGAGCGATGAGCAGTCACTGGCCAGGACATTGAAGCGCGAACATGAAACTCAGGTATCTAATTGGGCCCGAGACCACTGAACACGGGCCCTCGCCCCTCACGCACTTGCGGCCAACTCGGGACACCGCTAGCGAGAAGGGCAGAGCTCAGGTGGCCACGCCGAGGAGGACAAGTGGGCCGTGGTTATTCTAAGCAGCAGCAATTCAGGGGGTCATTCGTAAATTCCTTTTCTTTTCAATGAGTGATCTGCCGTGCAGGTCACAGTCACGGGGCCTCCTGCGTTCCCCGACCTGGGCGCCGTGAGAGACGTGGCCCTTCTGTGCGCAGAGGAGACAACCACTTCCGCGGAGAAGGCCCCTCAGCTCCCTCTCACCCGCCCTGAGGTGGGCCGCCCGCCATGACCGTGATGCGAAGCGCCCCCGTCGAGAGCTGTTGTTAGATTCCAGAGCAGAGACGCGGGGAGCACACCCCCAGCTCACAGCTGAGGAAGGATGGCTCCCAAGCTGCTCCCCCCCCTCTGCCAGGCACAGCCTGCTCCCACACGATCGGATCCCCAAGATCTGCCTTCCCGGCCTGGAGCAGGAAGATGACGACTTGGAAAAGGAAGCGCTTCTGTTTGGAAGGAGGGCGCGTGCCGTGATGAAAATGAGATGCTGGCGGCACTGCAGTTTCCCGGGCGTGTTTGGTTTTTCCGAAAGTGTACACTGAGACCGAGCGTGTTCTCGAGCTCTCGGGGGAGACAATCTCGCGCTGCTCCGTCCTCTTGGTGGGCGCCACACGCTGTGACTGCTCTCACTTGTCCTTACAGACATCCCCGGCTGGTGGGCAGCGCGCGGGTACCAGGCACACCAGGACGAGGGGGCACCATCGACGGTGTGACTGCACGGCCCGCGGTGTCCTCTGGATGCCAAGAGCACCCGGTGGTTCCAAAGGAGAGGGGAGACGTCCTGAAGTTGGCCGCCGTTTGAGTCAAAGAGCTCATGTTTCGAGCTGCCCTGCAGGTGCACTCTGCATAGCAGCGGGCGTCACGCTTCCCTGCCAGCCTGAAGGACCTGCTGGACAGCAAAGAGGTGCTCAGCGAAGACCACAGGGGCTCATGATGCTGGTACTGGACCAAGTTCTGGGAAGCCCAGTCTGGCTTGTTGAAAGGAGGGAGCACATGCAAGAACTTTGCAAGCCAGGGGCCCTCCCTGGGGGCACAGGGGTTGAGCACCACACTAGGAAGCATCCGCAGCCACTGCAGCACGAGTTCGATCCCTGACCGGGGAGCTGACCCACATGGCACGGCAGACCTCTCCTGCCTCACCCGCTGCTGCCCTCAGCAGTGTGTTTCAGTAGATCTGCCTTTTTACTCCCCACTCTGTCTCTGGTGGATCCTCTCACCCCCACACCTCTGGCCTGTACCCCAGTTCTTGTGTGTATAAATAATTTTTTAAAATCTGAAAAACAAGAAAGAATTTTACAAGCCAAGCCCACGTTCAAGAACAAACTTCCTCATCAGGAGACTGTGGTCCTTCCTTTGGGGAAGCAGTCCAGTCGCACCCAAAACCTGCCTATCCTCCACCCCCTGGTTCATGCTGACTCCTCCTCTAAACGAACACCCCTGTGCTTTCCTGTCACCCTCATTCGACACTGGGAATCTTGGGGCTGGGGCTGGAGCTGGGTGAGCCCACAGAGGAAGACAAACACCTGGGAATTTCACCGTTGCGGCTTTGTCCTGATGGAGAGGAGCGAGCCATGGGATGAGTGTAACTGCTGAAGAAATAGCTGGAGGAAGACTGGAGTTTTCCATCATTGCTCCAGTGGGTTAAGCCAGGTCAGAGTCACAAGCAGTCATTAGGCAGGACTCAGAATGAAAGCACGCTCTGCCACGTTTAGAACCACGCGCAGGAGAAGCGGGCTACTTTGCGTGGGGGGGGATGCCCGTGCGCAGAACCTCACCGCCTCTCTCCAGCATGCTTTCTCAGACCCTGGCGAGCGCTGTGCACCCCACGTGTCCACACTGCAGCAGAGGACCTCCAAACGGTGGAGGTGGGGCCCCGCTGCGCTGCCAGGCCTCTGTGCCAGCTGTCAGTACAGAGGGGCTGCCCCGGTATCATGCTCGGACCCCTGGGTCGCAGTCTACTTAATCATTCAATTCAGTGCTCTGAGTCGCCCATTCAGCAGCACAGAGCAGGCACCGCACAAAGGCTCTGAGAGTTGGGTGCTCACCCCTGGCTGATTGCTGGGTCTTTCGGACGCCTGCCCTCCTCATCCTCCGCCCCTCCGCATCACAGCAAGAATAAGAGGGCCTCGGTGGGTCCTTGGCAAGCCTGCAACTTAGACTAATGACCAAATTGTCCCCAGGCCCTACAGCACACCAAAAAAGATCTTATCTTCCTCTTTGGGATTTGCTTTCACATGGACCTTATCAGCAAATGCCCCAGCCTGAGCAAGAAGGGGCTAAGCTTGAGCTGAGCCCTAGGCAGCCAGAGCGGGAGGCTGCAAAGGCAGAGAAGGGGGAGGGAGATGGAGGCCAGGGCCCCACGAACAGAAATTCTAAAGTTACCTGAAGAACAGCTTCTTCACTCGTCGCTGATCTTTCTGAAGCTACAGGAACCTCTGCCCGCACCTCTCTCCAGGCCTGGATCCCTCAGATGGAGACTCAGAAGCAGCATCAGCTAAACAGGAGCCACCCAACGGGGAAAGCTATTTAATAAGAATTTTTTGCTTGTTTTTTGCCTCAAGAAACATCTCGGGGCCCATCAGCGCTTCTTGATGCTTTCTCCATTATTATATAGAGTATTTTCATGTTTCGTTTCGTTGTCCTCTCGATGTTTCTAATGCTTGTCTCCCATGCTACAATTCTTAACCCTAAAAAAGAGGCAAAGAACCGTTTGGAGGATTCAGGGCCTGTGGGGGCAGAGGGAGCTTAAGATGAGCCCCGGAGAGGCGGGGCAGTGGTGAGGGTGGAGTGCTGGCCGGGAGCATCCCCACTGCTCGCCTGCGAGCCCAGAGGCTCCTGGATAAGTGTGTGGCTCCGGGTTCAAGTTCTACTCCGTGCTGGCTATTGGGCGACCTTGGCCAAGTCAGCCCTGCATTTACATCTCATAAGCTGTTGGGACGAGCAAATGCAGGCGGCATGAATGAAACAGTGCTC
This sequence comes from Galemys pyrenaicus, assembly GCA_019455555.1. Classification (NCBI taxonomy): domain Eukaryota; kingdom Metazoa; phylum Chordata; class Mammalia; order Eulipotyphla; family Talpidae; genus Galemys; species Galemys pyrenaicus. Next base: position 15,989,906 of record JAGFMF010011747.1, on the reverse strand, counting down.
GGGTCATAGGCAGCCGGCTGGCTGGATATGGGGTGAGGGGGACAGGGAACCCTAACTAGTTCACAAGGTTCAGCCTGGACCTTGAGGGAAGACTGGAGGGAAGCCACAGACCTGGACATGTCCCGTGTCCTTGGAGAACCATTTGGGATCCACCTGGGGGTGCACCTCCCCCCCATGCCACTGTTCTTTCTGCTGCTCTGCTCCCCCAAGCCGTGCCTGGACTCACCCATATGACCACCCTCTGCCCACTGGCTCCAGGTAGACGTAGCCATGGAGCCTGCCAGCGGGCAGTGGCTCTGTCTTTTGCAATGCCCAGAGTCCAGCTCTCTCCCAGGTGGGGAACCAACTCTGCCCCTTCGGGCCAGTCAGGGTGCAGGCTCCCAGCTGCCGCCAGCCCCACAGTGCCTCTCCACCCCATGCTTCCCTTAACATTTCAAACAGTCCCTTTATCTTTTTTTTTAAGATTCATGTATTTATGCACACAAGAGCTGGGGTACAAATCAGAGTCGCAGGAGGTGAGAGGAGTCACCAGAGACAGAGTGGGGAGCAGAACAGGCAGATCCACTGAAGTACACTGCTGAGGGGAGCAGCGGGCAAGGCAGAAGAGGTCTGCTGCACTTTATGGTTCCCCTTCCCTGGCTGGGGATCGAACTCGTGCCTCTGTGCACCAGATGCTTCACCGTGCAGCGCCCAACCCGCTGCGCCACCAGGGAGGCCCAGTCCCTTGATCTTTGCTGACCTCACGTGACTGTTCTGTCCTGCCAGGATCCCCATGTACTCCCAACACGCCTTTCCTGTCCTGCCCTGGAGCTCTCAGCTCTTCCACCATGGGAGCAGACCACGGGCACACCCAAGGCTTTTGATCCAAGAGGCTAGAGAACTCTGAGGAGGCAGGAAGGAGCCGTGTGCCTGAGAGCAAACTCAGTCACTGGCCAGAGGCCGCTGGGGCAGAGGGAGCAGTTTCTCCCTGGACTGCCCTGAGTCTGGGGCGGCCGTAGCCTGTGAGCCATCAGGGAGATGCAAAGGAGCTGGGGCTTCCAGAAGTTTCTGAGGTTTGCGGCAAACCTGAAACAGCAGCACCTGGTGGCTGGGGGAAGCAGACAGGGTAATTTTCCTTATGAAAGAACAACAGCAACAACAAAGAATAAGCTCAAGGAATTGGGCAATTATAACCAAAAGCAAACAAAAAACTCAACAAGACCAAAAAGCCAAAATAAACCAAAGGGACCATGGTGGGGAGGGGAAGGAGGGGAGGGCAAAGATGGGGATGAGGGCAGAAAGAGCACAAGGGACTGAGGTGATGGTGCACGGGTGGAATGGTGGTGGGTACTCCCTGGGGAATACAAACGATGTCAAATATAATCAGTAATAAAAAAAACTAAATAAAAAGAAAAGAATAAGAAGTGGAAGAGGAGGCCTGGGCCTCGGACTAGAGAGTGGCCCCTAACATGAGGATGACCCAGCAGAAGAGGCAGGTGGCCTCCTGCCACAGAGCAGGCGCTGGAGCAAAGCACTGGGCGGTGCTTCTCAGGGGCTCAGGTGTGCCAGGGAGGGGCCTGGAGGAAGCGAGGTTGGCCAAAGGGAAATGGCCCTGCTTCCCACAAGCACCCGCGCTGGGAGGTTTCCCACCCTCCCGGTGCCCCCTCCACACAGCATGGCAGTGCCAGCTCCCCCCCCCCCACCCTGCCTCTGGTCCCCACATGGCAGCTGCGTCTCCATTCCCATCCTCACCTCCTTCTCGCTCAGCCGTGAGAACTGTAGTCTCAGCCATGGGCTCAACCTCTGTCCCTGGCAGATCCCACCTGCACCCACAGCCTGACCCAGGACCCCCCTACCCAGGAGCCTCCGGCCACCGCGTGGACCCCAGGCCCCTTGGCCAGATAGACAAGCCCACTCTCACAATGTCAGCTCCACCCCCACACGCTCCAGTGACAAATGAAAGCCTAAAAGTGCTCAGCCACCCCCAAAGAGCGACTCATTTGCTTCCATATCCCTAGAAGGATCAGCCATTATATTTAATGGACTTTGATACTTCTTATTGTAGTCTATAAAGGCTATTATTAAAATGAAAGATTGTTACAGTTAAGTATCCCATCCTCTATACTTTTTTTTAAAGCTATCCAGTGCGATTGCTATCAGAACTCCTAAGTTCTTTTTGATTATCTATTGGCATGGGCTCCTAAGGAGCGGTTGTAAAGATTTTATCGGCCTCGTTTGTCCCCTAGGCTGCGAAGGTGTGCAAGGTCACCGGCGTGGCCGCTGGCGGGAGGGGGCGGGGCTGGCCGTTCTTCTCGCCCAGTGGTCAGACAACACCCTTATAAGCGCGTTGATGACCAGGAGGGACGGCTGGACCCTGCAGCTTGGAATCTCACCCTGCACTGTAACCACCCTGTTTGCAGGATTAGAAGTCATTAATTCCTAGAATTGTTCTCTGGAGCATAAGCGGCAACAGCTGTAGCTCTGCTCGCTGCCTTTCCACATGGACTCCCCTGTACCAGGACACTGGGGTACAAACCCAGTCGGGGGTGGGAACCAACAACCTGCATAGACAAACGGACGGACGGACAGACAGACAGACAGCTCCCCCAGAGCTCTGGGGGTCTCTCCCAGGACCTCGAGTCCTGAGGGGAATGGCCTGGGGGTCTGCTTCCTGCACGCCCGTTTGTTCTAGTCACAGAGACCCTGACCTCGGCCCCTGGCCTCACGCTGCTCACGTCAGCCTCTGCCAGCCTCAGGGCCCACGCCTGACATGAGGGACACCGGTCCCCTCCAGGGGGCTTCAGCCCTTAAAAGCACAAATAAAACAGGTGCTGGTGGGGTACAAGCCACACAAAGCATAAGCACTCCACAAACTAACAAAGTCCCCCCGGGCCAGGACCCAGCTTTGCTAAACCTCACAGTGTCAAGTGGTTAGAGGAGAATTATGAGTTTCTCTTTAAAAAAGCAATCGTCAATGACTATTATGTTTAAATAGCATTGATTAGCTTTTAGATCAGAGATTTTTAAAGACCAGAGCAAAAATGGCGTATGACCTCAACACCCAGCTAACCCCAACCCGATACAGAGATGACGACGGGTGGATGCGAGGTTGGCAAATGAGGTGCGTGGACCTTAAAAATCTTCAAATAGTGCAGAAAAGAATTAAATGGAATGCAAAAATCTCTCTCTCTCTTCAAGCTTCCCCCAACCTGATCATCTCCCCCGAAAGCTCCATTTTTCTAACAGTTCCATGTGTATCTCACCAGAAAAACAATTTTTTTTACACTGATACCAGCATCTATACGAACATATGCTTACTCAAAGGGAAACATAATATGTTTGGCTTTCTCCAAAATTTTTCAAACATACAGAAAATAATATAACAGAATTGCATGCATGTACCATCCAGATTTAAGATATGTTTGCCTTATTTTATTTGTTTCAGATCCAAGAAAGGAAGGAAAGAAGGGTGAGAGGGAAGGGAGGAGGGAAGGAGGAGAAGATAAAGTGAACGTCAGAGACACAGGAAGAATCTTGTCCTATCTTGTCCCTTCCACAGAAGTTGCCCCTAAAGCCTGGTGTGTGTGATTCTTACACCCACGTTTGTAGTTTTATTACATGGTTTCATATCCAGAAGCAATATATGTTATGGTTTAATGTTTGTATGTCTAATATTACGTGAATTGAATTCATCTTCCTAGAAGTTGCTTTCCTCAGTTAGCATGTTCAGAATCATTTGTCCTTCTTGGTGCAGAGAGATGGGGGCTATTCATGTTCATTGCTTCATAGTATTCCATTGTAAACAACACCATAGCAAGTTAGCTCATCTCCTTCTCCATGGATGGCAACTGACAATAAGGATGTTTCCTATTTACTTATTTTTTTCTTTGAAATTGCAAACAAAATCATTGCTAGAGCTCTTTCCATGCTATCAGTTTTTGATCATCTGAAGAGAATTGTATTGAATGGCTATGTCATCGTTTATTGGACCAGGTCCCTGCTGATGGTCACTCATGTGATTTCATGGATTTTGCTCTTATAACCAATGCCCCCAAGGAATTGCTTTGTAGTCAATTCTGGAAGTATTTCTAAGACTACATCTTTAGAGAAAATTTCTTTAAAAACAGAAAAGCTGAGTCAATGAACATGCACAACATGTACATTCAAAACATTGATACATCTAACGGCATCATCCTCTGAAGAGTTTGCAATCATTCTCGTTCCAGACTCTCCAAGAGAGGGCCTGACTCTCCACAGAGAAGTGCCCCTCAACATCCTTGGCCCAGCACAGGTGCAGGTTTGCTTGAGAGGAGCGCTAAGTTCCCTCCAGTGTCTGATCTTCGGCAGCCAGCGGCCGGGAGGTGCTCTGAGAGCTGCGCGGGACTCTGTGGTGGGGCTGCGCAGCTGAGGCACTTCCAGGCACTTCTGCAAGAGCGGTAGCTGCACGGTGGACTCCGGACACAGCCCGGCATGAGAGGCTCACTGAGGGCAGGAAGAGGACTGGCCGGCAGCGGTTCTGACCGGATGCTATAAACGTTATCTTGTCAACGAAAAGTTTAAAAAAAAAAGTTCCATTTCCCCATGCTGTTTCTGAAGAGCACTCATCCTCGTGGGCCCCAGCTGGGCTCCCGATAGGGCTTTCCGAGCCACACTCGTGCCAGAAGGGGCCACGCAGGCGCTGGCACCCCCAGCTCCCCCCGGCGAAAGGACTCACCACAGCGCACAGCGCCGGGGCATGCGGGCGCCCACCGCCTCGGAGGGATTTGGCCCCGTCTAGATTCCTAAGCGATAGGTGTCTGGACGAGCTCGAAAGCTATTTCAGCATCTCTCCCACTTGTACTTTTGCAACCTGCTGTGGCTGGAAGTGGCAAAGCCCAATTCGAAGTGGCTTAAGGAGAAAGCAATTGGTGGACTCACACGAAGCGAAGAACCCAGGACTGGAGACTCTCGCCGGATAGAGGAAGAGGACGAGACTTGGGAGGAAGGAGCGTGGCCAAGGAGTTCTCGCGGAAGAAGGCTCGGAGCTGGCCCATGGTCCGTTCAAGCGGACGCTCTCGAGGTTTCCGGAGAACAGGCGGCCTCAAGCAAACCGAACAGCTGCCCGCGCTGTCTGGGAAGGGGCGAGTTGCCTCTGTCACTCCGAACCCTGGGAAGATTCCGTCTGCGGAGAATGAGGCGCATCCCCCGCGAGGCCGCGAAAGGACCGGAGCGCTGAGCGGCCAGCACAGGGACGCAGTCAGGAGCCCGGTCTCTGCCAACCCAAGAGCTGGGAGCTGGGCCCTGGCCGCCCCGAGCGCCCCCTGCTGGCAGGTCCCACGCTGCCAGGCCCGACCAGCCAGGTAGAAAGAGGCTGCAGGCTGAAGAGCTGAAGACCTGGGGCGGGGTGGGGGCCACCTGCCCAGCTCCCGCTCCCTCTCTAGCCTCGGTCCCCTGCTCCTTCTTTCCTTCCTGTCCAGCCGTTTTTGTCTTGATCCGCAAAGATATTGAGACTAAATCAAGCGCTGGCACCATCAGCCCGTCGGAGACCTCAGAAACACTTTCATTCACTCAGCACCAAAAAGCCAGCACCGTCTCTGCCACATGGGCCCCTCATTGCCTTACAGGTGATCGCCCTCACCCCAGCGCTCACACCAGGGGTGGGGCGAGTGGGCAGTCTGGGGCTGGTGACTATCAGATCCATGAGGGTCGTCCCCACTGCTGGCGCCGGAGTGCCGCTGGGTTCCCAGCAAGCGGACCGCACGGCCTTGCCCCGGTCCGCCCGGCACCCGCACGCCCAGGGCGGCCCCATATCCGTATTTTAAAAGGGGGATGTTGAGGGAGAAAGGCAACACAACAGCATTTTCCAGCCAATCAAAATCAAATTATACCTGAGCAACATAATTAGAGTTTAATGAGTAGTTTTATGTTTTGCTAATCAAATCACCATATTGATGGGGTTTATCCGCAGAAATACAATGTTAATTACTAAGGAATGATAAAAAAAGAATTAATGCAACTCCAGACACAACATCCCACACGACCCCGCGTGGAGGACGGGGGCTGGTCATCTTGCCGCCAGCAACCCCGTACACGTGGCCCCCAGTGGCGGGAGCTGCGGCTTTGCCACCGGCGGTCAAACATGGTCGCGGGGGCGATGCGGAGGCTCCTAAAGGGGGCAGACTCCATCCCTGGCCTTCCCTTCAGGGAAAGAATCTGAAACATCCGCCGGCCCCGCCTCTGAGGGTCCTCAAGATGGAGGTCAAGACCAAGAAAGACGGGCCTCCCTGGCGGCGCAGTGGGTTAAACAACGCCCTTTGAAGGAGACCACAGCATAGGTTCGATCCCCGGCCAGGGAGGGGACCCACATGGCGCAGCAGACCTCTCTGGCCTTGCCCGCTGCTCCCCTCAGTAGTGTGTTTCAGTCGATCTGCTGTTTTGTCCCCCACTCTGTCTCTGGCGAATCCTCTCACCCCCCACACCTCTGGTCTGTACCCCAGCTCTTGGATGTATAAGTAAATAAATCTTTAAAAGAAAATCAAGAAAGACCAAATTTATCTATTTTTTTTAAACAGGAGCCATGGTTGCATTTATTGAATATTTGCTCTATACCAGGTACTGAGTCATCCAATTTTATTTTACAATATCCCAGTGAAGTGGATAGTATTGCTCCCAATTTACTGGGGCGTTATGCAAGGAAGAGGGAAGGATGGGGATAAAGAGCCGAATCCTAACAGCCTCTGATGTTAAGTGGGCCACATCCAGCTCATCCAAAAGAGATGAAATGAGGGCTCCGGCGCAGAGATGTGGGCAGCTGTGGGCCTGGCGCTGCCCTTGAAGAGATGTTTCCAGTTAGTGCTTCCCGAGGCAGTCACCTGTGTGCTCTCGCCCTCCCTCTGGGCTGCCTGCACAACCTCACTCTGGACCTTTCTCCCTGCCTGGATGCCCACAGTGCCACTCTCTCTTCCTGAGGCAACACCACCCACGATGAGAAGGGAAGCTGGTTGAGTAGATAAGTCATAAATCAAGTGAATGTAAACCTCTCAGACTTCGAGTTTTTCCTCTAAACCCTTAGACATAGTTTTCCCTCATCTCCTACAGAATGCTTACGGGAGTCCCAAACCACGTGACCCGCCGGCCTGACTGACAGCGCCGCGTGCCGGGCGCCATCTTCCTGAGCACAGACCGCAGGGCCTGGAGGAGCTCAGGTGCCCGACCTTCAGCACGAGACCTGACGCGTGCAACGCGAGGCTTTGCGTCCACAGAGCAGGCGCGCTCACACTGCTCCCACCATCTCACAACAAGCCTGCATCCCACTGAGGACTCTCCTCCCCCACGTGGCGGAAACAGAGGCCCTTGAGCTCGCACCTGGGAGCGGCAGGGTCAGAACTTCACTGCTGCGGACAGCTATGGGGAAAGCGTCGCTTTGGAGGCGTTCAGGATTGGAGGGGCATCTCACAGTATAGCTACACTCGGCCCCCCCCCATCTGAGACCCTCCACCAGGTGCCTGACTGGCCACCCCAGACTCCTAACTCCTCTCCTCTCACGGTCTCCTCCCCACCCTGCTAGATCTGTTTCTGTCCACAGTTTCTTCGCTAGGCATCAAGGATGCCCTTGTCTCCCCAACCATGTGACTCTCCTGAGAACACCTTTTGTGGTGTGCCAATACCAGACTTCCCCCACCCATCCTGGGCCAGATCATTCCACCTCCTCCACCTATTTCCCTGAAATCAGGTCTCAGCCTCACATCTTCTCAGCTGCCCCATTATAATCCATTCTTTAGCTGTGTAAGTGGTCATCTAATGACTGTTCTTCTGTCAGGTCAGAACATTCTAGAAAGTCAGTAGTAGGCACTCATTGTAGTAGGCACATGTAGTAGGCACTCAAAGAAGTGAATGAACAGTTGAATGAAGAAACAAATCACTTACTGAACCTCTCCTGAGTGCCAACCCTGTGCCAAGCCATCCCACATGTAGTATGTACTTCAGAGGGAGGACCGTGATAAGGATGACCCAAGGAAAGCAAATAAACTGTAGAACCCAAAGCATGACGTGAAGCGTACCTAATGCATTTACCTATTGTAGTTATTGCCATCATTGTTATTATCATTATATTGTCTCACTTAAATATTTCCAGCAAGCCTTTTCATCTCCGGTTTTATCTCCATTTTACCAATGAGAAAACTGAGGATCAGAGAGGCCAGGTGTCTTTTCTAATGTCACACAGCTGGTAGGTGTAGAACAGGGATCTGACTTGGAATCCAAGGCCAGGTTTCTCTAACAATAGCAAAACCATGCCTTTTGCCACCACCATACCAGCCCACTCACCAAAGTGGCAAGGAGCCTGGAACTGTGTTGCTAAGCTGGTCTTGGTATAGGACCACACCTGAGTCCTCACTATCCCATCTTCCCACCAGCTCCAGACTCACCATGATGATGGCAGGGGTGGCTTCTGGACACAGAGCGCTGTCCCCTGTGACCCGGCCCATTTGTCCTTGTCCGGCTGGGCTACCAGGTGCCCATCTTTGCTGAAAGCTTTGAACCCCAGCAAATGTGCACAACACTAAGTAAATACAAAGTATGATGTCTACCATCTCCAGGAACATTTAATGGCCACCTGCTACGTGCTAGGTCTCTCAGATACTAGAAATTAAAAAATGAACACTCAGGTGCCAGGTTCCTCTTGGAAGCCTTCTTCCCTGTGCCCAGCGCCACTTGACACTGCAGGAAACCACTTTTCCTGAGGTCTCATGATCTCTAGGTTCCAGACAAACTGAGCCAATGGGGGGCATGGCATAAGCTGGAAGGGTTGCACTATGGTCAGTGAGGCCTTGTGCAGAGGACGCAGCTCGCTGTCCCTGCACTCCTGACCCACAGAGAAGATGCAACAACAAATGTGAATTGGCTGATTGGCTGACAGTGTTCATTGGGGACGTCTTGTGACAGAGCAACAGAAAATTGTGACAAACTTGAACACACTGGGGTGGAGAAGGACAGGGTCAAGAACACAGCCGAAGATCCTGCTGTGAGATTACCAACTCCCGTTTTCCTTCTCCTGGGCAGATAACTACGTGACACCGAGTTTGCTAAGTGAGGCTGAGATGGAGAGATCTGAATCTCAAGACACTACATGAATGACTGCCAGCACCACTCCTTGCGACTTCGCCTGAGCGAGAAATAGACATTCCTCGTGCTGAACCACTAAGGCTCGGGAGTCCATCTTGCAACTCTGACGCACCCCTCAGTAACACGAACAGGAAGGTCAGTCACGGGCACCGGGCGCCCGCCAAGTGCCAGACCCGGCTAGACAGGGCACGGCCATCAGCTCGCTCACGCAGACATCTGGTCAGCCTCGTAAAGCAGGTTTGGCCCTTCCACTGTACACTTTACAAGAGTGAGACTGTGGGGGTTCTGCCTCCAATAAGTGACTCCAAAGTCAATGGGATCTCGAAAAAGACATGGCGCTCGCCAAGTAGGAGAGAGAAAAAGGACTCGGGATGCCAAAGGAAGGACAGTGTCCACCTGATGTGGGCGATGCACAAGTGCTCCAGGAGGAGAGAGCCTCCGAGACGGTCTTTCAAAGACGGGCAGGCTCAGAACAAATCAAAGGCGGACAGAATACTGGCAACAGAGGAAAGAGCTGGAGGACCCGACTGGATGAGAGAGGTGGAAGCCCAGTTTCCCCACAGTGTGGGGTATAGTCATAGACCAGGGGGTTCAGAGCTGGAGAGAGTCTGTATGGGTTTGAGTCACGGAAGAGCCTGACAGTCAAAAGCAAAAGTAAATGAAGGAAACTGCACTGTCAATATTAAGTGCTTTGCACAGAGGAGGTGTGGAATCACAACTGTACATCAGCAGCCTAATTTAGCATAATCCTATGTAAGCATTCTTTCTTCTCATGCTTAAATAGATGAAAATAATAACCCGTAGTTTTCTTCCTTATAGTTAGCGGGATTTAGCAGAGGTGTTTTCAGTAATGAAATCCCTTTCTAAAAGAGCACAGGAGAGTGCACCTATTCCATGCTCGTCATGGGGCCCCATGACTGATGGCTAACGGAGCCGCACCTGTGAACACGTGTACACTTGTGTCCATGTGTGCAGGCTGGATAGACATACTGCAGCCTGCACGGGCCCACGGCCTGCCTGCACACCTGCACACGTGTCTTGGCAGGTGGTGGCGATGCCTCTTGAAACGCGGCTCTCCCCCAATCACGTGAGGGACGATTATCTCCTCTGCATGCCAAGTCCCTGCGGTCTCCGGAGACGTGTGCGGTCTCTTTTTCATCAGCAGCGCCCGCCAGCCCATCCGTGCCCACAGCAGGGCAGCACAATTTCAGGGTCTGAGAAGCAACGGGGCCAGGAACCGAGAAGAGCTCTGAAGGGGAAGGTCGGGAGGGCAGCTGCTGTCCCAGTTCTATTCAGTCCCCATGCTCGTGTGGGCCCTGCAGTGGCCGTGCCGGGGGGGAGGTGCCTCCAGGCTGCCCCCACCCAAGGGGATCAGGAGGAGGCAGGCGTGAGTTGGAACTGCAGACAGCGATACGAGAGCCGATCATGGCTGGGTGCACCCCGCTCCCCAGTTCTGCAGAGGTGGCCTCAGAGGCTTGTTGGCCCCGCTCAGGGGGTCATCGCAAGATAGCTGCAGACACCCACATCCCAGCTGTCTGCCCGCTCAGCTCCCGGCTCCTCTCTGAAAATGTAGCCCCCAGCCAGGGAGAAGCTAGACTCAGGAATGTTCAAGACACAGCGAAAGGAAGCCAAGCTTTGCACACGGTGTCTGGATTCATGTCTGGATTCAAATCCTGTCCGGGCTGCTCCAACGTGCCCCGGCACTGGAGCGGGGGCTTTGCCCTCTGTGAGTGCTGCAGAGACGGGGAGAATAAAAAGGGACTGATCATTTATAAAGAGCCTGCCATGTAATAAGGACTCGGTAAATAGTGGCTGTTCGTCATATTTTTTTTTTTCCAGAGTGAAAATTGTGTGTTTAAATGATATTGCTAAAATACCCGGGGTCTTTGGCAGGCGCTTCAGGAAGGCAGGACTTCTGGGCAGGGTGGGGTCTCTTGATCGTTTGGACCTGAGATGAAGCATCGGAATCGTTTCAAGTGCAGAACTGACAGAATACCTCAGCGCTCCCTACCCACTTTGCGCCGACTGCAAATCTGGTAAGAAACGCGCTCTGCCCTCATCTGAGTTGTCGGGAGAACGGCAGGCAGGCCGGAGACCGGGGTGTGAGCAGGACAGCCCTGGGCTGGTGACACCACGAGCCTGATTGTCCCTGGGGGCTGTTGTTGAGTGAAAAACAATGTCCCAGCCGCTCTCGGATCCGGCCCCAGACCCCACCTTGTCGGCCGGGACACCCCAAGAGCCTGGGGTGCAGGGCTGTTCCCCGCGGGACTTGCCTGTGAGCCGGGCCACTGGGCCTGGGAGACGAGGTGGGTCTCTGCTGGACAGCGGCCCGCCTGTGATGTGAAGACCAGCAGCTAGGAGCAGTGCGGGCAGAGAGGCAAACCGTGTATTCCACCAAGGTGCGCGGGGGTGACCTTCTAGACGTCATGGAAGCTTTCTGAGGCCCGATTTGCTCTTCAGGAAAACCCACTTGCCAGGCTTGCAGAGGTGAGCAGGGTCTGGGATGCCCTCTAGCCTGCGTGTCACACGGAAACCCTTAGCTCCATGAACATGAGCGTGCCTGGCCGAGCTCTGGAAGGGGGATGGCCTCACCCCTTAGACCAGGTGCACCTCCGAAGGCAAACAAAAAGGCACTAATCCCAGGGACTTCCCAAGCATCCCTTAGCCGACCGTGGGCACTTTTGGCCAAGTCTCCTGCTGCTCGCTGCATCTCTTTGGGGTGACCTTTGCAAACAGACATGGGGTGTCTGATTAGTGCATCCCATACCTGGGCTGACTGTGGCCAGGACCAGAAAGTCCTGCTTTCTCCCTCCCTGTCCCCTTCTGAATTCACAAAAGGGTGTCAGGGCTTCATTTGAATATCCCAGCCATTTATCCTGGGCACTAGCTGCAGGGCTGCTCCAGGCCTTTGGGTGTTTTGAATACATTTTAAGGATCATTGCAAATTTGATTGCCATCAATAAAATTGCAAACAATATAATTATATTTGTTTGCTTATGTCTAAATAGGTACACACGTGTGAGATGTATGCTAATATCAGCAAACTCGCAAGCATATACATAGTCGTGTTTTCGGATGTATAGAGATTCGCATCCACACAGCACACAAATGCACTTATATAACTTGCAAAAATAATCTACTTCTTCTGTGCTATACCAGAAAAAAAAAAATCAAATCTAAGCACGGAGGAACTGAAAAAACTACATGTATCATTCACCTGATTTCAATTGTGCCTCCCTTTGAACCTCAGCCAAATCATTTTGTACATTAAAAATTGGTCAGGGATGATAAGATTCCATTTTCATGGTTGGTAATGCAGAACCAGGGAAAGAATACAATTACAGACCCCTGAGTAAACTCTGCGAATGTCAACTTGATGTAAATGATCAAGTGTCGACAAAGGGGCTGGGGAGGGAGGACCAGGAGAGGAAAAGAGCTGAACTCCTACAGAGAGCAACAGACAGACAGACAGAAAGAGCAAGAAGGAAGAGAGGCTTTCTGCTCAGACCTTCCTGGAACTCAGCTGCCGGGTTTTTGAAAGCCCTCGCTGTGGGGCTATTCTGGATTGCTCCAAGGTCTAGCTGCTAGATGCATGTATTTGTGCCCAAACATGTACTAAGCACCCACTTGGGCCAGCAAATGCCAAAGAATGGGAGTAAAATAGGCTTGACCTTACGGCTCAGATCAATCTTGAAGGATTTGCCACGGGAATGGGACTAGGACACGCTGGCACACGGCGCCCACACACCCAAGTGCATCCAGACAGCAGAAGCACAGCCAGCTCAGCTGACGCCCCACTGCCACCTGGACAGAGAAGGCAGAGCAAAGGACAGGAGAAGGGACCAGGGAGCCGGCCCTACCCCAGGAGGCCCTGTTCCCCTCCCCCGCCCATGCGGCTTCATGCCTCAGGGCAAGCAAAAGGTTGATGAGGTCAGATGATGGGACTTAGGTTCCAGGCATGCAGAGCAGGGACTGCTTCTCCTAAGAAATGCAAACTCGGTTGTGATGGCCGTTACCCAGACCTTGAAGGGCTGCTGAGGGTTGGGCCACTGTGAGTTAAACTCCTGGAGGGTTTCAAAGGTGAGACTAGTGCAGCAGATGGAAATGGCCAGGAGGGATTTCTGTGCGGTGCAATAGAGACAGGTTCCAGCATTAAATGGAACTGCTTCGTGAAGTAGTGAGCTCCCCACCACCTTAGGTAAGACAGGAAGCAGGCAGATCCCTCGTTTGGGACATTGTAGGGAGACTTTACGCATTGGAATGGAATGGTGTTGACTGGAAGATACTGCGAGATGCTTCGAAAGGAAGCCCACTCCCTGGAATGCAGGTACCTATCAGCTCTGGCGGGGCAGGAGAGGGAGAGGGTCTGAAGTCAAACCTGCCGACCACGCCCATGTTCGCCAAGTCACAGTGTCTCACACCCCAGCCCAGCCGGCTCCTGCTGAACAGCCACACCCCAAAGCCTGCGGGGTCTCATCTCAGACTCTTTCCCCACCGTTTTCCCTTTGTCTGCCTGTGTGTTCAGCCCTGACTCAACAATACAGGGCCCTAAATGACAAGCACTCAGCTGGGTTCTGCAGGCCCGAAGGAACACAAGTCATTCAAAATCACTGACAGTTTCTGATCTGTAGATGCTGGACCTGGAGGTGGTCAGGTGTGAACCGAAGTGCCAGCCATGACATCATGGTGGCGGGGGTACTCCCATCCCCCAGAGACCTCATCAGTGCTCACAGGCATGTCATGAGGCACACTGTCTCTGGAGAAAAGCTAGAGATAAGCTTGACTAAACTAAAGGCCAAGGTCAGGCCTTCTTGTTTTCCTTCTACCTCCTGGTCTTGGGATGCTGGTTGTTATGGTGATGGCAGGTGGGGGCAGAATGAAGTGGGTAGAGACTGATATACAGCAATAAGCCAATGAGGTTTAACCTTTAGAAAGGCATTGGCCATGTGTGTTCTGTTGAGGCAGCCCCAGGGAGTCACAGTGCTGCTCCCACAGTCCCAGAGTGCAACTCACGGTTATGAGCTTCCCAGCGCCATATTGGTTTCTGTGTTTTCTCCATTTCCAAGGGAATGCAGACACTTGGAGTATCTAGCTTCAGATTCTTTGACTCTGACTGCACCTTGGATTTCCCTTTTCCCATTTCAGGTATCTTCACAAGAGTCAACTAGTTTTCCTTTGACTCCAAAATGCAATGCACCAACAGGTCAATTCCCACTTGCACCTCTGAGGCTATCTCATCAAACCACAACGAATTACCTCGTGGTTCTATGTACCCAGCCTGCCTCCTCACCAACACATCCAGGGTGTCCCTGAACTTTTCCATGAACACTCTAGTTTGGTGGGAAGGAATGTTTGTTCAGTCAATAGTCCAACAGATGAATAGTTGGGATATAAGCAGGGGGCAAGAGAAGGAGGCACTGCGAGGATCTGATTTGGAGAATAAATATGATGAACAAAACCACTCTGAGATTCCTTCTTTCTAAAGGGACCTCAAATCACATCCACACCATCGCCATCTCTCTGTTTCCCTGAAGTCTCCCGTCACCCCAGGTAGCTGGCTAGGTAACTGTGTTTTATGAACAAAATTGAAATATGCTGCTACATCTTTCCCACTGTCACGTCAAGGTCATCTCATTGCTGACTTGGGAGCTGGAGGCTAATCTGACACCAGACACTTCCAAATCCACTCTCTCCCCAGAGCCAGTCAAGTCCATCAGACCGTCCCCAGCTTTTATAGAAAGAAAACTCCTCAAGGCAGGTCTGGGCACTTGACACACGAGTGGAGCCCAAGGAGTGGAGAGGGGGCGAAAGCTGACCAGGGGTGGGACCCCAGAGGGACTGAGGATTGTGTCCTTGGCGGGACCCAAAAAGAACAAGCAATTTCCAGGAGAAAGAACACACAGCCCCTTCCATCCCATCATCATTCAAAAGCTGAGAGCAAGACTGAATTTTCCAATTTATTTTAGAATTATCAACGAACTGATTAAAGCAGCCATCAACTTCGGTTGTTCTTTATGTTTCGTCCTCATTTCACATTTCCAATGTTTTTTCGCGTGCAGGCTGCATAAATTATTGAAACATTATTTTATTTATCCATCCCCCTGTGACAGAAATAGGTTTTCTGAAAGCAGATCTTTCCCTAATCAGTTTTGTTTTTCTGGGTTTTGCTTCCAAATAGCTCCGTGAATTTTAGGCCACCAGATGTGGAGCATGGGCCACTTCCTTAGGATGAACCAAGTTACGGTGGTCTCAGGACCCCAGAGTCCCTGAAATAGTTGCCTGGTACCTCAGAGGTAAGAGACTTCCAGAACATGTCCATGTAGCAAGCAACAGGCAGAGGCAGAATGAAGAGACGGGTGCACAGTAGCCTGAGTCCATCAGTGTTCAGAGAAAGTGATCCCCACTCCACTCACTCATCCTCGGGATCAAAGACTCCAAGACCAGATGGGGGCCCGCGGCAGGAAGGAACCAGTTCCCAAGGCGACCATTCATAGCTGGGACTGTGCTTCTGGAATAAGACTGTTCTGCATTTCACACCAGGGCACACCACTCTTCCTGGGAAATCAGCTGAGACAGGCCACTTGGACAGGGAGGCCTGTGTACAGTATGGATCATGTTGGGGAGCATGTCACCGATTTGGAGCATCTGGGAAATGAGGAGCCATGTGCTTGGTCAGAAGACAAACACAGACATTAAAGCCAGTAACACCAGAGGATGTCTGGTGAGGCTCTGCGGCTTGTTAGTCAAGGGCCAGCATCGGGAACCTCCACAGACGGGACCAGGGGACGCCTCCAGTCCCACACCCCCCCACCACCCACTGCCTTCTCCCACTGAGGAAACCACGTGCTCCTTCCCTGAAAGCTCGTGCCGTAACACGATAAGCCGTGGTGCCTTCTGATCTCTCCTTTTGCAGGTCCTCACCCAGCCCCACTCTCAACTAAAACAACCTTCTGGATGCCCCGTCTCTATGATCATTGCTCTATTTTCTCCAGATCCCAATACAGCATGGCAGTGATAATGATGATGATAATGAGGAGGAGGAGGAAGAGGAGGATGATAGTGATGATGGTCATGATGGTTATGATGATGGGGATGATGACAATGGTGATGATGATGGTGATGGTGATGATGAAGATGGTGATGATGGTGATGGTGATGGTGATGATGGTGATGGTGATGATGAAAATGGTGATGATGAAGATGGTGATGATGACAATCATGATGGTGATGACAATGGTGATGATGATGGCCGTGATGGTGGTGGTGATGATAATGATGGTGGTGATGATGATGATGGTGGTGATGATGGTGACAATGAAAATGGTGATGAAGATGGTGATGATGACGATGATGATGGTGATGATGATGGTGGTGGTGATGACAATGATGATAGTGATGATGGGGATGATGGTGAGGGTGATGATGATAAAGAGAAGCAAAAATTTGGGGCAAAGGAAAAGAATGTGCAGAGGCTGAAGTCAGCAGATCAAAGAGCAGTGTCGTGAAGGGGCCTTGCAGTCAGACATTTCTGCTGTAAGCCTGGACCCCTCCCACCTCCCACCCCCATCAACCTTATCACCTAAGTTCTTGCCTTTCTCACACATAAATTGTGCCTGCCATAGGAAACAACAAGAAATTAACATATGCCCAAGAGAACAAATTATTTCTTCCATGTGCTTGTCTCAGATGTAACCACCCCTTTCTACCCTATGAAACCCCATCTTCTCAACACCTTATAAACCAAACAATCCTGGGAAGGGGCCGGAAGCAGGGGGCACAGCAGCTGTTGGGACTGCTTTCCCTCCAGGCTCTTCTCCCAGGTCCAAACCCTCACTCAGGGTATCTAATAACTCTTTAAAATGACGACGCGACAGTGATGATGACGATGGTGCCGGGCAGTGACTGAGCATGTAAGGTGACAGCCAGTGTTCTAAGAATGTCACCCGCCTTATTTACTCTTCACAACTCTGTTGGGGGTGGTCATAAAAATATATTTTTAATGTATTATCCCCATTTTCAAGATGAGGAAATTAAGGCAGGAGAGGTTCTGAAACCACAACAAAATCCTGGCAGCTGTTTAGTAGCAACCAAAACCAGTTATTAAGCTCTTAGTACATCTCGGAATGTCCATTTTCCCATTAAGTCTTCAAATTAAGTATCATTATTGCCCTATTATTTAGATGCTTTGAAACAGGAAAAGCGAGGAGAAAGACAGACATGTTCAAAGTCCACTAGGTTGGCTACGACTATTGGTGTTTTTCAACAAAGAAACTAAGACTTAAAAGACAGGAAATTGATCACTGAGGTCCCCAACCTGCCAGTGTGTGTGTGTGTGTGAGAGAGAGAGAGACAGACAGACACAGACAGAGAATGTGTGTGTGAGTGTGTGGTGGGGGGCTCTCAAACCCGTGCCGCTCTCTGTGGTAACCATGTCCCACCCGGGACCCCTGCTCTCCCAGGGAGGCAGCCCCGTCACCAGGTGCCACCAGTGCCTGCGATGCCCGGGATGAGTGAGCGGCCGGAGACACAGTGGAGTGGGTGTCTCCTTGGGACACTGCGCAAAGCTTCATCCTTGCAGCTTTTGATTACTGTTTCCCTAAAATCTAATCAATAAGGAAACCTAGGGGTGTCTGCGATGCGGTGTTTTTGTTCTCCTTTTAAAGAAGCAACTAGAGATCAAATGAGTCTGTGATGGTTGCGTCTGTCACCTGCACGCATGACCTGTGATACATGCGTGACCCCTGATATGTGCCGCTGTCACCTAAGAGGCGGGGGCCATCGGGGAGATGAGTGACTCCCTCCCACGGTGTCACCCAAGCTGGTGGCCGCCCAGAGACCGCGGAGGATACAGCTGGCACCCTCTTGCCAAAGGCCCCGGGCCTCAGGCTGAGGACCAGTGTCCCCCTAAGTCACCATCAAAAACTGGCCCTACCGTTTCTGTTCAGCTGACGAGAGATCCCGCTAGGGTCTGGGACCAGCCGGTTCACGGGGCTTCATCCACATGGCTTTAGGAGTTTGGGGCACGGGCTCGGCTTGCCCAGAGTCCCACAGAAGCCACACATGGAGTCTGAGGCCTGGTCCACTTCCTAGCAGCATCTCAGCTGTGATTGCCCCATGGTCAGCAGCCATCTGGTCACGGCTCATCCACGAACAGACACGTACTGGCTCCCAAAGCCACCAGGCAGGGGGTGCTCACTGCACAGGAAGGGGGTGCGGGAGGTGCCTAGCATAGTCTGTTCCCTCTCCTTGGAATGCTTTTCCATGGCTGGACACTCCCACCGAATGTCCACTCGTCATCAAAATCCTGATACAGAGCTCATCCAGTCAGGCAGCCGAGACAGTCTCTTACAGCAGCTCACATGATTCACAGGGACAAAGAGCACTTCTGGAAAGTTCTCTAGCAGAGGAGGGTGCAGGACAGGGGAAGAAAGGAGCTAACAAGCTTTTCCGTCAGGTCCAGTCCTGGCCATGGTCCACTCCACTGGGTGGGGTGGGG
Organism: Galemys pyrenaicus; assembly: GCA_019455555.1. NCBI lineage: Eukaryota > Metazoa > Chordata > Mammalia > Eulipotyphla > Talpidae > Galemys > Galemys pyrenaicus. The sequence continues at coordinate 15,971,329 of JAGFMF010011747.1, read as the reverse complement.
TCTCTGGAACAGGAACACGTGCACAGATTGGCCCCCACTTTGAAGCAAGGGGCTGTGCTTTTACCCTGAATTAGCCCTTCATCAGCTCTCCCCAGGCTGAGAGGCCACCCACCAGTCAAAGGAAGTTCCTCAGGGAAGAGGGTCAATGAAGCTGTTATCAGCCAACTCACAGCAGGGAGCTGAGGGAGGCGCCAACAGCACCCACCACAGACCCTCCCTCACAGGCGTTTTGCACAAGGCGCCGCTGCGGCAGTAGTGCCTGTTTCTGGGCCTCTCCTCAGGTGTAGTCCATGGTGCTGGCTTTAACCTTAAATGGAAAGCAAAGGCCCCGTGGCACAGGAACATCACTGAGGCTGGCAGCAAACATAGGCTGGCTCACAGGTGCAGGGCCAGTTAACTGTGGGCCAGGTTAACAGCAGGCCACGTACCTGAACCCAGTGTATTCAACACCTGAGCCTGTGTTCCATTGACCATTCCTGGCCGCATTCTACCAGGGCCTAAATCCATTAGGGAATTAGGTTTGTTTGCACATCCCTCGTCCCACTAAACTATAACCCATTGTGATAGCACTAACCCCCACCCCACTCCTCTTTCCTTGATTCCTCTACCTATTTCTGTTGCCCCCATTGATTAAGTGCACCCCGAGCCTGGCTCGTGCTAGGCCCGCTGGCCTATTGCATTACTTGTTCCTCTTTCCCTGTAAGAGGGTGATTTATAGCCATTCATTGCCACCCGAACTCCTGCCCCCAGCTTTGGTCAGATGAGTTGCTTTGACCAATGGGAGGTGAGCGAAGTAATAGGTGTTCTGGGAAGAAAGGTGTACAATCCAGCCCGTGTCAACAAACAACAGGGATACGTTCTGAGACACACATCACTGGGTGAGTCCACTGTGCAAACGTCACAGAGTGTGATTGTGCAAACCTAGACTGTGTACCTAGGCCAGACGCGACCCCTGCTGGACACTGTCCACTGTTGACATTAAGAGATGCAAGACCGAGCCACTGAGGAATGAAGCAGCAAGACCTGTGCTAGTCGGGCAGTCAGGGCAGGCACCGGAGAGGCTCAGATCTAGCTAAGTGAAAAAATTAAAGGAGGCCGCTGCTTGTGCAAAGGCCCTGTGTTAGAAGTGGGGATGACCTAGCCACAGACCTTGGCCAATGGCTGGAGTACCCAGGGAGGAGCAGCAGAAGAGGAGGCTGGAGACTTGCATGGGGCAGAACTGCAAAGCCTTGCTGCCTGCCTTAAGAGTCGGGGTCTTACGTTCAAGGTCAACGAGGACGAGCAGTGTTTACTGGCATTTCTTCCACTAATAGCTGAGTGGTGTCAGCAGGTCGTGTGGCTCCCCCAAGCTTCTCTCCTTGTTTATAAAGCAGCAGTGCTGGACAAAATGACTTCTCCCTTCTTCAAGATTTCCTTGTTCTGGTCCTGTCTTATGATTCTAGACCTGGGCAGAGAACTCAGAGTAAAACACAAATATCCTGGGTGCTGACACTCCTCTTCTCCAGGAATCACCTAAAGTGGGGGTGACACACACATCCCAATCCCCACACCACCCTGTCTTTCCAACCCCAATCAATAGCAAAATAAAGAATCAATTTGGTTAATCTTCTTCAAACAAAAGAACACAGAAATCTCTTAATAAGAAGAAAATAGGCCTATTTATAATCAGACCAAGAAAACTATGCATGTAATGTGCTTTGTGCCTCAAAACTAATTTCTCTAAAATTTTTAATTTGCAGTACACAAAATAACTATTTTTAAAAATATGCAATTGCACAACTAATTCCATATTAATGAAACACAACATCTGTGGCTTTTCACATCTGATAGAATTAAAATATTACCAAATTAAAGCAAGGGATTCATTTGTTTTGACTTATTAATATCGGTTAGCCTTTCAACTTTATTTCCCCCCCATTTTATGGCTCTTTTTGGTCATTAAATAGCTCTGCACTGTCCTTCAATGATTTCAGAATTACAGTAATCACCTCAAGCATCTCGCATTCGTGCAAGGTATCATTATTCATAAATATGTACTCTGCTCCTTTTGAGCTGAACAAAGTCAATAGTCATAAAACATCATCATCATTTTTTCATTCAACCCAATTCCCAGCAACTTCAGCTCTCAATTTCCCTTGACTTAGAATATCTGATGTCAAAATGAAATTGCAGCAACTGTCAACATAAACATAGGACCGTCTCCGTGACACACAGGTGGCTTTCCTCGGTGCTGGCCCTGGGACCTTCACGACCTTTCCCAAATCTTTCAACCCAACCTTCCTCTCTAGGCTGCTGTCACCTGCACAGCTGCTTTCTGCTGAGACATGCACAATGCCCACCCAGTTCTTGGCATCGGACAGGCCCAGCTCAAGCTCAACCCCACGAGGTGAGGAGAATTCACCCCACTTGCCCCCCTAGACTTCCCCATCCAGGTAAGAAACTGACTGGACTCTGACTTGATTCTGACTTGAATAACAGAGAAGTACATGGCCCCACAGAATGTTCCTTGCGTCGACACAGCACTCCTCACAATTGGGGGCAGCAGGGAGAGACAGAGAAGGGTTAGGGGCTTGTCATCCCGTTGTCCTTTGTTTTCCCAGCATTAAACTTGGCTAGCAGGGCCTCCCTGGTGGCGCAAGGGGTGGAGTGCCGCACTATGAAGCATCTGCAGCCACTGCAGCATGAGTTCAATATCAGTCAGGAAGGGGACCCACAGGGCGCAGCAGACCTCTCCTGTCTCCCCACTGCTCCCCTCAGCAGTGTGTTTCAGTCGATCTGCCTGTTCTGCTCCCCGCTCTGTCTCTGGTGAATCCCCTCACCACCCCCACACCTCTGGCCTGTGACCCAGCTCTTATATGCATAAATAAATAAAATCTTTAAAATAAATAATAAAGAAACGTGGCTAGCAATTGTCTCTAGCATTTGGAAATGACACAAAGCATGGGTTGTCAAATGACTGTATGAGAATATGCATTTAAGTAGCCAGGAACGCTGGGTAGCACTTGTAAGCACTCTGTAGTAAGCACTGATAGAATGGGTAAAATAAGTATTTCCAGGTGACTCCCTGCTGGGAAGGTCTGCATTGAGATTATACGTGATATCTACATGATGCTAAAACTATTGATAAGCTTATCAAATGATCTGGCCAGGGGGTTCAACAGGGAGGCGGCGGGAGGGCTGGGGTGAATCTCAAGTTCATTGTCAGGTGGTTCCAACAGCCCCCACCTGCATCTGAACCCCTCGAATGACACCTGCCATGGGTCCAGTATGGTGAGTGAGGGACACGTGTGACTGTCCTTTGTAAACTGTGACGTGCTCTGTGAGGCTTAGTGGAGCGTGGTTACAGCATCCAAGATGTGGGCAAAAATTCTATCGCCTCTTGTACTTTATAGCTTTTCAATAAAAAAATATGATTTCTTACGAGCAAAAAAAATCCTTCCTGATTACCATACATGCCATGGCCAAGGGTATTATTGAGTTCTTTGTCTAAAGTTTGCTTAAAATTTAGTTAGCTTGCCTGGCTTTAAAAAAAGCAAACCAGTTTTGTGGAAACTCAGTGCTCAAATCTGTAGGGAATTCGTAATTGGAATTTCCATAACCCAGCTGTCTGGCTGTCGAATGGAACCCAGAATAAATAAATAAACTAGCAAATGAAAAAGCAAACACTCAAGTTCGGTGGTATTTACAAAAAGAAAGACAATACAGCATAGAAATAAACCCTCTCGTGAATGAGTCTTACTTAAAATGGCTTGATTGAAAACCTATAGTCTAAAGATGAAAAGTGACTTTCACCAACTCAAAATTACAAGAAATTGAGGAAGACATGGCTCTTCCTAGGATCATTATTTTAGCAAAGTTCATTTTTTTTTCTGCTGTGATTCAGGAGACATTCTGTGACTCAGTGTTTTGCAGGTTTTACTTTTTCTTTTTGCCTGGACATTCTAACAGCAGTGGCCTTGGGCTCAAAATAAAGAAAGCAACTAGCAGAAAACAAAGGTGGTATTTTATCTGCATTGATAGAAAAAGGAGGAAAGACGGGCTGAGGAGGCTTGTGACAGAGACTGTCAAGAAGCATTCAAAATCTGTTTTTCCTTTCCTCCTCACTAACAAAACCCTTGTATTTTGGCAGGTGGCATTTTTCCAATATGGGAGGAGGAGAAACACATTTCCCATTTTCCCTTGCAATGGTGCTGCCCATGACAGGTAGGTGAAAAATATTAAATATGGGTTTTCTGGGCCATTCTTTACAGAGAACTGACTCTACTGGGAGGTAGATCTTTTCAAGTTTGCCCCTGGAGGGCTCCGTGGTGGCCTAGGTACTACATCTCAGGCTATCGCCTCGATGACCTGAATCTGATCCCCAGCCAGGGAATCATACGTGGTGCAGCAGACCTCTCCTGTCTCACCCGCTGTTCCCCTTAGCAATGGACATCAGTAAATCCAGCTGTTCTGCTCCCTGCTCTGTCCCTAATGAATCTTCTCACACACCCCTCCCCTGGCCCCTATCCTCACACCTCTGGCCCACATTCCAGTTCTTCTACACACAAAAAAATAATTGCCTCTGGGGATAGAGACATAATAGCTGGAGATACAGCAGCCATCTTGGCACCATGAGGAAAAAAAGGTCCCCAAATCGTAAAATCGTAACCACGATATCCGTAAGTTGATGAGCCAATGTTAGCAGCAGCCACCTTCTAAAATTTCTGATTAACTAAAAAAAATCCCGCCTCTCACATTTCCTAGTTGGCTGATCTTGGGCAAGTGATTTAGTATCTCTGCATCTCAACCTACTTCATAGACTGATGGTAGGATTAAATGACCTAACGAATGTAGAATCTGCCATTTGTTAGGACTGTTTAGTCATTAATATAATCTTCGTGCAAATACCTGCCATTCTCTATAGTGTTTTACACCTATCTTATTTAGATCTCCACAAGATTTTTTAATTCTAAGCCATAATCTGATACAAGAATTATTGAATTTATAACAAACCAGATGACTTCTGCAATTTTAATACTTGATATCACAATGATAAAGACTAAATTGTTTTCACAAGTAGAGTTTGCTTATCCACTCCTGCTCCAGTGCTATCTCAACAAGATTCCAATAAATAGCATCCACTTCCTCTCTGGTGCCCCAGCCAGAAAGCCAGGTCCATCTGACACTTCCTGAGGAGGTTCTGTACCCACCACCCCTGTCCAGGTCACTCACCATCTCCCACCTGAAGCACAATGGCCCTGTTCCCAGACAGTCTCCCTCACCAGCTCCCCACTCACTCTCCTTCATGTGGAAAAACCAACCAACCAGTAAGTCTGCAGTTACAGTCCCTAGTAGTTCTGCTTTGTCCACCTGCTCAGCCTCGCACCAGCTCCCCGCCCAGTCATCGGGCTGCACTGCAGCAGCTCTCACAGTGTCTCCCCTGGGTCCTGGTGTTGAGTTGCTGCCGAGTCACTTCTCCCTTCCTTCTACAGCAGCCTGCACCTCTTTCTTCCCCTTTCATTCCTCCCCATCTCAGAGGTCTCAACTTGCACACTGCTCCTTCCCAGAAGATACCCATAGCCCCAGCAGGGGAGCACTGGTGCACCTAGGACTCCTGGCTCCAGCTCTGCTTGGCCCTGGGTGGACTCACTGGCCATGTGACTCCTCTTCCAGTCCCACCCCCAAAGCTGAAGCAGATGCCATGGTATGTCCTGCATCAGTGACTGACAGATGACTGAACTATGTGTGCCCCTCCCATCTACTCTGATTGTCATGGCTTCTCTTTTCTTATTGCCCCTCTGGGTCCATCTTCTTCTGACTCTATAAACGTCGCTCTCCTAGAGAGTGATAAGGACAAACATTTCAAAGGTAACTGAGTCCCATTATGACAAGGGGAGGAGGAACTAGTGCTCTGATAGCGTATTAATGAATTGCCAAGCGTAGCCTTTTGGGGGAAAGAAACTGAGTTCCAGGTAACTAAGTTATACATTTTAAACTCCAAAATCCCCCTTCTTGGACAACATAATGCACAAATATTAGGATATATGTCCCTAGGAGCACTTTTGAAGATATGCATATAAGCATTATCTATAGTAGAAAATTTAAGTCTCACTTAAGTATCTGTTAAAATAGAATAAAATTAAATAACTGGGTCATGTTTGTGTGGTAAAATATTATGCAGTAGTTATAAACAATGAGATCTATATGTCTTGTTACAGACTCTGAACATAGTAAGAGAGAATATCTGTAATGAATTATGTATCATAGGTCACAACTTATGTCAAAAGCAATGTTAATATGACCATGTATATGAACATAGATAGGTCAAAAAGAGACATTATTGGGAGGAGTTGCCTCTGAGTCAGTAAGAGCTCACAGGGGAACTTAAAGAAATAAACAGGGGGTTAATATTTTAATGTGCTTTAAATTTTAATATTTAATATGCTTTAAATATGTATTGATTAAGTGTTATGTTGGCATATATTTTTATATTACCTGCTATTTTATCCAAAATAATACATATTAATTTGAAAAAGATAATAATTGATGCAGAAGCAATGGTTCTAAAAAGCCATTGGTCATAGATTCAGAGTGAAAAAAGTGGAAGTAACAAGGTTCTTTTGTTTTCTTTCTTACTTCTAGAGATACCAGTATAAACAGTGTTAGGAAGTAGGAAGCACTGCTTTTATCTTTCTCATTTAAACCATGAGAGGAAAAAGTTAAACAAGGACAAAAAAAATGACCACAATCTGACTGGCTAGCTGCAAAGCAACTTCCTCATTTAGCAAAGATATGTGGAGCCCTTAGCACATTACTTATATTTTCTGAAACTTACTCTGCTCATCTTTAAGAAGGAAAAAGCAGTAGTTGTGGCTCAGAAGATTAAATGAAAATACAACAATCTGTTCAGCATTGCATTTGACACATAAAAGCACTTAGAATTATTTTTTAAAAATTAAATAACATTCTTTTCTTGTTTTTTGTTGTCTTTTCCATTCTATAATTGCACCGTGCTATGCCTAGATGTGGATGTTAGAAATCTTATGTCTTCTTTCTCCATAGCTCCACCTCTCTTTCATGTTACCTATTTGTACTGCTCTATGTCATGTTCAGGTATAAAAGGAGATGTCGTTCATTTTTAGCTTCCAATTCCCTAATTCTCTCTCCAGCTCTCTCTAATTTCTTATTTAAACCATTCAATTATTTTAAATAATTATATCTTTTATTTCCAATATTTTCTGTAGTTATTTCTTATGTTTATCAACCTTTAAGGGTGATATGCTTTAAGGTAGCATATAAACATATGAGTTATAAACATACTTATTGCAAATACTTCCAGATCTATTTATAACAGCAAAAGCAGTGCAGCAGTTAATTATAACTGGTCAAAGCACTATAGAGATCAGTTCTACTGCTGTCACTAGTTATGTGTTCTTGGGTTAATTTGTCTGCAATTCTATTTCCTTTCTGCTTAATAATTGTGATAATTATAATGCATGCTCTATAGAATTTTTATGGAGATTAAATGAGTTGTCACATCTGTAACAGTGCCTGGTACATGCTCAGCCTTCAATACTTGTTACCTCTTATCATTATTTTATTTCCTTAAATTCTCCAATATGATGGGTATACTGTCTCTCTTGTTACATTGAATTTCTATATGTGTTTTTAAATTTTTGTTTAAGAGCTCATTTTACATGGAAGTTTGTCTTCCCTATCAACAGGTTTCATGAATATTTCAGCCTAGAAGCCTCCATTTCCAACCCCAAACTGCAATCATGATGGGTCTGGAGTCCTTCAAATTCTAGATTCTATTGTTCTACCTCTGTATCATGTAAGCAGGTGGATCTAACTTCTAGACCCAGTTCTTCTGATTTCACATCTTAAGTTCTTGTCCTCTACACCTGCTTTTTTCATTAGTGTCTCAAGAATACAAATGTATACCAGCTTGCAGGGGATTGAGTAAGTTAATGGATTGAAAGTAACAAGTTGAATGGCCACCAATTCAAAAAACTCAGTCACAAAGAGGAATATAGTAGAGGCTAAAAAACACTGGAAATTTAGGAAGAAAAGAATTTTTCTAAGACGGAGATCTGGACTTGATTGAAGATTAAAGAACAGAAGATTGAGTGGTCTTCAGAGGCATGATTCTGGTCTTGATCATTTCTCTACTTGTAGCATCCTACACAATCACTCAAAACATGATTGTTGAATAGCTGATGAATGAATGAATGAATGAAAAGAAACCAGGAAGAGAGGAATCAAGATGACCAGAGTCTGGAAAGGAAGGGCTTTTGTAGAAGGCACTATAGACTCATGATCTAGAAGTTAGTAATACAGTCCTGGCTTGCCTACTTAGTAGTTTCTGGGACTGAGCAATTCTGAACCACAGTTTCCTCATCTATAAACTAGAAATAAGGGTATGACTTGCTTCGCTACATTGTAGAAAGCAACCATTAGGCAATACTTAAATTCTTCCATTCATCCAGTAACAGTCTGTTGGATGTAGAGCACAAAGATGAGTAAGAGGAAAAATCATGTTTTCTTCTCCTTCAGAATATATTTTACTTAATGCAGAACTTTTGACATAATCTCAATACAAGGGAAATAGAATAACCTCATGGTCTTGAGAATGCAAAGCCTAGCCACTAGGAGTGGAATCTACTATCCTGTGATGCTGGTTGTCATCATCACTCCAAGTTTCCTAATCTGCTGGTCTGTTCACTGTCAAATCAGATCCACAGGCAAATGCACAGTTTCCTACAAGGAACTTATACAACTGAGAGGAATAAACTGAAAGTCAGACATTTTCTTCTCCGGAAAAGGAGGGACTTTAAAGTCTTGTTAGTGAACAACGTAAGTTGTAACTAATGTTTTATCTTCCAAGCTGAAGCTAAAACTAGTCTCACATGGAGCCAAAAAACCAGAAGGCTGGCTCTATGAACTGAGTCGGTGCTGGTAGAGTTACAAGGATGGGAGTGTCATGATCACATGGCCACTAACGAAAGCTGAAATACACATCAACAGCCATGCCGGTGAAGCTGAGGACCTGATTAAAAGGCATTATTATAATACATGATAAAAGAAATTCAAGTAACAGTGTACTTGAGGATAAAAAGTCTAAGTGTAAAATGAATTGAAAAAAAATCTAGGGCGAAGCTCACCTCTGCTGTTTGTTTGCCTTGTGGTCTGGGGAAAAGCATGCAATTCTCTGGGCTTAGTTTCCTCACTTAGACCAAGTAGGCAGTGACCCTGGCCATGGCTTACTCACAAGATTTAGGAGAACTAATGACCCTTTACTGTTTTGTGAAGTTTGCAGCAGCCTGTTGGCAAGAGTCTAGGTATTCTTAAGGCTGGGGTCATGCTCAGTTTCTTGTGGGAGTATATAATCTTGTCCCCAAAATCTTGGAAGTTGGAGTAGGGGGCCAGAGGAGGGGCTGGAGGCTACCAATGTGCCCCAAGCAGAACATGGCAAGAAAAGGCCCTGCAGGAGCTCCTCCCAAGTCATGTGGAGGAATGAAAGGTTAAGGCCTTGCAGACATGCCCGTGACATGGTGAGGGCCTCTGGGAGAACATCACCTCCTCTTGGAGAGTCGGGGAAAAGGACCAAGAGACTAAGCCAATGTGAATTGCCCTTCTCAGTCTTAGGGCTCCCCCCAAGGCCTGACAGCACTTGGTTCCTCCATCAGGCTGGGCCAGATGGGCAGGAACAACAGCTGGCCATAGACTTTCAGAGCTGGAAGGAACCACAATTGCAGAGATGACCGAGTCACCTTCAGTGCCTTCAACCATCCACATCTGGATCAGAGCTAGAAGGTGAAGTTCACCTAAAGAGCACAATTACTTTAGTTTCCTTGTTTCTGAATGGAAAGCAGCCCCTAATGCCTAGTTTTTGTGCTTGTTCATCAAAAGATCCCAAACCCAGTCATTAATTCAGTCTTTCACCAAAAGAGGGCAGGAAGTGGAGAATGAGACCATTTTAGGTGGTTTGCAGATGTATTGCAAAACATCAACTGGTTGCTGGTATCTTTTACCTGATTTCATCCAGCACAAGGTAAGTACTGATGTGATGTTAACATCTTTCTACTGTCTGAGGATCTCCCCACCTAACAAAATGCAGGCTGCTTTGTACCTAGTCCCCACAGCAGGGGAAAGGAGGTGCTATCGGATTTTCATTGTCCATTTTATAGTAATTGTCAATTTTTGACAGGGAGTCTTGTTTTCTCCATTTACTATAAAACTAGGAAAGTTCATTTTTAATTAAATATATTTAAGTATAAAATTAATTAAAGAAAATGATTGAATCCATGAAAGTACAGGTTTTTTGTGGAGTTTGTTTAAGCAAAGAATGACAATTATAATAGGGGAATGATAGAAGTCTGGAAAATCAGTTAATCAAAAAAGCCCCACAAAGGTAAGGCAGGTAGGGAGGATGGGAGGGAATAACATTTCAGAGGGCCTGAGCATTGGGCTAGGTATTTTTTTTAAACCCTGTTTGTTCAATTGATATACATAGTGGATTTACAAAAGCAATACAGAAGGGCGGCTTATAAGTACAGACTCTGAAACCACTTACTTGCTGTGGGACTTTCAGTAACTAACGAAACCTCTCTGGGCCTCAGTTTAGACTCACCAGACTTAGTGAATAAAAATACAGAATGTCCAGTTATATTTAGAACAGTGCCTGGAACATAGTAAATGCTTGATCGCTGTCTTACGATTTTTCTAATCCTCTCCTGAAGCTCCCATTAAATTCTGTCCCTGAGACACTGCCGTTGAACCCCAGGTCTCCCTGGTCAGCAGTATGGGAAACAATCGTGGTCACTTGCCCTCTCTTCCAAGCAAACCCAGGGCGGTCCCTGAAGGCAAAGACCAGGCCTATCCTCACCGCAAAGGCCCAGGGCCTATGCCAAGTTGAAGCTCAGCTGATATTTATGAATAAAGTCGTTAAAGGTTATTTTGCAAATAATAATTAAAAAAAAAAGCCAAATTGGATGAGGACAGTGGAGCTAATGCAAGATTTGCCAGTAAGTACATCAAGGAGGGTGTTTAGGTCTTAATGAGCATGTAGTCCTGCCAAAAGGTAAGACCTGCAAACTTCTCAAAGCAAGAGAAAGCAGCAACCCAGTTCAAATTGTTCTTCTGGAACTTTCTAGAGCAAGGCTGATCCTGATCCCATCCTGGGACACTGCACCCTAACACCTCCTGTTCCCCATCCTGTTGAATTCTCGAGATCATCTCTTGCCATGAGCTGATGTGAGAGGGCAGGTGCCAGCTCAGATGGCCATCACCCCTGGGAGATCGCCCCTGCTCCAGGCACCCGGGGACTCAGAAACGCAAGAGCCAGGATGTGAGTGCAGGGCCACACACAGCCGGCAAACGTGAGTGCAGGGAGGTGTGTCTCCAGAGAAGAGGAAAAGACAAAGCATAAAGTTGAATGAGAAGGAAGAAATTTGGTGTGTTGTGTGGCTGCCTTGGAGGCAAGGGGGGCGAAGGGGAGAAGTTCTAAGGAGGCAGCTCTGTGAGGGATTTCCAGCAGGCAGAACTGTGGAAAGATGGGGTGCATTGCGCGCTGGGGGCGCAGGAGCTCCCCAACGCTGGAGGCAGGCAATGGAGGTCCCGACATGCCTTCATGGGGATGCTGGACAAAGGAGTCCAACATAACTGGACAGGTGGTGTTGTGGTCATCTCAGCACAGGCGAGAGCCAGCCCTGGCGTGGGGGGGGGGGCGAGGATATGAAGGGCAGCTCCCCGCGACCAGTCCTGCGTCTGGGCCGAGACTGTGGGTGACTGCTATGTGTGGGGCCGGCTCACAGGGTGGGTGCATCCCCCCATCTCTGAGGTGTGGGAGTGGGGTGTCACAGTGTTCATGCCAGCAGATGTCCCCCTGCTCCTATATGTACCCCCACTCCCCACCCCCAAAGCTAAACTAACCAGCCTTGCCACTCCCAGGAATTGTTTACATCAGAATTGCAAGGAGACCCTACAAAACCTCTCTTTAATTTTTTTATGTTTTTGCACTGCGAGAAGATATTATCCGCCTTCCCCAGAGCCATCTGGGCGGGCAGGAAGGCGCAGGCCTGCTGCCTGGCGCTCTCTCGTCTCAGCAAGCCTGGCCCGGAACACGCAACGCGCGGCTGCACCAGCACCACCGCGCGCCGCCAGGTCCACATCGCCCCGGCTGGACCCGCCACCAGCCCCAGCGCCTTGCGCGCAGCCTGGGCTCGCGCCGCCTTCCGCAGACAGAGGCCCGGCTAGGTGTCAGCGGGGCCGCGGCTTGTTTTCCCTTTGCTTTGTTCGGGTTTGTTGACTGTTTTTAAGTGAGCTTTGGTGTTTCGTTTGTAGGTAGGAGAAACTTGAACATCTCGGGTGTACCAGACCCGTTCCTCCCGTGGACAGGGGCTGCCTGCCTCCCGGCTGCCTCCACCCCCAGGCGCCACAGACCTCCCCGGCGGCAACTGAACAAAATTTGTTGGGTACCGGGCAGCCTCTGATTAGCAGGCAGGCTGCCGAGTGGCCCGCCAAGGCCGAGTCCCTCCAGGATCTGCAGGCCCTGAGTCCCCTCTTCGGCTTCACAAGTCGTGGTGATCCAGAAAGAGTGCAAATGCCATCTTGGCAGGGTGTTGCTGGTTTTTTTTTTTTTTTTCTTTTAAGGGAAAAAATATATATGCCTTGTTTGTGAGAGCAGAGACGAAATACCTGGAAAATACATATTTACAAAAAAAAAAAAAAACAGATCCTGGTGATTCTTTTTAATTGGGTTGGAAGGGGTTACTTCATTATGCAGCAAATTAGAAAATTCATAATTTATCATTGCACCCAGTCGAAATGCCACCCAACTGAGTCGCACCCCTGTGAAAACCATCGCATAGCAGCAAACTGTCAAGCCTGCTGCAGCCGACGGGCAAAATTAATATGCAAATGTATGCAAGAAATTAAAAAGCAGAATTACCCAGGCAAATGAGGTAGCTATACTTGAATTGTTAGAATTATGAATAATTACTGCGAATTTTCTGCTCCTAATATAACTTGTTTTTTGATAAACAAAGACTTAATTATCGAGATGCGCTGGAGAATTTCCGTGGCGCTCATTAATCTTGCAAAAAAAACAAGTCCCTGGTGCCCAAGCCGTAATGAAGAGCGCGTGCCCTGAATCTTCAGAAAGATCACAGGCACCAGGGTGCCAGGGCTGGAGAAAAAAATGACAGTGCCAATGTCCCCTCCTGCACCCTGGAGTGTCATAACGTCTTCCACTAACTATCAAAGGGACTTATTTATGCCAGCAGCTGAGCTATAAGGCCAATTTACGACGCCTTGAGCAGTGGTGAAATGATCTGTTGATGTGCGGTGGAAATGCCATCTTGCATGGCGCGCGGGTCCCCCAGACACCCACATGACGAGGACCCCGCGCTCCAGCGCTAATGGATGCCGCGTGACAGACCGCAAGCCACAAGAGGAACCGTCTTTTAGGACCGGTCTCGATGGTCCTCCATTAATCTTGGTGGTGCAGTTCACCGGTGTCCATGGGAACAAGGGCATTACCATAAACACGGTTTTAAATGTCCCCATTAAGAGTGGCAACTCCAAGAGAGAAGCAGGACGGCCCGGCCTGTGGGCGCAGCGTCCCGCACCGCCGTCCACCCCTTCCCCGAGCCCGGCCCAGGCCCGCGGTGGGGCCGGGATGTGCCCTGTCTTGGGCTGGGGACCAGAGGCCCGGTCTCTGCAGCCCCCGGGGAGCCGGTGCACCTCCCAGAACGCGTGGAAGGGGGCCGCCCCCGGCTCTCAGCACACGGCCCAGGGGCCGTCCGCGCGCGTTATCTCTTAAAACCTGGCATCTGCGCGGGATGACTGAGTTCCCGTCATCATTAGGCCGATTAGCGCCATGATAAACCCTCACAGATCATAAGACAAAATTACAAAAGATCACTTCTGGAGCTCCGGGAGGCTGAAGGCGCTCCTGCCGCCTGCATTTGCAAACGCCTCCCTCCTTTCTGGATTCCAGTCCCCAAACGCCCTGATGTCTTGACAGAGCCTCTCACTGTGTAGGCAAATTGTCACCTTTTACACCAGGGCATCTGTCATTTTTATTCTCGGAGCCGCCTCGCTCTCTCCCCCACACCCGCGCACCCAATTGGGCGCGCGCCCCTGAGGAGCCCAGCAGCGGTCCAGGGCCGGCTCCCGCGGCTCCCGCGGCTCCCGCCTCACACGTTCACAGAGAGAAAAATCCTTGTGCGAGGCAGACAGAAATGATGTAGCTCCAGCATCATTCATTCCCAGATTTTATTTTTATGCAGCGCCCAGAGCCGCTTGTCTCGCGTTCTCTCACCTTCGCTGAGATTAATTCTCACCACGGGCCTGCGATCGGATGGCGAGGGGCGCGAAGACAGAGCTCAGGCGGAGACAGCGCAACTCAGCAGCTCTCCGTGACGCGGGGCCATCGCCGCCGCTCCAGGAGGCCGCTCCCGGGAGGGGCCTCCGTCCGCGTGGTCATCGCCGCCCTGACCTGTGTCCGGGAGACACGGAGCAGGAGGTGCCCGGCAGGGAGGCGCACCACGGAGTCGGGCAGGAACCGCCATTACATTTCCCACATGGGTGCACCACCGGAACCTCTGGCCCCACCCCTGATCCCCAGCAATGCAAAAGGTCCCGCTTCTCCACATCCCGCCAGCACTGGGTTCTGGCTGGTGACACCTGCAGGGGGTGAGGTGTGGAACCTGTCTCCGTGTTCAGACTGCCCCAGGAGAGTCTTCCTGGGGAGGAGAACTGACCACAGCAGGACTGAGAAAGTGGGGGGGCTGGCATGGGGGAGCCAGGGTGACCCAGACCCCGGGGGGGGGGGGGGTGGAGGTGGCACAGACAGGTTGGAGCTTCTCCCTCCACAGACCGTCNCCCCCCGCCCCGGGGGGGGGGGGGGGTGGAGGTGGCACAGACAGGTTGGAGCTTCTCCCTCCACAGACCGTCCCCAAGGCCGGAGTTCGTGTCCTCCATCTGCAAACCCGGCAGCTCATGACCAGCCCTGTCAAATGCCCGAGCTGCAGTTTGGGGGAGCCTCAGCCAAGCTGCCCACCAGCCGATAAGCTCACAGAGGCCTGCAAGGGGGCAGTGACCCCAACACACTCTCTGTTCGGCCCCCCTCGGCCCTCCACCTTGGGCCCTGGCCTCAGCCCCTGACCTGCACACCAGCCTGGCCAGAGGGCAGCCCCCTCTCTTCCAGGCAGCACAGGGGTCACGGCCTCCCCACTTAGATGTTCACGATGCAGCAAGCAGCGGGGGCACCGCCCTGGGCCCTCAGCACTGCCCAGGCCGCTGGTCACGGCACCACTCACAGATGAGGACACGGAGGCCCAGCGCGCTTCAGGCTGCTGAGACCGGGCAGGTAGGGCTGGAACCTGAGCCCACAGCGGCACCAGCCCTCGGCTCCCCTCCACTCTCCTCTTCCCCTCCAGGGGTGCCCCCAGGAAGGACCAGGGTTCCCACAGCGCTTGTGGAGAGGTAGAGGCTGAGAGTGCGGCAGCCACCTGTGCTGACGGGAGGTGACTTGGCGCTACTATGGCAACGGTGGAAGGCAGAGGCCGTAATTGGGGGAGACAGGCCTGGTCCACCAGAACAGGCCTGTCAAAAGCCCTGAACAAGGTGAGCGCTTTCTGTATTATTTTTCTGGCTGTACTTATTATTTATTTAGGAGTCTTTTCCCCCAAGCTCTGTCTCTGGCTATAGGGAGGCAGGCGGGCAGCAGGGGAAGGTCTGTGCAACTGGGCCCACCAGCACCGAGCCCCGTGCCTGCTTCCCCTGCACTCAGCATGGGCGTCCTCGGGGCCGGTGGGTCCAGGCACAGCCGGGCCCGCTCAACCGCCTGACGTGCACCCGGGGGAGCTGGTGACAGGCGCAGCCCGCCAGGACACCACCCGACTCCCTTATGTGCCTCAGGCCTCTCCATGTGTTTAGAGGAGTCTGCTCGGCCCAGGAGGGAGCGTTTCCACTCCGGGGATTTCGAGCACCCCAGAGTCCCAGGGTCTATAGCCCCAGCGTAAGCCCCTCTGATGGGCTCTAGGTTCTGAGGGGCAGGAGCAGGCCGTCAGCCCAGCCAGCCCCAGCAACTGCCACTTCGTGGCTCCGTCAGCTCAAGGGATGACATGGGCAGTTTCACGTCCGTTTTGCAGATGAAGAAAGCAAGACTCAGAGGCAAAGGCCCGTGCAATGTCACCGCGTGACCCAAAGCCCAGTGCCTGAGCACATTTCTCGCACACTCTGGTGCCACGCAGCTCAGCCTGTGACAACTGTAGCAGTGGCTTGCGTCACGCCCAGCCTGCAGCCGAGGCAACGGGGGCACTCCGAGGCGGGCAGAGGCAAGTCGCCCATCACCAGACTCTGAAGCTCAGCATGGTAGGAGGCGGCAGCGGCCCGGACCAGAGGGCCTGTCCCCACACCCCGCCATGTGGCCCAAGTGGATTCTCAGTGCTCTGGGCTTGTCCCCTGCCCCACCCCATCCATGAACCCGGGGCCCAAGATAAGAGCTCCCAGCACTGGTTGCCCCGGCATGCAGTGAGGTGGTGCGCGCTGGGCCAGCCGGCCGCGGGCATTGAGATGAGTGTGGGCAGCCCCAGCGCGGGGCCAGCGGCCGTGGTGCCGCCTGTCGATGGACTTGTCGGTACCTGGTCTGACTTACGGTTTCGTTAGAAATGCCTCGTCAGGTCGCTTTTGCCAGGACCCAGGATGGGCCCTGGGAGATACAGAGAAAAATCAGACACAGCCGCTGGCTCCAGACCCAAGCTCCAGGTCCATGAGGCCAAAAGCCTCCCTGCGTAGTTCCTCTGCAAGAATGAGTGCGAGCTGAGCCCCAGAAAGATGCAGGAAGTCCCCGTGTTTGCCACCAGGCACGGGTGGGGGTCCCAGCGGGACTTGCCAGAAGGACCAAGGCTGAGGAAAGGGCTGGGGGAGGCCCTGGCCCGAGGGCTGTGCTCTCTGCTCGCCCTTGTGGGGGAGCCCTGGCCTGGTGGGCGGCCTGCCCAGCTTCGTGCGGCACCCCCAGGCGCCAAAACATCTGATGCTCCTGGAGTGCGAAGCCCGTGGGGAGACGGGAAGAATGAGGCCCTGAAAGGCAGCTGGGCATCTCCTCAAGCGGGTATCTCTCCGGGGTCCAGCGGGTTGTCCAGGGCACGGGCGGTCTGCCCAGGGGAGAAGCTGTAGCGCAGAGGGACGCCGCCCTCAGCAGAGCTGAGCAGCACTCCTGCACCTCGCTGGGCATAGGGCGCGAGACCAGCTGGGACAGCTGCTCCCCCGTCTAGACGCACAGCAGGCCCTACTGACCTCAAGGCTGCCCTCGCTCCAGTAGGCCACAGCTGCCCGAGCCCCATCCGCTCCCACCTGCAATTCCCTCTGCAGCACGGAAAGCAAGATGGAGGTGGGGATGGAGGGTAAGGTGCGTCCTCTTCCCGCAGACAGAGCCGGGGCCCAGACACTTGCCCGGAGGGACCCGCCTTCAGTTAGCAGGTGCTCAGTGAACATTTGCTGACCAAACAAGTGGCGTGGTCTAGCCCCTCTGAGAACTCAATGTTTAGAGAAAGAGAAACACGGGGAGCACATCTGGTGCGGCAAGCGTCCCACGGGCTGTGAGGGAGGGTTTCCTGGAGGAGGTGATGCTTACTTAGACCAAGTTGGAGGATGAGCAACAATCAGAATCAGAGGAGGCTGGAGGTGGAAGCCCAGGCAGAATGCTGGTGCCTGTCCCACAGGTGCTGGGAGCAAGTCCCCACAGAAATGCAATATAGGAGTGGGCAGAGCGGGCAGGCCCCCGTGGGGGAACACTCAGCGCCCCCAGAGAGAGCTGACTGTAAAGGACCAGGCTCTCGAGAGTGTGTAGTAGAGCGGCACCCCGTACCGCGTGGAACAGTGCCTGTCACCCCAGGTCTGGAGCACGGTATGGGGTCTCCTCCACTAAGACACAGCCTCACCTGTCACGGGCGGCGGTGAGGTCACCATGGGGTTAAATGGATGCGCGCAAGCACCGGGTCTGGCACACAGGTAGGCTTGATAAATAGGAGTGGCTGCTATTGACAAGTAGTGGCTGTTACGAGTATCTATCAAATCGGTACATGGGATTTTTTTAAAGAAAGGTTGAAAAGCACCACCCTGGGGAACCATTAAAGGGATTTTAAGGAGGACACTGATGGGATCTGATTTGCAATTTAGAAAAATCACTCAGGCTGCCCAGTGGAAGATGGATGAGCAAGGGGAGACTAGTTGGACCGGCGAAGAGGCGATTTCAGGCAAGCAAGTGAGAAATGGAGGCATCTCGGGCAGCGAGCCCGGCAGGACTGGGTGACGGATGGTCTCGGTAAAGGACAGCCAAGCGGATGGAAGGACTCACTGGCAAAGTGGGCCCAAAATGCCCGAGAGGCCCTATTCCAAGGGAGAGGGAAGCAAGGTGGGGTCTCGCTGCCCAAAACCAGCCCTGTGGGGGAGTCTGGGGGTGCTCCTGGCCGCGAGAGGGTGGCTGGGAACCCCTGGACTAGCTGGTAGGTGGTCCTAGAGGAGCCCGGGTCCCCACTCTGGGGCACCCTCTTGGGGGCCAGCGGGGACCACACACCTTCGGTCTGTAACTCTTGACGCTGACTCCGCAGGGTGGCCCCCAGCCCACCGGGGCAGGTGCACCAGCGCGCAGCTTGGGTTCACGAAAAGCAGCTGGCCCCGTCCCTCAGGTCTGGGGGACGCTTGTGCCACAACACACTTGGAACCACCAGGTGCCGGCATTGCACACCTTTGTTACAGAAGTTACACGCCTTTGTTCCCTTCAGAGGCAGACCGCACCTGTGTGCATGAACACCTTCACGTTCGTGGCCTCTGTGAAGGCGTGATGGGGTCACCTCGTCAGGTGGACACGCTGACCAGGCACGTGCCCCCGGGCACCAGCCTTTCTGGGCTGGTTGTGAGTTTCCTGTGACCACAGTGACTTCCCTCATGCCTTCCGCCTCCTCTCCCGCTCTCTATGCTGAGCCTTCCTTCTCGTTACGTACAGGAGGCTGCCTGTGCATCCTTGTCATCAGGCTTAATGTTCTGCAAATTATTAGCCGTCCTTTCACAATTAGCCCTCCCGTTGGCGCCTCTCACGCCTCTCTGGCTTCCGCGCCTGCGACGCACAAGACACTCCTGGAATTGAAGATCCAAGTTCACAGCCGCACCATGCAGGGGACAGGCCGTCGGTGACAGCAAAACAAGGTCCCTCAAGTGCTGTAGCTCGAGCCTCGGTAGCAGATGACAGCACAAAATATCTTCGGGATAGAGTATTTACAAAACTACTTGAAAGGAATTGCATGTCATTAATCACCCGTTCTTAAAAATCAGTCTTCTCTTATTTGTTCTAATTTAGCTAAATGGCCCCGGAAAGACAGACCGTGGTTTGCTCGATCGACACAAGTTGAAAATCATAATGTTCCATCCAATTTCCAGCTCACACTGTGGTATGGAGATTTTTCTCCACCCGTTTCTCCAGTCCCCAAATGCTCCAGACGTCCGTGTCTTCATCTGATTCATTCTAATAACTTTTTCCATCAATGTGACTTTTGAGACGGCATGGGTACAGCAAATTAAATATTATTTATGACTTTAATTTGTGTCCTATTTGGATTTTACATTCACAGGCCAACGTGGCTATCATCGTTATCATATTGTTTTAGACTACTCCTAAAATTAAAACCCAGTCTCGTCCCTAAATGTTTTATTGTGCTTGTCGGCCTTGCTCTGCGCCGTTGCGAACGTGATTAATTCTGTTAGCCAAGTGCATATGGCCCGCCTGGCCACCATCCATTATCTCACGGAGGCTGTCTGCGAATGAGCGCTTTATTATTACTTTTTCATCTTTTCAATTACCAGATGTGCTTCCCCGTTCTCAAGGCTCCCGCACCGTCCGGATCCCAACCTGGGCAGTGACGTTGGCATCGGTGTGGTCTGGTCTCCTCCGTGCCCCCCTCACTCCCCACATCGGCCACCGGCTCTCCCCTGCCTCTGGGCATCCCCACATGCCATTCCCTCTATCTGTAATGCTCTTCCCTCACTTTCCACATAGCCCATCTTCATCTGCAGGCCTCCTCAGAGAGGTCTTCTTGGAAGTTCATCTAACTTAAGCCACATCTCCAACCTCAGGTCCCCCGTTTTTCTGCATCACAGCCCCTCCTGCCTGCCCGCAGGCATCTCAGCAGTGCCTTGGGATTGTCTCCAACTGGAAGGTCAGCTGCATTAGAGCAGAGACTTGTTCACTGCTCTGCCCCTGAGGCCGGAGGGGTCCAGGGGCCTCAGCCACAAGAGCAGGGATGGAGGGAGGGGAGGAACCTGCAGAAAAGGACCCAAGACCAGAGGCTGCTGCTGACTCAGCACTGGCACAGCTAGTCTTTAGGGATCCTCACCCCTCAGAGCGCCAGCTGCTCGGGGGGCAGCTCAAACAAGGGCTCCACCCTCTGCGAGTCCTGTGCAGTAAGGAACCCAGGACACTTGGGGAGACTGGGCTTGCCTGGCCCCTGTGGGGAATTGTTTTTTGATGGAAGAATTAAAATAGCTCCTTGCTTCACCAGGGAGGCCCCATGTGTTAAGTCTCAGCACTATCGCGCTATCGGCAGCCACTGCAACGTGAGTTCGATCCCCGGCCAGGGAGGGGACCCACATGGCGCAGCAGACCTCTCCTCCTTACCCGCTGCTCCCCTCAGCAGTGTGTTTTAGTAGATCTGCCTGTTCTGCTCCCTGCTCTGTCTCTGGTGAATCCTTTAACCACCCCTGACCTCTGGCCTACACCCCAGCTCTTGTTTGCATAAATAAATCTTAAAAAAAATAACACAGTGCATCGAGGGTTAGCAACACCAGAAAGGTCGTGGTCCTTTCTTTCCTGTGAGTTTTCTAGAACCGGCGGAGACCCACAGAGGCGAGTCTGAGGCGGGAAGCAGGGGGCGCTCACAGCTCTGAAAACCGTTCTCGGCTAAAGGGGCCGGGCTGCAGAAAGTGGCCCAGGCCTGGGCAGGAAACGTGAAGATGACCCCCGACATCACCGCCAGGAAGTCAGGAGGTGGAAGGATGGCAAACAGGCCCGGAGACCTTCTGCGGGGCTCCGCCTCCCCAGCTGCTGCCCCTGGGCCTCTCACCTCCAGGCCTGGGCGACTCCAGTGTGAACCCCGGGAGCAAGCTCGACCCTGGCGTTTGCATGCTGTGCTCCCACGTCACACACACCCCGCACGCTCCCCACCCCATTTGCTAAGTTGCTTACACCCCAAAGGGGCCTGGTGAGCTGAGAGCTGCCACCTGAACCCAGGCTCAGGGCCTCCAAGCCCCCACATTCTCAGCTGCTTCCTGTGCAGACAAGGAGAAGGGGACAGAGGGCAGGGGAGGAATGAAGAGGGCAGCTGAGGAGCGGGGGAAGGGAGGGCAGGGAGGGGAGGGGAGGGGAAGGCAGGGGAGGACAGGGGAGGGAAGGCAGAGGAGGAGAGGGTTGCTCAGCAGGGTCTCCAGGAAAGACTTCTGCCGACGAGGCGCGAACATGTGCAGAAGTGCGCCCCGCTCTGGAGCAGACGCTTCACCCCCGCTCAAGCCCGGGTCAGCCCAGCTGAAATGACAATCTCGTGCAGTCTGGTTCTGTTGAAACACAGTCTCCCCCTTCCCTCCTGTGCCCACTTGTGAGCACAATTTTCTTTGCAGGCGAGGCGAGATGCCTCCCTGGACAGACCCGGCCCTGGGGCTTGATGCCAGGTACCCCCAGAGCAGGGTGGGCAGGCGGACGCAGGGCTGAAGGAAGACATTTCCATAGCAAGCCTCAGGAAAAAATCAGGACGACATTATGGTTTGCATTGCCCTCCCCAACTCCCCCGCCAGGACCTCAGCGGGTGCCCTCTGGAAGTGGGGTGTTTGCAGATGTGGTGGGTCCTGTTGGTATCTGACACCTGACGGGGGCACCCAGACAGATGCGCACAAGGAACTGCCGTGTGGAGCTGGAGCTGAGCTGCTGGGGACCCAGAGCCAGGAGAGGGGTCCGAGGATGGCAGAGGGAGCAGGACCACACCCTGACCCCCCAGAAGAGCGAGTCAAAACTGACTGCAGGACGAGGCCTGGGAAACACACGCCTTTGGTGATGCTCCTGTCTCCACTTTCCGGAGGGGAGCGAGAGGCCAAGGACGAGGGGGCTGCGGCTCCTGGCGGGGAGGGGGAGGCCCAGGAGTGGGAAAGGGACTTTGTGGTTTCCTGGGCAAGGATTTAATGACAGGATGGGCCTCCGAGGCCGCCCTCAGAGCCTCCCTCCAGCTGAGGCCCCAGGCGGGCACAGGGACCTGGGAAGCTGCTGGCCTATGTAATTAGCTGGCAATTAGCCTCCGACAGCCATGCCTTTCTGGAGGCTTCGAGCCCTCTGGCACGGCCTTGACCAGGGCAGAGCCTGGGCCCACCTCCTCATGCAATCTGTTCCCAATAAATTCTGGTTTAAGACGCAGACCCAGTCGGGAGGTTCGCGCCTTTGGGGGAGCATCCTCAGCGTCTCCCAAGAACCAGTCCTCACTGCAGCCGACACCCAGGAGCAGATGCCACAGCTCCTGGGGGCAGGGTCTGCACACGCTGAACGCTGCGCCAAAGCCGATGGGGGCGTCTCCCGCGGACAGGAGGCAGGTCCGGCTCCAAGATCGCAGGTCCTACTGGGCCCTGGAGCCCCGGATGCCTCCTGCCCGTTGCATCTGGCTGTGACCGTGAGAACGCGCAGGCGTGCACATGCACACTCTGCAGACACATACAAGCACACACTCTCTCCCCGGCTTTTCTGAGTCATTGAGGTGATTGTCGGACGGAGTCCAGCTCCGGGAAATAGGGTTAAGGAAAGACGCCTAGTGAACCAGGAAATAAAGAAATGACAGACACAGAATGGTCTAAGAAAAGCAGGCCCCGGGGGACACAAGGCCTCTCTCATTCTGGGCTCAAGTGTCCCGCGTGCCAGGCACAGCTCATATTATTGAGAAAAACCGCCCCCCAGGTCAGTTATGAGACAGTGGTTTATTCTGTTATTGCTCAGTATTCAGCATTACTCGGGCACACGCTCACCGCCAAGGTTCTGCGTTATCAGGCCGCGCTGCTCTCCCTTCTCACCTGACTCCCAGGCCGTGGTTTCACTGCACAAGGAAGAATACTCCGGTCTGGACATGGGCCAGTCGTCCAGCCCACGCCGACCCATCTTTTAGCCATGCCCAGTCTTCCGGCCGCGACCAGACATTTTCCTTGTCCGGCTCCCCACGCCGTAGGGGTCTCCAACAGGGATAAGTCACCTCGTCGGCTCCGTGAGTTCAGCTGGGCCAAGTCAGCCCAGCCGGGCTCTGGAGCGGTGAGGAGGAAGGAGGTACCTGCGGAGTAACAGCCCCGGGAAGGGACGAGGAAGGCTGCGTGCACCTCCTTACTGGCCGCTCTGCAGCTGTTGGCCTGATGCTGCCCCCCTCGCCAGACCGACCGCTCACCCACTTCGAGATCTAGCTCAGACCTTCCACCACCACCCCTCCAGAGCCCCGCAGCCCTGCTCCAGCCAGGCTGGGGGCCAGGGGCCGGGCATCCTCTGCCAGTTCTCCCCTCGGGATCACAGTGCTGAATGGAGGGTACTGAGTTGCTCCCCTTTGCTGGCCTGGTGGCCATGACACCCTGGGCGGTCCTGTGCGCTGGCCTGAACCCCGCCCCTGTTGCTTGGTGCGTGGGTAGGACGGGGATGACCTGGGACTGTCCTGTCGGGAGCAGAGGCTGTGGGCCGGGCCGCCTGGGTTCACGTCCTGGCTCAGCCACCTAATAGCCACATGGAATCTTGGGTATGTGGCCTAAACACTCTGTGCCTCAGTTTCCTCATCTGTAAAGTGGGGAGGTGGGGAGAAAGTGAGGCACAGGGGCCTGAGGCAGCTCAGAACAAGGTCAGACCAGTAAGGAGTCAGTAACTGGCAGGCGTGGCTGTCGGGGTCCCTTCCCAACCCCCAGCTAGCACATGCACGAACCCCCACCCCGATTCACAGAGCAGGGGACTGGAAGAACCCCCAAGCTCTCTTCATTCTAAACTTTCCAGGTCTGTGGTGCATTTCAGATTGCCGTGTGCATGACGCCCCTCCCACCCCGCGGGGCCACCCAGAGTCACCACGTCCAGTGCAGAACAGGACCCACCCGCCCGCAGGGACGGGCAGAGGGGCCACCACATGCTCCAGCGGGCTGGCCGGCCAGCGAGGACAAGCAAAGGTGTGTGCACTCGCATTTAAGTCAGAAACCCCAGGCTGGTCTGATTTACTGCATCCAGGTAAGACTGCGTTTATTATACCGGTGACAATTAGGACCCAGCTCTGTAACGATGTCCCCTCCAACAGTGACATGCCATCCTCCCCGCTCATTAAGGGGGAGCCTTGTTAGTGGCTTTGCAAGCGGGGGATGGAAAACAATCAGGACGGGCGATGGGTGCCGGCTCGTGCCTGGTCTGGGCCCACGAGCCGCCCCGGCCCCCTCCCCGCCACTCCCTCAAGCCAGGTCTCCCGCCTGTCCCTGGGCAGGTGGGGTAAATGCTGATCGTCTGCCTAATTGTTCAACAGGATAAGATGCTGGATTTCAAAATAATTAGGCTAATGGTAATGAGGGTTTGATGGTTTCTGAGCAATTAGACGGATGGACACAAACACTTTGTTTTTAACCTGCGCTGAGGCTAATGACCTCAGGTGGGAATATGGCAGCACTGCGTTTTGAAAAGAGGAAAAAAATATCCTGGGAACCTCCGAGAAAATAAATCACAGCGTGGGCTCTTTCCCGCAGATTTGTTGCTCCGGATACCTGACCAGATGTTCCCCAGACCCAGTAATGAGGGGTTCAGGCCAAGGAGCGCGGAGGCCGGGAGGTGGCTCCTCTGTGTCAGAGTCCACCCTGCAGTGCTTATCGGCTCTGGGACCCGCACAGGTCACCTCACCTGGCCGCGTGCACACCTTCACCTGTAAACGGGATGGCGATGCCTGCTGTGTGGGTGGCCGGGAGCCTCGGCTCTCAAGAAGCGTGCAGCAAAGTTGGTGGCAGGGCCGAGGAAGAGGAGAAGCTCAGGAGGAAGCCAGTCAGCTGGAATGCAGCAGAGGCCAGACATGGGCAGTGGGTCCTATGCCATGAGATGAGTAGCGCTGACCCCTTCAAGGCGTCAGAAAACAGTGGTTGCTCAGGGTATCCCTCAGGACAAAAAAGCAAAGTAAACAACCACCAGCTTCTTTGGGGCTTCAAAGACAGGAGTCACAGCTCCCCAGGCTTTGAGAAAATTCTCGGCCCCACCCCCATGCTTGGGCAGCCTAGCTTCACCAGGCCCCACAGTGCATGGGGCTGAGGGCCTTACTAGGCCCTCACCCAGCGTCAGGATGAGTGGAGCAGGGTGGACAGAGTGGGGGCAAGTGGAGGGTCCCCATGGGCTGCTGCCTTCAAGCAGGGAAGATAGGGAGGAGATGACCCCGGGGCCCAGGCAGTGTTTGGGAGAGGTCTTATTCATCCAATGTGTACCTTCAGTCCCAGCGTCGGTGTTCATGTTTGAGACACAGAAATAAATAACAGGTATATTGTTGCACTATAAAGTAGTGAGAAATTTGAGTAGAATTTGCAGGGAGCAGAGGACAGAGGGCCAGCTGTTCCTGGACGCAGGGAGGCCTTCCCGGGCAGCGCCAGGCTGCTTCTTAAAGGATAAGTCAGCATGGCTACAGCTTCAGGACTCCACATCAGGCTGG
The DNA here is from genome assembly GCA_019455555.1 of Galemys pyrenaicus. Taxonomy (NCBI): domain Eukaryota; kingdom Metazoa; phylum Chordata; class Mammalia; order Eulipotyphla; family Talpidae; genus Galemys; species Galemys pyrenaicus. The sequence continues at coordinate 15,945,629 of JAGFMF010011747.1, read as the reverse complement.
AGTCAAGAGAAAGACTGTACTATATATAGTTTGTGGGTAACCCAGGGCAACACATGTCCCCTTAATTCCTAGAGAGAAAGGAAAACAAAACTTTCCTGGATACTGCAATTATGTAAGAAGGCAATTTCTCTGCCTCACAGTCCTTTATGGCCAGGCTGCCCATTCATTTCCCTGTCTTCTCACTCTCATCCACTGCCTGCCTGACCACCAGGTAGAAATTCCTAGGAAGGCTGGGCCAGAAGACACCAAGAGGAAAGTAATGGAACCTGGGGCTGGCTGTTGGTCAGCACCATGGACAGAGACACAACTCCCTGCTTGGGAGGGCTACTGGCTCAGTCAGCTCCTTCTTCTCCCCCTGGGGCTTCTGTACCTGCCTTCTTTGTCTCTGTGGAAAGGATGTTCAGAGCCACTTTCTCTTCTCAGGACATTCAGCATCACCTTTAGCAAAGCAGGTACCAGTCTTGCTGGAATCCATTTAAATCTACAGGTCTGTATGTACAGGCTCTTACAGGTACCATTTTGATCCAGATTGGCATAAGAGCCACAGACAAAAGGTACTGACACCCTGTGTGAGTGTGGGGGTGCAGGTGGAGCCCACCTGGACTCTGACCCTGGGGCAACAGCAGGAGGGAGGGCAGATGTTTAATTGAAGGTGAGGATCTCGGGATTCCCCTGGGCCTTGAGTCCCAGGCTGATGCTGCCTGTAATCCCCCCATTATAGGACCAAAGCCCAAGGGGCCTGGCTCCAGCCGACTCTGGATCCTCTGTCCTAAGGGAACCACCTCCCTCACAGGAAGATTGAGGTGGCTGCAGAGAAAGACCTGAGCAAGGGCCATGCCCACTCCATCCCTCAGAAGGACTCAGGTTCACAGCTGAAAACTCAAGGTCAGCTGAGGACACTAGGGATGAGGTGACCCTGTGACACACCCAGTCGATCACCAGGTTCACATGTTGCTCTTAGGCTAATGCAACAGAAACAATGCAGCCCTGCACTGGGGCCAAGAATTTGCTGGATCCTGTTGGTGAGCTGTGTGTCCTTCAAGAATCCCCAAGTCTGAAGAGGCATCCAGAAGGGCCCATGGGTGCTGCAAGAATCCCCTGAAGTCTATTGCTTACAGGACCGAGGCTCTGAGGGTGGGGCTAGAGCTGCAACTGAGTCCCCCTCCGGGACACACGTTGTGACCTCATGCAAAAGCTGCTGACCCAGAAGTAGCCCTGGCACTCACCCCAGTCACCCCAAGACCCACTCCGAGGACCCTTGTCTCACAGGTTAGACAGAACTTGGCACCTTACAGGCCCCACACCCTCACCTCTTCATCCTTTGTACCTCACTAGACCCCACAGCCCAACAGCCCCTCAAGATACTGCTTAGGGACCCACTCATCTTCAACAGGACACACGGGCTCTCTTCCCACACACAGTGATTTCATTATCTTGACATCTTAACTATTTTTCCAAACACGTGAAAACTGAAGACATTACAGCAATAAAAGACGGGAAGGGGTTCTTCACTACAATGTTCTTGATTAGTCTAACCCAGGAAGAATTTAAAGGCTGTGGAATTGGAGAAAGGAAGAGTCTTTTTAACTAGGGTGTCTCTGTCCGTGGTTCCAACAAACCACCAGCACTTCATGTTGGAGGGGACATTTCAGCTACGTCAAGGAGCATGACACAGGGAACAGGTGAGGTGCAAGGGCTGGCTGGGTCCGAGCAGACCAGCATATCTGAGATCCACTATGTCAAATGACTCACATTGGGTATTCTTTAAGATGCCATTTTCCAGGCCACTCTGGAATGCAGATCTACAAGAGAAGGGCTCTCTCTTTTTAACCATTTCCACACATGATTCTAAGGACCAGGGACATGGGTGACAGGCTGGCGGGTGATATAATGGCGAGCTACAGCAGGTTTTAGAGCAAAGTAGTCTTACCAGTCATTCTGTGATAGAGGGTAAAAGATGGATTTCGAGAGGGGAGGAACTAGAGACAATAAGTAGGGAGCTGTAATGGCCAAGGCGTAAGTGGCTTAAGTCAGACAAAGGCAGGAGTGTGAGGAGAAGGGAATAGAATGAGAAATATTGCAGAATAGAATCAACAGAACTTGGTAACAGATTGGGTGTGGGGTAGGAGGGAGGGACAAGAGGAGAGTCAAAGATGACTTATTCAAGATGCCTTTGGTGTTTTTAATATAAAATATAAATATAAACACACAAGATCTTATATTCTTTAATACTTATCTGATTTGAAGAAACAGCCCTCTATCTCTCAACTCCGAAAGACTTACAATGGCTTGAGACAACATTAATAATGATGTATTTTATAGTATATGAACTTTGCCATCTGTGGTGCAGGCATCAAAAAGTCAATATGAGTAAATTGACAAGCTTGTCAATGAATGAAATTAATTTTCTTTTTCTGCTGCATCACTAAACATAATTTCAGAGTGGCATGGTAATATTCACTGTCCATTATCATGGTCCCGCGACAGAGACAGTGGAGTTAAAATATGGAAAGAAACGGCTGTATCACAGCATCTACTGCACGAGAGCCCAAGCACCCACTGAACCGGCGTTCGTTCCACTGGGCACACAGCCCCCAGAGTCTTCTCTCAGAAGGCGCCACATTTTCAGCTCAGAGACCTCTGCCCTTTGAGCATGAGAAAATGGATTTTAACACCTTGCCCAGTTTTAACCTAAACCCAAGTGTTCTCTGACAGAACAGATGGTCAAATTGAGACCACAGAGATCAGCAAGTCCAGCCTCCTTGTTTGAAAAATGGGGAGAAACAGACTGAAGGACGAGGCCACACAGCACAGCCAAGACTGGAACCCAAGGCTTCCAAGTCTGGGATCCAACTCTGAGTGGTGGGCTCTTTGAGTATTGAGGGGAGGGGTGGGCTCTTTAGGGCTTCAGACTCAGGTCTTAAGGGTGTGGCCATAGCACGGTGGAAAGACAAGAGATGCCTTCATCAAAAAGCTATAGAAAAGGTGTTGGTCCATTTGTCCATTCCACCCATTTCTTCATCCATTCAGTCACTGGACAATCCACCATTAGACACCTCTGATGGGCAAGCTGCGTAAGCCATGGAGACACCATAGAGAACCAACACACACACACACACACACACACCACCCTGCCCTCCCAGAATCTACAGTCCACTGTGGAGAAGCCAAAAGGACACAGAAGACAGGTGAACAAGAGCTCAGAAGGACACAGAGAGCCATGAGAGACGGGGCAGCTGAGTGGGGGGGGGGGGGCGGCCTCGTGTGGATGAGGGACAGGCTGACCTCTGTGCTAACATCAAAGCTTGAATCAGGACTGGTGGNGGGGGGGGGCGGGGGGGGGGGGGGGGGGGGGCGGCCTCGTGTGGATGAGGGACAGGCTGACCTCTGTGCTAACATCAAAGCTTGAATCAGGACTGGTGGCCACAGCCCAAGTCCTACCTCTGTAGGGAGAAACATTCCCGTCACTGCCCAGAGCCACAGCCTCCAGCCCCCTCTGCACGGCTGATGGGAGGATCACAGATATCCCCAGGTTGGGGGGGGGGTGTTTCCTTGGGGTGCGCGGGCAAGACGGGAGCTGCTGACATGAGGTGTGTCTCCAAGATTCAACACCTTATTCCAAAACGAGGGTCTGTGGCTTCATAGGCCAAACAGAAAGACATCAAGGCCTGAGCCACTCAACAGTTTTCTTTTGTTGCGAGAAGAAGCTGCCTGGTGGAAGGAGAGGTCTTTCTGATTTTCTCTAACTGATTGGAAAGGTCTTTGCATTTCAGTGGTCAATACAGAGGCACAGGTGGGTTTTCAGGACAGATAACAGTCTTCGCTGTGGCCATAATTGCGCAGGGAGTAGGCAGCTGGGTAATGCACTCTCTCGGGAGAGGGGCCGAGGACCACGTTCTCTGCACCTCAGTCCTTTTGGGCCATGCCACTAATTGGGACTTACTGGCCCATTAATGAGTTCTCCCTCCAGAGACTCATATGACCACTTTGACTCTAAAGTCCCTGCCTAATGGACTATTGAATGACAGAGAGCCCTGCCGCTTTGTCTCAGAGGTGCCCTATTAAATAGACAACAGTCCCCAATTAACCCCAGGTTTAAGAAAACAGCGTGGCAGGACCACTCTCAGGCCAGCTCTTGGGAAAAGGGCTAAACTGCATGGTGTGATTGCTCTCCCTCCCTGGAAAAGGCCAGTGCGGCCAGCACCTGAGCAGTGGACGCCAGGCCCCGGGTGGCCCAGATCAGTTTCCATCCCCAAGGTGCCACCTGCCCGCTGCAAGTCGTCCAGGCTCTGGCAGCCACTCCGGTGGGCCAGACTCAGAGGACCAGTCTCTGCATGGCCCTGGCTGGCTGGACAGTGTCCCCCACACATCCCCAGCTCCCCAGACCCCAGACTCAGGCTCCCCACCCCGCACGCATCTTCAGGCAGTGCCTCTGTGAGCCCTGATGCATCGTGGTCCTCACAGCCCTCGCTTCACGCCCGGGCCGGGGCTGAGCCGTGCTCGCTGGCAGGCGTCGCTCTGCTCCTTGACCCTCCCGCCCCACTGCAGTCATCCTCTTTAGGGGGGCGTCAGCCACGCCCTCTGCGCCCCACCGGCTCCCGGGTTTCTCATGGTGATATCATCACACGTGCCCACTAAGCATAAGTTCTGGGGCCGAACTGTGACTCGATGTCCAGCACTCGATGTCCAGCACTCTGCTTGGCAAGCACTGGTGTCCCCACGGCAAACGCCCAAGTGAATGGTCGAGGAAAGACCTCACAGGCTGGAGGCCCCTGGCACACGGTGGCTATCATGCGAGGCAGAGGCCCCGGGCTCTCGGATGGCCTTTCTCAACACAGAGGTCTCTCCGCCCACAGACAGCCTCTTTTTAACAAAGCCAGCTCACCACATAAGACAGGGACAACCCCCTGGGGTGATAGCAGAACCCACATTTCTTGGAAGTGTGTCACTCAAGTCCCCTGGCACGTAACCAAGTAGAGGCCAAGGCCCATCCTGAGGCCCGATGCTGTGACTTTGTCATGAGGTCAGTGGGCATGGAGGAGGCCTGTCCACCCAAGCGCCGGTCCCTCTGACTTCCTCCAAGGCCCCTATGATCGTGTGTACTCTGGACACCAAGCCTCGCCACAACTGTTCCGTCGCGCCCAAACACCTGTGCCGGGAGCCTCTGCTTCAGCGTGGCTTCCCGCAAAGGCCGTGCCTCCTCCCACTCAGCCAGTCACCCGGGCACCAGTCTCCTTCCTCTGCACCATCGTCACAACCACCACTGCTCTCAGCTCTCAGCCGTCTCCCTGGAGCACCCCAGCGCCCTGCAAACGCGGCGCTCGGCAAGCGTGTGCATTTCACAGGCGAGTGGATGCATTTTGCACATGTTTGGTTGTGATGCCCTGATGCCATGGGACGCTGAATTTCTCTAAGTCCCTTGCTTGGATCCATGGCCACCAAGCAACTCTCTGGTGATGACTTCACCGCTCCCAGGAGGTCTGTCCAGGGGAGAGAACATTTCGGCCGTAACTCGAGAATTCTGATCCACTTGCTGTTTATAATTCTCACTGTCAGCCAGTAAATTGGAATCCGGCTTCAGTAAAACAGAAGCAAGACCGTGTACTTCTCTCCAGGAGGCACCCCCGCCCACCCCAGCTTGCCACCGCCCTGTGCTCTCCCAGGGCAAAGGCAAAACGATCCTCCCTGTCTCCTCCGCCTGCAAGGTGGGAAGGAGAGGAAATCTGCCCTAACAGTGCATCTCGTTCTCATCTCTTGGTGAAAGGAAAAGCAGCATTACTGGAAAATATTGTACAAGAGTCTCTTCCCATAGGAAAAAAATGTAATCATCTCTTTAGGGGGAAAAATATACAGTTCCTTGAAAGCCCAGACACACCCCGCATATGGTCTGTTTAAATGCATTTCATTAAGATTTATAGCACTTAATGATGGCTTAAAAAATCACTACATAAACAATACTATTTTTGCATAAGAGGGTTGGAATATTTCTAATTCGAGCCGGTGCAAACTCACTCCTCAGTGGCTTATGAGACTTGAATGCGTTGATATGCAGCTCTCAACTAATGTCAGGCCGTATGGATTTCAATCTGGCTTGAAATATATTTAAACAAATGAAGTAGATACAAATGTTGGCTCTTTGGCCAGCCAGAGCTGAAAAATCCATTTTCCATCCCATTTATAATAAGAACTAATTTGAATGTAATTTATCTAAAGCACAATGTTTCCTAATTTTTACATGCAACCATTACTTATAGTTTAAGTAATAGTTATATCCATGGATCTTAGCGCACTTAATTGAAAATGCATGTTATTAAAACGCAAGACTTAATCCTTCAAAAATAAAAGCATTATCCTAAAGAATAATTGAATACTCAGACTCAGAGAGAGCGAGAACAGGGGAGGGAAAGCTTTTTTTAAAAAAAAAAGTCTCCCCTTTAAATACAGCACTTCTCTTTTTACGTGGTATTAGAATTATGTCAGAGTGAAATTAGCCACTCTCGACCCGCTATTTCAATTCAGATTACTACTGCCTCTCATCCGAGTGTCAGACTTGGCATCGGAGTCAAATCCGTCTGCCGAGGAATGACATGTCAAGGGTGACAGTGACAAATTGTCACTAAGTGAGGAATAACACATGACAAGGCTTGTGTCCGTAATGAGCCCGGAACGGCGAGGCTGAGGGCGGGGGCTGCAGGCCTGCGGCACCTGCTTCTCACAGGGGCCCGCGCCTCCCTGGCCAGGGGTGTCCATCATTAAAAGAAATCAATAATGAAGAAGCTCCTTAAAAACAACACACAGGCAAAGCCTTCTTCTGCTGGAGGGGGAAAGAAGGAAATCCAAATGTTGATGAATTCTTTGAAGACTTTCTTTGTGGCTTCTTCTTTCACACCCACAGTCTGTACCTTGGTCTCCTCCTTTCATTCACCAAGATTAAGGAACGCCAAACTCCAGAGTGAAATGATTCTACCTTGTGGTTTGTCCACACATTCCTGTGAGCATTCTGAGAGTAATCCACCTTACCAAGTGGAGGTCGTCACATAGACACTTCACAGAGTGGGGTCGCATCAGTCTCCAGGCAAATGACTGTATTTTGACCCCAAGCAAACACGAACTACTAGAGACAGAGAAAAGGCAGGTAATATGTATCACTGTGAAAAATTAACTCACAAAGCCACAAAAAGAGGAAGCATTAAGAATAGAATTCCCTGCTGTTTTTGTTGTTTTAATTGCCCACTGAAATTGAAATGTTTGTTGCAGTGAACACTGACTTGGTATGCCCAAGTACATGGATAAAGAAATGCTGTTATATTTTGTTGGATGGATGGATGGATGGATGGATGGATGGATGGATGGATGGATGGATGGATGAATGGATAATGGGTGGGAGGGTGGGTCAATGGAAGGATGGAAGGATGGAAGGAAGGAAGAAAGGAATTATGAAAGGAGGGAGGGAGGGAAGAAAGGAAGGATAGTTGTCCAAAGTAGTGAATAACTATGGAAGATTTTACACTGGGAGTGACATGCAAGGTCTGCATGATGGAGGCCACTCTGGCTCCTGTCTGAGCAGTGAATGGGCACAGGTGAGAGTGAGACGGGGAGCCCAGTAAGGAGGTTGCTGTAGTCTTTGGGTAGGAACAGGTGAAGTTCCAGATAAAATGCTAAAAGAGATCCCAGACAAGAGGACAGATAGAATAAACCTCAAGAGGTTTGGGTAACTGGTTGGATTTATAAAGTGGAAAGAGAAATCTTGGGGTACTTACAGGTATCTGGAAGAATGGTAGAGCCACGGACCAAGATGGCAGCACAGCTACAAGGGAGGTTCCGGAGGGAGTAGTAACTGACCATTCGGTCAATGCTGAAATCTTAGCAAGAAAACTCAGCAACCTTGGTGTGAACTGAAGCTGCAGTGGTGAGAGAGCTGACTCACCAAAGACTGTATTCAGCAAAATTGGAGGGGACCCGTGGGACCACACTTGTACATCCCAACGCTTTTTCCACCTAGAGATCCTTATTTTTTAAGTAGGCCCATACTTAAATCACTGGTTTATAATCTTTCATTTTTCTTACCAAAATATGGTGGACATTTCCTTTATCCTTTCCTTTGATCTCATTTTTAATATACTGAGTACATCAAATATACTGAGTATATAACGTATACTGAGTATACCCTCTACTGTTGAGCAATGATTCTGGAAATTCATGAACACACAGGCTTGTGCTTTGTGACCCTAAGGTGGCTGATCTTTGCAAGCGCTCCCCAGAGCTCCACTGAACTCAGTGGAAGGAGGAAGAGGTATGGCAAAAGCAGAAAGCCCCAGTGAGCTCAGAGAATATTCCTGGGGGCAAAACGTGGGTCCGTCAGAGAAGATCTAGGGATCACCCACCTTCTGGGGTAAAAGAAAAGATGGAGATGCTCAGGGTAGCCCTTGGAAGAGCTTCTGTTTGTACTGGCAGCTCTTCACGTTCCAAGGAGCCTCTCCAGGAGAGGTCATGATAAAGCACTAATTCAAAAGTCACTTTTTTTATTAGTGGCATGTGTTTCTTAATTCTTACTGAGAATCAGCTAGACCAGTCAAAGTAAACCACCTGCATACGACTGGCCGAACACAGTGAGGCTTCCTTCTCGCTCCTGCAAAATGTCACAGTGTCCACTGTGGGGCTGCCGGACACTCTGCTCCATAGAGTCCCTCAGGGACCCAGGTATCGTCTCACCACCTGAAACATTCTGCCTCTTGGTCCCCATGGCACAGCAGAAGATTAGGGGAGTCACTGGAATGCTCCCCCTGCCCCAGCAGTCACATGGCCCTGCCAAACTGCAAGGGGTGGAAAGACAGATGGACCGACAGGTGAACTGACCACCTCTGCCACCTCTTCACGCACAAGGTGCATTCGCCCTTCAGTTATTACCGTATCCCGGCAAAAGATCAGAACAGTCCAGGGGTCCTTCAGTACGGACTGATCGAATTAACTGTTGTGCCCATCAATAGAACTTATTTTAATCAGAAATAGGAGAAAGCAGTTCTGTATCAATATTAAATAACCCCCAAATATATTATGCAGTAGAGAAATAAAAGCACAGAACAGAAAGTGCAGGGTCCTGTCATTAGCAGAGGGGATGGCTACACTTGATTAGACCTTCCTAAAATGTGTCTGCCACAGGAAGCTGCTCGCTGCTAGTCTTTAGGCCAGAATGACTGAGAAACAGGAGGGCAAGACGACCATTACTGCTACCTTTTTCTACCTTTTGAATGCCGAAATAATACAAAGGCATGAAACACTGTAAAATTTTCTGGGGTCTCGCCCTGACTGCTCCGGATGGCAGGAGAGCAGAGTGGTTGCAGATTTAACTCAGAGCAGGCCCACTCTGCTGCCTGCGTGGGGATCTGCTGCTGCAGTCTAACTCCCACTAATGACGTAGGAGCCAAGTAAGGATGATGTCACAGGGGGACCCCAGCCTTGCGTCCCCGTGCGCTCTTCAGGAAGGCAGAGCACGCCTTCCTACAGCATCGGAGCTGCAACAGTTACATTTTAGTATCGCTGACTTTGGATGTCAACGGCTCTCTGCTCCTACCTGTGTAAACTAAGTTTAAACTCCGGTTGGTTGGAACAGATCTGGCAACAGTATGTCGGAATACTTCCTGGGTTCGAATCTCACGCTGATTCCCTGTTGCTGTTATTGCGACTTTATATGCAGTTAACAACCTATTCCCAAAGTTCCTCTTTCATAGAAACCCTCGTTAAAGTTGACTCTGAGCCACACACGCACCCATGCAGGAATTCACGCGCGCGTGCAGGCGCACACACACACACACACACCACCCCGAGTGTGCCGCAGCACTGCTGAGCCTCCAGGGCCACCTCCGGACCTGTGCGAAGCCAGCATGACACCTCTGTGGCTAAACAGCCCTCAAGAGGCCACCTCCGGCCGGCAGGGTCCCTTCCTGGCGGTCTCGGCGCTGCTGCCTCTGGCCACGGGGAGGCGCTGCTTTCATCTGAGCCAGCAGATGCAGCTCTCCGCGTGCTGGCTGCCCGGAGCCACCGGAGGAATATAACCGAACTCTACCCCGAGTGGGAGGCTTCGGGTCCACAGACCCCGCTGAAGGTGCTCCCACCTCCAAGCCCCAGCCCAGCAGCCGGGACCAGGGTGCACCCCCACTGGCATTCCTGCAAGTCCAGGCCTCCCCTCCCTGGTAGCCCAGATGGGGAAGACCTGGGAGGGGAGCCCTGGACCAGCCCTCGTGTCCTCTCCCAGGCCTTCTGCAACTCAAGGGGAGCAGCCCCAGCGGCCCATCCGCTTCCCGCCCCTGAGCCCCTCAGAAGGCACGCCCCAACCGGGCACGAGCGCCCCAACCAGGCAGGAGCGCCCCACCCGGGCAGGAGCGCGGCAGCAGAGAAGCGGGCCTTTCAGGAGCGGCCAAGCTCAGCCCTGGCGCGGGTGACATTCCAACGGAGAAAAGGCTTCGGTCCACCTAATTAATTTCAAGTGTTTGGGGAAATCAGAGAAAATTTGCTGAAGACAAATCCCAGACCTCCAATTGGACAACTGCTCCCTGCTCATTTCCCCTCAAGTCTCGTTCATATGCAAATGCGTCCCCAGCCAGCCGTCTCCTCCTGTCCTGTGTGGGTGCCCTCACCTCCCTGTTCCCTGGCCCATCCTGGGAGAAGGCTGCCCCTCCTCCCCCGCGGCGAGTGAGAAGACGGGCTTGGGCTGGGCGGCTGGGAGCAGGCTCCCTCTCCTGGCTGCTGAGACCCATGTCCCACCAGGGCCAGGGGCCCGTCCTGGGCACCAGGAAGTAAGTGAGACTGAGGAGGCTCACGGACCCGGAGCGGGCTCCCGGGCGCAGCAGAGGCTGCAGGGCCAGCACTAGTTGGGGCCAGTCCAGCTCAGGGGCCCCAGGTCCTGGCCCTATGCAGAGAGGGAAGGAGAGGCGGAGGTGGGGGCCCTGTTTACAGGAGCGTAGATGAGGATGAGCTGGGGTGCTCCAGAAAAAGAAAACCAGGGTGCTGGGGTTGAGTGGGCCCAAGGGAGAGACACACCAAGAGGATGGAGAAGGGGCCCACAGCCAGAGGGGGGGTGCCCTGACTAGAGTGGGGGCCGCCGGGGGCTTCCGCTGAGGGACCGTCTGACCCTTGGTCAGGGCCAGGGTGGAAGAAGAAACTCAAACCACATTCGACGTTGCGGTCACCAAAAAGCGGAGACAGCCCAGGTGAGGCGAAGACGCCCATCATCACAACAGGCGTAGCCGGGGGAGAGGGTCTGAGCCCTGCGGGGACAGTCTGGGGTCAGTAGGACAGGCGCAGCAGGAAGCCTTCGAAGGGGCTTTTCACAGGAGGGATGCTGGTCGCCCTAGCATACAAAAAGAGGTGAGGCTGAGAACAAACTTGGGGGATGCAGACCTCAAAGCCCACGCAGCCGGAAGTAGCTCAGGGCCCACGGGACACACGTCCCAGGAAACCTTGTGGCTGGTTACTGGTAACTGAAAGGGAACGTCTCTAGGAGAAGCAGACTGGTTTGCTAGATGACCAAAGCCAGGACTTGAACCCGGGAAGCCGCCCACCAGATTTTACTGTGTGAAAGCTGTTCCAGGGAACACAGGCGGAATCCAGTCGGCAGCCAGGAGCAGAGGTGGGAGGGGCATGCAGCCCTGCACTGTCCAGGCCCCAAGACAAGATGCCAGAGAAGGGGACACAGAGGCTGTCTCCTCCCCTCGCGGTAGCCGTGGGCACAGAAGACGGAGTCTGAAGTCACCTGTTCTCGTGTCTGCCAAACAGGCAGGACCCCAGGACATATTACATTATGTTAAGAATAAGGATGTAGGGCGCCCTGGGTGGCACAGCGGGTTGAGCACAGCACTGTGAAGCATCGGTGGCTACTGCAGCGCAAGTTCAATCCCCCCAGGGAGGGGACCCCCATGGCGCAGCAGACCTCTCCTGCCTCGCCTCCTTCTCCCCTCAGCTGCAGTCGATCTGCCTGTTCTGCTCCCCACTCTGTCTCTGGTGAATGCTCTCACCTCCCACAACTCTGGCCTGCACCCCAGTTCTTGTGTGCACAAATAAATTAATCTTTAAAAAAAAAAAAGAAGGATGTGTCTCCAACCGAGAGTCACTTGGACATCGCAGGTGCTGGGTCATTTGGGCCTCATATTTAACCTGCGCAGTGGTTGGGTGTTTCTCGTGTGCATGCAAAAATTCCTGAAAGGTGAAGAGTGCCAAGAGCTGGCAAAATATGGAGACTGGTGAATTGGGGCTTCTTTAGACTTAGGGGTCTTCACAGATATAATTAAGCGAGACTCTCAACATGAAGTCACCTTGGATTATCCGACACCACCCGCTGCGGGACAGGTTCCAAGAGAGACAGAGGGGGAGCAGAAACCCGGGCAGCACGGGAAGAAGACAGTGCAGGGAGGGACTCTTTGAAGCAAGGTGGCCACAAGCTGAGGGATGCCAGGGAAGAGAAAGGGAGGGCTCTCCCCGGGGGTCTTGGGAGGGGACACAGCTCTGGTGACTGACACCTTCCTTTGGGGCATCTGGGCCCAAAATGTAAGAACAAATTCCCACATCTTAAGTCAGCCAGGTTAAGTCGCCGTGGCAGCCCCAGGAACTCACAAGTAAGCCCTGTTTGGCCACTGCTGAGAACCTGCCACACCTCTGTCACCTGCCACCTGGAAGTGGGGACTCAGCTTGTTCACAGGTCAGGGTGGGCTGCCCACTCGAGGGCTGAACTCGAGGCCAAGCCAGCCCACCAACTGCATTCGGCCCAGTGGGTGACTCTGGGCTTTGACCTGGTGAGGGTCACCTCCAAGTTCCTGGTTTACCTGGTGGTAACCAGCATGGAGAATAAGGCGGGCAGCGGGCAAGCCCACAGCTGGTCCTGGTCCCAATGCCAACATTCTGTGCTGTCTGGTCAAGGCTGCTGTGGGTCCCCAAGAATTGAATCTGTGACAGGATCCTTAAAATCCATCCACCAAGGGCCAAGCACTCATCTCTTAGCCACAGACAGGTCAATAGGTCCCTTCCGCCCTGGGAGACAGAGTGTTTCCTGGAGGTATGAGTCAGCTGGCGCTGCTGTAACAAGTACCACTCCCGGGGCTCAGACAACTTAAACACCCACAGGTTCAGCCTCAATTCTGGAGCCAGAGTCTGAGGTCGAGTGTGGGGCAGGCTGGTTTGCCAAGACTTTGAGATGAAATCTGACCCATGGCTCTCGCCAGCTTCAGGAGCATCCAGACTTCCTTGGCTCAAACATGGCTGTCTCTCCTCCACTGCCCCCTATGGGTGTCTGCATCCAGATGTCCTTTTTCTACAAGGGCACCACGCACATTGGATTAGGGTTCACCCTAAACATCCTATCAAATTGGCCACCTCTATACACACCCCAGCTCCAGATAATGGCACATCCCAAGGCACTGCAGAACATTCACATTCCTTTTCTTTTTTAACTTACTAGATTCCTGGATTATCATAAAAGAAGAAAAACCTGGGAATAGCCAATGGAAGCAACACCCGGGCCAGGGAAGTGAGAGGGGCATGGAGCTTCCCTCACTAATAAGAAGCTTCAAACAGTGTCAGATCCACTTCTTGCACATAACCAACTACAGGGCAGGACTCTCCCATCTACTTTTAGGGGTAGGGAGAGGGGTAGAGAGGAACTGAAGTGACATTGTGTTGGGGGAAGCCAGAGGCTGCAAGAGCTGTGAGCAATGGTCAAGGATAGAAAGAAGCGTTATGGCGGAGATCCTTGCAGACTTGCAAACAAGTCTGCTAACAGGAGCTAAACGCGGCTCCTAGGATCTAGGCGTACACTCTTTCACTCTGGAAGAAGATAATAAGGAAACAAAAAAGTTGTTAGATAATAGTAGTGGCTATTTACATGTAGGCGGGCTTGGCACAAAACTATGTGACCTTGTACTTCTGGGTTGTGTTTTTGTAGCAAATGACATACCCTTCTTAACTGTTCTCATGCTCAATAAAAGGCCATGGAGAGGCTGGGAGGTTTGCTATTTGCCTGGAGAGCAGTAGCCCTCCACCTCCTCGCTTCGACATCCTGTCTGCTGGTCTCATCCCTGCGTCACCGAACATACAGAATCACAGCAACACATTGGTTGAACCCTCATGGGCATTGCCACAAGCCTGGGTTGGAACCCCTAGCTTTGTCCCTTCCTCACTCTGTGAACTTAGGACATTTTCTTCAACCCTATGAGCCTTGGTTCCATTTTCCATAAGGCGAGAATAAAAATCACAGGGCTGATCCCAGAGCGGGGTTGAGAATTAAAGGCTGGGATGCACAGAAATCCCCTACAGCGCTGTACAAAGCCATCCTGGACAATCAGGATCCATTACTACTGTCTCTGGTTCTGTTTCTGACATACTGTGGGCATCTGTTCACATGTGGGGAGTACAGGAGAGAAGCAGAGGTATAGAAACATAGCCCAATGAGAAGGCTCAGGTGCGCCCCTGCTCTGTGTGTGCCTGGAGAGTGGATGACCTTGCGTGTCCCTGGTCCTTGTGGGTCTCCGGCAGAAGAGAAGGCAGCTTGGCAGCTTCTCCCACTGTAGAGACTGGTGCTTTATACTTATTTATGAGGCAAAGCAATTATGTATAATTATTGCATAGCGCAAACACATCTTGAATACTTGCAGCACCATTTTTTACCTCCTAAGAAATCTGGCTGATCCGTGTCTTAAAGACACTTTGTGTAACTGAAATTTGGAGCAGGTGTAGGAAGGATAAAGAGCCCTCCTGATGGGGGTCAAGGAAACTGTTCCAGGGAGGCTGGGAAAGGACCCTCCTGCAGATTAGCCTTAACCGGACATGCGGAGAAGTGACGCACCCAGGGAAGAGGCCCCCAGTGTTCAGGACCTCGCCCGCGCACCATCCTTGCTTCACTCCTTTGCAGTTCTCACCCCTCTGAATGCATCAGCATTTGTTCACTGCTCTGTGGCCTGCCTTCCCGGCCAGAGGGGCAAAATTTGGGACCTGTGTACTGGTGTGTCCCTGCAAGGAAACCCCCAAGAGGTCATCACACAGTACACACCCAGTGAATACCTTCCGAGGAGCCAGTGAATGAATGTCCCTCCCTGAAAGGGAGAAAGGAAATAGCATTAGCTGAGCGCTGACTACCTAGGGACTGACACAGCATCCCATTAAAATCTAAAGGCCCAACTCAGATGTCCCCACCTTCCAAGGTTCCTGGAATAGGTCTCCTCCCCCTCACTGGTCCACTCCCCACTGTGGCCTGCAGAGGATCGAGCTGAGATTTCTCAAGTCTGCAAAGAAGAAGCTTCTCTTCTCGACTTTGCCCTCCACCCTCCCTAATCAAGAAGAGACTGCCATGCCCTGAGCTTCTGCCTTCTTCCCATGAGAAAAGTCATCGCTGCTCCCCCTCTTGTGAACTAGAATGTAGTTTGGGGGATCAGACCTGGTCCAGCTGTAACTTATTGTGACATGTCTCTCTATCCGGCACCTCATCTTTACTCTCAGCATCAGGATGAGGTCTCCCCTTCTTGGCTGTCGTGTAAAGTTCCCATCTCTCTCCCCATCCCTAAAACAGAGGGCCTGTCCACTCCATTATTCTCGAGAATTTAAAACCACATACATTCTCCGTAGGCATGCTATGAAATTTCCTTTGTTACCTGATGCTGTTTTGAGGCCTCCAGGCCCGGAAGAGCCCACAAGGAACAGGAGGTGTCTCCCTGTAGCCTGACCATGCTCAGAATACTCTTGGGGGCTGGAGTTTCACCCCCAGAGCACAGATGTGAAGACGGAGGCTAGGCAGCGAAGCGGTGCACCCAGACCCCGCGCACGCCCCAGGGCGCTGGCACCGCTCAGCCTCGACCCTGCTCCGCTCTCTGTCCTGCACAGGGCGCCCCCGCGGACACAAGCATTGCCCTGTCTGGGCAGCCGGGCCTCGTGAGCCACCCTTGAGCAGCACCGAGCGCCGGACGGAACAGGAGTCACCCGCACAAAAGCAGCGCTCAGAAGGAAAAGGATCCCAGCGGCTGGGCTAGCCCCTCGTCGCGGGGCTCACGTTCCCGACAGCTGGGTGGGAACTTGAACTACAGCCTCTCGACCTGAACTTCGGCTTGGCCTGACTGCACATCAGGTGACAACGGCTGCCGTCCGGCCTGGGCTGGCCGCGGAGGGCCCCATCGGGCAGATGTGCTCGCCCTGCGCACCGCCTTGACGTGGGAACACTTTCTGCTCTGCTGGAGAAACAACGCCAGCACCCCCAGCCGCTCGCAGATGGCTGCGGGTAGCCGATCCCGTCTGCCACATCCGAGAGCCAGGCGGGCAGTCCCTTCGAGGGGGAGCTGATGGGACCCGCAGGGAGGGCAGCCCTGGGGCTGGAGCAGGACGGGTGCCGCTCACCCACCGTTGCCCTAGTGCGGACTTGAGGGGGGCGGGGCTCCAAGCTGTCTGGGGGGACAAACCTCCAGCGCGGGGGTGAGCCGGGGGCCCCCTTGACTGCTGGCCGTGAGGCCTGAGGTCCCTGCCCGGCTGGGGTCAGTTTCCTCTCTCACACCAGCCCCTCCCCGCGGAGTCACTGCCAACTTTCAGTTAAATGGGACAGTGTGTCAGACGCTAAGGCCGGAGATCAGGGCATCAGTGTGTGGATTTGGGGACCACAAGTAGCCCGTGGCGTTACATTTCACGTTTCTGCAGGGCAGCTTTGGGGGGCAGAGCCGAGCATCCTACTAAGGGTCTCCCACACGACCGCAGTCAGATGGTGGCTGCGGATGGGCTGGTGGCGGCGTCACCAATCTCAGCTGCTCCCCGCAGACCGCTGGGCATGCTCAGCAGGGCCTACACACGGCTGCAGGGGCTGCAGCGCCAGGGACCCAGCTGTCGGTCAGTCACACACGTGAGCAAGTTAAATAGTGCTCCCCAAGAGCCACGTACACCCAGAACCTCAGAACGTCCCTTTATTGGCAACAGGGTCCTGGCAGATTTCACCAGCTGAAACGAGGTCATGCTGCAGAAGGCGCAGCCCTGCCCCAGGATGCTTGAGGTCCTTCCAAGGAGAGGGAGCGACAGACACGGACACAGCTGCTTCCAGAGGGGGCGGAAGCAAGGCCACCATAGGGAGCGCTGAGGACGGCGCCCCGCCCCTAACCCTGGAGGGATGATAGCCCCGCCAGGCCCTCCACCTAAGAGAATCAAGTCTTGTCTGAAGCCGTCCAGCCCAGCAGAGGACGTCCTGGTGCGCTACCCCCTGCAGAGCCCACTCGCGGACAGCAGCAAGCAGAGCAGAGAGCACCTGTGAATCCCCTGGCGAGGAGGCGGCACTAAGCTCAAACCTGCCTCCCGAGCAGGAAAGGAAATGAGGTTTCATATAAACAGGTGGGCTTGGGGCTCAGGTTGAGAAGAAAGGAATTAAATTTTATTGACTAAAAAGCAGGCGAGGGCAGAGGAGCGTGGGCTTGGCTGGAGCTCAGTGGGCAGTCACGGGACGCCGTGACCCATGAGGGTCTTTTCTTCGGGGGCCTGGGGGTTTGAATTTGTGTCGCTGAGCCTCCGCCCAGCAGCCCTCTCCTCCTCCAGGGGGGTGGGGGTACTCTGATTCTAGCCAGCTGCTCCAGGCTGCCCAGCCCCAGTCTGCAGCCCTGCCTCTTACCACCATGCCCTTCACTGGGCCAGAGGGAACTGCATTTTGCATTTCAAATGCTAAGTATGATTCACAGCACTAGGGCTGGGGCCCTCCCTGATGGCGCAGTGGGTTAAGCAATGCACTATGAAGCAAACCGCAGCCACTGCAGCACGAGATTGATCCCTGCCGCCGGCCAGGGAAGGGACCCACATGACGCAGCAGACCTCTCCTGCCTCGCCCACTGCTCCCCTCAGCAGTGTGTTTCAGTGTATTTCTGCCTGTTCTATTCCCCACTCTGTCTCTGGTGAATCCTTTCACTCCCCACACCTCTGGCCTGTACCCCAGTTCTTGTATGCATAAATAAATAAATCTTTAAAAAATTATAAAAAACCAAAGCATTAGGGCTAGGGTGGATGGATGGTGGAGGAAGACCTCCTGTTTCCCGGGGCTGAGACCACTCCCCAGAGGTCTTAACCGGAGATCCTAACAATTCACTCTATCAGAATGCTAACAATTCAATCTGCTGGGATGCTAAGGGCAATACACCAGCCTTCAGCTGCTTTGATCTTGAAGGAAATGTTTTACTCCTTAAAACGGTAAGACTAGCAGTAGGGTAAACTCCAGGCATAGCATATCAGCTGAAGAACCTCTAGTAGCAAACAAAAGCTCCAGGCAGAACAGAGGTTTACTTCTTGTGAAAGGTCACGCAGGCCCCTCGCCCAGGCTCCCCCTGGGCAGCAGTTCCGAGGAAGAGGCCTGTGGAAGACAGCCGATAGGGAACCATGAGGTAAACTGGCACCCAGTAGCGGCTTCCCAGGTGAAATAGTAACCCAGAGCAAGTAACGACCCCCTAAGCGAGGGGCACATGACTCTCTGGTACTTCTCCATTGTGACGCCCCGACACAGGGCAACATGTGACTCGCTGGTATTTTTCCACTCAGGCCTGGCAGAGAAGGGACATATAAAAGACCCCTAGCCTGGACGCAGGGCACATCTTTCCCAGACGCCCTGCTTGGGGTCTGTGAATTTTGCCCGCCCGGGGGCGTAATAAATCCCTTCTCTCCTTCTTACTCTTGTCTCTTCGCCTTATTCTACCCACCACTGACCTTACATCTTGCTCACATGAAGCCCAGACACATCACTGGCAGGTGTCTCTTCTCCACAGTGTGACTCAGGGACCCAGGTTCCCTCCCCCGGTGGCTTCTCTGTCTTCAATATGCAACACCAAATGTTTCCATGCTCTACTGCATCAAATTTGTAGAGAAGGGAGCAGAGGGTCGCTTACTTCCTGTCTCCCTTACAGGAATACACTGCTGTGAGGCAGAAAGTTGAGTCTATTTTATTCTCTAGCATCCCACCCCTGCCATTAGCAGTGCTTGGAGCATCACAGGACCTCAGCAAGTCTCGGGTGGATGAGAAATAGAAGGGCTGTTAGGGCAATGAGAGTTGACTGCCTCTGGATTCATGCCCTGCAGGACAATGACAAGGAACAGGGATTTTTCTCCACAAATGAACTATAGGTCCTCCTCTTCTGCTTCTTGTATCTGCCATTTAGGAAGCAACTTTATGATTCGCCACCCTCAGTGAGTTGGTTTTTAGACTCATACCTCATGTTTGCAAAAAGGCTGCCACAGCCCCAAGCTTTACATCTTCACGTACAGTGTCCAACGCAAGAAGGAAAAAAGAGGACTCTAGCAAAAAGACCTCCCTATAGACACCTCTCTCTGCTTGACAGGGAAGAAAATCTTTCCCTGAAGCTTTCCTGTTCACCTCACATGCAAAATAGGAGCACATCACTATGCCTAGCTCCACGGGAGACTGGCAGAGGGAACATCAAGAACTCTGAGTCTCTAGAGTGGCAGGTGGCAAGGGTGAGGGGATTCGGAATGGGCGCTGTGTAGGAAGCCAGGGGCTGACTCAACACTGCTCAAGACTGGGGGTGTAGTGGCAATGACCAGGCCGACCGGAGAGGAGCCAGGCGTGGCTAGAACAGGGTGGGTCACACAAGAGCCTGCTAATGAGGGTAGAGACAAGACCCGGGCCAGGTCTGCGGTGACACAGCAGCATGGCAGCCGGCTCCAGTTCCTCTGCCCCCCGAGAAGTGAGCAGGAAGACCCTGACAGCCCCTAAGGAGTGGGGTGTTTCCCCGGCCACGCAAAGAAGTGCAAGAATGGGGGGAGGTAAACACCTGCTGTGAATAACAATTACTCCTTAGGGTGAAGCCTGCATTTCTGCAACTGCCTCACAGGCTAGCAGCAGTGCTGCAGAAGCGCTGGGGTGGCCCTTCACCCACGCCAGCTGGGCAGTCCACGTCCTCCGGAAGCCGCTCTCCTCCTCTTTAGTCCCCTGGCTTTGGCCACCTGGTAAAACACAGCGCAGTTCGTTTCCCGTGGGAAGGACAGTTACTGTCTCAGTATTGCAAAGCACCTTCAATTTGAACTCAACTTCTAACCCCAGCCAAAGACCGTTTTGCTTTTAGTCACTATTATGTGGAATGTGATTCATTACTTCTGTTTTTACTTCTTGCAATATGTTTTTTTATCCACGTGTATCTTTTGTACCTTCCTTTTTTGTGAATGAATTTCTCTTGACCACAACATTACACGAGTCGCCAACGTGCATACTAAACTCGAGAGTGCATTTGACTTCGTGGGAAAGGAGCAGCGGAATGGAGCGGAGTTGACTCTTTCTCCCGGGCTCCTGCTCGGGGCTGGCTGAGGCGGCTTCCTCCGGCCCTCACCTTCCCGGTGCGAGAGGCCCACGGGCCATCTGGGCAGGGAGAGCCCATGGCCCTCGGAGCCTGGGGGCTTGGCGGCAGTGCGCAGGTCTGGGCACAGGTCTGGTGACTCTGGAGGCACGGCCCCGAGGGCGCACGCCCACGCTGGAGGAGGAAGGCTGCTCTCGCAAGGGGCCGAGGCCAGCGTGAGCGGCTGCCCGGGGCTGGGCAGAGCTGGGACCTGGAGAGAGATGTGGGGGAGGCAGGGGCAGGGCGCTGTTTTCTGGGCAGGTTGACCTTGGGGAGGCACGAGCCCCAGAGCCCCGGTGAGCCTCAGTGTTGGACTCTGCAAAGTGGGGACCACCCTAGGGTAGTCGGCTGCCATCGTCAGATGCTTGGCCACCTCTGAGGGGCTCTCTTTATAGGGGAGCCCGGGCTGTTCACCCATCAGAAGAAGCACAAACCCCCCGTCATGGTCACTGCTCTCAGGACTTAAAGTTTGGGAAAGAAGAGAGAGAAGGAGGGAGGGAGAGAAGGAGAGAGGGAGGGAGAACGACAGCGTATAAACAAGCCTCTGGAGGAGAGGGAGAAGGGGCCTCAGTGGACTCTGCTGGGGTGGAGGTAGCAGCGGGCAACATTCGACTAAAGAAGTGTCAGCCTAGTCCCCTAAACCGCGTACAGTGTTGGAAATCAAGGTTACATCAATAAAAAATAATACCATTTGGGGTCTCCCTGTCAGCACAGGGATAAAGTCTCAGCGCTATCAAGCTATCTCCAGTCTCTGTGGCCTGAGTTCGATCCCCGGCCAGGGAGGGGACCCACATGGCACAGGAGACCTCTCCTGTCTCCCCGCTGCTCCCCTCAGCAGTGTGTTTCAGCCAGCCTGACTGTTCTGCTCCCCACTTTGTCTCTGGTGAATCCTCTCACCCCATTCCCCACAACTCTGGCTACACCCCAGTTCTTTCTTGTATGCATAAATAACTAAAACAAATCTTTAAAAATATATAATACAGTTTAAGGAAATGCTCCTATCCTATGCTGCCTCCTCCAGGAAGACTTCCATATGCCCACCATTGGTCTGCACCCAGGGAGTTCCTGGCCCGCACGCTGTGCTCTGTGAGTCACGGTGTCCAAGGCCACATACTTCTGCCACCCCCGAGCTTCCCTGCTCATCTCTGGAAGCCCAGAGCCACATTCCTACTCAACGCTCAGAAAATGCTAGATGCCTTGACTGAGCCAACCAGGGCCACAACGCCAGTGTCCACAAAGCCAGACAGCAGCAGCCTCAGCGGGGCTGCCGGCGGGTCCCGTGAGAGCAGGGCACGGCCCTAAACGAGCTCACTGAAGAGCTGGTTTAGAGGTGGGTGAGGCCCACAGGATGCCCAAAGGACCAGCGGGCGCTTAAGGAGAGGCTCGCATGGATCTGGGACCGGAGACACGCTACCGAAGCAGACAGCACGCCGCACGTCAGCGCGGCAAAATCAGAAAGCTGAGTTGTGCTGAGCGCTGGCGAAGACGAGGGCTAGGGAGCCACGGGCTCAGGCGAGACACAAGCGACCCCACTTCTGGGCTTCCAGCCCAAAGGAGCCCCACGCTGGCCACGGGGGACACGAGGCCATCACCGTAGCACCTCACTGAGACCAAGGCCACCAGCGTGCTCTGCAGCGCTTGGGAAGACGACAGCGGCTGCGGAGGAGGGGGCAGCCCCGGGCGCAGGCGAGGCCACCCGGCCGCCTCTGCCACCCGCTGCCCAACCTTCAGGCCGCGCATCACGCCTGAGTCCCTGGCTGGCCCTCCCCCAGCCACAGAGCCACACTTCCATCCCCGCCCCGGGGGCAACGAGTGAAGCCCCAGCAGAGGGCCCCGAGGCCACCTGGGCCGCAGCACTTCACAGCGGGTGGAAGTCAGTCTTCTCGGGAGCGACCTTGGGCTGAGCAGCAGCGCCCAAGGAGGGAAGGCCTTGAGTAAGCAGCACACACAGTGCTGTGGTGCGTCCCTCGCACCCTCCCGGGACCCCACAACCGCCCTCAGCACGTCTCACCGGGACGGGATGCTGCCCCTTCCGCCACCCACAGTGCCCTGCAGACACCCGGCAGAAGTGACGCCCAGGCAGGGGAGCCTCAGGCAGGCAGAGGGAGAGGTGAGGCTGCCGGGGGCAGGAGCCTCTGTCCAGGGCTGCAACCAGTCCAGCCACACCAGCGCAACCCCTAGTCCAGACCCAGCAGGCACCTCCCAGTCACACACAGCAGCTGCCCTTGCCGGGCCTTCTCCCCTCCGACACACGCGTGACCTGACTTCTCCTGGTTCTCCCGCAGCAGCAGTGCCCAGGATTCTTGTCTTTCTTCTCTGCTGCATCCCCAGCATCTGGAGCAACGTTTGCAAAGAACAGAGCTCAGCGAAAGAATCGTGAACAGTCGTGGGCGAGGGACCGTGAACACCTTGCAGCACGAGTCGCAGGGCGGCCTGGAGGGGCTGGGCAGGGCCGCAGCAAGCTCAGAAGTGCACGAGAGGAGCAGGCAGAGGGCTTGACACTGGGCAGGCGAGCCGCCCCGTGGGGCCACTGCCCCTCCAGAGCTCTGCCAGCCTGGGCCAGCCCCTCCACCAGCTCCCTCACTTGCACGACGGACCACGCCGGCCTCCTTCACGGGGTTTCGGAGGATGGCGTGATAGACGCAGGTGGGATCGAAAGCAGCACCTGGCCAGCGCACACCCCGCCGACGCGCAGCCCCACCGCAGCTGGTGTTCACCATTCATGTGTGCCGGCCCTCCAAGATGGTGACGTCGACGCCGTCATGGGACTCGTGACCAGCCCCTCGGCCGTCGGGCTGGCCTCAGCCCCAGGTCTTCTGCGGCCTTGTCAGGGCTCACGGGTGAGCGCGCTCCCCTCCGCCGCCCCGCGCACACTTTGGGTCAGCTGTTCGCCCCTGGAGCACCGGCGCTCCTGGGCCGTGTGTCTTGTCTTCTGAAGTCACCCCAGTGTCGTCACAGCGTCCCCAGGCGCAGAGAGAGAAAGCACGCTCCGGGAGGCGCCTCTGGCGTCATTTCGCTAATACCTACTGGCCAAAGCCACATGGCTACCCCACCAGGATGGAAGTAGGCCCCTCCTCCGGCTGGCAGGAGCCAGCGGCGGTTTGCCACCGCCCTCAGTGCTTCAGAAACACGAAGAGGCAGCGAGAGCGCGCGGAAACCTTTGCCAACGACCGACCTGACGGAAGGCCCCTGTGAGGAACGACCCAGCCTGCCGTGCCTTATTCCCACTCCCGGCCCTCTGGTAAAATCACACCGCGTACCTGAGCGAGGACCACTCCCTGATTCCCGCTCTCTCACGTGCTTCTGGGCAAGGGCCCGGGATGGGGTGCGGCTCGGCGCAGATGTTGATTTGGGGCTGTCAGTGCCAAGGCGCCCTTCTGAGGACGGCGTCCCCACCCACCAGCCTCCGCAATGCAGCCTGGAAAAGCTTGATCTCACTTATCTCCTTCTCAAACAATAATTTGAAATCAACGAAGGCTGCTCTGTCCGCTCCTCCCCCGTGATTACTGAGCCCCAGAGATGGGGAAACAGACACTTCTCCACGGAGCCACGGAGCCCTCCATCACTGATTACCATCATTGCATAATTGGGGATATCAGAAGCAGCAGAGCCGCGAGCTGCCAGGCCCGGCCCCCGCTCAGATGACACCGAGTTCAGCTGCTGGAAGATGGGGGTGCGGCTAATTGAGACTAAAGACCGTTCTGTGGAGCTCTCTAATTTTCCACAGTTAGTTCCATTTTATTCTGCAGTGGTGTCCTTCTGGTAATTGACTTTCAAATGCGACTTGTTACATATCAGATTTAAATGGGAGTATTTCTGGCACGATGGGTCCAGAAGTGGGTTTCATCAGGGAAACCCGCTCTTCAGATCTGGGGCACCCTTCAGCGCACGCCGTATTCGGATTCAGGAAACAGGAGATGCAGTCACGATCAGATTATCGACACTGTGGCGTCATCTGTGGGTGCTTACAGAGACCAGGCAGGCGATGGCTCTTGTTTCACCAGGTCCTGAGTTTAGGTCAAGCGATAAATGGGGAATTGAGATTGCTAAGTCGGATGGGACATCGCAGGCATTTCATCGTGCATCTACTCTGTGCCAAGCATGGGAAACACCGACACTAATAGGGCTACCCCCTGCCTTCAAGATAGTCAAGCGTGGGCGGTGGTGGCGGCGAAAAGCAGGCCAACTGCAGCAACGCAGTGGGAACATCTAGTGGTAGAGACTGATACAAGGCAATGCACGACAGGCCAGAGAGGAAATGGGGGGCAGAGGTCAGAAAGTCAACTTGAGTCTTGAAGGATGTCTACGAGTCTACCTGGTGAAAGGGGGCGAAGTCGCCCCTGGCTTTTGGCAAACAGATCCATCTGTGTTCACATGGAGCCATGGATTCATTTCACTGGGTTCCTCCTGCGACCTCTCCTCCATTCCTGTTTTCGAGCTGCCTCTGAGTCCTTCCCTAAGCCACTGAGCTCTCTTGTTTTTAGAGCAATGTATTGCGTTTGACCCCAAGTGCTATGTTCCTCAGCACAACTATCCATTTTGCTGCTAGATTTGGCTTCAAAGGATCTGGAATTCTCTCCAAACATTCAGATGTCCTCCAAGGCTGGTGGTGACCTCTGCACTGAGCATGCTGAAGGAAACATGCTCTCATGGGAGAAGGTGCATCCGATCTGGATCTTCTCCACCTGATCATGGTCTCATCGCTGTGCTGCCAAGCAGATGGGGCGACTCTTGGCAGGGTACCTGGTGCCACGTGTCTTCCAGTCTGAGATTTTAAGGTCCCTCTCCCTGTTCCCACCTCGGGAGTCAGCCAACTCACTGGCTCTTATCGAAACACACATTTTCACTTTATTCTGGTAGCACAAGAACAAGCAGAGCTAAGACCTCAAAATTTGCGCTGGAGGCAAAGGGACCTTAGGAGGTTCTGCTCCCTTTGATACACGACATCCTTATTAAGATGTGACGCGGACGTTTGTTTCAAAAAGTCTGACAATTAATGAAAAGCCACAGCTTTTCATGCAGCCAGGGCTGGGGAGGACAGCAATGCATTTTCTATTAAAACACTGGCAGACCCTTTCCCAGAGAGCACAGTTCTAATCCCGGATCAGTAATGGGCACCAGAGCTGATTACTAGCAGCCAGATTCTCCTTCCGTCCCTGTTTTCACCTACAAGGACGCCTCCCCCAGCCCAGAACCGTCACCCCGAGAAGGACATGGTGATCCCAGAATGCCCACCTTGGTGCAGGGAACGACATGCGTGAACTATTGAGAACAACACCTGAGGCCCAGGGGGTATCCGCGGGAAGGACTGGCCTTTCTGGGCCCGGATTGCAGAGGGGGGCGCCGCGGCCTGCGGGTCCTGCCATTGGGGCATCCGGGTGGCTGCTGCCCCGCTTTCCTCCGGAGCTGGCAGCAGCGCGACCGTCACTCACCAGGAAAAGTTCACTTCCCAAAATACCACACGCTGCGGGTAAACGGAAGAAAGGTCAGGACGACGGAGGCGCGCGTGCTATAAACCATCTCGTACATAAAAATTGCCTAGTTATGACTGTAAGAGCGCGGATTGCTCCCCGCAGCTGACGCCGGCAGGGGCGGGGCTCGGGGTGCTCGGACCCCAAGATCTCAGGTCGCTGCTGTGCAGAGTGAACACCAAAACTCTCTGTCCCAGCCCCGCCACATGCCTGCACACAATCTGTAAAACGAGCAAGAACACATCATGGATATTTGAATCTTTTGTGTTCATTTCATACTTAAATAATGTGACTAATCATTTCTTTTTAGTTTGCCCTTGATTTTTCATTATGGAAATTCAAAGGGTATAACTTTAAACGTTGGTTTGGAGTACGCCTGGTGTGTTATTTGAGTGAATTCAGTTCCATCGACTTCCACCTATTTCAATCAGTTTTTGAAATAAGATGGTGAACGTCCCTCTTCCATCCACTCCTCCATGTCACTTGGTGGCCAGCCTCTCTGGGCCCCAACTCTGCAAGTCTGGGATCTTCATGGCCCAAAGACCAAGTCCCTTTTGTAGAAAAGCAGTTCCTTGAAAAAACTTTGTAACTCATTTGTCCCACCAAATACTCACCTACTGAGCATCTATTACGTGTTCTGGACAACAGGGCATCAAGATTAAGTGAGCAATTATTGTTCCAGTACGTCCGTGAGGTTTTTGGAGAAATACCACGTACCTGGAGATGTTTAACTGCAAAAATAGTTGTTTGCAAATGCAAAACAAGGAGCACTAAGAACAGCTAAGTCAGATTGATGAGATCAGGGAGGGCTTCCTGGAGGCAGTGAGGCCAGACTTCTAAAGGATTCACAGGCATAGTTGGGTGGAGGAGGAAGAGAAGGGGCCTTGTGCAGACGCAAGGGCTGATGGCAGTGCTGCCTGTAGCAGTTTCTGTGGGACGCGCCGACTGATCCCAGAAGCCGCCACCCGTATTTCCAGGAGTCTTTTCCACAGACGCCACCCTGAGTCTTCTCCCGACCCCTCCCAGGCGTGATCGTGGGTCGGTCTCCGAGGCTACACTGGCCTTCAGAAAGTAGCTCCTCCGAGAGATGGCAGTGAGGGTGACCGAGCCTTTGGACGCCGTGGCTGGGAGGGAGCGAGGCTCCTGGAAGAAACCACTGAAAGGAGGCCGCAGAGGCCGCAGGAAGGGAGTCCTGACCCACAGGGAAATGGCAGACACGCGCTGGAGCACGAACTGCGCTGGGCCCTGCAGTCCGGTCCCTGGAGGCACGCACTGCACACTGCTCGGCACACAGGGGCGCCTGGGGTGGCTCGAGGCCGCGCAAGCAGGGAGAGAGGGGCTAGACCAGCCACTGTGGTCTGGTTCACACCTGGAGAAGAACCCGGATGGGCGGCTCTGCCCGAGACACGCAGAGCAGACAAGGGTGTGTGCAGGCCGGAGTCCCGGGTGCTAGTCACGGGGTGGGGGTGACCCCAAGATCCTGCCTGTCCACCCTGGGAAGAAAGTGTCTGTGAAGGGAGGGGAAAGACTTGGGCCTCCTCCGAGGTCTTCCAGAAATGCCCCATCTTTGTGGTGCCCACCGACATCGTGCATCGTGCAACTGGCCAGTGTGGTCCACCCACTGGAATTCCTTAATCTTGTGTAGTAACTGTGTCTGACTCCCAGCGTTCCCATTTTCCCAAAGGAAATGGAAATATAATAACCAGAACTTCTCTGAAAAGCCAAGTAATGCAGGAATTTCCTTGCAAAGCGTCACTGATGCTGAGGCGCGAGGTACCCCCAAACCACCTCTCCTTGACGAGCGATCCCCAGGCCAGCCCGTGACTCACAGGACAGAGGCTGGGCCCCGTGCAGGAATCTGGAGTCCCAGGGACAGCAGAGGCCCTAGAGCAAGCAACACACCCGGGAAGGCCCCCAGGAGCCTGACACAGTGCGCAGCTGAGACCCCGTCCCAAACCACCAATCAACCTACCTGACCACCAGCCGGGGTGAGCCGTGTCTCCGGGAGTGCCCTGGCGGCCCGTCTACTACCGGTGTGGGGCGGGCGTCCAAAGGCCCAGCCCTCGCCACAGTCCAGGCCCAGCCTGAGGGGCCGAGGCAGCTGCTGGGAAAGCAGAGGCCACCCCTGGGCCGGCCCCTCTGGGCGCTGCCCCCACAGGCAGCCGGAAGCTGGAAGGGGCAGGACCAGGCTACCACCAGCTCAGGACAGCAGACAATGGGCCCTTGTCCCCAGTGTGCCATCAGTCACACCAGGCAGCAGCAGGAATAGGGCGCCGTGGGGGAACGTGCGCCGAACGCTGGCGTAAAGTCAGTGCAGATCTGCCTAAACCAGGGCTCCTTCTCCCAGAAAGTGCTGTCCACGCCGCCAACCCGGGGCACTCCCCAGACTGCCTCTGGGATCTGCTCCCTGGGGCCTGATACAAGACGTCGGGGACACAGGCGCCTCCACAGACCAGCCCTGCCTCGGTCGCCTGGACCTCAGGCATGCTGCCTGACGGCAAGGTCAGTCTCTAGCACACGGGAGCCAGGCCTCCTTCAGTGCTCTGGGCTGTGACCGTGGCGCGTGGGCTGCCCAGCTTGTGCACCAGGTCCTGGCAAGGACACCTGGCCCAGCATGGCCTGGGCCCTGGACCCAGGGCCCATAACACGGCGACAAGCCTCGGGCTGTTACGAGGGCCAGGCAAGACAGGTAAACGAAACCTCAGCCCAGCGCCCCGCCCCGGGGCTTCTCTCTGCACACGGAGGAAAGCGCACAGGCCCCACAGAGTCCGGCACCCGCCAGGGCCAGGGCTCGACCTGTCATCGATTAGACGAACTGGGAGGGCCCGCTCTGAACCCAGCACACGGCCTGGAGAGACCAGGAGCCGCGCAGCCTCGGCGGCTGTCACCATCCACAGAGGCCACAGTCTTCTGGCAGAGCATCTGGTGACCGGGCAGCGAGGCGCTCCTCTGCAGAGCCACTCCGTCCCGCTCCTAACCGCGCAGCTGGCCGCGGCTGGACAGGTTTGGGCACCGGTGCCTGCTTCGGAGAAAAGATCAGAATTGGCCCCGAACCGCCTCAGTCCAGCATCCGTCGAAGGGAGAACTGCCTCGGCTGTTTGCCGACTTGCTTCTCTCTCCGTGGAGGGTAGCGGAGGTCTGGTGGCCAAGACGCAGAGGAAGGCGTTGTCTCGAATGTTGCCACCGATTCCTCACCGACTCCCTGACTATGTGCTGGGAGTAACACCCGCGACACCGCTTCCCGGGCCGTTTGGCTCGTGAGCTCCTGCGCTGACTCGGGCATTTGCCGTCCACCAGGCAGGGGTGCGTCGGGGCTGTGGTCAGGGGGTGCCCCGCTACAGCTGCATTTCAGGAAACAACGAACAACGTTTCCAGATACAAGCACGCCCCCAGCAATGCTTGTGCCGTATTTCGACTAAGAAATTAGGGCCTCCTGTATTTTACCCGGCAATCTCTACTTCAGGGAAGCGCAAGAAAAACCTGCAGGTCAACTGGCAGCAGCTGAAGTCGGCATCTCGCTGTGGGTCACAGGAGATGGGCGTCGTGCCAGCCGCCTCTCTTGGCCTGCTGGTGCCCGTATGGCGGGCTGGTGAAGGCCATCTGGGGACAGAACGAGGTGACTCGCAATTAGAACCCCCGAGCTTTGAGCTGGGGACCGCCGGCGTGGTGAGGAAAGGCCCCCACACGGCACACAGTGAACACGGCCTCCACCTTCCGGACGCCTCCTCCGTGAACTCGTTTGCCGCCCTCGGGTATCATGTGCCACTCTGCCCGCTGCCCACGCCTGGCTTCTGGCAATGAAGAGCCACGAGCGGGAAGCTGCTCCTCGACGAGGCAGTCTGTTTCTGCAGTTCAGTCTGTTCCTCTCTGAGGTGCAGGGCGGGGAGGGGAGTGAGCAGAAATTCTGCCCAGCCCAGAACCTGCCCTCGGCTGTGGACAGAAAATGCTTGAAGGACTCCCACTGGCGTCCTGGAGCACGTGCCAAAGAAAGGGAAGAGGCAACCCCAAGTCTCTACGTCTCTGCTGACTGAGCAGCTTGCTGCTGTGGCCTGTGGCTCATGGTCAATGCTTGTAGTGGGCAACTAGTCAACAGAACATCCTCACTGCCCTCCGGAAATTCGAAGGCCCTTGGGGCCTTCCACAAACCCCAGGGGAACTCTCTTCTTAACGTTCACCCAGTTGGGCGGCGACCACACACCAGCACCACCCTCCTGTTGCCTGACTGCAGAAGCCATCCGCGCTCGCCCCACGTAGCTCTGCTTCCCCTCCAGGGTGGCCTGGGTCACGTGCCCTGGGCTGTGATTTTGGGATTATGTCTCCCGTACCACCTGGCCCACGCTGCCGGACACTCGGGGTGGGGAGCTCTGAAGGCGGCAGTGGGCTCAAGGGCTGGACATGGCACTGGAGCCATTGCCAAGACCCGCCTCAGTGGGTGGTAGCGAAGAGGGTGGGTGTCTCCAGGGCCAGACACGTCTGGGCTCAGATCTTGTGTCTGACTCATGAACTGTGTGACTGAACAATCACCTGGCCCAAGCATCAGATTCCTGGAAAGCCAGAGCCTCCCGGTTACAGGGTCACAACGAAGACTGACTGAGCTAGTGCACATGAAAGGGGAAGCAGGTCCTCAAGACGAGTGAGCTAACGGAACCAGCACATCTCTGCATTTACTAGTATTACAAGGTGGAGGTGGTGACGTAAGCATCACACAAGGTACCTGAGTTTAGAGTTTGGAAATTCAGAGACGGCGAGGGACTGCCTCAGAGGGCTGTGGGTCCCCCCGTAATCAAACAGCCGCTGCTCACTCCTCTGTAACTTCAACTTCCACCTCATTAACCCTAGTTCTCCCTTCTCCAGTGACATAGGAAAGTCTTATTCTTTCACATGATGGACTTTCAAATACTTGCAGGTCCTGACCTTCCTCATCACACTCCCCAGGATCACTCTGTCCTCTGTGCCGAGCTAAGTGGCCTCAGGTTTTCAAATGTGTCCTCACGTGACGTGGTTTCTTAACTGTGCCCACCCTCTCACCCTCACGTGGAAGACCCCCAGGCATGTGATGGGGTGTCACAACGTGGTGCGCCAGGCATAGGGCGAGTTATTCAAGCAGCCCCCGCCTCGGGTTCCCTAACACCATGCCTGACAAGCTGTGGATCCTCAAAATACTTTTTGAAAAGAGAAGATGGAGGAGGTTAACTGGCCTAGCAGAAGGACCCTCAAAGAACCCCTCTGAGCAGCACAGGGCCCCAGGTGCCTTGGGGAGAAGGAAAAGGGCACAATGGTGGAAACAAGGGGGCTCATTTGCACCTGAGCCTTCCATTCCCACTTAGTGTGGCCTGTCAGCTCCAGAAGAGTTATTAAAAGCCTCTAAAAAATTGTTGAAGTGTAAAATGAAGGAAATGCGGGTCTCCCTGGTGGTGCAGTGTGTTTAGTGCTGCACTGTGAAGCAAAACAGCAGCACGAGTTTGATCCCCAGTCAGGGAGGGGCCCCACATGGCGCAGCAGACCTCTCCTGCCTCGCCCACTGCTTCCCTAAGCAGTGTGTTTCAGTGGATCTGCCTGTTCTGCTCCCCGCTCTGTCTCTGGTGAGTCCTCTCACCTCCCGCGACTCTGGCCTGTACCCTAGCTCTTGTATGCAAAAATAAATGAATCCTTAAAAAAATAAAAGAAGGAAATGCCTCAAAAACTCAATGAAAAAGTGGAGGGGGAAATAAAAAGAGGTAGGGATCAGCAGGCAACTACCGAGAGGTCCAGAAATGTAAAACAGAGAAATTGGAGGGGAGGAAAAAACTGAAGATACAATACACAAACATTTCCTACAAGTGTGAAACAAATTCCTCTGGTCTGCAAGGGCTGGGACGACGCGAAAGCCCAAACCAGCTTCCCCGTGGTCACTCTCTCTTGCCTAGTCTGTCCTGGCAGAGCAGCTGGCTGGTCTTTTAAAAGCGGAAAGTAGATCACTCCACTGAGTATAACTTTCCAAAAGCTTTTTGTTTCAGACAGCATAAAACCCAAACCTCTTCCCACAGCCCCAGGACATGGCTTCTGTCGCACTCATAATCACATGTCCTGCCTGCACACACCTCTCCAGCCACAGCCTGCCTTCCACTTCTTAAGCATGTGGAGTTCTTTACACTTGCTTTTATTTCCATCCCAACTGTCGTCTCACCCTTCTGGCCTCAGATCCAACATCACCTCCCCAGAGACTTTCTTCAGTCACCCAGGAACATGGTACACACAGTCCAAGACGCTGCAAAACCATGTTACTGTTCTATATTCCTCATTGTACTTGTCACTATCTGGACTTACCATATTTCTATCTTTTATTCCCCATCATACTGTTACAGAGTGCATCTCCATAAGAGGGGGCTGCACAATGAATAGGTGTCATTTTCTCCACTCCATTTTCCTCCAGCCACCTTGGACTACAAGTCCCAGCATGCCATGAACTGGACTTCCTGAGCTGGGGAGCTACTGAGAACTAGAGACAGAGCTGAGACCCCAATATAACAAAGACAGGTGAGTCTTTCTCTTCTGTGGTCCCACTTGCACCCAGTACTATTGGGAAGGAGACTTGAAGGAGACATTTGGAGGAGAGACATCGGGACTTGGAAAAGAAACATGGGCAGGAGACATGGGAGGAGGCTGTACTTTGAATATACAATGGCAGTCATTATCGATGCGGTATCTCTGCCCCAGCTCTTGGGACTTGCTTAATCCCCTTTTTGTGGGTCCCTACCAGATGACATGGATTTGTGGCAAGTAGCCCTGTTTTGAGCAGACCCTATTTGGCTGGGCATATGCCCATGAGGAGATAGTTTATAGAGTTCTATTGGTAAACTATTATTAGAAATATCCTCCTTTATGTACACTTATTCTATTAAAATTTCTCACACTAAGAGTTTGCTTCCTTAAACTTTGTGTGGCATATGGCTAAATCCCTTTTAGAGCATGCACCCCCTTAATGGTTGAGGTCCCTGGATGCCTTTTGGTTGCATGCTAACAAGATTACAAGCTCAATAAGAGTGAAAACCTTATCTGTCTTATTCACAGCAGTACCTCCAGGGTTTAGAACAGTGGCTGAGACAAAGAAAGTCTTCAATATCTGACAAATAGTCAGATTCCCAGTGCAACAAATAACAATTAGTCTTACCAAGCCACGGGATAGTATAACACCAAGGACAAAGAGATCTTAAGAACCTCAGAGAGAAGAGTTAATCAGGCTTCATTGCACTTCCCCTTGGTAATATTAAAAGCTGGACACAGGAGCACAACATTTTCAAAAACCTCAAGGAAAAGAACTTTGAACCTAGACTTCTATAGCTAGCCCAACTATCTACCCTATGAGAAGGTAGATTAAAGATTACAATCTGTACAAGTATTTGAAAGAATAAACTCTCAGAAATTTGAAAGACACTTTTGGAGAATGTACTAGTGCAATGAGAAAATCAAGAATTTATGAAAATGGGAACAGAAGATACAATAAAGCAAGAGGAACTGTAAGAAATAAGTATCTCTTGTTTATGTCACCCAGTCCTTGCTATTTTTTTCTTTTGCAGCCCACACTAATGGGTCAAAATGCAACCCTCTAGGTGAGAGATAGGAAGACTCTTCCTTAAGGAAATGGATCAGTCCAAGAAAGACTTGAAGATAATTACAAGGCTGTACCAGGGTACCTCTAATCTGCCACTTCAAATCCTCATTCCAGCCCAGACATAGGATCCCACCAGCTCCTGGTATAACCCAGTGGCTCCTCTTGTTTTTTTCAGACTTGCATAGCATGCTTGCCATGAACAGTGGATATTCCACGTGCCCAGTTCAGAAGTGTGGGAACATTAACACCCAAAGAAAAGGAGGTGGGTGGAGTAAGTCCTGTGAGATGTGCCAGTGGCACAGCTGTCGCTTGGATGATGCATACCTGTAACTGTCCCCTTCTCTCCTGTCCTCACTCCCTGGTTTCTCACTCTCTACTCTAGGATCATGTCCACAGATACATGCACACATGACTGTCTTGAGTTCAGTCTTCTGAAGATCACAGCTGAAGAGTTGATGTTATGCTAAAAATCATCCACCAGAGTCTCTCTACAGGGGAGTCAGAAAATGACAGCTCCGAACTCCTCCCCCTCACACACAATCATCCTTTTAGTGGGTCACCCACATGGATGGATAGCTAGCCAAGGATCACTAGATATCTGAGAAAAATATATAAAATATAAAACTGAAACAAATTAAACAGGTTAGGAGAGTAGGAAGTGTAACCTGAAGAGACTGCAAGACAGCTTCCAAGTATTACCATTAAAATCTCCTGAGAGATAAGAAGATCCTGCATCCATGAACTAAAACCAGGGACTTTTATATAAAGGACATAATAGAAGAAAGAGCTCCTAAAAATTAAGATAACAGAAATCATTGAAAGTCAGAAGAGTTAAAAGAAAACACTGAGGAAAACTCTAGCAGCTAGAAAACCAAAGACAAAGACAGGAAGTGGGTAGAGACAGGGAGGATCAGCCCAAGGTCACCAAATTCTGAACAGAAGTTCCAGAATGAGAACAGAATGACTCCGTGTGCTTAAGAGCAATCCTGGGACCAGGAAGCAGCAGAGTAATGCCTTCAAAATCTGGAGAAAAAGGCTTTCGACACGAGAGTCTGAAAGACAAACCGGGCGTGAAAAGGAAAGGAGTCCTTTTCAGACATGCAAGACTTCCCCAAAAATACCTCCCTGTGTTCTTGGGAGGACTAATGAGGGAGGTGCCCCCCGCCGCCCCAGCTAAGAGCAGACCAAGGAAGAGGAATGCATGGACCAGAGGCAGGAGTCATCCCCGGGCCACGGGTGGACCATGCGGGTGGGCATGCGACCCGTGCCAGGGTGGCGCTGGTCCTAGAGCCACTATCTGCAGAGGCAACAAGCAAAATAGGTCGCTTCTGCTGGTGAAGCCACCGAGATGTCAGTGTGTGAAACAGACACTGAGGGATGAGACGGAGCCTGCTCCACGGCGGGTGGTGTCGCCCAACAACTTGGCCAGAGCCCCCCCCGCCACACCACACACATATGCGCACAACTCTGCAGACCGTAGCTTGCCTGAACTGTCAGTTATTTCTGGGAAGATAAAGGAAGAGTAGGCGAGAGAAAAGCTTATTCTTGCCATGCATTCCCATGGTTCTTAATGCGACAGAGGAATCTCTTCCATCCGGAAGCCCATGATGTTCAACTGAAGACTTCTTTACTCGCCTGTATTGCTGCTTTTAGTGCCAGGTATCACGCACAAGCGTTATCTCTTCCAACAAAGTACTTCCAAAAGGTTAGTTACATGACGTGCAGGTGGGCAAGGGCTAAAGTAATGCAGACATTCACGGAAAGCCCACTGAGGCCACCATCAGCTGCCAGCGGCCCTCTGGGCTGCTCCTGCCTTCAGTCGCCCATGGGAGGAACCGCCATCTGGCCCTGGCCTCACCGTCTCTATGACCCAGTTTTCAAAGCCAGTGCTATTTTTATCAAAGGCCAATTAGTTACATATACATTTTTAATAGTATATTAATTTCACCGCATCTACCCTAATGCTGGATAGAACAGCCTCTCCCACCGGCTTCCATCAGCTCCTGGCAGAGAACAACATCCCCAGTACAGGCCTCCAGCGCTTCCTTCGGGTCCTGTGTGCACACAGGTGAAGGTCAAGGTGCTGTTTTCACCGGGTCATCCAGCCACAGGCTGGAGAAGCCAATGGAAGGAGGGATCAGATCAGGGCGACAAATACATGTAAAATGGAAACATAATTACAATCAACGCCTGGGTTTTGCTAGAATTTGTCTGCCAGGTGGCCTTCGGTGGGGAAGATAGCACCAGTCATGCTGACGCTTGACAGCAGTTCTGAGGGTGTTAGAAAAAGCTAACTAGGAGAATGGCCTGATCCAGGGAAATGGGAGAGCTCAAACCCACTTCTGGCATCGAAATTGAAGCTTAAACCCTAATTCCTGGTATCTTCCAAATGGGTCAATTCAAAAAGGCCTCCTTTGGAATTTTTAAAAATCTGTACAGTTCTGCAACAGAAGAGCAGGACGTTGGCAGGGCGGGCGCAGGGAGCTCTTTGCCAAGCTCAGCTGAGTCATGGTGACAAGGCAAGCTCCCTGCCTACCAGTTTCTCCACATCTTCATCCCCACAGATCTAATGATTGAGACGAAATGTCAACTTGAGGCACCCTGTCCCCCTCTGATTTCTTTTGACAGCCTGCCTCACAAATTATTTTAAAAATTGAAATTAAGTATCTTTGAAAATGGGAAACAGACCCACTGTCCCAATTTGGAGAGCGGGGACTCAATCTTGCAGCTAAGATCACAGTAAAATCATCTGCAAATGATGGAGGGGTGTCAGCGTCAGAAACCATCTCTGAATTTAAAACCACGAACAATGAGGACCATCAATTAGGCGACCAGGGCTTGGAGCCCATGTGCTGGCTCATCTGCAGTTTTGTTTTTTTTTTTTAATGTCTGGCAGAATGTTTTACAAACTAAACCCAGCAAGACTACAATTCTACCAGAAGGTGCCTCAGATGGTTTTGCTAATAATTTTGATCAGCTGAAATGGAGAAAAACATCATTTCAATTATTCACTTTTCAAAACCGTCAATTTTAAGTTGGAATATGAAATGCCCCTTTCTTCCTCCCTCCATCACCATCAACCAAATAAAACCGAGCTCCCAAAAGTCTCACAGAAAGGAAAAGGGGATGGGCAGTGGCATTTTGGAATATGCCAACATGTTACAAATTTCGTTCACTAGAATTTCTGGCTCCTCGAAAGTTGAGTCCGGCTTAGGCGTAACTGTGTTCAAGGGGAGAGAGCTCCTTGAGAACTTGGGGGGCGGGGGGTGTCATGGCTGCTGCCGCAAAGATATAAGCAGGAACCACCATATATTGGCTTTTGTTTTAATAGCCTTTTAACCAACTTTGTTAATGGACTGAATGCAATTTAGATATGGAACTTGGCTAAAACGTAGCTTCAATTGGCTATTAAAATTTAAGAGCCAGCTAAGATAGCTAATTACAAAAAAAAAGCTCCAGTGATAATGCTAAGCAGAATTAGTAATAGCAAATGACAGTCTGTCTAGTCTTATTCCCATAGGGAAAGAAACTCCTCACTGAGAAGTCAACCAGACAATGTGCAGCAAACCTAATTGCATTACTGGTATTATGGCGTGCAAAGCTGGCAGCTTCCTGCGACAGAGCAGGAGCAAAGTCTGTCAGGATCCAGTCAGAAAGCACTGACCCTCTTTTACATACCATTTAGAGCCAGGGCCAGGAAATTTTATTTTTATTCACAGTTGAGGGGTGTTCTCTGACAGAGGGACATTCCCGTAAGAGCCTCGCAGGGACAGAAGAGGCTGGGCTCCCTCCACTGAGCCCAGCGGGGAGGGCAAAGACCTTTCACCTCTGCGGACTCGGATTCTCCCTTCAGATATTTGGGTCTTAAAAAGGCAACAATAAATATCTCACTGCTAAAAAGTTGAGCTTCGGGGGGGGGGGGGATAAAAAAGGTTCTCCCTCTCTGCTTCATTACCGATTTCCTCGTTCCGGCATCGGCTGCTGCAGGCGGGCTCTCCTGTGAGGGTTTACCGTGTGTGGTGGCCACTTGGAGTCGGAGGTACTGAAGTCTTTAACATTCCCCAGTCAAGTGTCTCCCTGCTGCGCCTGTAAATGTCAGTCCAGTTTTTTCACGGCTGTGCGCACAGATTAGAAACAGCAGGAAGCTCAGAGTATGACTACAATGCCAGTGAGGACACTCGTCTTCGTGGCTCAGCTCAAGTGATTCTTGGAATGCAGGACCCCGCTGTTTTCTAATATTTACACACAACTGGAGTCATCAAGAGCAGTAAATGCAGTCTAAAGCTTGCCTCTTTTGTTAGGGACTTTACATTCAAATAGGGGTATCAACAATAACACCAAAAAAAAAAGGGAAAAAGAAAACCCCACCATTTGAAAAGTTGTGCGCGCGCACACACACACACAGACACACACACACACA
Organism: Galemys pyrenaicus; assembly: GCA_019455555.1. NCBI lineage: Eukaryota > Metazoa > Chordata > Mammalia > Eulipotyphla > Talpidae > Galemys > Galemys pyrenaicus. The sequence goes on along the minus strand of JAGFMF010011747.1, from coordinate 15,907,814 downwards.
GAGCCCTCTGGGTTGCTAAAAGACCAAGCAGGTATCACCAGGGCTGCTCACTTAGCTGGCCCTTCCCAACACCCACTCCACGCAGCCCTCAGCTCCTGGGAACAGCAGGTGTTGTGTTTTCTTGACCCGGAAACGTGTTTTCGCTGCCGCGGTTCCTCTGACCTCCGCCGAGACAGACAGGGCTGAGAAAACCACTCTAGCGCCACTACCGCCACCGTGTCTGCTCTTGGGGTGCTGAGTGACACACCCGGACTAACCTGGGGGCTGCAGTCCCGTTAGGGGCTGCTATAAAAGGGAAGCAGGGAGCCCCACTGTCACTGTATGTGTATCTTAAGAAATGTGTAAATGAGCCTTCTCTACATTAAAATGGCACGGTAAGCCACACCGTCCTACCACAGGGCTCTGGAATGCAAACTCCAGGGTGCTGGGAAGAGAGTGGCTCTGCCATCACCAGGCTCACCAGAGCCCCAGTGCCACTGACAGAACACACACGGGACTCCACGGTGCACCCGCTGAGGCCCCTGCAATATGCTTCATGAGAACAAAGCCTCCTGGCTTTGGCTTTGCGCCTGGGCGAGAGGTTGGAGACACTAAGCTGCCCAGGAGAGGAAAGTCTGCTTTAACATCTTGAAGGTACATTTCTCCACCTAGAAAAGTTCAAGAGGTGAAACGTTACTCTGCTCCTGTCAGCACACTGGATGTGCCAGGCAGACTGGCACGCCCCCGCCTGGAACGACCCAGGCTTCAGGTGGGCACACCCACCAGGGCCTGACTGGCTCTGCCTGTGAGGGGACACACTGGGCCCCAGGAGTTGGCTGAGGACATGCCCAGGCACATCGCTGTACCAGTTCTTCACTTGCTTATGAACGACACCAGAGGTCATCTGCAGTGACTGCGGTCACCATCCTCTCCTAGCCGAACTTTGAGTTCACCCCTTTAAAGCCCCTTTCGCTTCCATGCTCCAGGCACAAAGATTATCCTCTAAGGCACCTCCACTCAGTTCCCACCATTCAGCTCTCCAGCAAGTGTTGGCTTAGTAACATCCAAAAGCGGGAAGAGCATTTGGAAGAGCATTTGCAGTGGTTCAAAGTAAAAGTGAAATTTGCTCAAGGCAGAAACTTTGCAGGTAACTTCATGATGAGCCCAACCCACAATTCTTGGTGACTCCGTGGAGGCTGCGAGACACTCTGCCGCAACAGAAGGACGCACCCCGACGGCGAAGCGGCAAGGGCTTCACCAGTCCAGAAGGAATGCCCAGGTGAGAGCGGCCCACTGCTGTTAGCAACGTCCTGCAGGCTCTCTAACGCACACGAGGCGGTGATTCTCTAAATACGCCTTTCCAGGGCTCGTCCCTCGGTGTGACTTGTGCTCTTTATACAAGCAGAGCTCAGTGAATGAGGGTGAACAGGAAAAGCTGTGGAACCTATAAAAACCCACAAAGGTTTATTTACACAACAGTTACAAGTGGGGGAAATTTTGTAGGTATTATGAACAGAATCCCAAAAAGGATGAGTGTTAGAGTCTTGACACAGTGGTGAGAGTGTGTTTTTTTCATTTGATTTCTGCTCATGTGCTTTGGACAGTAAGTAGGAATTAATAAGTAAAACGGCACTCGCCACGTCAGTGCCGTGCTAGCCAGGAACAGCATGTCAATGAAACGGAACAGCCCAGAAGCAGACCCTGTGTGAGAACTCAGTGCATAATGAAGCGGGCACTGCAGACCCAGGAGGGAGAGGACAGGACGGAGAAATTACTGAACAAATGGTCCTAGAGCTACGGTGATCTAGCAGGAAAACCATCCATGGGGATCCCTACTTCACTGCAAATACACATCAGAATCAGAGGCCCTATAACGAGAAGTCCAGAAAAAGCCAAGAAAAACATTTCTGATTTCAGGATAGGGAGTGTTTTTAAAGAGTGGGAAAAATTAAATTTATCAATAAAAAATAATTAGCAACAAATTTTACAACGGGTTAAGATCCTTAGAAAACCAACAGTACAAACAAACCAAAAAGAAAATAGAATGTTTACAAATAAAAAATTGCTCTGGCTCATTAGCAAGTAAAAAGTGATCTTTTCAGGCTGTGAAGACCAGACTATGTAGGATGGCAGAATGTAAGTTGGGTCCCGGCCGCTGGGCCCTGCACGGGATGGGCTTTCGCAAAGTGACACGGTGGCAACACCCACTGTCTACATCGCCCATCTTCTCTGACCCGCCAGCTTCTTTTGAAATTCTGGAACTCTCTGTACCCATGGACAAAGAATCTGCCCACAACACCCAGAAACGCTGCTCGTCCCGCCCCAACACGGAGGACAGCAACGGTCTAACAAATGGGAAATCACTGTGGGCACTGAAGACGCACGTTCGCGAAGCACCTCTAACAACAGAGAAAGGAACGCTAGCCTTTCAAGGGCAGAATGAAGTTCTATGTGAAGGATAATAATCATCTGAAGATAAAACTACATAGAGAAGCCCAGGAGACGCTGTCTGCCCACCGGCCAAGTTGGCCCGGGGGTGGCGGCAGCTCGGCTAGTATGTCTTTTGTACCTTTTCAGTAAATTCAAAATGTATGCAAGCAACATGAATGATCCGCACATCTTGCAAGTCAGAACACTGAGCACTAAGAGTAGAACCTCAGAGCACAAGCAAACATGTAACAGACACATATGGACACATCACTTACTTATGTTCCAGCCATGATTCTCTGCCTTGCAACTTGGTGTTCAGCTGCACCCTGAATTAGCGATCCAAGGAAACCATCTTGGTGTGGCTGGCCTGGCCTGGCCTCCTAACATCATGCCTGTCTTCAGAGACCCTGCAGAAGAGCACCTGGGAGCTATTTCATTTCAGGGCTTAGCCCATTACCAAGACTTGCCAGCCACTTTCTAGAAAATTCAGAGTATAAGCAGCTCCTGCAGCGAGGTCAGGACCTGGCCCAAGGCTGCTACCCCACACACAGATGCCTGTGCTCGCTCAGGGCCCAAGAATGTGGCCATGAAGGCAGGCAGGGTGCTAAGAGGGGTGCACATCAGGATATGGGAGTCAAGGATGATGGGAGAATCAAGGAAGAGCTGGAAAAGGCAAAGGAGAAAGCATGGCTCCAAGAGACAGAGGTGACTTAGCCTTTTTTCCCCCCTTAAATAAATGCATAAGAAGACCCAGTCTAAGGTAAGAAGTAAAGCAGAGTGTGGGGTGGAGCCCAAGGACCAGACTGGCTCCGACGGCCACTGGGTTTTCATTCCTACAGACCTGCCAACAGAGTAACATTCGAGAAAATGCCAGCACGTATTAAAAACAATATGTGAAGAAATACTTGTTTTCTTAATATTTAACCAACAGGTTTTGCTATGTTTTTGTGTTTTGAAAAATAAAAAAGGCTAAGGCATATACACAAAACACACCACACACATTTTGTCCTATTTTAAGCATCAATGTGTTTGAAACAGAACTTGAGAGTTGATTTAGGTGTTACAAATAAACTTGGGACCGTCACACTGAGTACTGAAACCCAACTCTGCGCAGGAAACAGGCGGCATCCCCACCCAAAGTCCAGTCCTCCAACCTGGGAAGCCACGGAGAAGGCAGCGGAGAGATTACCTGGCAAGGCGGTGCACAGATGTTTTTGCATTTTCAACATCTGACAAGTTCAGAGACAACAGCTTCATGTGAGAACTGAACATCCAATCACAGCAAGGTCGGCAGTCTTTGTGTTGACTCAGAGTTTTGCATACTTGGTATAACACTCATCCTTCCTGAAATGTCTATTACTATCTATTTTTAAGTCAACTCCCTCTCTAAATACTGAAATACTGCTTTAGGGATCTCCTATGCAGTAGACAAACCAGTTTAATGTGCAACTTACATTCTGAATACTTATAAATGCTTACATAAGTAAGACTGTCTCTTCACTATCTACAAGTATCCCCCACACTAGCAGGGCTAAGGTGTACCACTCTGGGTCCCAAAGGAGTTCCTGAAATTGTTCATAAATGTTTCAACTCCAAGCTTTGGTTCCCAAGGCAACTAAAATAAGTCTACCTCTTAAAAATTGTAATCCCTAACATCTGAAAGTGCTTGGTTTACTATCCAAAATTATGTAATACAAAAAAGTGAAACCTGTAAGAAACATAATCTGTGAACACACAAAGAAGCTGTATTTATACTAATTTACAGGACCTTCCTTACAGGAAGGTCAGTCTTTTAAAATCTTTGTTCTGCCATCACTTGATAATTTATCACCTTCCTCTTATCATACATGGTAAGCATGATGACATGGCTCTTCTGTAATGTACCTTTCAGGGCTATTTCATCTCTCATTGATAGACTTACTCATGTTCTCTTTCATAATCCTTTCCCTTCTTTGTACTCACATTTCATACAGCAGGTGTTTAATAATGCTGTGGTACTGCACCAAATCAACACAAACCAGATCTTACGGCAAAAACAAATCATGTGCTTGTATCAAACAAGAAACTTTATTTTCAGCTTTGTAGATCCTTAGAAGTAGAGGCCTGGTCAAACATCCTCCTACATACTTGGAAACACACAGCCGTCGGAAAGTGCACATCATCATAATTCCTCATGTGCCCCAGAGCTTCAAACATACAGTGGGAGAGCTTAAAGACTAATTTCAAGATTTGAGAATTTTATAAATTAGTCCTTAATAAATTGTACAAACTATTTATTTTAATAAAAAAGTTTAGTTTTCAAAGACATAGATACACTTCACTATTATCCCCACCCCACAAGACTCACATGAAAACAAGACACTTAAAATAGAAAACGTCAAATGAAAGAAAAGAAAAACTGGTTCACACAGCATTATTTCTGGACTCTCTTTCTGGTTTTTGAACCTTGAAGAGAAAACAAAGAAATCAGAATCATTAATCATTAAACTACAAAAGCAAAACACAAATGTATTTCCATATACAGTCACTGTTAATTAAAAATCTAAGACTATGATGATTGTGGAAATGAAAAGGCGAAACTGCTAATAACCTGAAAATCTAAGAAATTATCTTAATTTTTAATATGCCAAAAATATGCCAAGAAAGTCTTCTTCTAGTCTTAAATTTTATCTTTCACTGGTAAAACATATCTGATTTACACTTGCACTGAAATATTTCCCTCAGAACATTTTACTGTATGATTTAGAACATTAACTTCTAATGTAAACGCAACAAGATAAGCATTCGATCCTGGGGGGGAGCCAAGGTGACTGTGCGTGTTATGAAATACAAGGAATTTCATTCTAAATGTGTTGCTTTTTAAAGCCTGTTACCCATACTCTGGGCAGGAGAACAGTGGGCTATTCTAAAACATAAAGTCTTTGCACAGGGAGTTAAGTCTTCCAGAAAAGCATCCCAGCCCATGCTGTGCTAGGTACCTAGGACAGTTCCTTCCCAATTCTTCTGGAATGAACACTGCCGGAGAGCTGCAGGGAAACCTGGAGATCGCTTCAGCAGGGAGGCTTTGCTCCTGAACTACCCGGGCCCTGAGCACAGCAGGGAGCAGGAGCCCAGAGGGCTGGTCTCAGTGCGAGGCAAGCTCCCCTCCCCCACCCGAGCCACCTCTGCCAGGGAAGATGTTCCAGCCCCTCCGTGTCGATCAGCAGAGGCGCTACCAACAAAGAGATCAATAGTCCTTTTCTGAAACGCAAAAAACATGCTTTGAATCTAGGGGAAAATATCTACCGCACATATCATCTAACAATAAACAATTTCTAAAGGTTTTCTGATTACAGATTTATTTAGTTACTTAACTGGAAGATCAGTTTGGAAATTAGTGGGGTTTTTCCCCCAAGTGCTAGTTCCTATTCAGTTGCCATACACTTTCAATTACAGCAAACTTTAAACTTAAATGAATATATTTTTTCTGTCATTCATAATGCAGAGCCTATTTAAGGTTTAAACGTTTGAGTTTTTCTTCAACTTTTGTAACGTAGCCTCCTTTTTAAATATTCCATGATAGATTTTAATTTCTAATTTCAACATTTTTGAAATTAGTTTTGCATAGTGAATGTGATTCTCTGAAATTGCCAGACTCAGATATCACAAAACCAAGGTCAATAATCAATACTATAGTTTATCACTCCGTCAATAAATTTTGACTCTCTAGTCACATTACAAGTCACTAAAGTTAACAATGACTATAGCGAAGTTCAGATATAGCAGCACTTGTCATTAGTGTCCTAATTTGGCATAGTAATCTTAAATACCATTGCTGCTTATCCCCTTGAAAGCAGATTTAAAGTTTTTCACTGTAACTAAGAATGCTCTCACCACCTGGAATCTATTACAGAATCAGTATAAAACAATTTAGAGACCTTGCTGCAAGTATTGATTCAATATTTCTCTTAATATTCCATTCTGACTACTGCAGAAAAATCTAGTTCTCTTCTCATCTCTTTAAAAAGTATTCCCATCTCCATGGTACACAACTACTAGTAAAAGGTATAGTCAAAGACAAACATGCAAATTGTAAAGTTTGGAAAATACGCAGGTCTGGGATATTGCACTGTGACTTAATAGTACTGAAGGAAAACAACAAGTAGGAAATTTCTTTGCAGGGCACCCTTAGAAATCTCTTCCTTGACTAGGCAGATACTCGGTAGGTAAACACAGACGCTTTTCTGAAAGAATCCCTCAGAATGGTCCAAAATCCAAGGTACTTCCAAAAAATACCTACTAGAGCCGACTGCTGGCTGTGTCCATTTTACGAACAGTAGGGAAAAGTACACTAGCCATAAGGATCATGACTACATTAACTAATTTTTAGTACAATTTTGAAATATTGGCATGGTTTTAAAATGCTAGAATACGTGAGGCTTTTTCAAGGCTTATCATTTTTGGGGGGGAGGGGGAAATTACTTGCAGCAAATAACCAAATTTTCTCAATTGGTAAAAATTATGCCTTGCATAAAAATAAAAGGATTAGAGGCCTCTGTTCTTCTTGAAAACCACCTGTCACCCCTGCTCTTTCTTTGAGAAAACCTACACAATACACATTTTGAAAGCTTTCAGAATGTGTTCTTACACAATAGACCCCCAACTAGTCAAAATGAGTTTAGGTGTATCAAGAAAATTATACACGCTTTTAAAATGGTCTAAATAGACATTAAAGGAAAGTTGCTCCCGTTTTGCTGGGCGCAGCATTCTGAGAGGCCGCACAGTGAGAAGAATCTCTCACCATACTGTAAACCATAGATTGTGTTTGAAAATAAAATTGTTAATGAAGAAACTGACATTTCTGAAGCTGCTGTTAGAGGTAACCATTCTTGAAACACGTTTATGTCACAAAATCTTAAAAGCTCTGAAACACTGAATTCACTGAATTCCGTATTTCTTTTAAAAAAATTTAAATGTGATGAAATACCTTCTCCTTCAAGTTACTTTAAATATGATGTATACAAACATATACACGTTTACATGTCTGTGGCTTGGGCTAGAATCAAAAATATTTTACCATCTCAGGCAACATTTCCTTCAATTATGAATAATCAGATAGTAAAATGCCTAGACTAATCACTTTAGGGGAAAAACTGAATCACTGTGGGAAAATAAACAGCATTTAAATAAAGCAATTCAGTTCAGAGGAATGAACAGTTAGAATTTGATTTTTCTTTATCTGTTTTTACATTAAAAAATGGGTTCTTCTTAAATTAGCAATGGGATCTATTCTTTTGTCATTAACAGAAACACTAATATATCGTCTCACAGAAAACTATCAGCATAAAGACCTTATATTCAATTTTAGGTATAAAAACTATTTTTCATGATTACAGTCGATTTAAAATCACTCCCAAAACACCTCTGCTGCTCCCGAAGCAAAGACCAGGCAGGCAACGACCACAGGCATGGAGGGAGGCGCAACTGTGACGCTGCTTCGGTTTAAACAAGTATCGACCTCACTGTTACAACGCCGAAGCTGACAATGCCCGTTTTATAATTGAAGGGTTTTTTTTTTTTTCAATAAGAATTATTACTCTATCTCTAAAAATGTTCCTTAATTTCGCTGCCACTCACTGTCACAGCTGCTGCTGCCAGCCTCTGGCTGAGACATGCCTCGACGTCCTGCTCCGGGAGCTTCCTCACTGCCTAATAAGGAAAGGAACAAGACAGGGATGGGGAGACGATGGGGGGTGGAGGCGGTAGCGGGAAAGAAAGGAGGGCCCTGGCACACCGTCAGCTCCTGACTGAGGTGATAACCCCTCTTCAGATACCCAGGGTTGCTGGAGTGAACCCAGATCAACTGATGGACGGTCTGTTAGAATCCACAGTGAGAATGGGCTGGTCAACATGAAGGTGCGTCCTGCTCAAAGCCCAGCTTCTCCCCTCACAGACACGCACGGGGGCCACGTCCAGGGACGCTCACATCTCACTGGTCTGACTCAAGAGGGCACTCACGTGCCAGTGACACTTTACCAAAAATAAAGCTTTTCTATGAGAAATCAAGAAACATTTCAGGACCTACCAAATAACGATGCGCAAGCAGATGAACAGGAGAGACTCAGAGAAAGGCACTGTCGCCGGCACAGACCCTCCTCACTGCGCACAGCCGGCCATCTCGCATGAAACCGCACACGCCTGTCCTGCTTGGGGCCACCCTTGGGAGCGCCCACACGCAGTCTGGCCACTTACCAACTGAGTGCTGCCCCTTGCAAATGCTGACTCTGTCGTGTCCTTTCTCTGAACCACCCACACCCGACATGCCTTCAGCACCTAAATAATGACTTTACACCCCGCTTTTCCCTTCAGGAGCTTTCAAAGAAAGTAACGATCCCAGGCTTAATGCCTTGCTTCCCGACTGCCTGAGAGAAAAGAAAAGTTGGCAGTATTTATGGGGAACCCCAAGAGGGAGGGCAAGGGGACCTGGCAGAGGTGGTGGCCCTTGTGCTGGCCCCTGACCCCTACCAAGTAGAGACACTGCCTGAAAGATCAAGGTCTGCTCTCCGGGTCTACCGTCGCATCGGCTGTCGTACCGATGCTCGGGGTGTCGGGTCCTCTCTGCGCCCAGCCAAGAACAATGTGTGTGCAAAAGACTGGGGTGCACACCACTCAAGAGAGCTCCTCCTGCTGTACTCTGATAAAACGCAGGTGACGTAACCCTTAGCTAGTGGGAAGAAATGAATCTGTTTCTTCACAGACAAAGCTGATAAGCAAGACTGTCGACTTACGTGTCTGCACTGCCACCTCGGTCTGTGTGTCCGAGCACTCCATATCTTCAACACTAGATTCGGCGTTGTCCTCCTTCTCTTTCTTTCGCTTTTTACACATAAAAAGTTTAAAGAGAAACAGAGATGTGGTTTGACAGTCAAACAAACAAAAGTAACTACACAAACTTACCGGCCACCGGCTTATGCACGAATCTAGGCACAACATGGGAGGCATGTGCCAACTCAACTTGGGGGGGGTGGTTACCCGCAGGAGGGGAAACAGGCTCAAGTCTGCGTGATGGGAGGGTGTTAGAGCCCCCATAACTGTCACGCTTCCCCCAGTTCATGGCTGAAAACCACGGCTCGCTCCTCTGGACTGACTACACAAAACCCTCTTACAGCAGAATGGTGCAGACACGGGCTCACACCCGCCCTCCGGCCAAGGACACCTCTCCTCCCCATTGCGCAGCGCCGTGGCGCGGGGATGACCTGGCAAGTGGGAATCCGTGCCTTGACCCACACATCATGGCTGCACTTGAAAGACTGGGGTAAAACCCTATTTCTGAATCAACAATGGCAAACTACTAATACATGTCTTCTTTCAGTGTAATTTTTATTAAAATTTTAAGATGGTCAGAGACAGTACTGTAAAGTTAGAACTTAAAAGTATGTGGCTTTCCTAAAATCTCAAAAAGGCTGGGTTCCCACCCCTCTGTGAGGCCTTCCCACTTTCACATAGGATGCCAGCTGAGCGGCACTCGTAGCTGGTGCTTATCTTCCACCACCATCGATTCTTCCCAAATGACCATTTGGTTGCTTTTTATTACTTTCCATCACTGTCATATTTTCTAACTAGTCAATCCGTGCAAAGTTTAAACCGCTCCCCCCTGCTACATGTGGAGGAAACTACAAAGGAGTTAACTATACTCTAATTATTAAATACAGCATTAGAATGTGGTGTTTTCATATCACTTTACCCTGAACAGTCCCAAGTACAGATGTGCTAAAATCCAAATTATGACTCAAAGCTACTCCAGTTTGCCTACGGTTGAACCATTTAGGAAATTATCTGACACTTCCCAAGCTTCAGAGATTGCGATGTAACACTTTCCCATGGTTAGAATTAAACCAAACTCGCCGGAGATGGTCGCCCTGGCCGCGGCCATGAGAGCACCTCTCTACCAGCAGCACCTCGTCCTGTCCGAGTGGGAAACGGGGCTGCTCTTCCAGAGAACCACAGGGGAAAGTTCTAGCCTGTATCTGAGCGCCTCCGAAGGGTCACAACCGTAATTATCTATGCACAATTAATTCCACTATGTACCACAATTAATCCCACGTTTTCAAAATAGCCTTAAGGTGGCTGTGGCAAGATGAAAACTCAAGAGACCCGCCATGCTCGTAAAGAAAATCTCACCTATACAAAAACGACAACTTCGCCGACCTTAAGAAACTTTCAAAGGCACTCACAGACAGACCCATGCAGGGCTGCCGCTGCACGAGTGGCTGTACCTTCGTGTAACTGATGAGGGAAGGGGACAGTGCCTCACATCTTTCTTTCCCAAAGTGTTGCTTCATGATTACCATCTAAACCCTGCTGGGCTGAACAGATTGGTTCGATAATTACATACAATAGCTGCAGTGGGCAGGTAACCCTCAGCTGGCACAGGGCAGCTCCCCTGTGAGAACTTCCATATGCAAACTGCACTGATGGAGCGCATTAGGTACATCTTTCCTGCCGGTGCACAGGCCTGATTAACGCCAGCCAAGACTCCAAGGTTAGCATGTCAGCAGGTTTGTGATGCATTAGGCAGGAATAAACACAGACACTTTTGTTCGTTCGGACCAAAATTAAGGAGGAATATTTCAGAACTATATTGCTTTCCCATACAGGAGCAAATGCATTTTCCAGTTTCAGGAGGGCAGATTTTTAAATGCTCATTATAAAGGGATCTATCCAATACATTCTACCTCAGAACCTAGTATATTCATGTTGTTTTCAAGCTTATTTAATAAAAAGGAGCTTTCTTAATCTCCAGGCAGGTAAATTACATAGGAATGAAAATCAGACAGTATTCAACCAACAAAAGAAACACCTGTTTTTAAGTAGCATGCATTAAGGAAAGCACTGAATTTCATTAATCGGCACTTCAGCGGTGTCTCTGGCGACAATTCCAGCAGTGTGTGGTAGCCTGGAGAGGAAAGGCCAACGGTCCACGGACTGGGCCCAATTTTTAAAATAAAACAAAAACCTCCAAGTCTAATAGATCCTAAGCAGGTTACTCATCTTACAAGGCAACGAGTAGAATTTCAAACAGTTTGTTGCCAGCTTCGCTCCTGACCACGCGAGCGCGTCACCTGGCTGTCGGCATCCAGCCTCTGCGGGGTGCGCACCGTGGATCGGAGAGCCCGCCCCACCGTTGCTGTGCTGATCCCCATGCTGTCACATTCCACATCGCTCTGACGGGGCCTTTATCTGTATTTATAAATGAAACCAAAATATCGCATGACACGCAGAAGAACTTACAAAAATAAACTTAGGATTGAGTTTTCTTTTAGTTCAGCATGGTCAAAGATGCTCCAAAGACCAGGTTTCTGTCAAAGGGCATATAATACACATCACATTACGGAAGTGCTCAGAGACACCAGGCTGAACTTGACAACGAACACTCTCACCTTCAGTGCAGAAACAGGAAGATAAACCAGCTAGACCCACCCAGACTGACGTTCACGACAGTCCAGACCCTGACCAGAAACCAGCACAGACTTAGAGCTGTCCTGTGGGGGAGGGGGAGCTGCAGGTGGCAAGGCAGGCTCGGAGAGGCTGCTTCTCTCTCTCAAGTTGTCTTACAGTCTCACCTCTCCCGCAGTCACCCGTCCCCCTGTAGCTGCCCTCCGTCTGAGTGACACCGTCCTTATAGCCCTGGCCCCTAGGCGCAGGTGCGCACACTCACGTGCCCACACCTACACCCCAGGTGTCTATAATCAAGCACATGTACCCCAAGCCCACGCAACCTTCTGCATCAGCACCATCAAGTCCGCAGGAGACAGCCACACAGGCTAGTGGTGCAAAAAGCCCGACCAACCCATTTACCCTCAGCTGTTTCAACGGAAGAGGAATAAAAACCTTCAGAGGCAAAACCTGAAGACTGAGTCTTTGCTTCCCAAGTGAAGCATAAATGACCACCTCTAGACGTCTTCAACAGCCTCTAAGACAGCCCATCAGATCCAAGGCCATCTCAGAGGGGATGGTGACTACCAGTGACTGTCACAGAGTCCTTCCCCCCTTATTACAAGTCATAAATATTCATGATAGAAACTTAAGGCTGTGCCACCAAAATCTTTAAATATTTGATACTGCATGTGTCAGAGAACAAAGAACTCTAAATCCAAATACATAACCACACTAATCACCACTTCATCCTATTTAGGCCACCTGAAATCACCTTTCAAATGGAAACAACTTTCAAATTACTATTGTTATTTTTTTACTCAAAAAAAGATCAGCCATATCTTATAGGAAGGTAAAACAAATGTGTTTTATTTACTACAATGTTCACTAAAAGAGTGGATTTAATTAAGTTCACTATAAAGACACACAAGGAGGGGGAAAAAAAAAAATTGGAGGCAAAAGAGAAGACCCTGCACTGGCCCAGTGTTTCCCAGCTGGTGATGCTGGAAAAAACCAGAACTCACAGCTCTCTATTCTTCCCACAATTCTCTTTCCATGCAACTAGCCGCCTCCTTGCTGTGAGTCTCTGGCTTGAGGTGCTTCTGCAAGCCCACCTGGAAGGGGCCCACCCAAAGCACCAGAGTCCAACCCTGCATCCCCCCCTGAGGCTCCCTGAGGGCAGGCGCTGGGCTCCTGGGCGCCCCTGTCTGTCTCGCCCTTACTGGGCCGGGGTGGTGAGTTACACCAGTGTCAGTGTATCTGCACCTGCTGAGCAACTACGCAACTGCTGCAACAGGAGGTGGCCTCTCACTGCACCCAAGCCCTCGAGCCACGCGACATCAGACGGACATAAGCTACAGCTGTGTTTTGAGAAAAAGCAGGAAAAGTCGGACATCGTTAGAAGAAGATGGAATGTGAGCTCAGATGAATGATTAAGAGAGTCCAAACTGGAAGAATAATCCAAAAGTACTCTTCTGGCGTGCATTAAAGTGACTTATTTTCAACAAGTGTCCAGTGATAAAGGCTGAAATGACACCAAATATTGCATTTCCGTCCACGACAACATGAATACCCCAAAGGTGAAGACCACCGCGTGCTTACCAAGTGCCGTGTGCCTGGCACGGACCAGGCTGCATGCTCAGGTTGGGGGGGGGGGGGAAACACTGAAGTAGACCAAACCAAAAGAGTAACTTTAGTTTTTATAAAAACATTAATTATGCACAAGTTTAATTTCTAAGCCCCTGTCCGTGTAATAAGAGGCCATTTCTCATCCACAACTGAGTCTTCTTCAGTCTATGTCCCGTGCACACCCACACTCCATTTCGTTCTGTCTCAGTCCATTTGTAATGGAACCCAAGCCTGAGTTCACTCCATTTTGTTTGTTGTTGCTGTTACTGTCTGTCTGCTTAAATTTAGCTCTCTCCTGTAAGCACTTGCAGCTATCTACTCTGCAGTAGGAAGAGGAAGTACAAATCAAGTAATTTTGCTAATGACAACAGGTCTGAGAGAAAGGAGTTTAGCAAAAGAGGACATTTCAGTACGTGACTAATAAAAGTTCGGAATACGCCACCTGCAGCAGTCCAGCCGCCCCACTCTTTCAAACCAGGAAGGACTGACTGTAAACATCTGAAAGGGGGACAGAAAGAACCACTGCTAACTCATGAGTGTACTGACGATGAACTGTGAGCCACTAATTCAGCCTTCAACCACCACAGGCTCTTGTCCCAGGAAGCTGTAACAAGGAATTCACAGACTTTTTAGATAAGTAAGCAGAGAGACACAAACTTTGTTTAAGAAAGTGAAGTTTATTTAAAGGAAGAAAGTAAGGACTCTGGGTACGCTTCTTGGGAGGGACAGGGAAGCCATTGTGGGTCCTGTCTAGGGGTATTTAAACCTTTTTCTCTCTTACCTCAGAGTTGACTTCCCTTTTCCAAGGTCTTATTTTCTCAAGTTCTACTGTTTTTGCTTAGTCCTCCTGGGCTTTCTGACCTCATCTCTGGAGTATGTTTGGGTAGTCCCTCTCAGAATCTAATGTCCATATCTCAGAGGCCTCTTCAGCTCTCTCCAAGTCCCAGCCTGCACTGTCCCTGAAGCTGTCTGCCTCACCCTGACTTGCCCTGGACTCCCTGAGAAGTGAGGCACCGCAAGCTCTGACAGCACACAGATGTGCAGAAAGAGCTGCTCCTTGCTCCACAGGTGACACGTTCTTTAGCAGAAGCATTGCTTTCCCAAAGCAGCCCTAACGTGGCTGGGGTTTGGCCTACTGAGGATCTGGGGTGAGCACTGCCTTGGAGCCCTACTGTCGCTGCCCTCCTGCAAAAAACACTCAGCAAATGAGCTGCCACAGGCAGCCCTGACTCAGGCTCACGAGCCGCACGACGCGCACCTGCACCATCCTGGACTTCCCTCCCTCCGAAGAACGGCAATCAGTCTGGAAAGACCCCCGACAGGTCTTCTGCAAACAGTAACCTGACTTCCAGCTCGCTGGCAACGGCAGCCCCTCGTGAGTCTGACGTCGCTCTTACCGCAAGGACCATGAAGTTTCAGCACGGTCGAGCCCGCAGTCACGTAGCAAGATGAAAGCTGTCTCCAGAGGTCCAATAAAACTAAGGCCTGGGAACTAGTATGCCGCTATATGCATCTGTGTCGGGACTAGCACCGCTTCTTTCATCTTCCCTCCGCAGGCTCCACGGCCTGCACCACTAAAGACAGAACTTTTTAGCAAAGTTAAGGTGCTTCAATGGCAATTTACGGGAAGTGGCAAATGAGTAGCTGGTTGTTTTGAATGCCTTTAATATTTCTTTCCCTTTTTGTCTTGGAAAGAAAAGTTTATTTTAGGGAAAAAAAGGATAAAGACTCCCAGGTGTATGGTACATGGGAGGGGCAAGAGAGTCAAGTGCCTTTAATATTTCATGTCTAAAATCACTAGGAGCTTTTTAAGTTTCTTGAATTCTCTGAGGAAAAAAGCTATAGAAATGCATAATAATAATAAAGACACATGGGACTGGACAAGTCACCTGCTCTTTTCTGAACTTCAGTGTTACCATGTGTGAACAGATGCTGCAAAGTACCAACAGAACACAGAGCACTCATCGATGCGCAGGGATAACCCGAAGCTTCCAGGGTTATCAACAGTACAATCTTTTCCCATCACCAACGTGGAACACCAACCAGTCTACACAGAATTCTTAGAATAAGAATTAAAAGCTCATGACCCTGAAGCTGTAACACTGCAAAGCAGAAAAACTGATATTTATAAACATAAATATGTCAATGAAAACCAAACTCTATATTCATACTGGTGGAAAATAAATGAGCTCAAGCCCCACATGAATGAGGTTCTGAGGAAATAAGACAAGTTCACTGGAGTCCCCCTAGGAACAGACCTCCACCCCCACTACAGGACTGACATGCGGTTGGAAGCAGCAGATGTGGGAGAAGTGTCTCATCCCCACACAGAGAGACAACTACTGATGGACGAAAGAACGCCTGGTAACACAAGAACACCACACGCATGGGTCAGAAAAGAATCTTGTAAAGGTGACAGATTTTCCCCAAGTGAGGGAGTCAATGCACTCTCAATCAAAATTCCAGAAGTAGTTTTGTGGAATTAGTAAGCTAGTTCTAATGTGCATGCAAAGTCAGCAGCCGAGAACACCAAGGACCATCCTGAAGAAGAAGCTGAGGGGCGAACACACAGACAGCATCGAGACTGTAGCTCAAACCACGTGGCACCAGCACAAGGATGGGAGCAGGCCCACGGTGCAGAGCAGGCCCCCAGAACAGACCCAACCCCATGTGACTTTTTGAGAGCCCCTCCAGGCTCTGCAGACAGCACAGTCTTCGAGACGCACTAGACATGCAAAGGGGTGAATAAAGATTGACTCACTCCACACACAAGTCAGTTTCCATTATCCTGTAGAATTAACAGAATTATCTCTGTGATCTTGAGGTAGACAACTGTCTGTGAAAAGGTGAACCACTGGCTGGACGGTTTATAAGAACTGTTTATGCGCAATACATATAGTGTATATATACAAGGTAATAATCGACTCTAGCAAATTAAAAGAAAACAGACGCTATTTTTTTTTAATGGACAAAGACTTGAAATGCACCTCACAAACATAATCAAGACTAATTGCATATGAAAGGTATTTAAAATCATAAAGAAGTACCAGCACACACCCTCCAAAATAGGTCAAATTAAATATAATGCAATAGCTAGTGTCAGTGAAAACTAAGCTGACGGTGGCAATGTGATCTGGGGTAGCTGCTCTGGAAAACTGCGGGGCAGAGTCTACAAAAACTGAACATACATAATCCCTGCATCCCAGAAATCCTACTATGCATTACTCATTCCACAAGAAATATGTTTCCTCAAAGACACTGAAAGAATGTTCTTAAATAACACTGCAGTCGTCAAGAACTAGAAACAATTCACATCCATCAATAGTAGAAAGCACAGATGATGATGCAGTTATACAATGGAGTACTATACAGTAATGAAAAACAAAAAGCCCCTGCCACACACAATAGTGTAGAAATTCAGACACACACATGAAACACTGACACATTAGAATACATATTGTTTGGTGTTATTACTATTAATCTTTTAATGGAAAACTATGGTGTCAGAACTCAAAATATCAATTACTCTTAATAAGGACATAATGAGTGAGGAGAGGGCATAGAGCGATTTCCAGGGTACTGTCTACATCTTGGTCTAGAGAACAAGTGCATGTGTTCACTCTGTAAACCTCAAATTCCACATTTACTTTCTGCTCTTTTGTACACATATATCATTATCTCACTTAAAAATTTAGGGAGGGGGCCTCCCTGGTGGCACAGTGGGTTAAGCAATGCATTTTGAGGCAAACCACAGCCACTGCAGCACAAGTTTGTTCGCTGCTGCCGGCCAGGGGGGGACCCACATAGTGCAGCAGACCTCTTCTGCCTCATCTGCTGCTCCCCTCAGCAGTGTATTTCGGTCGATCTGCCTGTTCTGCTCCCCACTCTGTCTCTGGTGAATCCTCTCAACCCCCCGCGCATCTGGCCTGTACCCTGTATGCGTAAATAAAATAAATCATTTAAAAAATATTTAGGTAGGGAAGCCCTCACCACAAAATCCAGCAATACGAGACAAGATTCAAAATAAAGACTCAACAATGAGGCACTCAAGGTAAAGAACTCAGTAACCACTGAATTCACTTAGTGCAAAACTATGGCCAACCTACCATTAAAACAGAGAAAAGGTATCGACTTCAACAACATAAATTACATAAGGAACATATTCCATACTACTCTACCATGATAAAACAGCTCAAGAGATTTTCACCAGATTTAGAGGGTACAGGAGCTGCATGGTATAAAATAAGTTCCGAGTGAGGCTCCGTCACCTCAGAGACAGGAAGCCACCCACAGAGCTGACGCAGGCCACTGCCGTGCCCTGGAAAGCCTTACCTCTCGTTCATGCCTCTGAACCGTTCCTCACTGAGTGCCAGGAGGGATTTATTTAACAATGGTTAATAATTTTTCAAAAAATTCCAGAAAGACCAACTAACATAGTATCAACTTAAAAAAAACTGGAGGTGGCAAGAAGGGCATGGGCACACCATTCACAGGGGACAGCAGACGCTGGCTGCAAGTGAAGAGTGAACACAAACCTCAGGTCACATCCTAGGCCTACGCGCCGAGTCTGCGAGGATGAGCCCCAGGAGACGCTAACAGACAGTCCTTTTTCTTGGTTTGAGCAAAACCTTACAAGAAAATAGCTAATGGAGGTATTAATGTCCTTTTACCTTGCTGAGTTCTTTCCAGTAAATTAAGCTGTTCTAACCTAGATGGGACAGGGTGGAATTCTTTAAGGATGGAACTACATGGTATTGATCTTTGTAGCCCCAGAGAGCTAGCCTAGACCAGGTACATAAATTAGACCTTAAACATAATTGCTGGATACTGATTTAGGCGTACACCCTGAATCCAATAACTGTTGGGCTATGTGGCCAGATTCTAATGGAAGCATTCAGTTCGAATCAACAAAGAAAATCTTTGGCTATGTACTTTATAAGGACACGTTAATGTTTAGTCTCTTTCTTCCTCAGCTTCTTGTCATCCCAAAATTATGTGCCTGAAATAAAACTCTGAGGCTGCAAAGGCTGAAGACATTTCCAAGTGGGTAAATTCTTATTTCACTCTAGTTTCCAAATACACTATTCCATAATCAAGCATGGCTGTAAAAAAAAAAAAAAAAAAGGATGAAAAACGTGCTTCATTCCATTGTTCTTCAATTTGTATAGGTTTTACCATAATGGCTATCTTCTCAGGAGCATAAATTTATATTGAATTGATTAAAATAACTCCTTTCCAAAACAGATCTGAGCCTTATAAATATGAAGGGATACACTTTTTTAAAAAGTATGACAAAGGAAAAGAGGGAGCAATATACTAATTAAGGATTAATATAGTTTCTATGGCTAAGCATCATACTTAGTTCTCAGTTTCCTGGTAGCAAATGCAAAATATATACCTCAACTATATATCCTTGCTTTAAAACAAAAACTAGTAACTTCTCAAAATATAGTGTTTGCTTATTGGGAGCTCCCAACTTCCAAACAATGGATCTCTGCCCTTACCTGTTTTATATATGGGTATTTACAATTTATTTGAAGAAAATGTTCTGGGGCTTAAAACAAAGAAAGGCTTAAAACTTCTGAGCTAATCCAATTCTTTCACTTTACAGACAAAAAGACAAGCAGCCAACAAAAGAATGACACCTCCACAGTCCTACTGCTACCAAGCAGCTCCACGACCTTGACCGTAACTTTCATTAATGACCTTTCCATACAAAGAACAGCCTGTGCAGATGATGGGGAGAGAGCAGTGAACCAATGAAAAAACCTCCAAATAGTTCTACTTGGTATTTATTTGTTCTCACTAAATGACGGTTTGTACATGTAGGGATGATCCACGAAGAAACTACCCCCCCGCCCCGCCCAAGACACAAGAGAATGATGGGGCCACAGATGAAGCTCTACAGCAGACCAGCCAACTCAGCTGTAAAGCAAGCCAACCTGCAGAAAGCACTTTCTCCAGCACCTCCATCCAACCAGTGACCTGACCCACAAAGGAAGCAGGAGCGGCAGAGGCTTTACTTGTCAGTCAGCAAAGTTTCAGAGCAAAGTTCGACAAAATCAGCTATAAAAATGAACGTAAAGACAGTGTCCCGAGCAAGAGGTTGCATGTTTACAAGTACATACAACTTCAAGTTTTCTGCCTTTCGGAAAATTCCACTCAGGCTTCCACTTTATCCTTTTCATTTCAAAGCTGGATGTGGCTTTCAGCACACTCGGGGACCACAAATGGGGCAGGTGCAATTAAGACAAAACTTGTAAGAGAAAACGTGTATAGATCATGTGTGTAATTTCAGCTTCTGTGGTGAAATTACTAAGATCTATGACTGTCAAAAAAAAAAAAAGTCAATTCCTGGTCCAATTTCAAAATGCCTATCTCCTCTGTAAGTTAAAAAGAATTACAGAACTCTCTCGCTATACTTTTTTGTTTGTTTTAAACAAAGAATGTTTAATGCATAAATGATTGATACAGTATGACAAATAGACCCCATGCAGACTTGATACTATTCTATTATTATCATCAGTAGTAAAAATATTACACCTGAGAAAAGCAAACATTGTATAAAAAAAGAAAAAAACAAAGATGTAAAATATATATATATAAATTATTAAATAATGATTACGATCATAATGTGACACACCCAAGCAAAATAAGGTTTGACTATGAATGTTAGCAGCAAACTGTCCACAAAAGCAAAAGAAGCAGAAGAGGGCCACTGCCACGTGCATCAGTGGGATTTCTTGGAAAGACGTTCCTGAGGGTACTTGACGCAAGTATTGGCTCTCACTCCTGAAAAGGCCTCTGATAGCCTGATTTCTTGCTTGACTTCACATTTTAAAGTGAGGAATTTTGTTTCTAACCCTTTCTCAACGTTTGGAATATGAGGTTTCAAAGACAGCTACTAGAATTTACAATGAACAACGAACAAAAGTAAAAGAGGTCAATAATATATATAAAAAAATTCTTCGAAAAGTTTTCATTTCCCATCTAGCACACTTTATTAAATAACTTCATATCCTACAGGAAATCAATAAACAATAATTTGATTATCAAAAAAATCAATAATCAATAATTTGATTATCAAAAAAAACAATAACAAACAGTGCAAACATAAAATGTCAACCCTGAAGGAACACCAGACGCTACCCACACGCCAGCACAGTGTCTGCCGTGAACCCACACACAGAAATTCTCAATGGTAACTTCCAAACAGTAATTTCCCACACACCAGTTCTGACCTCACGAACAGGGAACCCCTAGAGACAAGGACAATCCTGGGGAGATGTGGAGGAAAAGACAACACACAGACTGTGGCCTGCCTGCGTGTCAACACCCCCTGCAGGGAGTAACAGCCAGACACAAGAAATAGTAACCATTCATTCTTCCTACACTCCTCTACATGTTTTCCAATGTAATAAGAGTTCTGCCTTTATATAACATGATAAATATTTAATTGACAATCAGTTATTATTTTCTCCACTGAGTTACTGATGTAATTTCCTAAAATTAGTATTTGTTGCAATTAGAATGACAGGAAACCCAAAGGGTAACTCAATAATGAAATTCACCTTTGTTATTGGTTTGGCTTTCAAACTTCCATTCTCCACAACGCCGAGGTCCAGTTTGCCGTCATCCTTACTTCCGATGGCTTTCAGACCTTGCAGAAGAATGTCTCGTAAATTCTGATAAAGAGGTTTCTCAGCATAGTCCAGTAATTTCACTGTTTCCATATATTTAGCAATTTCACCTAAAAGAGTAACAATTATTCTGAAATTAACTATAAATTCATTTATCTCTTACATCTAATAAAAGTTGGTTATAGTCATGGTTATAGTCAAATTAGAATGCAAACAATTTTTTTTTTTTCTATCCCATTCTTCCTGAATGGAAAGTACTTCTAAACTAAGGAACTGTCAGAGAGGTGAAATAAAAAAGTATTTTGAGATATGAAGTAAAAAACACTCGTGAAACTGTAAGATAGAAGACACACTTTAAATACACACAGAAATAATGCTATGGTTTGTAAAAAGCTATTAAAAAAAAAAAGGAAGGACCTAGAATCAAGATAATGAACCAAAATGTCCTAAAATTACAATTAATATAATAGCCAATATTTTTCTTGCTATGGAAGCTATTAGGTCTTCAGAATACAGCTGCATTTTTTTGTGAATGAGAAATAAAACCTACTAAAAACAGGTTGAAGGAGAAAAGAAGCAAGGCCTGGTTTTCCATAAAAGAGAAAAAGCAGTTTCTGAAAGACAGTCACACTGGGGCTAAACCACGCCCATGAAAGAAATCTTATTAGTCGAGAGACACTTCTACATGGAAAGACCCTCTTAGATGAGTGACTTGCATGTAGCCTGGCCTCCCGACTTCCAGGCTTGCCTCACACGCTGGGCCTGGATGTGCAACTGTCATCTCAAATCCTAATTCAAACTCCTGCTTCCCCTGCAGTTCTCCCTGTCCCAGTTACTCCACAAGTCAGGAATCTTCCCACATCCAGTAAATCAGACACCTCAGTGTTATGCACTCTCTCATACTCTCTCTCTCACTCTCACTCTCTCTCACACACACACACACACACACCCCTCTCATTCAGTCATTCAAATATTTATTAAGTAGAGCCATAAAGTAAATATCGCACGTGGTGAAACACTGAGAGCTTTCCTCTGAGAGAGGAAAATGGCAAGGATGTCCACTTTCACCACTTCTCTTCAGTGTAGCAGTCAGGTATACTTTTAGCTAGTGCATTAAGGCAAGACAAAAATCAGAATGGAATGAAACCAAAAAACCGTTCATTCGCAAACAAGACAGTTAAGTAGAAGGCCCCAAGGAATCTATTTAAAAAAAACAAAAAACCAACACTAGAACTAGTAAGTAAATTTAACAAGGTCACAGAACGCCAGAAAATATATAAAAATCTATGTCTATATATTGAAATAAAGTTGTAAAATAAAATTTTAAAAAATATTACTTACAAAAACAACAAAAAAAGAAAGATGGGCAAGATTTTTTTTTTTTTGCAGAGAAAACTATAAAATACAGTTGAGGGAAATTAAAGAGAGCATCTTAGCAGACTGGAAGGCAACAGCATTAAGACAACGAACTCCCCAATGAGCCTGCAACGAGTGCAAGCCACTCGCATCCCAGCAAGCTGCGCTGGGAACTGACAAGCTGCGCATGGGGAACTGACAAGGCTGCACAGACATGAGCACCTGGAAGAGCAAAACAGCACAGTCGAATTCAGAAAAGAGCAGTGCTGGAGGCCTAGAACAGCAGCCAGTGAGACGTAAGATCAAGGCCCAGGAATGAAGACAGTGTGGCCCGAGAAAAAAAAAGAACAAAGAGTGAGTCCAGAAACAGACCCACACTTGATTTATAAGAAAGTGACATCACATGGAAAGAAAGGTCTTTCAAGCAGGCCTGCTGGGTGAACTGGATGTAAATATGTAAAACCCACCACACAACCCCCGTGTAAAAACAGAACAATCAACTGCCGGTAACTGTGAGCCTATGTGTGCGACTGGCAATTCGTAACTGCCAGAGTGGAAACAACTCAGCAGTAGAATAGATCAATACGGTACACAAATGCCCTGGAACCCCAAGCAGAAATGGAAATGAACAAACTAGATGAATAAACGTGCAGCACTGGGTGTCTGAGAAGCTACTGCCCAGCACAGTGGCCGGCTGACAAGGCCACACCAGTGTGCTCACCACACAGAAGTAGCCTCAGTAAAGCCATTAAACTTTATTGAAGAGTAACTGATAAATATAACTATGATTCTGTGAACTGACAGACATTCGTAGGGTGATTACCAAGATTGAGATAATGAACATATCTCTTCAGTACACGAGGGGCCGAGGCCCCTCTGCTGATGAGGCTCTTCCCAGCCCTCCCACAGCTCGCTCCCTGCATCCACCAACACCGCTCAACGGCCCCTTCTCAGTGAAGCCACACCTGGCCTTGCTCCTTAAAATTACAACCGTCCCCCCACTTTACTCCTGATCCCATCCCCAAGCCCCCCAATTCTACTCCCTGCTTTCTTATTTTCTTCAGGGTACAAGCCATGTTATCTACTGTAGAACACACTCACTTGTTTACTGTCTCTCCCAACTACAGCCTCAGTCTCACAAAGACAGGAATCTAAGTTGTTTTGCTCTCAGGCCTGCCCCTCGTGCCTAGAAGAGTCCCTGGCATATGAACGAACAGCCTCAACGAAAATAAGTCGAATGCTCACGAGACTGGGTTCCTGAGGCAGTGCATGCCTGACGGCGGCTGAAGCTCCAGCGTCCACTTCTGGAAAGGGGGGTGTTTCTGGTGAGAGCGGGCCCGGCACAGCAACAGCACTAATAACAACCAGGCTCTCACATTAAGGGAGATCCATGGACATGGGGGCTTGTTTCTCCCTCAAAACAAAGTCGCTATGAACATTTACAAAGTCTTTTTCCTACCTGGCTTGTTTTTCTCAGGAAAACATTTGTCCATCAAACCCGCAATATTTTCTCTGTATCTGTTAAAAATTAAAGAATGAGTCATTGTTGGAAGCTTGACACACAGAAAGTCGCTGCTATTTCCTGACAGGCAGCAGGCAGCACTGTGCCGGGCTGACGTCAGTGGGCCAGAGACCCAGCACAGCTGCCCTTAACATGCCTGGTCCTACTCCTTTTTACTATCGCTGAACTGCAGTTCCTGTGAGAGTGACAGAAACGCACTCGCCTTGTCGTGATTTCGCCCCGAATAATTTATTACAAATTTCCATTACCTAATTTTGGAATCTCTAACATAGTTAGGATCTTTCAAATTATCCTCCCAAGGAAGATGGCCACTAAGCCACTGGATCATGCAGTAACCAAGTATTTCCAAATCACCACGTCTTGATGGGGCTATGAATGCAAAAGAGGCAGGTTAAGCACAGAAATAATTTTTAAGATATAACTTCAAGTATATAAAGCAATAAGGGTAAACAGTCAATTTACAGTCTATTTCTGATCACAAAAATTGTGACTATATTTAATGAAAGTACCGAATACCAGACAGTAAAAGAAGAAATTATTTACCTCATTAAAATTTACTTTAAAATCCAAACTGGCAAACTAGTCTAGAGTTTCAAACAGGCTATCAGTCTAGGAAATAAACTATAAAGCTGTGACACATTTAATATTGCCCTTGGAAAACCTGAAGATACTAAAAACGCCATAGGCTATTAAAGACCCAGAGAATTGGGGATTTTGGCTTCTCCATGGTGTTGGGCACAGAAAAAAGAAATAACCGATGAAGAAATTGGCTAACTTTCACTAGACAACAGAGAAAAAGTTTTCCTGTTATAAAGTTGTTGTTGAATAAGAAACGTACAGACTTGGTGGAGGGGTAACCCCAATATTCAAGTAAGCCACAGAAAACCAAAAAGAAGTCCTCACTGCACTGAGCTGAAGCACCTCCATGGCTAAAATCCTGGCACTTTAAGGGGGAGGCAAGGAGAGACACAGCCTTCCCTGTCTTCTCCACCCCACCTTGCCTCTTTAATTCCGATCTGTTCATGCAGAGGGAAGTATCTGGCTGGGACAGGAGGCGAGTCTTGTTCCAGGGGCAACCTACCCACGCCATTGTGTGCGTCGATGCTGGTGAACTCGATAGTGCCATCGTGGCACCTCTTAGGGTCTTCTTTGTATTCTTTGTGAATTCCTTCTGGGCAGTACCGATAAGCAAGGCCATAATCTACCAAGAACACCTATAAGTTTCCAAGTACCAAAACAAAGAAAGCTAGTGTGATTACACATGACCGTGCGCAAAGTCCAGAAACAAAATACTGTCACCCAGGGGTGGAGTCTGCTACAAGGTCGCACCTGAGCACCCAAACAAGTTAGTGCCAATATGCAAATAACAGTAGATACTCGGCTGTGAAAGACAGTTATTCAAAGAAAAGTACTCAAAGGCCCCGTAGCGACAGTCCAGATAAGTCGTTTGACTCTTATGTAGTTCTTCAGACAAGTATGTGTTACACTTGTGACTAAGCGTGTTCCTCAACTTGAGCAAGGACTATATGCTTTCTGTCACCAAGTCGGAAACAAAATTAAGCACCAAACAAACTACCACACTTGCTGTACTTGCTGCCACACAGCAGCCACGGTGCGACGAAGACAGCCAACACGTAGACGCTTAATGCTTCTTCACTTGTAATAATCACCACCCAACTCACTTCATGCAAAGAGTCTGTAGATTATAACAGTGACCTGAAGAACTTTTTGATGAGGCTTTTATCCACATGTATTTAAATATTTAAGTCAAGCCTTCCTAATTAGAACTAAATTTTAAAATCTCATACACATATATTTGTGGGCATGGACATGTGGGTCTGATTAGCAAACAAAGCTAACAAATTTGCTTTCTTCTATTTCAAATATAGCCACACATTACACTTTGGATTCTGGGTATCTGTCTCACAAATGTATGCATTTGGTCACAAGAGGAAACGGAAATACAAGTATGGGGCTGGATCTAGCACAAACAAATAATACTAGAAAAGTAATCCCACCCAGATGCCTGAAGGATAACAGAGCTGCAAAAATATTTCTATATAAATAAAAGGCAGCAAGTCGTGGTCAACCGCAAAGTGAAGTAAAGCTGCATCTTTCATTTATTATGTTGTATAAATCCAGGCTGCTTCAATTAATAGAACCTTTATCATTCAGAGTCTTAGCTGTGCTTTTTTTTTTTTAACCTAAAAGTATCTCAAACAAGACAGCTGGAAATTCTGTGAATTCTTTTAATACTTCCCCACGAGAAGATTTAGCACGGCTACTTTGTTCTGTGTATAGACTCCTTATAGCTACCATATGGAGACGGGGGAAAGGAAGCAAATATATGAGATGATAAAAAAAGAAAAGAGGGACAAAGGAAACACTGAGTAAGAGGACGTTAAAGGCAGATTTGAGAAAAAGAAGGATGTGGTCTAGAGTATCAAATGTTTAAATATTCCTCTTACGAGATCTAGTAAAAAGTGAGAACACACACAGGAAGTATTAAGTACGGTGGCCCAGCTCCGAGTGCCAACTAACCCTTACTTACCAAAATCATGAAAGCAGCTACCAAAAAACTGTCTACGTCTACTCCAACTAAACTGACCCAAGTAAAGGGAATAGTAACGCTAGCTTTCCTCCTTTCCCTAAAAGGTAAAAACTACGAGACCGCAATAAATTAAAAAAAAAAAATGTACATTTAAATTCCAAACACTAAGGGTCTACAAATTTAGACAGCTAAGATATTTCTGTAAACCAATTGATTTGAATAATCAACATGTTAAAGACCAAATTTTCCAAGTAACAGAACACTTACATTTGATGGATTCTTGAACAAAGGAAATAAAAAAAATGACAAAGCAGACAGGCAAACATAATTCATTGGTGCGCTATATAATTTTAAGCTTCCACCCCCAAATAGCTATTTGAAATTCATTTTGTATCACAAGCACTTCTTCAGAGTATTATTTAGGGCAAAATAGCCAAGTTGATAAAGTGCCAACAAATTGCATGAAAAATGTAGAATGTTAACTAGATAAAAGTGTCAAGAAGAAATATTATTATTACCATATTTACTTCTAAAAGTAAAACTTCTGCATGGGTTCAAAAGTTCAAAGCAACCTTATTTGTTTTCAAACAATAGGGTTTCAATAGTAGAAATTAATGTTATCAAACTACCTGGTCAGGATTCTTGTAGCTCAAAAGAAGATTTGAGGCCTTGATATCTCCATGTACATACTCATGCTCATGAATATATTCCAGAATATCCAGCTACAAAAGCACCATAGAGAATAAATTAATGCAATACCCAACACCAACCAGCAGAGGACCCAGCTCCAGCCTTTCCCGGATTATAAACAAGAATGTAGCTCACATACAATTCTTAAGCTTAGCTGCAAGACAGTTTTCCGAGAAAACCTTTTGGCATTTGCTTCATATATTTTCTGAAGGTCACTCCCAAAGCGATCCATTATCATAAACCTGTAACTGAAGACAAACAAGAAAAGTCAATGAACAAAATATAACTCAGGAAACCTACTTTGCAAGGAGTACTCTCCAGTCAAAGCAAATTTCCAAGGCAGTGTTTAGAAAGTAGAAAGAAATGAACAAAAGGGGGTGGGGGGAGGGAAACAGAGAAACACCAGAGACAATTTATTCCATCTAGAAATCTCAGCGTTGAGAGCCCTTCCTTCCAGTCCTGCCTCTCACTTTGCAGTGCCGCCTAGTCTCAGCATAACCGAAGCGTCACCAACAGACTCACTGACAATAAAGACAAACAATCCACATACGAGTATCACTGATTTCTCTCACAGTCAAGTTTCTAGCTATTAGCTTTCTTCCTGTGACTATTTTTCTCTATTTTTAGGGCAAACTTCAGCAGTATTAGCCTTGTGTTAAAATCAAGAAAGTTGAGATGTTCTAACAATAGCTAAATTCAATAAAATTGCTGAAATGGTGTAAAAAGATATTAGCGCAACAGCCAATGTTTGAGCAAGACCCAATAGCCTGGGAAAATATCAGAATTTGGTTTTGCCGTAAACCACTATGTCACCTTGGCCAAGCCACAGTACTTCTCTGGGCCCCAGTTCCCACAGGTGCCAAATGAGCAGGCAGGATCTGCTGCTTTTAGGGTCTTCCCGAGCACGCGAGTCCTAAGCTGACTGAGCCTCACCTATGCGCAGCAGCAGCGCTCAGCTTTTGCTCTGAGGGCCACTTTTAACTTTAGCAAGTTTTCCAGATTCTGACTTGTCTGAAAATCAACAAAACCAAGACCACATTCAGCAGCATCAGGGCAACTTCCACTGTGCTCAGAGGAACCCTGGTAGTCGCAACAGCAGCCCTCTACACTTCTGAAGCTCTGGTGTGGGCAGGGCAGGAGCACCCCCCGAGGGGCGCTGTTGGCCCATCTCGCTGTGGAGGAAAACCAACGGTCAGCACTCTGTCCCTGAGGAAGGGGTGAGGCCACGCCTTTAACCACCACACTAAATAGATCAAAATAAACAAACATTAGGACATAGAACTCCCCTTACACACTGGAGGTGTCTGAGATTAAAATACACTATGTAAAGCTCAACAGGGATGCAAGACTTAACATTAAAAAACAACACTCTAAACAAAAATTTCAGAACCCTGACCATGTTTGAATTGAAAGAGAATTAGAACTGGCCTGTCGAAACATCTCTTAATAAACAAAATACCTAATGCTTGTGGAGGACAGTGATTTGTCCAAAGCCATGCAACTAGTCAGTGGTAAAACGAATTCATTCGTGTAAGATTTTCCAGTACCTTGACCTCTAAGGTGACAAAGGGGGAACAATTAATTCTGACTGCCTGTGTTCACTCTGAAAGGTTGAAGGACAGGACCAGGGTCACGTGCATAAAAAAAGTGTTGTATGGGTAATTATCAAAGCAACAAATGGGTAATAAGAACAGAACCTCTGCTGACGTTCTGAAAGGGAGCTAAAACACTTGAGGACACGCAATCTAGTCATCCAACACATCAGGTAAATGCTTGTTTTTCATCGCTCACTTCCACAGTCGCTCTACATAATCCTCCGGTACCTCATTATTTCTGAACTATCAAGTGAAGTATGTGCCTTATATTGTGCAGAAATTTTATATTTTTCAGCAAGAATACTTATACCACTGAGAAGTAAATGAGAGTTATTTCTAAGTTACTCCTCTAAAGTAAAATTTCCATCTATACTTCACTGGGGACTTAGGTAAAACAATGCAAATAGTGGGAAAATACAAATCAGTCCAAATGATTCAGTAATGATGACGGAATATTTTTATGATCCCAACACTGGTTCTAAGCAGTATATACACATTCCTTCAAATGAATTACCGGGAAAAATGAGAATCTCCAGAAGGGAAGGTGGGCTGGAAGAACAACCATACTTTCTACTTTATTTGTAAGAACAAAACTGATATGAGAGCTTCGAGCTAAAAGCCGAATCAGTACTTTGAGTGATGCCTCCTTTTAGAAGGAGAAACTTCTAGCAAGCCCATGTCATGGGGTTACAGGCTGAGAGGTAGGAGTGAACAGGCACTAGAAGTAGTGAGGACCTCAGGGCACCTGTCCCAGAGTCCCTGCGCTCCAGGGTGGACAGTCCTCTCCTGTCAGCTGGCCTAGTCACCCTTCCATCCCCTCCATCTCTCCAGGCGCCGTCACATCGCTGGAGCCACACGCACCAGTCCTGTTTAGCTGGTCCCCTGCTTTATCACAAAACAGATGATAGGAATGGACAGAGTAAACGGTGCTTCAGGAAAGTCTCCATTCCCAAAGGAAGAGAGTAAGAGAATAAAACTGATGATGATGATGATGACGACCGCAACATTTACTGGGCATGACTTATGTGCCAGAACAATGCCCTTGCCATTACGTGCCTGCACGTCCTCCTCACACAGCTCCAGAGCACTGACCTTCCCACCTGACAAGGAGGACACAGAGAAACAAAGCCAAGCCCAGGCCCACACCTGACTGGGCCTGTCACCTGCAATCCCATTCAGTGGTGTTAGGTGCCAACGTCACTGCCTCCTCATCTGGAAATATTTTCTAAGTGTCAAGTATGCATCCAAGTACTGGGGGTTTCCTCCAGCTCTGCTATGCAAACAACAGTCTCTCCAGTCTCTGAACTCCTACACACGTAAGTCACAATCACAAAATTGAGCACTTAACTCTGCTCTGACTTGCATCCTGTCGCTGTCTCAGCTGCTGGAATGCAGCCTCATAAAGAGCAGCACTCCCGCGGGCAGACCCCGCACCCAGCACAAAACGCTGCGTGGAAGCCTAAAACTTCCTTCCACGAGAAGGACGGGGAGCGTTCCGCCCGTGCGCGTGTCTGACTGTCCCTGTTTGTGAGCAGGGCTCGCCAGTGGCACGCCTGGCCCTGAGTGCACAGCCTAGAGCAGTGCCGTGAGCGGGCGTGCCAGTCTGCTGCTGCAGAGAGCCCCTGCACGCCTGCCGCCCGCCCCCGCCCCGGGCCGCGAGCGCCGACTGCAGGTGCTCAGCCAGGACTGAGATGAGCCAGCCGAACCGTGAGCGCTCGCGAAAGGAAGGAGAGAAACGAACACACAGTTTTACCTTTTTCCATTTTTATCATGGAGACCAGACCCCCAGTACTTAGGAACACCCAGGTACTTCAGCTTATGGGTACGAATCCATTTCTGAACTACAAGTTAAAACAGATGCTTGTGGTTTTAATTCTGTTAACCATAACTTTTTTCATAATTAAGAGCAAAACATACTTATACTGTAATAAGATTTCACTTTTATTTATTCATACGAAGTGAGCAGTACATTATAACCAATAAGTGAAAAGTAGTTTTAACATCAGTTTTAATAACCTATAAAATTTTGTTTTCCTGACCTAAAATTTGAATTCAAAATGAAAAATCTGAAAAAGGACATTTAAAAAAAAAACTCATACTCCACAATTGCAACTAATATCTCTCCCATTATGTAAATATCTACTTGCTTTCACAAAGACCTATTTTTTTACCTTAACCGAAAGTTCTGCTTTTATCTCATTCTAGGTCTCAACCACTCAAGCTCTAGGAGAGATGGACGCCTTCCTAGGGACACCCAAGCCTGATACCACACCTCCAGAGGCAACTTGGACTGCTGGGGGCTGGGGGCGGGGCAGGCAGCTGGGAGAGGTCCTGCTCTCCCCATGCCAGCCTGTTCTAGCACAGCAACCATGACAGTCTTACCCCCCACGCCCCCAGGGTATTTGTTCTCCAGAGTTCAGAAAAATACTCAAGAAGATTTGGAGATCGCTGAACGAGAGTACGAGAGTCATTACGGTTCTTTCTCCGTTTATAACAATACTTCCTAAATCATCTTTTATTTAGTAACTTTATTCCATACATCAATATATAATACATGTAGCTTCTTTTCATAACAAACCCATTAAAGAGATCATACAAATCTCATTTAAGTAAAATTACTTACGAAATAAAATCTAATAAAGATTCAATCTAAAACCCAGTGTTCTAGTCTCAGCTTAAACAAAACAAAAGAAACCAAGGTCATTTAAAATGAGTAAACATGTATATAATATTTCTTACTTAGCTCTGGTTTAGCAGCTCGCTGGTAGAACTTTAATTCGGTAAAAAGAGGTCCATTGTCACTAGGTTCCTTAAAACATAAGAGTTAAGTATTACTAGAAGTAGTTAAAATTACTGATTTTTTTCAATGAACCTTCAAAACAGACTAACTCAATTTTTCTTTCCATACAATATAGTTTTGATACTTAAGTTTACACCCATGTGTAAGATTATGTCAAACTCTAGAAATGTTTTAGAAAGTCTCTGAATAGTTCATAAGTCTTACATTTCTCTCAAATTCCATTTCTATACAAAACTAAATACATAGCTCAGTCTTTATATAAGCTTAAGAAGAATCTTTAAACTTACTTTCATCTCAATTAAGCATTCTTCTAAGCAAAAATCAGCAATCACATGAACGGCAAACCACGAAGGAACACGGCATCTGTGAGGTTCCACACATTTCAATACCTGATTTCACCAATCAGTGGCAAAGCCCCTTTCCCTTGCTGCTTCCCATTAGTTTCACTGAGTTTATCAGGATCGCAGACACTTTACTACAAAGAAGAGTTTTCTTGGGATTCCAGCTAGTAAGCTTTGTCCATTTAAATGAATCATTTTCCTTCTGACACTGGTCCCAAGGTATTTCAAATCAAAATATTCTATATTTTGCTTCCCACATGATCATCAAAAGAGGAAAAAATGGGGCTCAATAACACTCATTTTCCACCAAATTTACCGGACGACCTTAAGTTGAAAGTTTAAAGGGTATTAGAAGAATTATCTGCAAAGAGGCATATACTCATTTACACAGCAAGAAATTATCTGTTGGGAAATTTTGCCTTGCTAAATAAATACAAAGGGTGGGAAAGATCTTAAAATTCTGTGGAACTTCTTTTTTTTTTTTAAAGATTTATTTATTTATGCATACAAGCACTGGGGTACAGGCCAGAGGTGTGGGGGGTGAGAGGATTCACCACAGACAGAGCGGGGAGCAGAACAGGCAGGTCAATGGAAGTACACTGCTGAGGGGAGCAGTGGGCACAGCAGGAGAGGTCTACTGCACCATGTGGGTCCCCTCTCTGGCCGGCAGCAGGGATCGAACTCATGCTGCAGTGGCTGCGGTTTGCTTCATAGTGCGTTGCTTAACCCACTGCGCCACCAGGGAGGCCCTCTGTGGAACTTCTTAAATGGTAAATTTTGTCTCATTAAAACTGGTTGGTATATATTTAATGTTTGGTATTTTGTTTAATGTTTTGGTATTTCTGAGAATGAGAAAGGTTCTGAAAAGCAGAGAAAACTTTAAATGAGGAAGTGAACACTTCCAAACTAATTTTAGGGTTTTCTTCAGTAAGAATGGGGCAAAGCTATTTTGAGCAGAGTCTCTGTGCAGCTGGAACTCAAGGGCGAGCTGAGCACCAGGAAATGTGAAAGGACTCCCAACCCGAACTGAGAGAAAAATTGTGAAAATATGTAGCTCTTGGCAACTGGAGATGCTTTTTGTAGGTAATTAAGACATGATCATTTAAGATACTCTGAACAGTCATAGAAGGTAATGTTGTTCCCTGGGGTTTAAATGAAACTACTCTATACACAGTTCTTTTTAAACATACTTTTAATGATTTTATTATTTTGCAAAATGTGTAAGCTGAGTAGACTTCAATATATTGTAAAGCATTTTTAATATGCTGATAAATGGGATCTCAATTCTAACACCTTTGAAAGGACAGAAGTAAAACAAAAAATTAATTTTTCAAAACGGATATGAAATTCAAATACTGGCAGTTATTTTTTTCTATTTTCTTTATGTTTACATAATCTTCAATGCTAAACAAAGTTTACTTTAAACTATGGGTACAAAAACTGCAGTGTTTCTGACGAGGTAATGTTGGTTTCCAGCACCATGTGTGGCACAGAGGTGCACCTCTTGAGATGTAGGTCACCATGCACACAGTTCTAAGAGTTCCAATTTCTCATGACCCTAAAGATAGGGAACCCCCCCCAACCTGGGGTACCTACAAGAAGAACGACTGGACAATGCACAGCTCGTGCCCAGTCAAGACAGCACTGGACAGCAGACGGGCCACAGGCTGGCCGTTGTCTGTTACAGGCCAGCAGACTTTTCAGCCAGCTTTGGCAGAGAAGGTATCAGCTCTTAAGCAGAAAACGGACCCCCACACGAGATGTGGGTGGCAACCCCCTCACTTGTGGACTCTGAAGCTCCAGGGTGGTCGTAACCTGGGTTCCTCCTCTGGAAGCAAGGGGAGCGGGACAGACCTTGCCAGCGCTAGAGCCCACGCCCAGAACAGCCTTCAGCAGGAGGAACAGGCTCGGGGTAGGACATGAAGAAAAATGGAAATTCCGGAAAAAATTCTGGTAAAGGCGCTCTCCAAAGGTTAACTTTGGGAATAGTTCATTAATATAATTCAGGTTTGAAAGGATTTTCCTAAGACAAATGCTGGCTTATTACCATCACCTTAAAATTCTGATTTATTCAGTTTCAACCTATGTCATATCAGCTTTAATTTTCAAGCTTTCCTCAGGCAATAATTTATTAAACTTATAATAATGAGAATCAACCTATATAAATCAGGCTATTATAATGAAAGCCTCACTACAATGAAGGCTCTTTGAGCTCATTTCAGAGGTTTTCTAATCCAATAAGGTTCCATTATAACAAAATAAAGGATCTACACTTCTTCGGCATTGCACCCTAGCCAAAGCTGGCTGTTTCTGTTGAAGAAATACCTTAACTCATAACTAAAATTTTATTAACATATTTCAAATCTAAAATACTTTGCCAACTCTGTAATAGCCAAGATTTAGAAAAGAAATTGGGAGTGACATTTTAACTAGAATATCACTAAACGTTTCTTTAAGACTTCTAAGTGTCAAAATGAAGATGACAACAGAAAAAAAATTAAAATGTGATATATTTCAATGGCACCATCTAAAAGCAACTGGCTGCCATTTAAATATGAAGCTGTATAAAGTTCCTCCTTCCTACCAAAAAATTATGATGTATGAATTGAAAATTCAGGTCACTTCTCATAACATCAGTGAAGGAAATCAAACATCAGTCTGTGAACTTCTCTCCAGGGAGCCTGGAAATACAGATTACAGCAGGCCCTTCGGGAGTGCCCATGGCATAGAGCACTGCGGAACACAAGCTCCACCTCCGGCTCTACTCTCAGGCCCCAGCGTGGCTGCAGAGGGGGCAGGCAATGCAAGGGAGCACGTTACTGATCAAGTGCGTTAACGGGGAAACACAAATGAGAACTGTTCCTCCTTGCAATATCCAGCTTTTTAGGATCAATTTACCATGGCTCTACAGAAAGGGTCCCTCGCTATCCAGAGGCAGAGAATACACGCGTTCTACCCTGGCCACCCAGCACTCCAATGCCAGGGCTGCCCCCGTGAAAAGAGGACTAAAGCCCCAGTCAAAACAAGACTCCGTCACTAGGCAGGAGGACATTTTTGGCATGTGCCCAGTCATCTACCTTGAATACATGTCTTAACTTCATTTTAAGGCCAAATGTTAAGAAACTTGGGGGTCAGCTATTTAGAGCTCTCTGTAGCAGATACGTGTAACATCAGCAAGCAATTTTACTGGCAAGTCTTCCAGCAAGGGGGAAGGTCGCACTAGAAGCACAGGCACCTACATGCGCCCGCAGGCAGAAAGGATCCCCAAAGTGAAACACACCCACTCGGCCACCCCCGACAGCGAGCCCGAGCAGTGGCTGGCTCCCACCCAGGGTGTGAAGGTTGCTGGAGCTTCCCTCAGAATACCCGCCACCAGGCCCTGCAGCCAGAGCAAGACTCCACACACACCCAGGACAGAGAACCACTGCTTGACATGCTACCACGGAGTGCGTCTAATGCACATTAAAGATCACTTTGCCTTTGATTGCTTTTTAAATAACATCTGCTATTTTTCTCTAAAGATAAAATATACACTCAATTTAGAAATTTTGGAAATCATCTGAAATGTTTTCTTCACACAGCTATTTTAAAAAAACTGTGTCCACACTAAACATTCAGTTTTGTATCTTGGGTTTTTTTTAAGTAATTATGAAATTTCTTCAAAAAGTAATGCTTACTCTTTGAAAATATAATTTTAATAGCCTCTAAGTATTTTAAATGGTCTTAAGTAGTGCTGACTTTGATACCAGAATGGCAATCATTTCATGTTTGTATTTGATGAACCATTTCAACTTTTAATATTATATAGCTAAGAAATTTTTTAAAAATGGGAGATACTAATTGACAGTTATGTCACAGCATATCACAAAAGGTAAATGATAAATGGGCATGCTCTAAAAAGCTTAGACAAAAGGTGGGAGTGGGTGGCTCTGAAAAGTTAAAAGGCAATGGGGAATGATGGCTAAACAGTTTTCAAAAGAACAGAACAGGCATTTATGAGCAACGTGAAGGAAAGTTTAAAATAAGGTCCTCATCAAATAAAAGCTAGTTAAGGAGATGTTACAAACATACAAAGTTAAAACAACCAGTAGCATGAGAAGACTATTAGTATAGAAGACTATTAGAAGAAATTAGTAAATAAATGCAAACAGAATGAGCACGACCAGAGTTTAAAGGAATAGAGAAAAGACAGAGATAGGAGAGAAACAAGCAAATGGCAGTTACCAAGCTCGCCTTTGGAGAGGAAAAAGAAAGTCAATAATATTGTTTTCTTTATGGCACTCTTCCAGGATCACAGGGAAACTATGACATTGAAAATTTTACTGAAATATTAAATGCAAAAGAGAAATCAACTGAATATTTATCACTGTCCTAGTTATGAAGAGAAGAGGTGATGCAAGCTAGTGCAAACAATTAAATTAGCAGGCAGCAGACGCAGCAGAGCGAACTAGGTTTATAACAAGTGGCTTTAAAGTTAGAAATGTAATTTACTACCTTAAGCAGTTAGGAAAAACTGTTTCAACCCATTTTTTTCATAGCTCTACGAGTAAATATGCAAGTAAAACTGAAGTTACATTTAATACAACTAAATGTTTACAACTACAATAAAGAACTATGATTAACTCCACGACAGAACAATTTAAAGACGCCCAGCTTATGCAGAGGGAAGGCGGGTTCTTGGTGACACGACACGCCCTACCCCAGACACAGAAGTGACCGTGCAAACACAACGGCAGCGGGGCCGTCACAGGTAAACGTATTTTTGGAACTCTGAGATTCTGAGAAGTCATCAGGGTCAATGGACAATGGGAGCTTTTTGAAAATACCTAAGAACCTCATCTTACCCACAAATTTTAATATTTTACTTTGTCATATCAAAGACAAGCTGCAGATAAAATTCTGCAATTCCATGCAAATGGCCCGATTCAACAGGAAGCATTTTTGTTCCTCCCATTCAGCAGAAAAGCGCACATTCAAAAAGGAATGTTACTCCAAAGAGAGAGAGAGAAGAAACCCAAAAGGTAAGACTGAGCTGCAGTACAGTGATCCGCGGCTCGCTTTAGAGCCCTGGGTGCTGCCACTTCGGGCAACTGTGGGTCTTCCTGCTGCAAACGAGCATCAAGCTGGCTAGAACACAGGAGGTCACGACTTCCAGACACAGAGAAAACAGGCAGCACAGTGACAGTGAGCCTCGGCAGCCCCACTTCCTTCACTGGGCAGCAGGAGGGAAAAGGACGAGACCGGGAGTGCTGAGGGCCCGCGGGCCGAGTGCAGCGTGCCTC
Organism: Galemys pyrenaicus; assembly: GCA_019455555.1. NCBI lineage: Eukaryota > Metazoa > Chordata > Mammalia > Eulipotyphla > Talpidae > Galemys > Galemys pyrenaicus. Next base: position 15,870,585 of record JAGFMF010011747.1, on the reverse strand, counting down.
CAGCCCTGCCACCAGACCCAAACAGGAGACTGGACACTTCTTAATTTAGAAAATGAAAAGCAAGGCGCAAAGGCCAACGCCCTCCATGAAAAAGACCTAGATGTGCTTAACAAAATCTTAGCAAATCAATTTCAGCATTATGTAGAAAGCATCACGCCATAACTCAGTGGCGTGTCTGTTAAGAATACAAAGTTAGTTCAACACTCAAATACCAATCAATGTAATTGCCACATTAACAAAATAAAGGAGGAAAATCCTGCGATCCATTTCAATAGATGTTAAAAAGGAATTCATAAAATAAACAGACAAACTACAAATAGAGAGAAAATATTTACAATACATATATCTGAAAAAAAGGGATGTGCATGCAGAATACTGTTACTACTCAATTATAAAAGGCAAAACAGCCTAGTTTAAGAGGCGCACCACAAGGCAAAATAGATGAACGGCCAATAAGCACAATGGAAAAGTGCTCAAAACCAGTAAACACAAACCAGAACTCTGAGACCCTGCTACACCCCAACCCTACGGCCGACAAGCAGACCCACACGGCCAACTCTACAGTGGACGTGCGAGCCCAGGCACTTACGCCTTACAAATGGGTGTAAAATGACACAACCACTTTGGCAATCTGTCGGTACTATCTGATAAATTTAAATATACCCCTTCCTTGTAAACCAGCAAATCTACTTCTAGGTATTTATCCAATAGCAATAAACACCTATATCCATAAAATCAGTATACAAAAATGTTGATAGAAGCTTCATTCATAACGGGTCAAATCTGGAAAACAATCCAAGAGTCCAGCAACAGGAAATGGAAAATAAACTAAGACTATGCAACACAAAACAGCTGAGCATGCACTGAACTGAGTGTATACAACGCACAACTGAGCATGCACTGAACTCTGAGTGTATACAACAAGTGAGCAAGAGAATCAAATAAGCAACTGACACAACAGTATGGATGAACCCTTAAAATATTATGCTGACCCTAAAAGTTAATGACAAGCGTACTTCCTGTATATGATGGTCCCCATTTATATGATGTTCTACCACAGGAATAACTCATCCACAGCAAGAAAAAAATACACTTCAAGTATCTCTGAGTGATCAGAAAAGGACACAAGGAATCTTTGGGGGATGACAGAAATGTTCTCTGTTTTCATGAGGGTGTGAGATATGGCTGTGGGCATCTGCATCAGTCAAAGGTCTTCAAATTGCTTAGTATCTATATTTCCTTGTAAAATTATTCAAAAATATTTTTAAAAATCACTAAAACAACTCAGGTCCAAAGAGTTAACTCAAAGGGATCAAATATATTCCTTTTTGAAAAGAGAGTAAAACAAAACAAAAACCTTGGGGCAACTCTAATTCCAGAGGACTACGGTCTTTAGGGGAAAAAAAAGGGAAGGAGGGTTTACATGGTAACTTGTCCAAATAGCAAATGCCGTTACCTCTTCTATTTAGCAAACACATGTTCTTCAAATGTATCAAAGAAATTTTGAAAAGGGGGCATTACAAATGATGGCAAGCAAAATGATGGATAACATTGGAAACACTCACACAAAAATAGTAGTTAAAAGCAGTCTATAAACTGACTTGGCTACCTGATGGAAGCTTGGTCAAATGGGATCTTGGCAACCTTTACTAATTTCAATATTAAACTATTTATTAAAATAGAAAGGAAGAATATTGGAAGTATGAGAAGAAAAATAAATGACCAAGTGGATGTTTAGAAGAAAATACATGATAAAGTAAAATAGAACATCATTAAATTAACATAGAATCATAAAGTATACAAAGCAATTCATCCATTGTAAACACAGCCAAAATAGAAAGAATAAGGCAACTTTATTCCACATCTGCATACCTCTGTGCTTTCACCATTTCCGCCCAAATACCAGTGCCTCGCTAATTCAAGAGAAAGAGGGACTTTTTGAACTCGACTCTTAAAACTATAAAGCTACTTTTATGTCTCATTACTTATTTATGAAATATTATAAAAAAATGTAACACCTGTGGCTTAATTAATTCTAATGGTGAAAAAGAATTTTTACAAAATACTACACTAAGTCAACAGAAAAGATAAAAATCAGCTGAAATATTTTCTTACCACTTTCACAACACAGGGTGCATCAGTGCCAACCGATTTTGAAGAATTCATGTCAGCTGTTGGGAAAGATAGCATAGTATCAGAATAGGCAGCAATATCATAAATAGCCAGTTCCTAACGTTGATTAATATTTCCGTCTGTGTAGCTACAGAACCCTTCAAAGAATAAATTTCAGTCCCCAAATATGTGTTTCAGGACACCAAGACAATAAAGTTCATCATTCTAAGACTTTTTTTTGTTTTAACATACCTAAAATTGGGTTGCATCTTATAATTGCCAGCACCTTCAATACAATCATTAATTAAGAACGGAAAACTAATTTCTTTAATTCAAAAGTATACATGGCCTTTGGTAAGCTGCTAATATGTGCTGTGAAGTCCCAAGGGGATGATAACCGACCTTAATTTCTTAAATTTAACTAGAGAATCCTTTGTAAAAAGATTGTCAGGAAGGTAAGAAAGGAGGGAGCTACAGTTCCCAAAAGTACTAGTTTGGGGGAATGAAACTCATCTAGATGAATAGTTGGGGAGGATGGCCCTAGAACTCTGAACTGCCATCCAGAATAACTAATAAGTCTGTCATTTTGTTTCATGCAAATAAAAAAACACAGTTGCCCTGCAGTACTGAGTGAGAAATCCAAGGTTGTCCATACTCATTAAATAAACATTTTTACCAAGTACCTACTATATGACAATTTCTAGGAAACGGAGTTAGCAGTGAACAGGAGAAAATAATGCCTGTTCTTATGAAGCTAACATTTCAGAGGCAGGAACAAGCAACAATTAAAATGCAAAGTATACTGGATGGTGGTATGGGCTGGACAGAAGACGTTAAACAGGAAAAGCAGGTAGACGGCAGCAGGGTAGAGGGGAAGTAAGTTCTGACGGGGTCAGCTGGGCTCTTCTGAGGGCAGGGAGGGAATAACCAAGTCAGGTAAGTATGGGGAAGACACCACAGCTAGAGCACAAGGCCCTGATGTGGAAGCCTAGGTTTGAGGAGAGTGAAGAGGCCGCAGCACTGGAAGAGTGAGTGAGGTGCAAAGTAACAGGAGGCAGATGGGAGACATCGCAGGGAGGAAACACAATGAACTTGAGAAGGGGACACTGAAGTGGCAGCGGCAGTGGCAGCTGAGACGGAGACGGGATCCAATGGAAGGTTCTGACAAGAGTCTGGCAAGATAAATTTTGATTTTTAAATAATTCTTAGGGCTGCCTGTGGAGATAGAGCAAAGAAGGCAAGAGAAGCAGGGACATCAGTTCAGCTTTACCACAGGCAAGAGGTGGTGGTGGTGGCTAGAAGCAAGCAGAGGCAGAGGGGAGGTGTTAAGTGTTCAGAGCGGACATACCCCAGCGATGAGCCAACAGGGTTCCTGATGAAATGGAGACTCCAAGCAAGAAGGGGAAAGGAAGGAAGGAAGAATCCAGGCTTTTGGCCTGAACAACCAGAAAAAGAATGCTGTAGTAAGATAGAAAAAAACTGAAGAAGGGGCTAGTGCTTTGGGGTATCCTAAGTTTGAGATGTTTATTAAACATCCAAGTCTAGATGCTAAATGGCAGCTGATGCACAAGTCCGGAGTTCAAAGAAACCTGAGTTCAAAGAAATCTTGGAAAAACAAGTTTGAGAGTCGTCAACAAAAAACGCCATTTGTTTAAAGACATGAACCCCCAGCAAGAGTGCAGTGAGAGCAAAGAAGGGGTAAGGTAGGGAAGGGGTGGGCGAGCCCTAAGACATTCTCCGCTAGAAGGGGAAGAGATGAAAACAACAGCCAAAGAAAACTGAGAAACTACCTGTGATCTGAAAAGCAGCAGTATTTTGAAAGGGCTACAGCTAAAATACCCCGGACTGGAGGAGAAACTCCACATCGTAAAAATGGCTAGAAATGGCAGCTGAAGGGATCTGAGCTTTCTTAAGGATAGCATCCAAGGAACATCACTTAGGAACTTTATTCGTTTAAAGCAAGACCACATTATTTTGTAAGAATTTAGGATAAAAAAATATTAAAACGAGGATGGTAACCCAATACTATTACGTAAGTCACATGATGGAGAGAAAGAAATTCAGTAACTCATTCAAATAGTATGTACTGCAAAACAGGCCTGGCATTAGGACTACGGCAAGGACTGGCCATTGTCAAGATGCATATGTTTATTTCAGAAGAAAAATAGGTAATTTCAATGCAGTCTATAAAGTTGTTTTCTTGTTTTGTTTTTTGTCTTGGAAAGAAAAGTTTATTTTAGGGAAAACAGGATAAAGAATAAAGGTACCATCTACCTGGGAGGGGCAAAGAAAGCCTCTGCAGTCTGTGAAGTTTTACGAAAGGATAAGCACATGGGAACTATAAACTTGTAGTAACTTCCCCACAGTGTTTTGGAAAAACGAAACAAGCATCACCTACAAGTACCAAAAGGCAAAGGACAGCACGACAGGTGAAGCACAGATTTTGAGGAGATAAAAGTTACATAGGTGGGCTTCCCTGCTGGTGCAGGGTTTTTAAAGTCTCTGTATTATCAAGCTATCGCCAGCCACGGCAGCCTGAGTTCGATCCCCAGCAAGAGAGCTGACCCACATGGCACAGCAGTGCTCTCCTGCCTCACCCTCTGTGGCCCTCAGCAGTGTATTTCAGTAGATCCACCTGTTCTGCTGCCCACTCTGTCTCTGGTGACTCCTCTCACCTCCCCACACCTCTGGTCTACACCCCAGTTCTAGTATGCATAAACAAACCTTAAAAAAAAGAAAGTTACATAGCTATATGCCAGACTACAGAAGGGTCTTGTATGTCCTTCTCGAAAGTCTGACACATTATGCTACAGGCACTAGGGAAGTTTAAACAGGAAGGGTTAAACAGAAGTTTAAACAATTTAAACAACTGCCAGCCGGGTCCCTCAAGTCACGCTGTCAACACGGGATAAGAGAGGGTAAGGGGAAGCAGAGAAGACCTATTGTCTGACGAGAACCCAGACAAGAAAACGACCTATACTCAGGAGCAGCAGCAGAGCTGGAGGGGAATGAATGGATCTGATAAGGCACACAGGTAAAGCACAGGACTGTGCATGGGTACAGAGAGATGAGTGAAAGAAAACTGGTTCGAGGGATGTCACTCATTTACATCCTCTCCCGATGATGAGATGATCGTGAAGCGGGAAAGGAGGCTGTGAGTTTTAGACTTGCCTGTGGGGCATCTAAGCAGGGTGCCTGTAGGTTATCTGGGCTGAGATAGACAAGATATGGAAATCAGCAATAAAGAAGAGAAATAGCAATTGTGAGACTCAAAGAATAAAAATGAAAAATGAGCAAAAGAAGGAAAGCAGAGGACACAGAAGCGTCTCCAAAGAACAACCAAGCACAGCCAAAGAGGGAGGAAGAAATCGAGGGGTGGCGATATGCTGCAGCAGAAGCTGATGGAAGCAACTTTTAGGAGAAGGAAAAATAAAGTGTCAAGTGCCAAAAATCCCCAAAGAAAATTAAAAACAACTTTTTGATTCATTAGCAGAAACTGCTGATGACCTTGAATTGTTCTAGGCTATCCGTGGGCACAGAGAGCTAAACGGGAGGCAGCGGTCTTAAGGCAAGTCCTTTCTCCAGATTGGTCAGTCGTGGTTTACAGAGCAAAGTTTTATTATAAAAATCTGTGTGACTATCAGCTACTAACAATACTTACCATTAGATGGTACTTTCTAATCACAAGCAAATGTACAAACAAAACAGCTCACATACAAGTAGAGCCAGTTCCAAATCAGGTTCCCGTTCCTGCGTGAGATGTCGAGAGAGCACACTCTGCAGTCAGGACAGCAGATGAGCTACTGTCTCCGAATCACAAGGTCAAAAACACATTCTTGGCAGCATAGCTACTAACCTCTCACAGTTTATAAGGGTTTTCAGAGTAAATCGATATCGCCTGATTCGCTGCAATGGGTACGGTCCTAAATAAAACTAAAGAATCGACTGCCATTTCCAAAGATACACCGACCTAGAGAAGTCATATTTATGACTCTGGTCCCCACATGACACTAGTCTATGCTATAACATTAGTATTCTGAGTAAGATGTTGCCTGAAAGAAGAAGAGTTCCACTACCAGAATGAAATTTTATAAACCTCTGTGGTAGAAATTAATTAAATAAAGATTAGAAGTGGATTAAGAACATAGAATGAAAAAGTTGGAGAGAAGCATTAAAACCAAACATGAAATACACTGTATCACTACAATATTCCTGGTGGAGCAGTTTTAGAAACAATCAAATAAAATATTTTTTAAATAAACAAAATCTCAGAGCTCCACAATAGATGCCCCCAAATTTTACAGTATGTTAATTAACAGGACATCTAATCAGGTCTAATACGCAGGTTCATTCTCCTAATTGCACTATAATGATTACTAGGGCTGTACAAAAAGGGGGCTGCGGGACCGACACCTGCTAAAAATCTGGAAATCTCTTAAGATAAACCAAAACAGAGAGAAGAAATCCTAGTTGGGTGGAGGTGGGAAAAGAAAGATGTGCAATATAGACTATCTCCGAAATCAAAAACCGTAGTGTTCACTAATGACAAAATTTGGTGACTTTCTCTTCTTTTTTCTATTGTGGTTAAACCAACCGTCTTCTTTTCCACTCCTGAAGTCTATTTCTGCCTAATAACAAAAACTAAGTCAACTGTAAATTATCAGTAACATCTGTAAAAGTTCATCACTGAGAAACCATTTTGCTAAGAAGGCATATAAACGTTTGGACTGACAAGTAAAAGTAATCAGACACTTACCAAGATAAATGCAGCCGAAGCCACCTTGGCCAACGGGTAGTCCTAGTTTCCATTCCTTTTTTGTCATGTCGGTGATTACCTCTCCAGCTGCAAAATGTTCTGCAAGATGTCTCTTTGCAGGGCCCTGTCTTCTTCCACCTTGAGCTGCTTTTACACGAGGCATTTTCACTATAATATAAAATATATAATTTATATAAAATTTATATAAAATATAATTTATAATATAAAACAAAGCCACACTCGGAATTATGATCACTAAGGAAAGTCCCTGTGCTACAAAGATGCTACTCCAACTTACTCCAAAACTCAAACAAAGGATATATGCTAGTTCTGATAATATGTCAAATCCTATTTGGTTATCTCGACTTTCAAAACGATAAATGAAATGATCTATGGAATTACTGTCAAGAAAAAACTTAATTGTAAATTCCAATGACACTGCATCATCTAGGACTAAAATAATGTTTTATGAAAAATATGAAACAATAAGGAATATTCTATGACACTGAGGAGGGAACGCACACTTCGCACTAGAAGGTTTACAAAAGTCAATACTGATACAAGATGATATAACACATACTATGAAGATTGGAAACGCAAGACACACACAAGAGGGAGGGAAGGGACAGATGCCTCACAGAGGCTCCTGTGCACCCTCCCAACTCTGTGGAGATGACATATCACCCCTATTTTGCAGATGAGGAAATGAAGGCTCAGCAGAGTGAAGGAGCTGTCCAAGGACATATACTGCAACGTGGCAGAACAGCAACCTCCACGCAGGAACATCTGGCCTCCCCAATACGCCCCACAACTACAGAAGTCACTGTAATGACAGCAGACCTTCAGGGGAGTGACAGGAGGAGATGGGGCTGCTTAGTCGCTGGATTCGCAGCAAAGGCAGAGCAGGTGACCCTAGCACTTGTGTGCTTCCTTCTCGTCAACTGTCCTTCTGGAGATGAACCTCACTAACAGACGAGTTACTGTAACATTCAGGAAAGCAACATTTTACTGTGAAAATAAACGGGACTAGAATCAAGAGACCATGAGTGCCATCTAGGTATAAGGGCAGTTAGCTGAGTGGTCTAATCAAATCACTTCTCTGGAAAATGTCCTCAGACAAAACATTTCCAAATATGTACAAAAAACATGTACAAGAATTGATAGCAGGGCCTCCCTGGTGGCGCAGCGGGTTAAGCAACGCACTATGAAGCAAACTGCAGCCACTGCAGCACGAGTTCGATCCCTGCCGCCGGCCAGGGAGGGGAACCACATGGTGCAGCAGACCTCTCCTGCCTCGCCCGCTGCTCCCCTCAGCGGCATATTCCAGTAGATCCGCCTGTTCTGCTCCCTACTCTGTCTCTGGTGGATCCTCTCACCACCCACACCTCTGGCCTGTATGCTACAGCTCCTGGGGTGTATGCATACACCCCAGCTCCTGTATGCATAAATAAATAAATCTTAAAAAAAAAAAAGGATAGCAGCAAGTTTATTCAATATAGTGCCAAAAGGGAAGAAACCCACAAGTCCATCAACAGGAAAATAATGAAATGGATGAACTATAAGTCCTGGTGGTACTTAAGTTACATGTTCACTTTCTAAAAATTAATCAAGTAGTACACTCAGGAATTATTTCATTTTTTATTTATATAAAATTAACACTGTAAATAACACAAATCCTATGTGTTTAACAGTCAAGTCCAGTCAGGAGACATATAAGTAACCTCAACAGGAAAGCTGAACTTGAAAGAGTATTAATCTGTGAAAGCTGACTGACAACCAGAAGGCGTAAGAGCTCTCAGGAGTACAGCCCACAGGGCAAGGCCAAAGGCGCGTACTCGGAAGCGCTCTCCCCGGGTCCAGCGTGGCAGCGTTCTCTGGGCTGCAGCAGGACGAGCTGGTCCACAGGACCCCATCCGCGGGAACCTGGGTGGAGCGAGAAGCTGCTGACCGGGTGCTAGAGAAAGTCATGGAGAGTAGGAGCCGCAGCCCCCCTTAAAGAGAGGACAGACACACTGCCAACAGCAAGGGCCCCTTCCCAGGCACCTTGCAGGGTTCCTCCCTGGAGCTCTAATGTGTGAACAAAACCCACCATTTGCAGCCTCTAGCTCAAGTGTGACAATCAGAGCAAAGAAAAGAGAATCTGGAGTTGAGAAGCAAAATTGACGCCAGGCTCACGTGCACCTGCAGACTGTAAATGCTGACGTAGGCACATACACCTGTGCAGCAAGCACCTGCACGGAGATACAAAATGTGCTTGTCTGCTGGCAACGCTTCCTCCTGCCCCTCCAAACCAAGGCTGGCTGGTGTGGCCTTCGGACGCACCAGGTGCTCCGGAGAAGACTGGGCTGCCAGCTTTGCCTGAGACCTGCGTGCAGACCAGAGCGCCCCCTCTCAACACACCCAGCACCCCTTCTGGACTTTCATTGCATTTGACTCTCACTCATATTTTGGGGTTCAGGGTTACAGAAAACCCCAGTTTCAGAGAATATGAAACTATCTCCTTTCTCCTTTACCAGTGATTTCTGAAAGGAAGAAAGGAGACTCACTTAAAACCAGAAGTCCCTGCTCAAAACTACTAAATAACATTAACCATAAGGCAGTGAATTTTCTAAAGAACTTAAAATACTGACCTGAATTAAACAATCTCTTTCGTATTAAGTTTCTTCTAATAGTGATACTGATACCTGCATTAAAGTTTCTATCAAAGAATACACGGGAGCTCACAAATCTTGACCAAATTAAATCTTTCCAAGTCATTTCTGCCCACTTGGAGGAATGCAAATCCACTATTACAGAAAACAACCCAACAGAGATTTCAAAGAAAAAAGTTTACCAGCAATAATCCATTTTATATAATCTGACCACCTCTTTTCCCGCTTCATTAAACGAAATGCAGATGCAAGTGAACAGCCCATCAAGATGCAAATCGACACTGCCCTTTGCTGAAATCACTTGCTGGTATATTCCAGATTAGCATATTCACCAAAATTTAATTGTAAACAGAGTAATTATGGTACTAAAGTTATTAAATACACAAAGCAAGCTTGGAACTATACATATTCAAATAGAATTTCAGTGGCAGATCAACTTTTATATCTGAAACAATACCCTAATTAATACTCAGCTCTGATAATAAAATGGTCCTGTTTTTCAGATAACACTCCAAAAAAAGTTCTGCTATGAATATTAAAATAAAGTTTTGTGAATAGATTTTTAAAATTTCAATAGCTATATTTATCGCAATATGGTACTGTATTTAGATAACTGGCATTTTTTAAGTCCTAGATTCAAATGTGGAATGTATTTTTTTTAATCTCGTGCCGAAGAGGAAAAAAAAACCTTGAATGAACCAAACAATGCCTCTTATCCTTAATGAGCTGGATGAATTCATCTTCCCCAAACTGGGAAATTACAAGGCTGCAATAAAGTCTGTTACACACCAAGTCACTGTGTAAGGTATACACACAAGATCCGTTGAGGGAGTCATATATTTTTATGAACTTTTCTTTCAAGTCATCAGCTTCTCTGACACGTTTCTAAGCTGCATGGGGACACGCTGGTTCAGAATAACTGAACGTGTAGGACAACTCACCACTCCTGGTGCCGGCGTGTGCGGTGGCCGCGCTGCATGTAAGCGTGTGACTCGCTCGCCCCCCACCTGTACAGAAGCCTTCGGTGTGCCCCCTGGGGGAGGCGTGAGCGCTGCTCTTACCTGTCACTGCAGGCGGTGATGTTCCCGTACCTTTATGAGTTTATAAGCTCCCTGGGTGAGAACTGCCTTAAGTGTTCTCAAAGAACAGAAAGGAGATGTTCTCCTCTAGTACCTGGCTTCTAACTTTATGCTTAATCTACATCCCCAACCACAGTGGCTATTACCACTCCTTCTCAAAGCCCCATAAATGGAGCATCTTCACCTTCCTAACTCATAGTTCTCAACAGATGAACTCACCTCCTAGTTTAGAGAGAAAACCCCAGAAGTTCCAGGTTGGATTTCTCTCTCTCCGCAGACCATCTGCACCCAACCTGGCATCACTGTGCTCTCCCTTCCCCCATCACCACACAGGCAGGCGAAAACAGGCCCTGGCCTTGGCCTTGGCACCGGTCCCCTCCAACCTTCTCAGGAATAAAACAAGGAACCCTTCCATCATCTACTCAGATCCTCCCCATCAGTCCTTAAAAATGCTCATGGCTCACCCATGAAAAACAAATGTTTTTTTAACTTCCTCTGCCTATCAGCCTATCTTGTCCCTCCAGCATCTGCACTCACTAACACGTCCCGTCTGCGCTTGCTCTAACGGCACGACACACCCTCTGGACTCACCTCGTGGGCCCACTCTGTCTTGCTCAGGTCACCAACTCCAAGACACTCCAAATCTCTGTCTGCTCCTAGCACTCAGCGCTTCCTTTCATGCAACAGCCCTTGCTTTGCTAGCACAGCACAACACTATCCTGGTTCTCCCTGTGCCGAGGAGGACACGCACCATCCAGCTAGGCTGGGAGACAGGAAGCGAGTAAAGCTCTTTCTCTCAGGGAGCCGCTATTTTTTGATGAGCAGTTATCCCGGATCGTATCCTATTGAAAAAGACTACCTACACATCTATGCTTACATCAAAATACGAATCTCATCATAAACTCTGTAAAAGAAAACATGCTAGCAAATAAAGTAACTCTACTGCCTCGGAAATAAATTTGAGAGCTTGGAAATAAAATCAAGAACCTTAAAATTAACATGGAGAGACACACACTAAGAATGTAGCTGATCTGCCTACTGAGACCCGGCATCTAGAAGAGCATCTGTAGCCCTGAGTTGCCTGCACACGCGTGTCCACAGCCGCTGCGGTCACACAAGACCAAAGGCGGCGGAACCAACCCCGTGTCCACCAACAGACAACAGGAGACAGAGTGCGGCGTACTCCCCCGACACGCACAGTGGCTACTGCTCAGCCTTAACTGAAAAGGAAATTCTGGCACCTGCTACGAGGGCTGGACCTTGTGCTAAGCGAAGTAAGCCGGTCCCAGGGTCCAACCCAGAAAAACCGAAAATAGAATGGTTGCCAGGGGCTGGGAGGTGCGGCTGAGGGATCTTTGATGTGTACGGTTTCAAATCCGCAAGAGGAAGCGAATTCTGGGGATCAGCTACTCAACCAGGTGAACGTGCTCAGACACCTGTGCACTGTACTCTAGAAAGTGCCTAAGATGGTAAATTTTATGTCACGTTTTATTGCCCACAAGTAAAAAGAGAGAGAGTTTACAGATGCAGTAGGTGAAACAGACCTAGATACTAGCTGCACGAAGACAAGCTCCCTGGCCCCTCGCACAGGAAAGCACTCGTGCAGACTAGTCCGCGGGCACTCCCACAGGCCAGTCACCCACACCGACTAGCTAACGGCCACTGACCACAGCAGTGAGTGAAGACTGAATTCCATGAAGTCAGGAAGTCACAGTTGGTTCACTTATCTGCCCAACAAACATTCCTCGCAAGCCATCCTGTGCCCCGCAAGCCCTGTTCCAGGCAGTTGCTACCTCAAAGGAACAAAAATGTCCCATTCATTTGACACAGTCCAGCAGAAACAAATAAAAACAAACACGCTAATATTTTAGAAGATGTAGTAGGAATGATGTAACGTAATGGAGGTCAAGGGGGACAGAGGGTGGGGTGCGAGGGGGGACAGGGGTGGCAGTACCAGAGTGGTCACGTCAGCCTCAGAGGCCAAGCCTGAGCACAGACAAAGGCCACGAGGGAACCGAGGTGTCTGGAAGCAGGTGTCTGCGCAGACGCAGAGATGCAGCCCACCCAGGAGAAGCGAGACTGGGGAGTGAGGAGGGGAAAGCAGGAGGGGGCAAGTCCGGGAGGGGGCCTGGGAGCAGCAGACCAAGGAGAGGCCTGCAGTCTCCACCCCCCCAAAGGGGGCACACGCTTCTACAAGGTGTTGGAACACACGGAGTACCTGCACTCAATTCACAAAGCTCCAAGCAAAACAAAAATCATACTCGCTCCTTGAGTCGACACTCCCACTGCCCTATTTCTCTCACTAGTCTTTAATCTTTCACATATTTTGTGGAAGAATTTACTCTTCCACTTTCAAAATCCACCCCTTCTACAGCCAACCACATAAGCTTCCTATTAAATCCCAACCACGTGCTTTGACAGTGCCTTGTCACTGAAGTCACCTCAAGGTAGGAAGGAGTTTGTAATGGGCTCGGTCCAGGCCTAAACTCAGAGGCTAGGATTAGGCCTGACTCCCTTTAACTTAAGTGTAAGGGATTTGGCGGTGGTTTTAGAGTGAATGGTTAGCAATTTTTTGACAAGAAATATAAAAACTTTGCTATGCTACACCCCCTTTCTAACTTAAAGTGCTCCATCCCTTGGAATTCTGCATTATTCCCATGGCTTCACTCACTCATTTGCTTAGCACATATGTATTGAGCACATACTGTGGCAGGAGCTGTTCTAGAAGGCAGGGGTAAAGCAACGAAGCAGGTAAAAATCCCTGCCCTGCTTGAGCTTGTTTTTAAATTTGGAAGATTGTTTTTTAAGTAAAACAAGTATGCTAGGCGCAAAGAAAAATTATGGAAGCAGGGACAGGGTGAGGAAACAGGGGTAAAATGTCAAAGATGGCCATGTAAAGCCCCACTAGAAAGTGACATTTAAACAAAGACCCGGCAATGAAGCGAGGGAGAGCGGCCCACACTGAGGGAGCAACACGCAACTGTTCCAGAAACAGCAAGGTGGCTGGGGCTCTGGAGCAGAGCCCTCAGGGGAGAGCACTGGCTGGAGTCAGGGTTGTAAGGGGTGGGGTGCCAGGTCACAACCCCACAGCCCACTCTCAAGGGGAGGACGGGACAAGGTCTCGGTGAGCTGGGAGAGCTTGCAAGGGCTCGAGCAGAGCTGTGGTGCTGGGCTTACATTTGAAAAGGGCCATCCTGGTTGAAAACGCCAAGCAGACCAGGCAGAAACAGCTACCAGTCACCACAGCGTGCAACCACTGGGGCACCCAATCACTGCAGCAGCCCTCGCCGAGTAAGAACGTCAATTAAAAGCTGCACTAAACAGAGGGGTGCAGAACAGCCTAAGGTTTTATTTTTTTTTTTAACTTTACACATGCTACCCTCCCCCAAAAAACAAGTCTTCAGTGCCAAGTAGAAACAATTGATATTGGTGACAGATGGTCTAGGAAACATGCTAATCATGTCTTACTCTAGATTTTCGGAGCTCTATCTTCATGGCAGTGTAGTTCACCGGGACCTTAAAAACTTGAACTCTTTTATTCCAAAGGCATTTATAAAATGCCTCCAAAATATGTGCTGGAAAGTGTGCGAGTGGCTGGAAATATGAACAGGAATAAAACGGAACCTTTGGCCTCAGGAAGCTGCACTTAGCTTCACACAGAAACACTGTCAGTCAGGATTTAGTACTACACCATCAGCTTCAAAAAAGGTCACTAAGACGCCCTCCAGGTAAAGAATATTCTGACCCCTTTGATAAAACTCTTGAGCACAGCAAGAGAGTTGCAGACTGCTAAAATCAGACCGGTTTGTGGTGGGAAAAAGATGCCCTTTCCACTAATGCACATTTTTTCAGTCATGCAACTCCAGCTTCCTCTTTTTCAAGAGGTGCCAGGAAGTTGAGTCAACTCAGGCACATCTACCCATCATCTGAGGCAGTCCTTCCCAACCCTGGCCCCCACCAGAACCTCCAGGGCAGCCTGCAAACAGTGAGTCCACATGAGCCCCATGCTCTGCCGTGAGGCCACAGGATGGCCCACTGTCCTGGGCATTCGCGCACCTCTTCCTTCCCTCACCACGCCACTGAGTGTCAATGTTCTGGCTCTAATACATACAGCTCTATCAGAAGATATTAACAAATGCTCCCTCCAGTTCATTTTACAAGTTATAAACTAGTGAATGAAATATTTGGGAGGTACCCCCCCTTTTAAAAATGCCCTTTGCTCACCCCTTGGTATTGCAGGGCAAAATCACTCATTTGTGTTTCAAACTTGCTTGAAATTAAGAAGTAATTACATATTTCAGTGTGAATGGCTTCCTGCCAAACTACAGTAAGTCAAAGAATAAAATCAAACAAGAGATAATCGGTCAACAAAGAACTTCATCACCTCTTTTGCTAAATTACATCAAGAACAATTTGAAAGCAATACATCTAAAGACAATTCCCGTACAAATGAGCCAGCTAATCAGAAGTTGATTAATGCATTTGATTAGTGCTAAGAAAGCATCTGAAAAATAAACAGAATCTTGAGTTTGCACAGCCCTTCCCAGTAACAGAGGCTCTTCCTATATACAGGTAGTCTGCCTGGGCCCACAAGCCTGCAGCTGAAAACACCACTGTAAGAACGGCCATGAGCCTGAGACGCAGGAGGGTGAACTGTGAGCCCCTGTTAGGGACACCCTATTTGTCCCCGGTTTCACTGAGAGACTCACGCAGATGCAGGAAGGCAGGAAAACATTCCCGCTACAGGCACCCTGAGGAACATCAGCAGAACAAGAGGCAGACACAGCACAAGCTCCAGGAGAGCACAGGGGAGCTGCTGCAGAAACGACCCTCCAAATGCACAGGTTAATTCCTGAAAACAATCAAGCCACCCTCAAACGCACAAGCTTCAGAAGCCACTGGCACACTGGCCAGTCCTCACACCTATGCTGGACAGAACCAGGGGACAGTGCGAGCTGCTAACTCTGAAAAGGAAAGAGGCCCCTTTCAGAGAAGGCTCTTCCCAGTCAGAAGCTCTCACTGGCGTTAGAGAAGTGAGCAATGTCAGACTGGCAATTTGGGATATAGCGACGGTATCGGATGATGTACTCCCTCAACTTTTATTTCTTTCAAATGGTTTCTGCAAGTTCTAAGGAGGAACACTAACTGCAGAACTAATTTCTAATGGGACAGGCCCAGCATGCCACAACTTCAACGTGAGCCCCAGACACCACGCTGCACCCCTTCTGCCCAGAGGAGCCACACCTCTGGCTTCGGATGCCCCACTGGAAGATCCATCCGACAATCTTCCATCCCACAGCCTAACAGGTCTCCAGGGACCCCCGCGAAGCCGGCCCAGCATCACTCGCGCGTCTCACCTTGGCTCCCAACCACAGGCCAGAGCCAAGGAGGGCTGCCTTCGGGAGAGCAAAGGCCGGAACTTTACTCAAATGTATTAAAGATTTTAATTCTATTAACCTGTACACAGCATCTAGCATACAGACAAGTGTGTGAATGACAGACTCACATTAACCCTCCCATTTGGAGGGAGAACCAACCACTGAACCCTGCTGACAGCCGTCTCTCGAGGCTCCCACTAAAGCACACGGGGACACACGGTCGGGGGAGGCGCCGTGTTCCCAAAGGAAGCCAGTAAGGCGAGAGGCCACGCTCTCAGAAGAGGACTACAGCCATGAAAAACTTCTTCATGCAAATGTAAAACAAGTTTTAGGAATCTCAGAGATCAATTTTCCGAAGCAACACACAAAATAAAACACTCAAGCCACAAAGAAAATTGGTAAATCTGACAAAATAAGAAAAAAAAGTTCCCCACAGGTTTAAAAAGAAAACCATAAACAAACTCAGGAGAAATGAAAACAATCTACCAAACAGGAAAAAAGGCTAATTTTCTCAGTATTTAAAGAATCCTTTAGATTGTAAGACAAGAAGTCAAAAGCCCAAAAGAAAACAGAAACTGATAAGGCAAATTCACAAAATAAATGTCTTACTGAAAAAAA
This sequence comes from Galemys pyrenaicus, assembly GCA_019455555.1. Classification (NCBI taxonomy): domain Eukaryota; kingdom Metazoa; phylum Chordata; class Mammalia; order Eulipotyphla; family Talpidae; genus Galemys; species Galemys pyrenaicus. The sequence goes on along the minus strand of JAGFMF010011747.1, from coordinate 15,853,991 downwards.
TTGATTAGGAGAATTGCAAATGCATAGCAAGTGGAGAAGAAATATAATGAGCTCCCACGTCCACGTGGCCCGACGTCACCAACCACCTACCCACCCACAGTTCATTTTCCCTCTGTATACCCCACCCCTCAGCCCCTCCACCCCAGCCAGACATAGTAACATTTCATATGTAAATAAACTATCATCTATCACCACCACATTTAACAAAATTAATAAAAATTCCTTAATGTCACCTAATAAGTATTTAAATTTCTCCAACTGTCTCCAAAAATGTCTTATTTAGCTACTGCCATTTGTCTGAAGTATCTCTGTCAGGTGCCACCTCCTCTTTTGTTTTCCTTCCCCATGCCATCTATCCAGGAAAATGTCCCCCATTTTGAATTTTGATGGTTGTATCTCAGAGTGTTCCCTCTTCTGTGTCGATGCCCTTCAGCCAAAGACCACTAGAAACGCCCCTGAGATTAGCCAAGCCCCCTGAGATCAGCCAAGCGAGACCAGACACCACAGGAGATAGCGGGCATCTCAGCAAGACAATGACCTAGGATCAAATCTGGGCTTTGGCTGAGCAATCTAGAGGAGGGTCTCGGGAAGCAGAGATGTCCCCAGATCGGCTACTGATCACCCCGGGCGGCTCTTTCCTCTCCTTTCTGCTATACCAGGCAAGGGAGCCCGGGACACAGCAGCTTTGTCCTTCTGATAAAGAAGCTTGCACATTATCCCACACCTAAAAGCAGTCACTTTGATAAGAGACCTATACACTAGGAAAATGGCAGAGGCCAAAATTTCTAGGTTGTTCTTACATTTCAATCTTTAGAGTGGAAGGTGCCAGGGAATTCCTTTCAAAGATAAGTTGTATCGTGACTTTGCACATGATCAAATTCAGGGCTACAGCGTTTTTTCCCCACTTCTTTTAATTTTGTGTATGTCTCTTCTCTTTCGTTCAGAATCCTGGTTTCAAACAACATTAACCTACATACTTAACTGATATTTTATCTCTCTGAATTTTTATAATTATGTAAATAGTTAAGTTTCTAAAGTCAGAACACAAGTTATGGACAGAAGTCTAGTTTCTATACCTATCTTCTTTCTCTCTACACAAGCAGAGTTCCTGTTAGCTTTTACTTCATCCTTTTCTGCTCTTTTAAATAACAAAATACATAAACCTGCATCTCCTACTTCTTGGATAACAGGTTAGAATATTACACACCTTGCTTTTTTCCATAATTTCTTTCACTAACACTATATCCTGGAGATCAACAGCAAACAGGTTCAGCTTCATTCATCAATAAAATGCAAATTAAAATTACAATGAGACTTAATTTACAATTAAAATCACATTTTTCAGCTATCAGATTAGTCAAGTTCAAAATTAGAAAATGCACTGAATTGGTAAGAGTACACGGGAAAAGGCACATCAATTTAGCATTATCTACCAATATTTTAAATGCACACCCCCTTTGGCTCAGCAGGTCCATTTCCAGCAACCTACCGCGCAGGCTCACCCACCCTTCCTCAGTTGTGCCAGGCCACCCACTGCAGCGCCATGTTCAACCACGTGGACTTCGTTTACAACAGAGGAATTTAGGAGATGAACAGTAGCACATCCACACAATAGAAAATTAAATGCCACTTAAAAGAGGTAGATCTAATGCACCCATATAGACCCATCCACTGGTGTGTGCAGATACGGCAGAGATGGCTAGGCTACCCAGTCAATGCGGTTTGGGGCAAGATCCCAGACTGTAATTTTTTACTGGAAATATGTTCTCATTGAGATGATTAGCAGAGCACCTCGTTTTACTGAAATCCATGAGCTCACCACAACAGCAACAGGAGGTGGCCACGAAAGTGCTCAGTCATATCGTACCCTCTGGAGTGAGTCTTGTGCAGTTATATTAAGTGCTGCACCTTCTCCTTTATTTGTATTTCCTGACGGCTGTGAATGGCACCCTGTATGTACAAGATTATTTTAATATGATCATCCTAAATGCTTGTGTGCACACGTTTTAATAAACCTAAACTTGATAGATTTGTGCATTTTAAAGTAATATATGACCCAAAAAAGCCTATTATCTATACATGTTTTATGCACACAGAACATTTTTCTTAATTTTTTTGGGTGTTTCTAGACTACGTGGTTCATGTACAGATTGGTTTTTTTTTTTCCAATTGTGGTAAGTCTCCAAAAAAATGTTACAATATATTTATTTTAAAAAGCCATGTATAAATGGAACTGCACAGTTCAAAGCCGAGTTGTCCAGGGTCAACTATGCAATCAACCGACAGCAAAAGATGTCAGAGGAGGGCAGGCTAATGGAAAGCTAACTTTCCATTCTCTATCCTCCCATATTGACTAAATTTATTATTGTGTGCACAAGGTGCTTTCTCAATTAAAATGATTTTTAAGAATTTTTCATGAATGATAAAAAAAGCTTTATTCAATATGAAGTAGCTCTCTTCAGTGCTGTTATCCAGAATTTGCCAGTACATCTTTAACATCAGGATCAAAACAAGTTAAAAACCCTGCAATCAATTATGTAGAAAACAGCTCTTGATACCCTCACTTGCAGACAAAATCATACCTTCCTGTTCTGACTAGATCAGTCTTTAAAGACTAGTACAATCCCTGAAAGACTATTAATTAAAAGTGAATGCTGAAATGAAGTTTTTATTTACATGATCATTTATTTTTGCCCACTGAATCCCAAATAAGTGTAAACATGAAAAGACTGAATCTATACCAGAAAGGATCAATTAAACGTTAATTAGAACTTACACTCTTCCCTGCGAATGAACTAAGACATACTGCTAACCTCACTACAGTGCACCTATGCGGCAGGCTCTCTGCTGGGCGATTTAAATGCACTGTCTGTAAACCTTAAAACAGACGCATTACACTGACCACACATAAGTTTTCAGGGCCAAGATTCAAGTCAGGTAAGCAAAGCATAATTTTTCCAAATATGCCTTAACATTAGCTAACAGAAGCATCAAGAGAGACCACAAATCTGCAAAACACGAAGCCTGCAGAGGGTAAAAGACTAGCCTGAATGAACAATTATATAAATGCTGCAGTGACTGTATAAAAGACAAAATAGAAATACACCCATATGTCACCATGAACACAAAACCCAACTTAAATAAAAAAGATGATGCCCAAAGATCAAAGGATGAAAGAAGTCATAAAACAACTCACCAAAATAAAGCGCTTCCGAAAGTTTTTAATTGTTGTTTTAATAGAAAATAGTCACACAAAAAAGTTGAGAACACGTGATGTGATAAACTACCACAGAACATAAGAAAAAACAGTTTAAAAAAACAATGTACGCATGAAAAGGATGCATTTGATGTGCCCATCCTCTGGTTCCAGGGCAAAACTCTGAGAAGCCTGAAGTCCACTTCTCCCGCAGTCTCATCGTTTGGGTGATGGCCCATTTTTGCTTTTGGTCCAGAGAAAAATCAACTACTCAAAAATCTACCCCGGCCTACATGCAAAGGACAGTGAAAATGTCAGCACTGGTAGTGCTCAGGCCACGCAACGAGCCATCTCCGCACACAGCTGCCAGCACGCAGACACAGGGTTACCATTAGTTGCATGTGTGTCAGTCTCTTTTAACATAGAGGTTTCCCCCACTCACTCCTTACTCCCCCTATTAGTCCTTCAATGTAACACATCTGTCATAATGAAAAACCAACAGACATTTTTTGAAAATGAGCTAAATTAGTCAGGATCCAGGTCTACCTGTTGCAAATTGAAACAAGGTCCGACTTCTCCAGGTCTTTTTTCCTCACCTGTAAAACTAAGTGGATGAAAGCCAGCATTTTACCTCCTGGCTCATAAGGAGAGCAACACGGCCCACACTAGCGCCATTAGGAAGCAGAAAGGGCCTACTCCGTGAGCAGCGAGCACTCCGGGCAGCAGCCGCCCACAGCTGCACAGCGCACACAGAGGTCTTCCCGGAGAGGAAGCTGAGGGCTTGCACTCCACAGCCACACCCCGGCTCATTATGCAAGGAGCCCACAGCCGGCAGCAAAGCAGAAGGAAAACTAAGGAAGGAAAGTGTTTCTAGTTGGAAATAAACGAAACTGAACTTTAAAAGGTTAGTGAACTCAGTAATAAAAAAGACAACCCAGGGTAAGGATTTGAGTAGCCATTTCTCCAAAACAGATACACAAATGGCCAATACAGACAAAAGGTCCTCAACATCATTAGTCATTAGGGCCATGAAAGCCAAAACCACCCTAAGATCCACGTCACAGGCAGCAGGTTGGGTACAAAAAGACTGACAATAACAAGTACTGAGTGTGGATGTGGAGAGATCCAAAGTCACAAACAGTGCTAGTTAGAAACTGTCAGTTTCTAGAAAAGTTAAACCTAGAAGACCATATAACCCAGCAATTCCACCTGGAGGTATATACTTAAGAAATGAGAACATACAAACATGAAAAGCTTGTCCCTAAGTGTTCACAGCAGAATTCTTCATAACGGTCAAAAAGTGGAGACGACGCCAATGTCCTCTAGCTGATGAGCAGCTAAGTAAGTGTGTCTACCCCACAACGGGGTGGCGCCGGGCAATAAAGAGAAATGAAGCACCCATGCCCCCACAACACGGTGGGCCTTGGAGACACGCGCTCAGGGAAAGCTCTTCCAAAAGACCATGTATGTTATGACTCTGGTATGTAAAACTTCCAGAATCAGTAAATGTACAGACAAACAGCACAGGAGGAGAGAATGGTTGTGACCACCAGAGTGAGGGCTCTTTTTAGGTTTGATGAAAATAATCTAAACTAGATGACGGTGGTAGCTGGGGCCCCACAGACAAAACATTGAACGTCGTTACTCTCTGAAAGACATGGGAGCTGTGTATCAATAGATAATACTTGATATTTGACTACATGAACTATATCTCAGTAGAAAACTGTATCTCAATATTAAGTGTTTGCAAAAAGTTAAGAAGGAGAATGTGTCAGTGAGGAGAACAGACGAAGGAACGACCACGTGGAGCGAGGCTGTCCTGAGAAGGGCGCCACCTGCTGATGACGGCAGCAGTGCCGTGACCAAAACGCACCCGCGCTCACTGCGGGCCAGGCAAGACGCCAAGTGGCCCGCACATGTGTTTCCCCAGTTCTCTCAGCCACCCCGTGACGCAGGTATTATTTTACTTTCCTTCATGGTGAAGCAGGTCACACAGTCCTAGCTGAACTGCACCTGGCTGACTCCGATCAGCACTGACCAAAGCATAAGCATAAAATGACTTTCGAAAGCTGCTGTTATCCAGAAAACCGGAGCAGCACTGGTCCTGCTATTGTAGAAGTCGAGATGGTGTCTGACTGTGTCCATACTCTGCAAGTCTCATTGCCTAGGAGGTAGAGGAAAGGACAATTTGAAGAAGCCCTCTGATGAGGGAGGGGACAATTATCCTGACTGCCCCAGTTGCCTACTTCTGTATGAGCCAAGAAGTTCTTTCAGACCCCTGGAACCTCAGTCAGAAGCCGAGATTAATGATGACATCCCTTTATCCATAGGCGTGAAAGCTCAGGATGGACAGACGTTTGAACATCCCCGACTGGGAATCCTGCCCTTAACAAATACACTAGCTGCAGATACATGGTTTCTTGGCTGCCTAGACTCCCGCCCATCTGTCAGGATGGCAGCGTGCCTGCTCACATGTTGGTCAAACTGTCACTAGGGCATAGGTGCCAGGCAATGATAGCTTTAAACGGGCAGCTTGCACAGCATTGCAAGAGCTTACTCTTCTGCAGAAAAAAAATTCTTTTTCCCTATGATAATACTGAAGGTTTGCAATCACAAGTGAAATATTCTTGGTCAACCACAATATTTCAGTAGAAAAAAAAGACACAGACTAGAGGCAAACAATGAGACTAAGGAGGTTAAATCGAACAGCAAAGGTACTCTGAAGACATCAAGGTGTCGCCTTGATGCTTTCCACACTGCCAATCTCTCATTAATACATGGCATGGTAATCTCTTCAGCAGTGAAATCCTCTGCTCAACAAGTCTTCAGTAATTTTTTCAAATGGGATAAGCAGAAACACGTCACTATTTAGTAGTTTATAAGTTAAATAAGTTCTATTGTTGGACAGTTATTTTTAAAATAACTGAAGTCTAATCTATATCCAAAAGAATCCTTTAAGTACACACAAAAAAGCAGAAATCAAATGAAAAGAAAGTAGAAATCAAATGAGATCACCACAGATCAACTGGGGGGAAAAAAAGGTATATAACCTGTTCAAAGAAAGGTATCAAGAAATGAGGGGATGTTAAGAATACCTATTTTTCAATCACAAATGAATAAATTGGGACTTCAGGGCTGTAACCTTTCACACCTTGTCCTGTCTACAAGCAAAATGTTCCTAAACTACTTTCAGGCTCCCTTTCTACCTTTCAAGACCTTCTGGGTGACTGGCACGAAGCGTCTGATGTCCTTCCTGGCTGGAAATTCTTCCCTCGGAGGAAAACCCTAATGCCACAATTTGAGCCATTTGTTCTTGTTCAGCCCTTCGTGAGTTTGAAAAACAGCTGGCCCATCATCATTCTCTGTATATTTCTTCATCTACAAGTATCAGGGCGTTCTGATTAAGTAACCCCTGAGTCTCCTCTTTGCCCTGAGAAGTAAAAGTGATTCCATTAACTTTCTCTCATTAGACCAATCTATCAACCCTTTATGTTCTGATCATTTCAGTCACTCGGTTTTTTCAATGCATTGGGCCTGAGAAGAAATGCCGTATCTGGCCCCACTGAGCCCACAGAGGCGCCTCTTTCACTTGATGCTAAAGCAGCATCAAAACAAGGGCATTCACAAGTCCAGCAGCTTTCGGTAAAATGACCAAAGACAATAGTCTTAAACCTACTCCTTATCTTCTAGGAAACTCTAAGGACTTACCACTGTGAATTAACACCACTTTTTTAGCCTTCTGGTAAAGATCCACAACAGAAAGTGTTTAGGTGATGCTGGTGCTTCCTGCCAAGCTATCTATTCCTGCCCAGCTTGGCCCTGAAACAAGGGCGCTTGAAGATCATTTCTACCGCGTCACTCAGAAACTACAGTACCTTCCTGCCCAGTGGCCAGTGGGGCTGCTTATGAAGTCCAGCACCTAGCCAGCAGCTCTGCACTCACAAATCATGGACCAGCGCTCCCTCCTTTACCTTCGTCCCCCTTCCCGCACACAGCCCCTTCAAAACCACCAGTTCTCAGTTACATGCTCTGGTACCTGTCTTTGCTCATGCTGGCCCCTCAAAGGTTTCCCCACCCCCTTCTAGGCCCATCCAGCCTTTCTTCAGCTCAAGCTATGTCACCTCTTTATAAATCCATATTAGTTTTCATAACTGCTCATTCATTTCCTATTTTCATTTTTATGTAGTTTATAGCCAACTAAATTTTGATAAAGATTTAAAAAAAAGTTTCAGTGGAGCAAACACAGTTTAGAGATGCACAGCCACACGCAAAAAAAAAAGGACCAATACCTAAACCTCATGTGTGCAAAAATGAACCCAAAGCAGATCACAGATGTTAATGCAAGACATAAAATTATGAAACGCTCAGAAGAAAGCACAGAACACCTTCCCAACCTAGGATCAGGCCGAGAGTTCTGAGACACGCTGCCTCCAAGACACAATCCATGCACCACTAAATCAGACTTCCCCCAAATTAAAAACTTTTTATGCTGCAAGACACCAGAAATGAATGAAAAGACAAGTTACAGACTGAGAGAGCACATCCCCCAATCTCTTACCAGGCACAGACTAAACTCAGTAAGAAATCAACTTCAAAACAGGCAAAAGATCTGAACAGAAACATCACAAGCAAGCCACGAATGGCAAGCAGACATACGGAAAGGTGCTCAGTATCGTTAGCAGTGATGGAAGTAGAACTTAAAGCCAAGAGGAGATTGGAGCACACACACCTACTGGAATAACTAGCACGAAAATACCACTACCTACAAAATAAAAAAAACAACCAACATCACATGCTGCTGAGGATGCAGAAAAACTGGGCCCCTCGTGTGCTAACACTAGGACTGTAAAATGGTTCAACTTTCTCCTACTCCAGGCAAGTCTGGCAGTGTTTTCGTTAAGTCAAACATACACTACCCTACAATTCAACACCTGCACCCCTGGGCATTTACCCTAAAAGCTGAAAACATATACTGATACTAAAACCTGTACCTGAGGGTTCAAAGCAGCTTTACTCAGAATAGCCCAAACCCAGAAACCACCATGTGTCCTTCAAAGGTGAAGTGTTCAAGGGAGTGCAGCAGAGCCTAGGAGTCCGACACAATGTTCATCATCAAACTACTCATACAGTGTCAGTTTCACATGCTTCTTGTTAACATTTTGCTACTTACTTTTATCTTATCATGTCTAAGGATTAAAATCAACCTAAAGAAACACACACAACCCCCCACCCGCACAGCAGCCGCCAACATGAGTGATAATGCAGGTCTAAAGTCGACGTGAGTCTGAAGAACTGGTAAGATTAAGCCTCCTGAGTGTTTATAACCTGACCTCAGTTTTGAAAAAATGAATTAAAACTTTTTTCCTGATTCCCAGTAACATCTTTTTCTTATTACCTCTAACAAAAACGTACAACCAGGTATAATCTGAACGTTGATAGCGCTGTTGCCGAGAGCTCCAGCTGCTGTAAGTGGGATAAAAGCAACACTGCCATAGAAAGAGTAAGTTTGTGTGTCTCCCAGACATAGCCTAGGAAGACTAAAGGCTTACCAGCCCTTTCTAACACTTAGTATTGTGAAGTGTGATCACAATGCCTTTACACACAGTGTCATCAAACAATGACACTGGTTCAGCCTTTACCTGGTGAAACAATTTGAGAAAAGCAATTAACCTGAAATAAAGCTGTAGTTATCTTAACTATAAGATTTCTAACTTCATGTTTTTTCCTTTTAATTTTAGATATAATTGACAGATGGCTAATGGAGTCTCTTCTGGGATCTTGAAACAGGAGCTAAGTCGAGAGCAGATATATCTGCCCCACATGCAAACAGCAGCAAGACAGCCAGTCCTGCAAAGAGAAAACGAAATAAATGCACAGAGAGAAACTATGAAGTCCCCAAAGCAGAGGATAGTCCTGCCCTTGCTCCTAATGATTTTTAAATCCTCTTTAGTTCCTTTCGAGTCAACGACAAACTCTTCCAGATGTTGCACTCCACAAGACAGGGGTGCTATTTGATTTAAAAGTATATGGCAGGACATACTAGCACATATATGAGCATCCCCAAACCTAAAATAACCTAGCAATTTACTTATATGACTTCCACCTAATTCCCGCTTCATGCGTGTCTCACTGATACATCTGAGTCACAGTCGTCACTCACTGTTCACCCTATGTGCCAGGATGAACAACCGCCATCTTCATTTTCATGTCCGGAGTGCTGGTTCCCAGGCAACGGGCAGAGATTCACAGAGAGGAGATACTGCAAAGAACTATCAAAATCCCCGTACCTACGTGATGACTAAATAATAGGATTCACGAACACCTATTTTTCCAAGCTCACAAAGATACTGTGCCTAAGAAAGCCCTTAATACATTTACTGAAGACTGTTAGTAAAAGAGCTGCTGCTTGTCCTCAGTAGTTAATGAGTATTAAAAATCAAACTGGGGGAAAGGACAATCTCATTCTCTCTAGGCTCCCTAGAGTTTTCTGTTTCTAGTGTTGCGCATACGTCATCTAGATGAACGGCACACTGTACCTGAGTCTGAGTGCAAAGATTTAAGACAACACTGGAGGAGAAAGAGTGAGCAGGAGGAACTGGGCCAGTGCATGACACACAGCAACCTCAGAAACCTTTCACAAGTCCAGGGCCCTCCCTTACCGTGGCAAATGGGACACACCCACATCGGTTTCCGTACAGAGGGCTAAACATACCCCAGAGCAAACACATCTTGCTTACCCACCCTGGGCAAGTGCTTGGCCAGGAGTCCACCCCTTTTCTAAATTAATCTGACACCCTAATCAAAAATTTCATATTTTCTACATTGCCTCACTAATGGTGTAATGCACATTTATGAACTTCTCGTGTACTGTATACTAGATTACAAGTCATAAAGAATGACCTTTATTAAATTTAAACAAAGAGAACTTGCTTGGACCAAACACTACAAGAACAAGAACACTGCACGTGCAGCAGCTCAGACACACAGCGGGTACAAGCTGGTGAACTGGTCCATTTCTGCTCACTCTGAAAAATATCCCAGTCTGAAAAGCATTCTCCAGTTCTACTCACTCACCAATCTATTCTGAAACTTCCATATTTCATGAAAGTGTGTCTGTCTGTCTGTCTGTCTCTATCTCACTCACACACACACACACAAACTCCCAAAAGATTCACTGACTTATGGAGCATAATTCACAAGCCATCCTTCTTCATTTGCTCTGTGGTAAATTTAAGCTTCCTTTCATTTGCAGTACGCTTTAATTTTTAAAATCAAAATCCTATTCATAGTACATTATATGTTATTAGAGATGGCTTTAAGGGAAAAAATGTAGAGTTGTCAAAATAAAAATCTTTTTTCTTTTCTAGACATCTGGGATATTCACTTACATATTCATAATTTTTCATATTAGTTCTCAAATACAAAAAAAAAAAAAAGCTGGTCTATTTCTTTAAAGAAATTGAGTTTTGGGGTCTGTCAACATTTTGAGACATTTGAAAGCATGACTGCTATTTCTTTAGATACACACTTGCATGCCGGAATGAAATTTAGCAGAGGTTTTCCACATAACCATGTCCTGGCCACTTACTAACTTACCACATGCCAGGTTCTATGCTGCACACATTCCTCCACGATCTCATTCATTAAACAAATAACCTCTCATATTTTTGTGGCACTAAGCATAAGAAGCTATTAAACTAACTACCTGATACTTGTACTAGATACTACTATTAAATTGACAGTAATGCTTAACACAAGTTTACTGTTATTAAGTTCAAGCTGTGACTGTACTAACATGGAATCTGACTAGCAATGTTGAGAAGTACAGATAATACCACCTTTGGTAGCTTCAGCTGAGAAAGCTTCTAAGTGACTAAGTTAAATTCCCTTCTATAGCCCTATCAATCTAGAAATTTAATCCCAATTACTACATACCATTTTGAATAGCACAAACAAATCTGAATAAAGTGATTATGAGAAGAACCTTCGCTTGGAATTGCTTTAGAAATATTGATTAAATTCTCCCCGAACATATCATGCTCAGCAGATCATAAAAAGGAAAATTAAAACAAAGTATTTTACCACGCCTGTTTAAACAAAAAAAAAAGGCGGTTGATTTGAACTTTTAAGAATAAATGCTGCCCTACATTTTTTACTCAATTTGAAACTAAATGTATGGTTCCAATTTTTTTTAAAAAAATGAAAAATGTTGAGACTATTGAACAGTTCCCTGAAACCACCCACCTCCCAATAACAAAACGGGAACTTCCACGTTATTCCAAGAACGGGAGGTGGGTGAAGGAAAAAAAAAAAAGTTGACACAGGAAAAACAAAAATGGGTCATTGATAAAAAAAAAAAAAAAAGACATTAGAAAATCAATGGCCTCGACAGGCGCCTAACGCCTGCTTTCTCTCTCAACCCAGTGACAACTTTTATCGGATTTAATTCAATCACCTAAAAACTTCGAGATCAGCGCCAAAAAGTATTTGGAGGGCAGGAAAAACTATTTGTGGCCTTGAACACAGTTGCAGCGGTGAGGGTGCCGTCCCGTCGGCTCGGGGAAGAAAACACCGGAGAGCTGTCCAGGGGCTCAAAGATCCCCGTAAAACTCCCCACCGAGCTCTAATGCCCCGCACCTGGCCCCCAGAGAGAGCTCTCACCCTGCCGGCCCCGACGCCGCCAGGTCAGCAAAGGGGCGGCCTCTGCGCCCCGGAAAGCAAGGTGGGGTGGGAGGGCCTTTCTGCCCTCGCGGGGCTCAAGTGGCCCGTCACCTCCTCCCAGATGGCTGCCCCCAATCATCTAATCTAAGTGAGCCGACCATCTAAGTGAGCCGTGCAGAGTGGGCAGAGCGTCGTGACTGCTTCGCGGCTGCGTCCCCCCGGGTGCCAGCTCCCGCCCAGGAGGAGCTGCGCAGTCGCCCCACTGGCCCGAGCGCCGGCACCGGGGCCTGGCCGGGCACCACCAAGCCGGGCTCACAAGCAACCCGGGACCGGGCCCGGGGAGCCCCGACAGGCGCTGGCGCCCGCGCTGCCCGGAGCCAGCCCGCCCGCTCCGCGGCGCCCCGGCGCGACCCCAGCTTAGCGCCCGCGCTCTCCCTACCGCGAGACGCGGAACCGCAGCCTCCCGCCCAGTACGAACTTCCCGCCGCTTTCGCCGACTCGCAACTCCGCGGCGGCGCCGGCCCCGGCACACCCTGCAGTATGGAGCCTTCTCATTGGTTCGCGGAGACCGGAGAGGCGGGGCGAGCAGGAGCGCCCCGGAGAGGGGCGGAGCCGGACGAGATCCGGCGCTTCCCGCGGAATGCCGGGAGCTATGGCCGGCGCTCCACTGCATGCTGGGAAATGGAGTCTTTTAGAGGCCAAGTGCGAACTCCGTTCCCCTGCCTGAGTGGGCTCCTGGAAAATGTGGTCAACAGCCACCAGAAGTGGTCCTGCCTGCTGATCAGATGCTGTACCCCTAAGTGCCATAGAAACCGAAACTATCTTGCGCCGATCGACAAGTTACTGCTCCCGTCCCTGTTAGCAGTCCCACTGCAAAGGTGTCCTATTCAGATTGACAGTGTTGACAGCGGCTTGGTGTAAGTTTGTTGACAAAGGGTTGAATGTAAAAGAAATCCTATGTTCCCCTTGGTGAATGTCCTTGAGCTTGCGCTTGCATTTCCCCCGCTTCTGGACCACCACCTGGAATGTCTGAACCACAGCAATTTGGTTCAGTACCTTTGCCTGGCTCTGGAAGCAAACAACCCGCACCGCGAATTCTGGCTCTGCTTTGCAGCTTTGTGACGTTGGGGAGGTGACTAACCCCAGGAGTCTCCATTCCTGTTTCTGTCAGAATTGAGTGAGATCGTCTACAGAGAATGCTTTGCACTTGATAGGTGCTCAATAAATAGCAGGCCATAATAATATGATTCTGCCCACCCATTGTTAGTCTAAATCCTCCCTGTCTTTGAAAGCCTCATTTTAGTGTCTATCTACCTGTAGTATTTCGTGTGTAACTCTGCTACACCACACTTTGCCTTGCATTTACAAGCAGTTTTCTCTAAGCCTTCATCACCCATGGGAATGAAGTTTATTGCAGACTGGGACACCGCTTAGGTCAAAATGACAAAAGCAGATTTACAGTGAATGTAATGATGCATCAGCTTCAGGGCCTCACTTGCCCAGGTCCCTTCCAAACCTGGAGACGGGCCTATGCACAGTGTTTGCATAGTTTGGAAGGTTATTCGCTTGCCAAGGTAAGATATTTTTGCGTAATTTTGGTAAAAGTAGGTTCCCCAATAGGGTGAGCATCCACAAAACCTGGAGTCAGCTCTGTTAAGTGCATGTTACTTTATTGTACCTGGCAACGTACATTTGCCAATCCTGGTCCCCTCACCTGCTTCAGACACTTCTCCAGCCTGCCTTTGACCCCAGAGGCTGACCAGTACAAACCATTGCAAGTTTCCTGTGCCCCACCCACCTTGTGGGATTTGGCCAGTGGGGAGCCCTACAGAGGACTGGATGAGAAAGCTGGCTGTGGGTAGGTTTTCCCCTGGATTCTCATTGGCAAGGTTACCTCCAGTTGACTGGACCTTCAGCTGAAGGCCACCGGCCCTCCCTCAGGCTTCAGTGACAGCTGCCTGCCTCTGTGCCTCAGCTCTGCAGACCGTGGGCCACGGCACTGCTGAGCCACAAGTTACTGCTCCAGCCTGGAGTTCCCGCCCCCTCACCTTTGTTAATAGCCTCCTTGCCAGCAAACTCTCCTCTTATTATCTGACTTCAAATGTGTCATCTGCTTCCTGTTGAGACTGACGGAAACACGCTCAAGGTGAGCACTCGATAAATATTTGTCGACAAAGAGGTCTTGAGATTCACACATCTCCTGGGTGTGGAATTCCCCAGCAAGACTGTGTGGCCAGGATCCATTAAGAGAAATACATCTCTCTCTCTCTCTTTCTCTCTTTCTCTCTCTCTCTCTCGCTCGCTCTCTCGCTCTTGCTCTCTCTCGCTCTCTCTCTTTTGCTCTCTTGCTCTCTCTCTCTCTCTCTCTCTCTCTCTCTCTCACACACACACACACACACACACACACACACACTGAGACTTGGAAAAAGACTTATCTATCACACTGCGACCAGGTCCCCCTAACCTCTTGGTGTGTACCCCAGCAGAAGAAATCGCCCCATTTCCACGTGGGGCTGACAACTGATGGGTCTTGGATCACAATTAAATCAGCAGCGTGCAGGCTGCTCCAAGGTGCGAATGGGCTGTATTCTCTGGGGAGTGTGGAGCTCTGTCGCCCCGTCAGAGGGCTAAGTCTCCAACACGGCTTAAATGAGGCCACGATCCAGGGCTGTTGCCAGCCGCTCCAGCGCCACCCACACATGCGGAGTTGCCCGGCCCGGAGAGTGCGCAGGACACAGTCCAGGCTGCCGTCATGGAGACGGCATGTCTGAAGTGCTGTCAGTGGGATGCAGCTCTGGGATGTGGGCCCCTCCCTCCAGGAATGTTTAAGAGTGGCCAACACAGGATGAAATCAGGGCTGTGTGGAAGGTGGACCTCTGAAGACGTGCTGGGGCTGGGCTCTGGACCTTCAGAGCTGACCTAGGAGGAAACTTCGGGAAACTAGTCCTGTCACATGTCTAGAGAGATCTGCAAGGTCCAAAGAGATGCTCACTGTGGGGTACCCAGGGGAACTGGGTCCTGGCTAGATGAACATCTAAGGAGGCCTTCCCATGTGTCAGGCACTGCGCTTTTTCACAGACGTTAGCTCAGTGTTTAAGGCGGGGTGGGGAGTGGAATCACAGAGTTTAAATGATTCCAGGCCCCTGGATACTTTTAGAACTTTCCTGCCCCTTATGCACCACCTCAGTACATGAGGGAGCTCCTTATAAAGGAATCATTTCAACACAGGGATAGAGATTTGCACCAAACGCTGCCATAGGTAATGAATTCCCGCCCAGGGCAGCGTCATGGATGAAGCAAGGGGGTCCAGAGCAGGTTCAGCCTGATGAACACAAACGCTCCAGCCTCCCAGTGAGGCAGAGCCATCGACCATCTACCCTGAGACCCGTATTGAATTCCACGTATTCAGACCCCCTGCCCAGTGCCCTTAGCTTTCCCAGGGGCCCCTTCCACCCTGGTAGGCCTAGCTCAAAGGCATGGAAAGGTAACCAGGTTGCTGGGCACTTGCGGGGAGAGTGAGGAGGCTGGTATTCGCTAGGCCATGGTGGAAACTCAGTCTGTGAAGTTCAGATAAACACGACAGTTGCTGGGAAGCAGAGCCGCCCGGGCAGCATATCCGGAATGCAGCAGGCGCTAGCTCTACCCTTGAGTCAGTTCGCGAGCCCCGTGCTTGCTGCTTTCATCTGTTAAATGGGCGCAGCGAGCCCGGACCGACCAGTTCTTGGCCCCCCAGGCAGATGAGGTAACGTCTCAAATGGGCTTTGATCGACCTGCAGCGAAGCTGCTACAGGGTTTTCCTCGGTGCGAGGAACCTAACCACGCTCTGCAGGAAGAGCCCCTCCCGGGAGGTGGGCCAGGAGAGAGCGGTGACAAGCAGAAGTGGCCAGCCTCTCCTGGGCACCCCAGCGCTGGTTTCTGCCCCGCGCCCCCCTCCCCACAACCCCCGGAGATGACTCTTCTCAACCCCAGAGCCCTGAGCCCGCGTTGTGTCAGCAAGGACTCAGAGCACCTGTGACGCGCCCGGCAGTGTCCTCGGCAGGTACACAAACCTGGTGAGGGCCAGACCGGCCCACAAAGTCAAGCAATTTTTGTGAGCATTTGTTATGCGCTAGGAAGATTGTCTCAGGTGGCCCTAAGAGGCAGCAACACGATCCCCGGGGGCCAGATGAAGCGTTCTTATATACACAAATAAAGTCAATCTTTTAAAAACATTAATGAACGGCAGCTGCCAGCACCATCACATGTCACTTTACCCTGATGAAGAAAGGGAGGAGAAACATTTTCTGAGCCTTTTAAGACCCCTCTCCGTCTACTTCTGATTCAAGGCGATCTACACTTGCTAGTCACTGCGTCATTAAGTCTAGAAGTGCCCATTTGTGCCGTTGAGCAGGTGGCTGCATCAGTTCAGGGGTGCGCCAGGTCTGAGGCGCCTTACCTCGGAAGTCCTGTGCCCCAACGGCTCTGCTACCTTCCAACAGGGCGGCCGTGTGCGTCTGGTGTCGGCACGGATGTGGCCGGTGAGCTCCACCTGTCGCCAGCCGCGCATCCTGGAGTAAACCAGGTCACATCTCCAGATTAGTCTCTTCATTAGTCTCTCCCAGCAGTGTAGCAACCATGCATCATTCATTGTGTTTCTATCTCCTGAGCTGGTTTTCAAGATGCCAGTTACTTGCCTCCAAATTGATGAAGGGATGAAGGTGCAGGAAAATTTACAGTGTGCTGCCAAGGACGATGAGTGCTTCATGGCATGCTGATGACACCGTCCGGGTTGGGGTGAGGGGAGTGGCTGTGGATGGGCTGCCTTCTGCCCACTTCGGGGGAGCAGTGGGGACTGTGGTCTGCTGACAACAGGGCACAGTCACTACTTCCTTCCCACTGCAGAGACTGCAAATTCAAACCTGCATTTTTCAGACATCCTAGCACTGAGGACTTGAGGCAAATTTGGTTCTGCCAGTAGGTGTCTTCCAGGAAGATGAAGAGGACAGAAGTCCAGGGTTGGCACAGCTGGGGTGTCTTGGGGTTGTGGGCATGTCATTCCAGTCCACGTGTCTGATTTCACACGTGTCAGGAGGCAACTGTCTTGGTAGCACGAGAATCTTCTTGAGAGCCTCTCTCCCAGAGAGAATCTGATCTTTGTCCTCAGTTCCCTGGAGGTGATCTCCAAGACCGTGGAAGTCACACTAAAGCAAAGTCTGTGACTGTCTGGGAGCCGTGGTCACCGAGCAGCCCAACAATACAAGGGGAGTAGCAGTGTGGCACTGTGATCGGCATATGGACTTTGTGGAGGAGAGTGACATAAGTCTGAAATCCCCTTACCACTTAATTGCTGTTCAAACTTGTAGAAATTATTAACCTCGCTGAGTCCCTCTCCTCCTCTGTAAGCCATAGTACTTGGAATTTGATGTAAGTTCTTGGCCCCTAGGAGTCGTTCAGTAATAACCTTCTGGCCATTCCTTTCTTGTTTTCCTCTTTCTGAACATCAAGGGACCCACCTTTACTCCATCTCTGAGAGTCAGCCTGCAAGCACGCTTTGTCCTCAGTGACTGGTCAGAGACTCGGGTCAAATGTACACACATCTTCACGTCCAGCTGCCAAGTTGCAAACGAAGGAGAGCTTTTCAGAAACAAAAGTAAATTGCTGCTTTTATTTTTGCAACTCTTGTGATGTTTTGATTTCAGAGCTCCTCTAAGATTCTGGAACAAAAGGCACTATATATAAGCATTATTACATGACTCGAAAGGACTCTGAGGAAAACAAAATCTTTATCTCAAAAGAATGGCAGCGACTTATTGCTAAATACAGCCCGGGTGGAAAATGTACTTCTGCTTTCTGTACACACCAGCACTACTGCCACCGCCTTGCCTTGCTGAGCCCCAGAGCCCATTATTCAATCCACCTGCAAATATCTTTCCATGGTAATAATTAGCATATTTTAGCAGGTCCATGTGTCGAGCTTGGTCCCAAGTACTTTAGATTTAGTATCTCAACTGGTCTTCACAGCAACTCTGGTAAGTACTGTGACCAGCCCATTTACAGGTGAGAAAATTGAGTCTTCAGGGAATTTTGGCAACTTGCCCTATAAGGGGTGGAGCCAGGACTTGGACCCAGATTTACCTTGTCAGTGATTATGCCCGTCCTCTGTCAAAGGGAATATAGGATTACACACCAGCACGTAGCCCCTGGTCTTCAGAAACCTGGACTCTGATCACTGAGATGTAAAATACACTTTTCAAAGGCATGGCAAAGAGAATACGATTCAGTGAGGGCTGGTGAGTTTCGAAAGCCTGGGCTTTTGAATATCAATGATCAAAGGCTTGGCGGAAAGGTCAGAGCAAGGCAGACATCTCAGCAGACCTCTATCCGGTCCAGCCGAGAGCGGGGGTTGAGGAGAAGGCAAGGGAGCAAAGGGCACTGACGCCAAGGTGTTCCTGAGCAGAACCCTGTGTGTGCCTGTAGCGGCAGGAAGAGGCAGCACAGGAGCAAGGTTCGGGATGGTTCTGGGCAGATGGGTCAGGGAAGGAGAGTCTTGGAGCCCTCGGTGACTTTTCATGCTTTATTTAGTAGAGGTGGCCAGGTACACGGTAGGCATGGGTGCTGGGGGGCCGGGAGGCTGGCAGGCCTCCCAGCCCCCAGCATGTCTCACCCTCTCGGCTGCTTCTTCTCTCTCTCTGCTGCTGCTGCTCCTTCGTCCTGTCTGTTGTTGGTCGGCTGGTTGGTCCTCACAGTTCTGTTGGTCGGTCCTCGCAGTTCTGGCGTCCTCATGACGCCACCCGTCTAAGTCCGTGTCCCAACTCAGGTGCGCCCACTTGCGCATGCCCACCCTGGAATGCTCACAGCACCTCAGGTGTCCATCATCACACAAGTGGTGGGAGGGTGGAAAAGACCTGATCAACCTTTACCCTACAGTGCCCCACCTCTTCTCCACTCCAGCACCCATGCAAGAGAGTGGAGGTGACAGAACCCCATATGAGACACACTAGCCATGTCTCAGTGTGTGGGGGCTCAGCCTTTCTCCCAGACTCTGGGCTGCTCTCTGCATCCCAGGCATCAGTCCAGGGAGGTATTGTCAGCACCGTGTGCCCCTGTGAATGAGAGCAAGCCGAGTCATTGATGTAAACTTGAAGTCTAAAACAGCTCTGCAACATCTGCTGCCCACAGAAAAAGCCAATCTTCTCACCCTCACTGATGACCAAGAAGACAGATAAAGAAGATTTAATGATGGGGACCCAGGCTTTGCACCTCTGCAGTGCACTCTCTAGAAAAGAAGAGAATGCCTTCCCCCAGCATTCATCTCTTTTGGTCAGAACATTGAGCCAGAAGCCCCCCATGTCAGTGACTCACCATTCCCACCTATACAAACTAAACTCAAATGTGTGTTTATGGAACAGCTCTCGCAGAATAAAATCCGTTGGGCTACTCCCAGGTTCACATCCTCACTTTGATTGTCTAATAGACTCTTCATTTGTCCTTGAGACTTTATTTCCAGTAATCAGCCTAAAGTTCACGTGCTATAGTCCTAAGCACCACCTCCTTGCAAGTGCCTGTCTTCAGCGCTAGGGAGGTTAAAGAGGTGATGAAGTTAGTAGGCCTTAATCCTACTAACTTTCGGAGGATTGTAGGGTGGGCCTTAATCCAAGCTGACTGGTGCCTTTAATAAAGGGGGTTGAGACACAGACACATGCAGAGGAATGACCTTGTGAGGACGCAGGCAGACAGTCGTGGACACACCAAGTTGGGAGGCCTCTGTAGTGGCAGGAAGGAGCGGCACAGGAGTAAGGTTCAGGATGGTTCTGGGCAGACGGGTCAGGGAAGGCAAGTCTTGGAGCCCTCGGTGGCTTTTATGCTTTATTTAGTAGAGGTGGCCAGGTACATGGCAGGCAGGGGTGCCGGGGGGTCGGGAGGCTGGCAGTCCTCCCAGCCCCCAGCGCATCTCACCCTCTCGGCTGCTTTCTTCTCTCTCTGCCGCTGTTGCTGCTGTCGGTTCTCTCAGTTCTGTCGATCGGTCGGTCCTCACATTTCTGTCTGTTGGTCGATCCTTGCAGTTCTGTCTGTTGGTCCTCACAGTTCTGGCGTCCTCATGACACCACCCATTTAGGTCCGTGTCCAACACAGGTGCGCCCACTTGCGTATGCCCACCCTGGAATGCTTACAGCACCGCAGGTGTCCATCATCAGTAGTGGGAGGGTGGAAAGACCTGATCAACCTTTACCCTACAGCCCTCCTAAGAAGTCGACCCCCCTGAAGACTTTGATCTTGGACTGTCAGAGAAAATAAAGTTCTGTGATTTAAGCCACGCAGTCGGTGGTGTTTTGTTACAGCAACCCAAGCCCACTGAGATGCCGGCGACCAAAACTTACAGCGGCCCACGAGCCGATCCCATAACCCCAGCGCTGGCTCTTCCCGCTCACCTCTTGGGACCTGGGCACCCCTCCCTCACCCAGCCCTCCCTGTCTATTGCGAACACCCCAGATGCCCTTTCTCTTCTGGCATTGTGTTTGAGGGAAACGTCTGGGAGGCCAAAAGTGTAAGCCGAGAGAGAGACAGAGAGAGAGGTGCTGGTGCACCTGTACTTTACAATGTTAACTAGACAATAGCAAACTGCAACAGCGATGAAAACATTGCACGTCAAGGCCCAGAGAGGAAGCTCACTCACCTAATTCAGGTGTGATTATCCTCACCTAACAGGTGAGGTGAACGCAGGCCCTCTCACTGTGGTTATGGCCAGTGAGGACAGAATGGGGTTTGATACCCAGGGCTGTCTCACTCCAAAGTCAAGATAACCCCCCACTGTTCACTAAAGCCAGGCAAGGTGACATTTTTCTCTTTCTGCACAAATGTCTCTGGCTCCTCCCTTGAGAGAGAATGAATAATCAGCAAGCTGATAAATGGCCCCCGCTTCATGCAAACAAGCCAACCCGTGCTTTGTCTCCAACAGGTGTGGCTTGATTGCAGACCATAAGTGACCATTAATAAGAGAAACCCAAGCTGCCACTCACCAGTATGTTTGAATTTCCCAGGATTTGCATTTCACACCAGGGAGCTGAGCTCAGCCAGTATTTTCATAAGCTAACACCTGCAACAGAGGCATAAAGCAAGATTTAACAGAGGTAACATTTATCTTTGGGAATTAAAAGATAAACCAAAGGATAATTTGTGAACTTGATCATTCTTTCCCCTGACTGTCATTGGTCTTAGTTTAGCATAGAGCTAAGGCCTCCAGTGTTTTAAAAATCTAGTAAAGCAGCTTTAAGAAAATCAGGACATATTGCAAAAGCCTTTGAAGTATCCACCGGTCTAACTTGACATTTGCTCATTTACTGTTGAATAAATGTTTGCTGAGCGCCTACGAAGACCTAGGCGCTGTGCTCGGCACTCAGGCTAGGACAAGCAAGACAAGACCGCTGTCCCTGAAAGGCCACACTCTAGCGGGGTGAATGGACACAGCATGGGCGCGACAGCGCGGGCCGTTTGCCCTGTGAGGAGGGGCTGCTTTTCCCAAGCTCAGGTTTCCATCATGACAGTTCCAGCCCCACGTCCCCACTCTCCCCGAAATAACAAGCACTTGTTGGGATTAGAGTAGGAAAAAGAACTCATCATGGGGTCAGATGCAGCTGCTGCCCCTCACAGGGGACACTGAATTTGGGGTATGAATCCCACCAAGTCAGAGGCACTTCATGAACTGTCCATGAAAACCCCCCAAATCATGGCTCAGGAGGAAAGGCATATGTAGTGCCAGGAAGGGGCACAGAGCAAGTTCTCGATGGTTCTAGCAGATGGGGGTAAAGGAAGGAGTCTTGGAGCCCTCGGTACCTTTTACGGTTTTTATTGTCAGAGGTGGCCAGGTACACGGTAGACAGGGGTACTGGGGGGCCGGGAGGCTGGCAGGCCTCCCAGCCCCCAGTGCACCTCACCTACTTGGCTGCTTTGCTACGTCTGCTTCTACTGCTGGCATCCTGTTCCTCCCGCTGCTGTCCTCATGACGCCGCCCTTCTAGGGCCGTGTCCAGACCCAGGTGCGCCCACTTGCACATGCCCACCTAGGCCCGCGTGCAGCACCGCAGGTGTCCATCATTATACCAGTGGCGGGAGGGCGGAAGAGCCTGAGACTTTTCTCTGACCCTACAGCACGTTTCAGAGGTAGCAAGCTACACGGACCTGGTGGTGGCAGTAGATTCTCCTGAGTGTGCCACCTGTGGGCTGGTGTGAGGGGGCTGAGAGTGGGGACGTGGAACTGGAACTGTCATGATGGAAACCTGAGTGTGGGAAAAGCAACCCCTCCTCACAGGGCAATGAGCAAATGAGCAGCAGGAAGGGGCACACTGGGCAGGTTCGGGGTGGTTCTAACAGACAGGGGTAAAGGAAGGAGAGTCTTGGAGCTCTCAGTGGCTTTTTATTGTCTCTACATGGAGGTGGCATGAGGTCCATGGCAGGCAGGGGGGCCAGGGGGCCGGGAGGCTGGCAGGCCTCCCAGCCCCCAGCGCATCTCACCCTCTCGGCTGCTGCTTCTCTCTGCTGCTGCTGTTGCTCATCCTGTCGGTTCTGTTGGTCGGCCGGTCCTCGCAGTTCTGGCGTCCTCATGATGCCACCCATTTAGGCCCGTGTCCCAACTCAGGTGCGCCCACTTGCGCGTGCCCACCCTGGAATGCTCACAGCACCGCAGGTGTCCATCATCAGTGGTGGGAGTGTGGAAATACCTGATCAACCTTTACCCTACAGTCACCCAATCTCCGCCCCCTCCTCTGAACCCACCTCCCTCCTCTCCCTTTGAAGGACACCAGCCCTGGGTTGAGACCCACCCAGCCCTCAGGACCACCTCATCTAAAGTCTGTAACTTGATTCCATCCGCAGGCTCCATTTCCAAAAAACGGTCACACAGTGATGGGGTTAGGACTTGGACATATTATTTTTCTTGGTGGGGGACCCAAGCCAACCCTCCATAGTAGCCGTGGTGGCTGCTGCTGTGACCCCTTTCGTGGGATTGCAAGTGGGGCGCTGGCAACCCCACTGAGCCAGGCGATGCTGGCCTGTGTCCTGCGGCCCCTGCCCCCCCATGCTGGAGCCTGCTCCGGCCCAAGGAGGACACGGTGTCACTTCACCCTCGCAACCTCTCCACAAGACCCCACTCTCCAGAGAAGGAAGTAGAGGCCTGTAAAAGTGAAATCAGCTGCTCAAGGTCAGACACCAGGTCATGCACGCGATGTTGCGGGCTGGTCCAGGTGGGCCTGCAAAACCAGCACGTGGCCATCCCACCTCCTGCCATATGCCCCTTGCTA
The DNA here is from genome assembly GCA_019455555.1 of Galemys pyrenaicus. Classification (NCBI taxonomy): domain Eukaryota; kingdom Metazoa; phylum Chordata; class Mammalia; order Eulipotyphla; family Talpidae; genus Galemys; species Galemys pyrenaicus. The sequence continues at coordinate 15,830,862 of JAGFMF010011747.1, read as the reverse complement.
GAGTCGCCTTTCAACTCATGTGTTAAAATGGAAATGCTTCCTGAGAGGCCAGTCAAGCCTTCACGGAAACACAAGGCAGGTTCTCTGTGATCTGGGCAGACGGGTAAGGAGAGTCCTGGAGCCTCGTGGCTTTTCCAGGCTTTTATTACTCTGTCTGCATCATTTGTGGTGAGGCGACCAGGTACACAGCAGGCAGGGGGCCGGGGGCTGGCAGGCCTCCTAGCCCCCGATTCCGCGGCTGCTGCTTCTCTGCTGCACTTCTCCTGCCGCTGCTACTGCTCTGCTGCTACTGCGTCCTCGTGACGCCGCCCTTACATGTTCAGTCTCTCACCTCCACATGCCCACACCCTACTCCAGGTGCCGCCATCAGGCAGGAGGGCAGGACCACAGGCGTCTATCACTGATGCTAATGGCGGGAGAGTGGGAAAAAACTGATACTTTCCATTTACCCTACAATCACCTTCTAGAACACAAGAAATCTCAGGTGTAAGCATGCAGGGCAAGAGGCAACAGGAGGCACTTGATAGGCGTCACGACTGCAAAATGAGAAAAGCCAGAGAGGTTAAGTGACCTGACCAAGCGCACACAGCAAATCACTATTTATTCAGAAATCACATCTGGAAGTCCTAATGAAACGGGGCAAATTCAAAAATGAAGGGAATGGCCCAGCTGGTGAATGGTGAGTCCTCACCTGCTCTCGAGACTTGGAAGTCATCAGCTAACCTGAAATAACCTAATTCGGCTGTGCCGAAGGGTGTTGTGGTGCCAGCAAAGCATGGAACAGGTTCTCTATGACTTGCCCTATGAGGAGCCCTCGATGACTTTTTCAGGCTTTTATTACTCTTTACATCAATAGTAACCAGGTACACGGCAGGCAGAGGGCCAGGGGGCCAGGAGGCTGGCAGGCCTCGCAGCCCCTGGCGCATCTTCACTCTCGCTGTCTCTCTGGCCTCTCTCTCTCGCTCTCCCCTCTCTCTGGTCTCTCTCTGCTGGCATCCTTGTGATGCCATCCTTACACACCACGTGTCTCAGCCCCGGTGCGCCCACCTGCACACGCCCACACCCTACTCAAGGGGCCACCATCAGACACGCAAGCAGGACTGCAGGTGTCTGTCGTCGACACCAATGGCGGGAGGGCAAAAAAGCCTGATCACATTTCACTGACCCTACAGGTGTCTTAAGTGGAAGCGAGTTTAGGCAGCAATGCCCTCCTAGATGCTTCCAGCTCTTCCCAGGAGGCCACCCCAGCTGCAGAGCTCAAAGAGCAGAGCTCAGAGCATGGCTCCATGTAAGAGAGTTTTCACAGTAGGCCCTGAGCAAGTCACACCTTCCCTCTGAGCCTCAGGCTCCTTAACTTGAAGCAAAAAAAATGAACCTTATAATCTCAAAGGTACCTCTAGCACCTAAGCACTTACTATTCATGCTTCTAGAGCTTGGCGACATCTCAGGGACAACTAGAATTAGGTCAAACCCTAGATGGGTTCTTTCCTTTACCTGACATTCTTTGGCAGCACCCCACTATGCCAATGGGAGAGCTATAACTCACCTTATAGGTGGAAGGGCCCGACCCCCCTTCTACTCTAGATTGGGGGTGCAACTCAGACTTGTCCCATCAGTGCAATTTGTACCCTGAACATGGTGATTGGTTCAGAGATATACAAGGGGTCCGATCTGAACCTGTGAAATTCAATCCAGCAGCTTTGGTTGAAAATATTGGAGGAAATTCTCCTGTTCTTATTGCTGAGCAGTGAGAATGGGGGGTCTGACTGACCCCCCTATGGAAAGACAGTGGGGAACCGAGTCCTGCTAATAATACCATGGGGCCTGCACATGCCTTTGCTGGAACCCAGAAGCTTCTGGGGATTTTAATAAGCTGAGTCCTTGTCATCATATATATATATATATATATATATATACTTTTTGCTGAAGTCACTTGGAGTTATCACTTGCAACTAAAAGTTTCCTGATTGATATAAAAGCCCTCATTTTAAGCTTGAGGAAATGGAGGCTTCGAGTGGGAAAATGACTTTTTCGTATAATCTAACAGCAGAAAACACCTCAGAGTCCATCAAGTCCAATGCCGTCTACTTACAGAAAAAGAAACTGGCGTCCAGACGGAGGGACTTGCTAGTGTAGGCCACACAGACAAGCACACTCACACACGTGCACGCACACACCCTGCAGTGTGAGTCGTCTTATTACCATGCCAGAAACTCTGTTTATCATCAAACATTTCATACATCCTATTACACGTGAGAGAATTATTATCTAGCCGGTACCATCAAACGCTTTTTCCCATAATGGAATTTTACTCTGGAAGTGTGTTTGGTATTAAAAGGTTCCACTTTATAACGTCGATGGTTCAATCCGTGATCTAAAAGGCACTTAAACGCTTTGAACAAGAGGCATAAAAAGCTTTTATTGCAAAAGCCTGGCTGGATCTCCCAACGTCGCCATCGATCCCTTTTCCCAGAAGGCCCCCCTGGAAGTCGCCCAGCGCAGGGTCCCGCTGGCTCGGACCTCACCCGGGAGCAAGGCCCAGACCCAGGGCGGCGCTCCCCAGGCCGCACAGGTCCTGACCCCGTGGCCATGGGCTTCCCTGGGCAGCGGCTCGAGCGAGGCCACGGCAGCTCCCAGAAAGCCCCCGGAGTGAGTCCCAGCTGTCCTCGACCTGGGTCGCTTGGTCCACAGAGCAGGCTCGCGAGGCCGCCCCCAGTTCCTGAGTGCGGGGCGCACAGGGGCTGCGGAGCGCTCTGCGGGTGCCCAGGCCCTGGCGGGCGTGACTCGCAAGCTGAGCGCGGGTGTGGTGGGGAGCACCGCCCAGAAGAGCCCAGAGCCACCGCTGACCACCGCGGCTCTGCTGGGCCCTGGGCAGCTTTTCCACTCCTCGGCGCCTTTACGTCTTCATTCGAAGATGTCCCGGGAGCCCCGCGATCCCAGGGGACTTCCCAAGTGATGCCCACGAGGCGCTCTCGGGGATCGAAGAGCCCCGTGAGAGTGCACAGGCCAGTGTGTGCATGTGCGTGCGTGCATGTGCGTGCATGTGCGTGCGTGTGCGTGCGTGCATGTGTGTGTGTGTGTGCGTGTGCGTGCGTGCATGCGTGCGGCGGGTTCGTAGTTGCAATAGTGCTGAGTCCCCCCGGGAGGCACTGGAGGACACCACCCCGGGCAATCAGATAACAGCTGGGCAGCCGGGTGGACTTTGGCGGGCACAGCGGGCCGCAAGTTCCCTGTCAGTCATCCAGCGGAGGGGTGGAGTTAACTTTCTTCCTCCCGAATCAGGACTGGACTTAGTGACTACTTTGGACAATAGGATGTGGTGGAAGGACACTGAATTCTAAGTCTAGGTCATCAACCTTCCTGGAAGCTGGCCAGCTGCCAGTTCGCCTAAGACCACCACACTTCAAGGAAGCCCAAGCTAGCCCGGTGGAGAGGAGTGCCCTGAGGGAGAGATGCCCATGGCCCCAGCTGCTCTAACCTTCCAGCCCAAGCACCACAGTGGGTGACCCAGGCCTGGCAAACGCAAAGCACGGGTGAGTCAGGGCAGTCCAGCTGGCAGGGTGAGCCCAGCACATGGCTGTCGTGGTCCAGCCTCTACCGAGGCACGAGAACACAGTGCCCCCGCCCCCAGCAGACACTGAAGCCTCGCCCACAAAATCGGGCTTATGGTTAAATAGCTGTGGTTTCATGCCACTGCATTTTGGGGTGGTTTATCACACAGCAATAGAGAAACAGAACACTGGACAAGTTGGAAGCAGCAAACTTAAGAGAAAGAAGTATCCCTTGAAAAGACAGGAAGTAGTCCATGTGTGCATGTGTGCATGTGGTATGCACAGGCACACCTGTGTGCGTGCATCGCGTGCCTGTGTGTGCATGTGTGCACGTGTGTGCCTACATGTGCATGTGTGCGCGCTTGTGGACACAGAGTTCTCAGGCACAGTTCCCATTCAGAGCTCATTCTCACCCTGTCTCCTGTCCCCACCAGTGTCATTTCAAAGCCACAATTCTAAGGCTTAGGGACAGTGGCATAAAGACAGAACGTCATTAATAGGGAGGTCGTACTAATTAGTGAGAACTGACTGCAATTCCAGGAGTCAAGCAATCATGCCGCGTCAGTCGGTGTTTGGTTCCCACGGCAGGATCATCTCTGCAGCAATTTGTTATGTTTCTGGGTCAAATCCAAGACCTCGCTGCAAAGCCAGCAAAACCCTCCCTTCAAGGAAGGCATTTGGAGGAATTTCAAGCCATTCATCTCGTTCCCCAGGCTCAAAGCCTAACCTAGAACAGCAAAGGCAAACTCAGCTTCACCTTCACCGTCTGTACCGGCTGTGGGGGGCTGAGAGCTTCCCTGGGATGGGGAGGCCCCTCCACCGAAGGAGGGCCACAGTCCCGCAGGGCTGGAGAGTCAGCTGCCCGCCAGTGGCTGGCCAGCTCTGCGGACCTGTGCTCAGACCTGGTTCTGAACCTCAGTCACTAACCTGACAGCTGCGTGTTTGTCTTTTGTGTATGGTCGGGGTTGGGAGAGTAGGCAGTGATGGGGCCGCAGAGGTAGTTAACTATGCAAACTGCCAAGTCTGGGAGGAGCTTCATCACCTTTCTGTGAGGTTGTTGGGGACTTAACTGTCTCCCCAACATCCCTACATCAAGGTTCGAATCCCCAGCGCTAGTAAGACAACCTTTCCCGGAAACCGGGTTCTTGTGATTTCTAAGACGGCCTGCACTGCAGCACAGTGGCCCTGGTCCAGTGTCAGCGCGTCCTTATATGCAGCGGGCCCTCAGGCATGGACAAGCCACGGAACCTGTGTGAGTGCCAGAGCTACTCAGCCACAGCCTGGAACCTACCAGCACCTAGGAGAGACCTGGAGCACAACTGCCCCTCGAGCCTCCGAGAACATGGCCCTGCTGCCCTGACCCCTGACCTCCAGCCTCCAGAAGCAGAAGTGAGGCCGCAGTTTCTCATATAGTACCCATTTGAGGTGCCTCCTTATGTCAGCTCCAGGAAACTAAACAGGGTTCATGTTTAATCAACATGCATTCGGCTCCTTCTATGTCCTGGTCTCCCATACAGGCCTGAGTAAGACACGGGCCTTCTTTGTTTTAAGTTCCTTTTGGAGAGGAAAAGCTCATGACAAAGCCATGTACTAGGTTCAAAATGAAGACATTGCAAAGGTGCAGAGATGGGTGGGGGGGGGAGGAGGGGAGGGTGTTTCCAGCCCAGGGAAGGCAGGAAAGTTCTGAGAGGAGGTGACACATAAAAATTAGGTGATCCCAACTGTCACAACCCCAAGGTTGTCAGGAACAAGTTCACCTTGTGATAAGTGCCACCAGAGTTTTCTCTGGAAGGTTCTAGAACTCAGCTCATGTTCTATACAAAGATAAAACCCCACAGGGCAGGGTGTGGCCAAGACTCAAATCCTTTCTCCACCCCGGCATTCTACTAGAGGCACTGGCTAAGGGCAGCAAGGCCCTCTTGTGCCTTCACAATTCCACACAAACTCGGCGGACAGGAAGGGCCCAGGTCAGACCCCCCTACCCAAGGGGTTCTCAGTACCTGCTTCCTGAACCAAACCCCAGTCCAGTCCACTCCCAGGGTCCTCAGGCTCCAAGGCAGCCTTGAAATGTTTGCACAGCTCCCCTAAATTACCGTGACCATCTATGTCTTCACACCTGAGAATGGGCCTGATCTTCACACCCACCCACCTGTGGCCAGTGCCGCGGTCAGTGGGGTCTCGTCTTATAACATGGCAGCCAGTCCGGCATCTGACCCACCTGAGCTATTGTCTCTTCTTGCAAGGGTTTTGTACTGAAGAGCTGGGGCATAGAGAAAGATGATGATGATAATGACAATGGGAAGTATTTAACATATTTGAAAGGTCTTTGTCCCTGTTTCTAGAGCCTTCCTGAGCCCCCAAGCTTCACGCAGAGTCTTTTGATCCCTGCCTCCAGGCCCAGGGCCCTTTGCAGGAGACAGCAAGGATGGCTCCCGCCAGGTACCCCGGTGGGTTATTTTACAACCACACAATGAAAAATGTGAGAAATCTTGGCAAACTTTAAAGAAAATACAGTTAATTGCCACTGACATTCTCCCTTTAGCAGCACCAGCAAGCTCTGGGTTTAATCACACGCACTATTGTAATCAGCCTGCCAATCCCATCTTGAAGTATTTCACTTTTGACATAATTACAGTAGAATACCCACAACCCATCAATAATATGGATAAGCCAAGATTGATATTGTGGTTCCAAATGGGACCTGACAAAGCCATCACGGCTTTTGTTCGAGGAGAAAAGCAGGACAAGCGTCTCGCTCGCACGCCCTGGCTGGCTGGGGAGACTGGCACGTCATTCACTGGGCTGGAAAATCCTGCCCCTCGCGAGGTGATGGGAATTTTCAGTTATTCAAGCTGCATAGATGTTATTCTTCCTGAGCAGCAAATTCAGGAAGAGCTTGGTGATCTGGGGCCTGGGTGCTGGCCTGAGTTTTTGGGGGGGCCTGGGGAGCCTGGGGAGCCGGCTTTTGTGGCAATTCTCATTTTGCTTCTTAGTTCCTCCTGCACCGGGTTTATTCAAATGTACGCTCCTCCAGTGTAAAACTCCTGCCTCTAGAGTGTGAAATCCGAGCTTCAACCTGTCTGGATAGTTGGCATGGCCCCCACACTCTCCCTCGTCGGGTCGGCCCTATGTCTTATCCTGTCAAGGTGGAGCTTGGCCAGGTCCAACCCCAGCGTGGGAGCCCCAACCAGGCCTCGGCAGATCCGCTCCAGGATGACTTTCTTTGCTGGATCCAGAGCTCTCTGCTCCCTGGAGAAGCTGAAGTCCGGAGAAAAGGCAGCGGCTCAGATCTGCCAAAGCAAGTCCTGCCTCAAGCCATTTTTCTAGAAGCATCACTGATAGGGAATATGACATAGGGCATGTTGACCCACAGAGGGGACAAGACATAGCTCAAAAGCAACCCCAGGTCTAGGAGGGGTGGGGTGGCTCAGGCAGACAGGGGGCCCCTAAATGGTCAAACTCAAATGGCCTCACAACCCAAAGGCCTGCCTGAGAGATGCATCCTTCTCCCCAAGGTCAGGGCCTGCCAACCGCCCAGACATCCCCTGCACATGGACTCCTGGCCATTTGTGTCTGTTGTTTAAGCTGCCTGACCCTGGGAAGGCAGGTCACGGAATGATCCAGAAACTTCAGCCTGACCAAGTCCCTTTACGGGCTAGTCAAGGCCAAGCTGCTTTTGGAGAACACTGTTTTGTATCAGTCAATGCAGGAGTCTGAGGGTGCCTCCTGAGCAAACCCCACCCCAGCTGTGACCCTTTTAACAGTAACCTGGGTCACAGTGTGTAATGTCTCATATAAAATGACTCAGGAAAAGAAAGAAGAAAGGGAGGGGACGGGGAGGGAGGGACAAAGGATGGAGGGACAGAAGGAAGGGAGGGAGGGAGTGAGCCAGAGGTCAGACGCCACAGGCTGTGTGACTGTCTCGGGGCCTCACATGTCTGACATGAAGGGTGGGTGTTCTGCCTTCTCATCTGGAGCGCGGGTCCCCTTCCAACCCACTCCTTTGTTTGCAGAATTCAGTCCCTCGTGGTTGCTAGTCCAAGACTCCTCATTGGCTGGAAGACTCCCCTGCTGTTGAAGCCGCTCTTTGGTCCGACCTGTGCTGCAGATCTTGTCTTCTTCTGTCTCCTGACTAAGAAAATCTCCACTTTCGAAGAGCTGCTGCGATCAGCACAGACCCACCCGACCACCCCCTGTGTCATATATGGCAACAGAATCACACCAGTGACATGTCAGGTTCCGGCCACACTCGAGAGGAATCCTCGGAGCCAGCTGGGTGGAGGTCAGGCCCCGACCCTGTCTCCCACGTATGGGCACATGGACACGGACGTAAATGCCCAGGAAGGCTCTGGAGGGACACAGTCAGTCGACTAGAGCTCTTCTCTTACATGGGAGCGGGGTATTCCAGTTGAACTAGGAATATATGTTTAAATGCATGTGCTAATAATGAAGGGTAAAAGCGAATGAATATGGATGAGATCTATAACTTCCAAATGCCAAGAAAAGGCCAGGGAACAAAGAAAACTCAAAATTTTCAATTAAAGGCTGGAAATAGGGGAGGGAGAAGGCCATAATGTAGAGTAAGTAGAAAACATAAAATAACATCCTTGGGAAAATAAACATGAATGCATTAAATTCTTATATAAAAAATCAGAATCTCATAATGATTTTCTTTAATCCAGGTGTATATCATTCTAAAGAATGACACAGAAGGGCTGAAAGATGCTTGAGAAAGATGTAGAAGGTATCAGAAAGGAAAGCAGTTGTAGTGCCATTAACACAAACTAAATATAATATGTGGGAAATAGCTTTCATATTGATAAGAAATATAACTTACAAGATGATGCAATAGTTATGGATTTTTTATACCTGGCAACATTACTTTAAAAGTTTAATGAAGAAAAAAAAAAGAAGGAAAGCAGGAAATTTACTCACAGGAAATCTTAGCAATACCTTTAATATCCTTTTCAGAAAAATAAATAGATCATATTTAAAAATAGCCCAATCAGCAAGCTTGACATAATACAAACCTGAAATTTTGAGGCCAGTAATTAGAGAATATACATTCTTTGAAATACGCCTAAGATCTGATCATATGGTGCACCATAGAGAAAGTATTTTTAAAAAACAAAAACAAAAAGGAGAAATCATTCAAACTACATTTTGGACCACAATTCAAGAAAATTAGGAATTGTTAGCGGCAAGGAAGACAGCTAGACAAAGTTACTCCGCTCCACATTGTTCAAATGCCACTCTAACACCTCAGTTAAAGAGAAAAGCAAACTGAAATTTAAAACTATTTAGAAATGAACAATTATGAAAACATTAAATATCAAAACCTACAGATTTCAGCCAAATTAATCAGAGGAAAACCTATAGCTTTAAATATTCTATTTGAAAATAAGGAAGATCAAAATAAATGAGCTAAGGATTTAACTCAGGAAACTGAAGAGGTGAGAAGATGATAGAAAAAAAAGATCTTAATATAAAAGCAGAAATCAATGAAATAGAAAACCAACAACCAGTTAAAAACAAAACAGAAACTTCAGAGGACCAATGAAGTAGCCATGCCTGTGGTTAGTATGGTTCACCACTGGCACATGGATGCTTCTGGATCATGCATTATGCTCCGAGCATGGTTCTAGGCAGCGGAGAAAGAAAGCAAAGTAAACAGGCAAAGACCCCTGCCCTTGTGGAGCTCACGCTCTGGTGTAGGTGGAGAGATGCTAAATAAATAAGCAAGTAAGACCTAAGCCTGCCTAAAGACCATGAAGTTTACAGAGAGGAGCAAAGCGTGGAAGAGAGGCGCATCCTACAGGAGTCCCGACAGACCTATTGAGAAGTCTCGCTTGGGAAAAGACCTAGAAGAAGAAGAGGACAAAGTCATGCAGATACTGGAGAAGAACACGTGGGTGGAGGAGCCATCGGTGCACACGCATCCAAGAGCCTTCAGGTGTATTTGCAAAGGAGACCAGAAAGATACCGATGGTACAGAGAGAGGGAGGGAGGAGGGGTGGGAGAGGGGAGAAGGGCACAATTACAGATCGACAGGTTTTCTAAAATGTCCAAGTTCTTGAAAGTGTGGCTACTATTCGTTGAATGTGGCATCAATGGTTGTAGCAAGAACCTTAAATAAGTAACTTAAATAAAAGCCAAGTTCTCGCTGGCACAGGTGTCCGGCAGCTGGCAGGGCAGCATCAGAGCACTCGGGACTGGGGCTCCTTCTGCTTTACTTATCTATCACCCCGTGAAGAGGGACCTAGCATCCCTCCCCAGCAGCACACTGAAGAAAGAAGGGGACACCCCCACGTGTAAGTGCATCAGCTAAAAGCTGTATATACTACTTCACTTCCTCTCCAAGCTGGATTCTGAAATCTTTCACAGCCTCAGCTTTGAAACATGGTGGAGACATGGGAGAAATTGTGGCAAGTTGTCTCATTCCAGGTGTTTGTACCCAGTGACAAATCAAGGGTCCTCTCATCTTAGGAAAGGGAGGGGAGGGAGCAGACTTTGTGGGTAATTAGCAGTTTCTGTCACCATAGCCAAAGATCTAACTCTAAAATAATCACCACGCCAGATGGTTTTAAGAACAAATTCTTCCTCATCTTAAAAAAAAAAAGAGTAGATAGTTTCATGATGTGTCAACTGCTGTAGAACATGGAAAGGTCTGGAAGCCACCTCAGTCATCCTGCAGGTTGGCATGTCCCTGACACTGAAAACAAGAACAGTGTCACACAAAGCCCAGAAGTCCACATCATTTCTAAATATAGGAGCAGATTCTAAATAAAATGCAATCTGGGCCTCCCTGGTGGCACAAGGGGTTAAGCGCCACACTAGGAAGCTTCCGCTGCCACTGCAGCGTGAGTTCAATTCCCGGGCAGGGAAGGGACCCACCTGGAGCAGCAGACCTCTCCTACCTCAACTGCTGCTCCCCTCAGCAGTGTGTTTTAATCGATCTGCCTGTTCTGCTCCCCACTCTGTCTCTGGTGAATCCCCTCACCCCCCTTGCCTCTGGCCTGTACCCCAGTTCTTTAATGCATAAATAAATAAATCTTTAAAAATATAAAATGTAATCAGTGAAGAAATAATGCAACTTAATTTGGGTGGGATCTAATCTCAGAAATGTAAATAGGGTTCCATATTAAGAAACTCACCTCGTCAACAGATTAAAGAAGAAAATCATAAGACTATTGCGAGAGATATTAAGAGAAAATCTACTGAAACTAGGCATATAATCCTAGATTTCAAAATAAAGCAAACTGGGCCTCCCTGGTGGCGCAGTGGGTTAAGCAACGCACTATGAAGCAAACCGCAGCCACTGCAGCATGAGTTCGATCCCTGCTGCTGGCCAGGCGGGGGACCCACATGGTGCAGCAGACCTCTCCTGCTGTGCCTGCTGCTCCCCTCAGCAATGTACTTCCATTGATCTGCCTGTTCTGCTCCCTGCTCTCTGTGGTGAATCCTCTCACCCACCCCCCACACACCTCTGGCCTGTACCCCAGTGCTTGTATGCCTAAATAAATAAATCTTTAAAAAAAAATAAAGCAAACTAACTAGAATTAGGAGATTTATTTCCGGTAATGAAGAGTATTGTGGCCAAGAATGTTCCTTCCCATTCCCCATTCTCTCTTCCTCTTTCTGACATTGTACTAAACCCTCAGTTTTGGATGGCTAGATGGCTCCTGAACCAGACTATACTTCCCAGCCTTCCTTGCAGTTGAGTGAGGGCAGATGATGAAGTTCAAACCAATGGAATCCAAGTGGAGGTGATAACTACTGTTGCCAGGTTATTGCTCTAAAGAAGCTGTTTTCCTGAGGCCTCCCTTCCCCACTTCCAGCAGAGTGGAAATTGGCAATGTCCAGAGGTTATGGGCTCAGTTCCATGAACTACCCACCACTTCAGATGCTAATCACCAGCGGTCCTCAGGTTGCCCACAACTTCTGTCCTATTAGGCTACAAGTTGGAGATTCCCATGATTCCCCTTCCTCGGGTTCAGTCCATCTGCTGAAGTAGCTCACGGGATTCAGGACACTAGCTTAGGTTTACCTGTTTGCTAAAGGACTTGAGCAAAGAGGCAGGTGCACAGTGTTGGAGGTACCTGGGCAGGGTTTGGGAGCATTGTGAATGCAGGAGCTTCTGTCCCCATGCAGTTGGGGTTCATCACCCTTCTTATGTGCATGTATACACCCCCTGGAAGAGTTCAACCCCCTACTATTGGGGTTTTAGGAAGGCTTCTTCACATAGGCACAATCAAAGATTAACTGCATTTCTCATTCTCTTAAATCTTCTCTGGAGGATAAAGGGTGGAGCTGAAATCCCAAGTATCTAGTCTTGGCATGGTCTTTCTGGTGAGTGGCCCCCTTCAATGAACATCCAGAATTCCACTGAGAGCCACCTCACAGAATGAAAGATACTTACTCTCAATGCTCTTAGCACTCCAGAATTTACAAAGATTTTAGGAGTCCTGGGTCAGGGACAGAGTCAAAGACAAATATTAGAACAAGAGACGCTTCTAGTGCATCTTATAACTTAGGAAATCCCAAGGCTTTGAGAAGTTCTGTGCTAGGAACCTGGGCAGAGACCAATAAATATGTATTTATTATCTCATGCTACTTGAATGGAATGGAAGAACCAACCCTGAACCATCACTGTGAACTGTCTGTAGGAGAAAAATTAGCTTCTATCTTATTTAAACCTTAGTATTTTGTAGTCTCTTTGTGGTACCATTTAGCCAATGCCTTTACTTCTACGCTAATACTATAGTTATCAAAAATCACCACAAATGTAAATTCCAATGATGAATCATAGAAGTATTCCCATTAAAGGATACCTGCTATTGTCTTTATTACTCACCATTCTGTTGAATGGTGAGCCAAAGCAATTAGGTGAGGAGGGGAATAAAATATAAATATGAGGATGGAAGAAATTAAAACTTCCATTATGTGCAGGCAATATGTTCATCTGTTTTCCAACCAAAAAGTACTAGGAATAATAAGAGATTTCAATATGTGACTGGATTAGATAGCGAGATGATAAACAGAGAGATGGATGGATGGATAGATGGATAAATGGAAAGAGAGATGGAAGTATAGATGGATAGTAGCTGATAGCTAAAACAGGTTTCCTATATACAATAGTGGCCAATAGAAATAGGAAAAAATTCTATTGACCAAAATCAAACAATAACAAATAAACAAATACATAGAAGTCATCTTCACAAGAATGTGCATTCCTATTTAAAAAAAAAACTTTTAAAACTCAATAACATTCCATTTTTAAATGACGAGTTCTGCTATAAGATGTAACACCTCCTGAGTTAATGTTTAAATGTTATGTACCCCCCCTCCAAATTTTATAGAACTAGGTAAGCTTATTTCCAAATTTATCTGTTAAAAAAAATTATGAAAGTCTAAGAAAACAAAACTCAAATATCCTAGAATGTTATAGTAACTAAAGCATTATAGTATCAACACAGAAATAAACAATCAGATCGATGAAATAAGATAAAAGAGTATGACAGTTTAGTTTATAGTAAAGATGGCTTTTTAAAATCAATGAAAAGCATGAACTTTCTAACAAATTATTTTGAGACAGTTGTCAATTTAGAAATCATTTCAGAGCCCTGCCTCACACCATACACAATAATAGATTCAAGAGAAAGCAAAGAGCTAAGAGTGAAAATCTAAGCTATGAAATCATAAAAATAAACATCTTTTTAAACTGTGGAGTGAGCAAAACATCCTTAACGGCATGAAGCCAGGAGCCTCCCTGGTGGCACAGGGGTTAATTCTAAGCCACATGGCACAGCAAACCTCTTCTGTTTCACCCACTGCTCCCCTCAGCGGTGTATTTCAGTAGATTCACCTGTTCTGTTCCCCACTATGTCTCTGGTAGGTCTTCTCAATACCACACCTCTGGCCTACACCCCGGTTCTTATATGCATAAATAAATAAAAATAAAATCTTAAAAAAACCCTACAACAGAAGATAGCCACAATATAATCACAGAGATTCTGATTAAAAAAAAAAAAGGCATGGCACCTAGAAGCCATCAAGAGTAGGTCTGAAGTTCAACCCCCAGGAGTCTAGCTGCTGGCATCAAGTTATGAAACCACTGGAACTGAAGTGGAAATGGGAAGGTGGGACTGGGTGAATGACAGGAGTTCATGGTCTGAAGTGAAGACATTTCAACTTTCTATGTTACAGTGCTGTGTAGACTAATCATAACATTCTTGGGAGACAAATTCTAACCATTAGTTGTCAACTAGTCACCCTTATATTATCATGTAAACTAAAAGATGAACAAATCTTTTAATTCATCTTTTACCAAGATCTGATACCAAGAAGAGACCTATAAAATTCTGTAAGATGAAAATGGGTTATGATTTAGAATATAAACGATATGCCGAAGAGAAGATATACAGTATTACAGTCGACCACGAATTAATACACGGCCCATGGTGCCTGTGATAGGTTGAATTCTGTCGCTTAGAAAGAGAAATTGAAATCCTCACATCTAGTATCTCAAAAGGTGACCTTTCATGAAGTCACAAGTTGCCCTGATCCAAAGGAACTGATATCCTTATAAGAAAGATTGAAGAGGACAAGAGATCCAGAGACACACAGAGAGGCCAGGTGAGGGCAAGGCCAAGACAAAAGTGATGTCCTCTACGTGCCTGTGATGGTAAGGATGGCCACCACCACCTGAAGCACAAGAAGGCTTGTGTTTCCCTGCAGGCTGCAGAGAACACAGCCCAGCTGACACCAGAATTTCAGACTTCTAGCCTAGGGACTGCAAGAATCCACTTCTTTGTTTGACGCCACCCGGTTGTGACACTGTTACCTCACAGCCCCAGGGAAGGCAGGCAGTGTCCGCCTCTCCTGCCCCTCTGCACCAGACTCCCAGCTGGGCTCCAGCTCTTCCTGAACACTGGGTGCTTCCACCTCAGGGACTTAGCACCTGCTAGTCCCTGCGTCTTGTCTGCTCTTCCCCCAGCTCTCTGTTTCTTTGTAATCTTACTGTGCTGCCTTTCTAACACCCTGACATGCCTTCTCCTCCTTCCTTGTTCTGCTTCCCTCTAAGAGAGTGTTTACAACTTCCTGACAAATTGCATCTTTTGCTTATTTGTCTGCTTGTCTGTCTTAGTCCTCTCCCCAGTAAAATGGAAACCACTTGAGGATTTTGTGCCTTCCATTTATGGCTCCACACCCAAGGACAGAAGAAGTCCTTAACCTGACCAAGTGGATTTATCAAGTAAATGAGCACATGAAATAAATACTATAAAATAAGGACAATAAAGGAAAAAAATGGACCAACCAAGGGGGTATACAGGTAATTCACCAAGAAGTTACAAATGAAAGATACACATCACCAGGATATAATCAATGACAATCAGAACAACAATAAAACATTATTTTCCCCCTAAAAAACTCAGGATGGTGCTATTTCTCCCATTGGGAGCAGCGCCCCTGCTGGGCACTACAGATGCAAATGTCAGGATTCTTACTCTATGGTCTTCACCCACGCACCGCCCCCAGGGCCCTCTCCAGGAGCTCCACGTGTGCATGGGACAGGCACATGTGCAGTTAGCTTGCCCGTAGCCATGACCCCTGGAGCCGTCACATCCAGCCCTCCTGGGAGTCACATGGCCTTGCAGTGGGACAGGACGATGGCACAGACAACACCGTGGAAGAGACTCCTAAGAGAACAGGCTCTCAGAACCATGCAGCTGCCAAGTCGCAGGCATCGCTAAGGTGATCCCATTGATGTTTTTAGAAACATCTTCACATGAATGAGTGTTAATTTTATGTAATGCGAAAAGAGTGAAAAAGATACATGGGAATTCAACGAGATGGTTACCGAGGGCCGGCAGTGCCTAGGGGAGGGTTGGATGGGGACTGAGATATTTTACTTACCAGTTGGGTGGCCCTGGATGAATCCCTGGCTTCCAGATGATTATGCAGCTCATCCACGTGGTGCCAGATGGAATTCAGGTCCCTGGATTCTAAGGCAAGGGAGGTTCCCTGTTCTACAATGCCTTCCCGGGATCAGCGTGAGTCTTGGTGTTAGTGAGAAGCTAAGTGAACAGTGGGGTGGGTGAGGAACCTCAGGGCACCAGTGTGCTATTTTCTGTGCCCTGGGTGAATTCCCTGAACTAACTGCTGGCGCCTTCACGGCCCCCATGCAGGTGTCTTGATGCCGAGGCAGCAAGCATGCCCTGTGTCCGCGAGTGCTCCTGGCATGGGGTGAAGCTGGAGGGGAGGATTTGGATTTAAGTCTCAGTTCCACCACTTACTAAGCCCTCTTGGAGTTCAGTTCCTTTTCTACAAAATGGAGTCATCATTCCTCAGAGGGCTACATTGATGATTAAATGGGAACTTGATTGGAAATGCCTAGCCACATGCCTGGGATAAGTAGGCATCAGTAAACACTATTCCTTCCCTCTCCCTCCTTCAGATATAAACGGGAAGTGACACATCTATTACCAGTTTAAAAAGGTTTATTTTGCAAGGCTTTAGAAGATAAAACTCTACTGCATTTTTAGGCTAAGGCAAAGTCCTACAGAAACATAAAGGAATCGGGGTCTTCTGGTTGGAAGAAACCCATCAGATTAGTTTTTCTTGTCACCTACCTAGGCCCCGAAGGCTCTCAACAACGGTGCTCGTTGCTTGCAATGCAGAGAAAACACTAGCGTCCAGGAGAAGCTGTCCCTTCAATCCACCCACCCAGGCCCCTAGCCATCCATCCCGTCCTCCTCCCACCCGCCCATTCATCTCTCCACCCACCGCCCTCCCGTTCATCTTCCTTCCATCCATCCACACCTCCTCACCCCTGGAGCAGGTACAGTGCAGTGGGCATGTGGCAGATCTGGGCTTTTAAATGATGCATCACGGCCAGGCTGTCCAGGAACTCAGATCCCAGTGTCAATAAATAAAAACAGAACACTGTGACAGCACTGTGACGAGTCCCCTTTAAATGGCTGTGAAAATGGAAATAATAGCTTTGGGGGTAACAGAGGAAGTTCCAGTGGGGAAGGCATTTTGGCCAGGAGAGGAAGAACGTCTAAGAGATTTTATGTGTGAGGGACGATATCACACACAAAGAGGAAAGAACAGCAGCCTCATCTGGAAATGACCTCCATGATAAATAGTAGTGGGGGTGGGAGTGTGGGGGGGGTGCGTAGGAAGAAGAGCGGGTCTAGAAAGGAGGCAGGAGGCAAACTCTGAAAGACCTTGCAATCCCTGCTTAAGCTGAAGTTCTGGAGAGTAGAGCAGTCATTCTCTAGAAATCTCCCTAAGAAAACAGGCAAAGAATCCCCACGACGTTCTTACATTAATCTGTGCTGCCGACTTGGGCTTAGATGCAGCTTTGCAGAATATATTTTTTAAAGTTTCATTATGCACTGTACATCAAAATAGGCCAATATAAATTATAATACGGTCATGCCAATAGGACTTGCAAACACAATATTTTAAGTTTATATTGCATTCCAAGACCCATAAAAATTATTCCGAATGGCTGTTTGCTTTTTGAAGCCAAATGAAAAGGTATTTGCCATTTGATTATTAACAAATCAAATCACTGATATGATATTGGATTCGGTACATCTCAAACTGACTGAGAGCGAAAAATCCTCAGTGGTCAATTACATAGCAAGGCTGGTTTATGGTTTCCTACGTGTCATTAAGAATGAACACCACAGCCGGCTCCGATTTTATTTTGATTTATTTTAACCATTTCCCTGCTCTGAGAATATCTCTACAGACCTCTTCCAGACTCTGGAACTTTTCTCTGACAGTGGCTGCTAGGCCAGGAGGATAGTTAACTGAGTAAATAGAGCAAATGGTGGATGGCTAGGTCAGTGGGTGGATGAATGCATGAATGAATGAATGAATGCATGCATGCATCATCATGTGATGAGTAAGGCACGCTGTTTAAGTGCACGTCTGATTTTAAGTATTAGATGCTCAAGAGCTTACACAGTGGAAAAGAGAGCTAGAATTCTCATTTTTTAAACGGTAAAGTATAATGTAAATAAAATGCAAAAGCCCCTTTTCTGCAGACTTGTTCTTTAGATTTTTTTAAGACTTTTCTAGGGGAAAATACTATGCATGCCCTAGAGTAAAATGGGTCATTCTAGACTGGGGCTTCCATGTGGCCTGTCTGGTCTCTGCATCTGCAGATTCTGGGGAACCCCTCCTTCAGCAGGGTACCCCAGCCTCACTTCACTAAGCTGTGCTTTTTCTCTTGGGAAAGTCTCTTCCCACTGACTTCGATTGGACCTCAATTCAGGGGTGCCTAGACGACCCGCTCTACTAATGCACAGAAACGCAGGGCGCAGCCACAGGGGACGTGGGATGCACGCTGCTGCCTGCTGCTCTGAGCGCTGGGCTTGGGTTCCCTGCTCACACTGTGAACAGGACTCGGCTGGGGTGTCACGTCTTGTCCTGCTTTGCTCAGCTTTAAGCCACTCGCTGCTTGTGCAAACGGCCGCTGAAGCACACAGAGCCACATCGCCTGTGGGCACAGCCTGCGTTAGGGTGGGACTTGCCCTGCCCTCTCCCCTGTGTCACAGGCCCCTGCTGGTCAGCGTGCTCCCCTCTTCCGCTCCCCCATCAGAAGGCATCGCTTTCTCCTGGACCCCCCTACCCCTTTGGAACTGGGCGGAGCCTGAGACATCGCTGAGGCAGCGAGAGAAGAGCAAAGTCACGCAGCCCCTTCCCAGCCGAGTGCCAGTCACCCTCAGGAAACCCGGTGGGATGTGCACCCCTTATTCTCTCTAGCACACCTTCGCTCCTTACCGGCAGCCAGCACAGCGCCTGCTCGGCCTCCCTACCCCTGCACCCCCGAGGCTCCACGGTGCTTTCACAGTTGTGCAGAACTGACCGAGGCAAGTTTGACGCTCATTTCCCAGGCGGCCCTGCTCTAAGCAGCGGTCTGCCCCGCCACCCCAGGAAGCGGGGACCAAAGGCAGCGTAAGGACGGGACAACGGCCAGGGGCCAGGTCCAGCCTGCGTCCTCACACGTGCCCGCTGTTGCCAGAACTTGCATTTCTTGGCCCTCCAGTGCTCCCCCAATAACCTCGCCCCCCAGCGCTGTGGCTGCGGGGTGCAGTCATGTACTCAAGAGAGCTCTGAACACCCTAAGAAGCTGTGCAAAACAAGGGGTTGTCATTGTGAATGGGGAGGCGCCGACTCCGGTATGCTGCTAGGGCCGTTGCGGGGGTGGGGTCCCTGGAGGAGCTGCCCTGCTTGAGCCACAACTCCCCCCCAACACCCGCCCCCCCCAGCCAACCCCAACTCTCCGCAGGCCCAGAGGCGCAATCCCACCCAAAGCTGCCTGCCACAGCCCAGGGCTAAGGGGGGGACAAGCCCATCAGCTCTCCCCGCCCCCTCGGACTCCTCACCCATTATTAGCCCCGAGTGGGGAAAGAGACATGACTAATTGTGCCCGCACTTGCCTCCTGGCATGGACAATTAGCCACCTGCATCTAATTCTGAGGGACCCAGAGGCTAATTGCATTTGCCAGACCCCATGGGCTGTGCGTGCGCACGTGTGTGCATGTGCGTGTGCATGTGCGTGCGTATGTGTGTGCTACCAGTGAGCTCCAAAGCAGAGGCTGCTGAAACCATGGGTTTGCCTGTACCCAGCATCCTCCAAAGGCCCGGCACAGCACAAGAGGGCCAGAGGCGGAGGGACACCCGAGGGCGCAAAGGCCTTCTGTGGGTCTGTTAGTGAAGCCCAGTCCTGTGGCTGGAGGGCGCCCCTAATCCTTCTGGGGGTTAGGGAGGGGTTCCCCTCAGGGCTGCTCCTGGGCCAGAACCACCTGCTGCAGGTTCTGGAAGATGCCGTGGGAGCCTCCTCTCTGCCCACCTCCTCCTCCGGCTCTCTTGGAGCCCTGGCACAGAAGACACCCTCTCGAGACTGGGGTGTCTCCAAGGGCAAGGCAGGGTGTGCGCGACTCAGGCTGGGCACGCAGTAGGTGCAGAGGAAATGGTGTGAATAAGGGAATGAGACAATGAATGAGTGACAAAGGCTGTCCTTGAAGGCCCCTCATGGTTCCAGCTCTGTGTTGTGGGGCACCCCCCGCCCCCGGCAGACAGACACTCCCACAGGGCCTGCCTCCCACTCAGTGCCAGCACTATTCCTACTGCCACCCTGCACTGGCTGGCTGATCTGACCGCTGCCTCCACCGTGCCTCTCCTCACCGCCCTGCAGCCACTGTCCTGGCTCTGGGGGATTCTGGACCCTGGAACTCTGGACTCCTCTGGTCTTGCTACTTTGCACCTCCTTAGATGGGATGCCTCCTGGCCAGTCCCAGGACATACCCTCCTCGGGCCAGCTCACCAGACCACCTTTCCTGGGCCAGACGAGCCTCTCCTACCCAGGTCTCCACCCGCCCAGCCTGTTCTCCCATGCATCTTGCCTAAAGTGGTCCACCTGTCTGCAGGGTCTCTGCTGTGGAGCAGGAGAGAGGTTGTTCAGGTTAGGGAAGAGGTTGTTCACTGCTCCACAAGCCCCCAACCTCAGCACTTCCCAGAGTTAGGTTCATTTGCACACAGAAGGCCGGCCCACGTGACTACGTGAGGCAGCCGCTCGGACCCCAGGTCCCTGCCCTCTGGGGCTCAGTCCTCACTGTCCCACGTGTAGCCGTCAGGGAGGAGAGGGAACAAAGAAAGCGTGTGAGTTTCCAGGAGGTCTAGATGTGACGTCCTTCACCACGTCCCCCACGTCCCATTGGCCAGAATGGAGGCGCCATCACACAGTGGCCAGGGAGCCTGGGGTCTGCGGGTTATTGTGTCTGGGATGAGAAGAGGTGTGGTCAGAGGGCAACGGGCCAGTCTCTGCCAACTCACCTCGATCCTGAATATAAAGCGATGAAAATGACCCGTGAGGCATCTCCCTGCACACACTCCTGATCCAGGTGCAACAGCGCGCAGCGCCTGCCCGGCCTCCACCCTCCCCGCCCCGCCTCTCTGCATTTGCTGCCCCGGCCACTGCAGAGCGGTCAGGACTCCCCAGCTGCTCCGACTGGGCCACACCGTGTGGTTTGCTTCTTCTGCTTCCTCTGCTCCTGTGCTCCGTCCCTCTCCCAGACTGCACTGGGCTTCAAGATCCACCTCGAGCACTCCGCCCGCAGACTTCTCCCCAGCCCCACCCAGGGCACTGACCGTCTGTCTGAACGGGCCACCGGCTCATGCGGCAGCAGGAAGAAAGACTTGGGTCCGAGTCAGGGGCCTGCCAACGCACCTTGTCCACCTGGAAATGCACCCGGCTTGAGCCCTGCCCCCAGAAGGAACAGCCGAGCCCGAGCCCCCAGCACCCACGAATGTGGCTGTGTTGGAAACAGAGTCTGCAAATGTAATCAAAGAGGACCTCATCCTGGCTTTGGGGCTGGCGGGTTTCATTAGCAGGGACATTCCACAAGAGAAACAGGAAGCACACGGGGAGAGGGGGCGGGCCCCAGAGGGCAGCCACACGCCAAGGGCCTGGGGAGTGCTGGGAGACGGGTGTGGACTGGACTCCCCTCAGCGGGGAGAGCGACCCCGCTGACACCGGACAGCCAGCTGCTGCTCCCAGAGCCCAGAGCCTAGAGCGAACACACTCACACCGTCCTGGCCACCCCTGCGGGCGCTGCTGCTGCAGCCCAGGGCTCCCCTGCGCCCCACATGGCACCTGCCAGCCCAAGGCAAGCGCAGAGCTGCATCAGGAGCCATGCCCAGGGCCTGGGGGTGGGGGGCTGGCTAAGTGCCACATCAAGAGATGGGCTGGGCTGGGTGGGGCATGAGGACACAGCCTCTCCCGAGAACAGTCAGCTTGAGTTTTAAAAATAAAACGAAGATGAAATGCGGTGACAGTTGAACAGAACGCATCTGTGTGGGCAATGTGGCTCGTAGCTAAGGGACCGCCTGTCCTGGTTTCCCTGGGATGATCCTGGCTTATCCTGATCACCCCAGAGCAATTATTAATAGCCCCTTCACTCTCAGAAGTATTCAGCGCGGAAGGTGAAGCACATGGGCACCCGCCCTTGGGTCTGGAATTTTCTACTCCTTTCTTAACAGCCCCCACCGCTGGTCATGCCCCCACCCCAGTGACAGCTTAGGTTACTGCTCAGCACAATTCACTCCCTCCTCGCCCTGCCTATGAGGGAGGAGAACCGCACCCCCACCCCCATCTGACTGATGGAGGACTTTGGCCTCCCGGCACAATGCAGGGCGTGCTGCCCTGGTGTGGAGCGTTTGTTGAGCGCTCGTCCAGCCTACGACTTGCTTCAGATAATGGCAAATGAGCAGATGGGACTAAGCCGACAGTTGCAAAGCGTTGCACAATTTGATTTGCTTCTTGCACCCATGCCATCATGTGAGAGCTTCTCCCAAGTGTAGCCCCTTCTGCCTGCATCCCAGAATGATCACCTCAGCCCAGTCTTGGTCCCAGATCACCAGACTGATGCACCTGAGCCCAGTCCTCAGGGAGAAGCCGAGCCCAGCCCAGGTCAGCCGAACCCTGCGAGGGGTGAGCGAGGAAAATGCATGAGTTGGAAGTCTGCAGCTTTGGGATTCCTTGTTATGCAGCAAGGGCTGACTGACATAATATACAATAAATGCATATTATTTTAAAGATATTTGTACTCCTATTCATATAAGTCTTTGAACTTTGGTGTATCATTAACACAGGCAGCACACTTCATTTCAGACTACCCATGTTTTGAAGTGCTTAATAGCCAACTGGCCCATGGCTACCATATGGGCCAGAAAGATGTAGAACACAGAAGGTAAAACTCAACACTGGCAATGCTGAGCATGTCACCAGGCATATAGGAGGCACCCAGTAAATCAATGTTGAATGAATGAATGACAAACACACAGCCATTGTCCTCAGGCTAGAATTGGTGGCAGAGCTGTCATATCCATGGTTTATGTGCATCGAATTTTCATTACAAAGAGTAGTGATGTTTTGAAGGACCCAGTTGGCTGGTGAGCCACCCAGTGGTCTTATGCAAAGACTTCCCCAGCAAACTAAAATCCAACCTCAGTGACAGTCTTGTTGGGCAAGGAGTAGGATTCAAATTGTACTGTACTCTCTCAGGGGCCCATTGGAAGCTCGAGAGATTAGAGTTGGGCTGCTCTTCTTAGATCATTGTGCCACCTTTACTGAGGGCAAAACATGCAATTAGATTGCAAAAAGTGGTCTCACCGTTGAATTAATTGCTGGAAGAAATGATCAAAATTTGATCCTTATGTTTAATATAAAGTACACATTGAATAGTTGCACCAATAAATGTTAAAATTACGAGACAAAATGCCTAACAAAAACGGGCAGTTGTCAACGAGAAAGCACGGAGCTTGTCTGCAAGCAGGCAGAATGCACGACTCACTTCCTGCTTCGGGCGCCCTGCCTGGTGCCTTCCTGGTGTTGTCAGGTGCAGGAGACTTTCCAGAAAGCAAATGCTCACTTAAAAGGAAGAGCTGCCTCTAGCCCAGGCTGCCTGTGGTCCAGGCATTGCCCTAATCCTCCAGCAGAGATTGCAATTAGTGCCACTTTACAGAGGAAGAAACTGAGTCCCAGAGCGATGGAGTAGCTCCCGGGCCCCAGAGCCCCTACATGGAATGCCACAAAGCCCCCTCATTCCATCAAGAAGAAGAGCTCTGCCCAGACTGGGTATTATCCCGACATGCGCTTTAGTGTGAAGATGCAACGTGTTGCCAGCTGCGATCGGGCCCCCTTTTGGGGCACCTCTCCTGCCACAGAACAGCAGGTTGGAGATGGCATTCAGGAGACACAGGTAAACCCCCTTTCGTGCCACCAGAAGCTGTTTTAAACATGCCCCACTGGTTTCATCTCTGGGTTTTCTCTCCTACATTCCCAAAAGCGGTAGTTCACTGTGAAAACGCAATATAGTCAGATTAAGCCGGGGGACAATATTCCAGGTAAGTCCACAGAAACTAAGCCTGAAACTTCCCTCAAGCCTCCCGGCACTGGAGTTGCAGGCCAGGACTCTGCCTGGAGGCAAGATCCAGCCTGGCTGTCGGGAGAACCAATGTTCCTGGCCTAGCGCCCTCAGGTGCATTGACCCCGGGACACTTGCGTAAGTGGCACCAGCAGCGCGGTGAATTACGTCCCCGACAGTCACGCTACAAAATGCAGTGCTGCTTTTTGGGCTGCTCTTCTTAGATCTTTGTGCCACCTTTACTGAGGGCAAAGCATGCAAGCATTGTTCCCCAAAGGCAAATCTAACGGGGTATTGAAGTGACTAAACCACCTTCGTTCTGGGCAAAGGGGCGCTGGAAGATGCTGGACTTTCACTGCTGCTTTCCAACCTGCCCCTTCAGCCTCTCCCCATCCTCCTGCTCTCTCCCTGACTGCCATGGACTCTCCTCCAAGGGTACCCCCACTTCTAGCCCCTCCCCAGAGTCATCACCGATGATTGGCCAAGATCCCAGAGACTGGTGTCCTGTCATATCAAGACGCTGACTATTTTGCTAGAATGTAGAAGCAGCCACCTTGTCCGTTTCATTTGTCTCCCACCCCCTAGAATATGGCACTGGTCGGGCTCAGGCATTGCTTACTGGTGCGTAGAAGAATCACTCAAAAACTCAAGACCAAAAATAACATAGAGTCAGGTCTCAGCTCACCACTGGCCTTGCAGGGCCCACTTGCCCTCCCCTGCACCTTCTCCTACGGGTCCAGCCCCACCTGTGTCAGTCAGGTGCAAGCGTCACCTCCTACAACACTTTCCTCCCCACAGGAACCAGCCCCTGCTTCTCAAGGTCTCCACGTACGAGCGTTTTCTAGGTTACAGAAAACTACCTGGACGCTGCCTCTTGCTAGCCGTACAGCTTGTTGTCCAGACTCATCTCTGGCCACCTGAGCACCCGCCAGGGGCCTCAGGGGCAGGACTGAATGAACACCGGCAGGTCTAACTCATACCAGGGACAGACAGTGGGCTTTCCGGCAGGCCCCCTGGGTCTTGAACCCAAATTTTCTGGGCAACATTCACAAATATCCAGAACTCTCAGCATTTCACATTTCTTGGATTTCATGGTCTAAGTATAGAAATAACTTTTGATTTTAAATAGAAATTGGGGAGCTGAAGATAAGTGATGAAGTCTTTTAAGATACCCAGGCACGACCGCGGAGCTGGGGCGGCGTGGAACACGAGGGGGCAAGCTGCCTGACGGGCGCTGAGCAGATCCAGCTCGAGAGCTGGCCCCGAGCTGGGCTCGCTGGGAAGCAGGCACCGCCTGGGCAAGGGAGATGATTAGCAATAAGTGGAGAGCACCTCAGGGGACCCTCCTACAGACAGCCTGTCACCCAGTGTTTTTGCCACTCCATTTCAAAGTTTAATTAGATAGTCACTTTCCAATGCTTAGATGCAATTAACCCCTTTGGCGCTGCCCTGGTTCGCAGTTAACGTTCACAGGCCACAGAAGCTGAAATGCCCAGGATGGTCTTTAGCATCACAGATTGGAAAAAACAGCTCTCAAGGAGAAAAATAACTGACAAATATTTGTGGGTTTTACAAAGAGAACTTCTTTCCGAAATGTCAGAAGCAAAGCATTTCTCGTCCAAGAGTTCAGTCTTCATTTTCGGGGCCTCCTTCCTTGTGTGAGTCCCTGACGGAGAGACCGCAGGAGCCCGGACTCACTCTCCGGGTGGAGACAGAACGAAGCGCCTGCCCGCCCACAGCCTCAGCCTGGCTCTCCTTCAAGGCTGGGGTGGGGGAGCTGGCCTGACTCGTTGGTGCTATGCTTCCCTGTCACGCAGTGAGAGAATCCAGCCTGCAGCCCCCTCTCGTCCGTCCTTCCATCCATTCCAAGCCTGAGCCAGCTAAGAACCAGAGAACTCAAAATGTCCCTGAGCTTTAGAAAACAATTTCTTGATGAGCACAGCTTGCCAAAGCAATCCTACATGACAGTCTCCCCCGAAGGTGGTCAGGAGAGGGATTACCAGGCCCAGGTATCACACAGGGGCACGGATGCAGAAAGAGGACACATTCGGTGTCCCACAAGCCGAGCAGGACTCCAGGCCCGGGCCAAGCTGGTGACCTAAGCACTTCCCAAGAGCTGACCAGGTGCCCCGCCCAGGAAGAGCCTCCAAAGACGACTGCCTTAGCGAACACTGACAAGACCTAAAGAAGCAGGTAAGTCCTGCAGACCGCAGAGCCACGCTGGGGCTGGGGCCACTGAGCAGAACGGGAGCCAAGATCTGGCAAAGGCTTAACAAAGGGCTCCTGGGGAACAGAACTGCTTGCAGGCGCCTGCCCATTTCGGAGGTGTAAAGATCCCCACGATCCCAAGGTGCCAAAGTGCTGTCCCTACAGACCAGGAGGGGCCCCCTCTGGCGCGCAGGTGCGGGCTGCTGCAGCTCAGGGGGGGGGGGTGGGAGGGCTGCTGCAGCTCGGGGGGTGGGAGGGCTGCAGTGACAGCCACAGGGGGCTCAAGAGCGAAGCACATTTGGACCTGGGCTTGAGCGAGACCAGAGGCAGAACCGAGCACAGGCTTTCAAGCAGTCGTCTGCCCAACACAGCAGTCACGGGCATGTGCGGTTACTTCCTTTAAATTTAAATTAATGAAGACGGAATGAAGCCAAACATTCAGTTGTTCAGGGCCACTAGACAGGGCCAAAGCGCCCTGCGCCCGCACGCAGCAGACAGCTACCATATCGGCCGGCACGGATTCCAGCCAGCGCAGCGTCGTGGGATGTTCTGTGGCCAGTGCCGTGCAGGGCTATAGCATGCCTGGGAGCCACGTGCGGGAGAGGCCTCCAGCAGGGCAGGATTCTGAAATGGGAGCTGAAGGTCATGAAAAGAAATGTCCCCAATTGCACATTCACCAAGGATGACCGTGGATGAAGGGCCAGAGAATGAAGGAAAAGTTAAGGTGATGGGGGACTCCTGCAGGGTGGGTCTGCTCCCCATCTTTGAGGGCTTCGAGCCCCGACA
Organism: Galemys pyrenaicus; assembly: GCA_019455555.1. Lineage (NCBI taxonomy): Eukaryota > Metazoa > Chordata > Mammalia > Eulipotyphla > Talpidae > Galemys > Galemys pyrenaicus. The sequence continues at coordinate 15,804,368 of JAGFMF010011747.1, read as the reverse complement.
CGGAGCCCATGCTCTCTGGGTCAGACCGCGGCCATGGGAACACCTTGGGCCTTGCCTGCCAGCGGCACTGGTGTGGAAGGCAGAGAGGGGATGCCCAGAGCAGCGGGGGGCCAGCTCGGGGTTCAAACCCCAGCAGAAGTAGCCTTCCTCCAAAGAGCCTGCCCTGCATCCTCCCCGCTGCCACTGGTGCCCCGGCTGAGGAGGCTGGCCCGGCACAGAGAGGCACAGACACGAAGGGTGCAGGGTGGTGGCTGAAGAAACCAGTCCCAGGTTTAACAGCCCGGGGGGCAGCAGGCGTTTTGGGGGAGCCAGGCCTGCCCCAGGTCAGAGAGCAGAGGTGGGGCCTGAACCCAAGTCCCTTTTGCTCCCCAAGCTACGCTCTCCCTTCCCTCCCCATCACCGAAACCAACACCAGGGGACTCTCCAGCACTTCTCTCCTGCGCACCCCAATCCAGCCGAGGGTCGGCTTCCTTCCCTGTCATCATCCTCGCTCGCCTCCCCCAGGCCCTGTGATTCAGAACCACTTTTGAAAGGAAAAAGAAAGGCAACTGGCTGTCTGTTCTAAAGGGAAATTCATGCAGCTTCCAGGAAACTAGAAGGAAAAGGAGAAGTGGGAGGGTGGGGGGCAGCACCCCAAGTTCCACGCCAAACTAGGGCCGCCATCCTGTTCTTCGCTCTCCTCACGTGTCTGGTCCTGCTTGGCTCAGCTGGCCACCTGCACGCACAGCACAGTGGCCCCCCCAGTGTGGCCCCCCCAGCCTCCACCCCAGCGTGCAGACCACGCAGTCCTTTCACGGGACACCCCGCTTATTTCCAGTTTTTCTCTCCTCAGTGGCAGCTGCATTTACCTCACGGCACAGGACCCCGTCCCCACTTCAGACACTTCTGTGGGCCCGACCCCCAGAAGAGGAATGACTAGATCGAAAGGTATGGGCATTCTAAAGGTCTGGAAGCCAATCACCAGATTTCTTTCCAGAGGGTTGTGTCCCTTATAGCCCCCAAGTTCTGCCCTCTCCCTCCTCCTCCCGCCTCTCCGGCCTGAAGTAACCCTGCTTCTTCGCAGGGAAGCCTAACTCATTGTTCTCATCAGAATTCCTGTCCCTACCTGGGAGGCTGGGCCTCTCCTCAAACCCCAAGGCCTTTGAGGAAGCTTCCTGGGCACTGACACCCGCACGTCTTTAAGGAAGGGGCGCCTGGCGCCAGGTCTACAGCAGGCACCTCGCTCGCGCCTACTGGACCCGCCTGACGCCTCCACCTGCAGCAGGGTCCCACCCCCACCTAGAGACGCCCCTCACTAGGAGGCAGGGGCTCCCCAGGAACCTCTACCCTCTCGTGCTTCGAAGACAAAACAGGAAACAAAACAAAACAAGCGGCCAGGCTGGCCAGGCAGAAGGCCCGGCCCCGGCCCCAGCCCC